>CM036336.1:14614697-15814697 GCA_020615435.1 Telenomus remus | reverse complement strand
CGAGAATGTCAAAAACACATCGGCCGGCTGACAATAACACTAAACATTCCTCTGGATCTTGCGACCCAATTGCTCACGGTTTATTAACAATTGTAATTCGTCGGCCGGTGTTGCATTTTTTTGCAGGTAATCATGATGATTGTGATTGCATGCAACAAACCAACGGTAAGTGGCACATTAGTGTGCATCAGTGCGACAAGCAGAGCACACACACACCCGACGTAAACACAGCTGACAAATTTGACAGGTTGACATACACGCAGTTTTGAATCAATTTTTGTTTTCTTTGATTACACAGGTGTTTTCTGTTTGACGATGGTGGCTTTTAAATTTTGACAGATGGAAGATGCCATTGTTATTATTTACAACGTTTGACGTGTGAGATCCCGAGATTTGTAACAGGAGTGGTGATGCGCGGGAAATTTGAAATTGGTATGAAAGAGGAGTTTTCAATCTTGAAAACTCTTTTAAGTTGGACGTTTATTTTATGAAAAGTTATTTTCGTTTTTAATTTCAATTGTTGATAGTTTTTGAGGTTATTAAATTTTGTTGACGTTTTAAGTTAACTGAAAGTGAAAGGGATAAAATTCATATGTACGGTAGCCACTTTTTACAGTCGAAAATATGTTATGAAGATTTGATATTACACAAAGGAAGACACGTAAGAATAGAAAAATATCTTCCATGTTTAAAATCAGTATTAATAGTAATTATTTTTACATTTTAGAGAAGTTTATCACAATTCAAATTTTCATCAATTATTAGACTGAGTAGTTCTCCAAAATCTATAAAAAGGGAGATCTCACGTACGAGTCAATTAGCCGAAAAAAGCGAGGTAAAATTATGATCTGAAAAATAGGGAATCGAAAGAATAGAAAGTCACGCAAATTAAATGTTCACTGGTTTATAAAATATTTTTAGTGCCTTCAAAAAATAAAAAATGAAGAAGCTGAAATTGAAGAACGCGTTTCTCAAGTAATCAAAGATTCACTGATTTGAATATTTTCCAGTGGTTCATCAATTTCTACTACTTTTTTCGATTTTAGAATTCAGTTTCAGATGAAGAGGACGACAATGTGTCGGTCAAAATAGAACCAATCAATAAAGTAATGTTCAATAATACTTCTTCATTTGTAACGATTATTTAATCAAAGGGAATATTTTTAGGAACTAAAAAAATGTGAAATAATCGATCTGGACCTCAGTGATGAAAATTCAAACAAAAACAAAAAACTTGAAAAATCAACTTCTACATTGTCAATAAAATGTGAATTCGATGATAAATGTATCCAGACAAAAAACGTTCCGGAACATCATAATCAAGTAACAGTGTTATTTTTTATCAATGTATTTGAATATACAAGACCATTTGATATTTACGAAAATTATTTATTAAGATCTGCAAAGTACTTCTTCGTCAAATACGTTCGGTCAAGTTAGACACACAGCTTCTTGTGAAAGCGTTTTTATCGATCAAATTACAATCTTTGGTAAAAAAAGATATTACATGTGAGAACAAGTCGGTGTCAACTAATTCATGTACAAGTCGAAACCTCGGGTGCCAGACGGAGATCAGTAAACATCGCGATACTGATTGCCAGGCTCAAGTTTACATGCATGACGTAAAGAAAAATGTTTTTGTGCATTACATAAAACTCGTCTGAAAATACACAGATCGAATTGTTGATTCGTAACATGTTGCATTACATAGGTGGAAACCAGTACAGAAGTGAACAATAATTTGAAGAATAATTTGAAACCCGATGACATAATTTGCTGCATAATTAATTTCATGATCAACGAACTATTGAACGTAAGATGAGTTTGGAATGATCATTTTTTAATTCAAATTTCGCATTGTCACAATTTTTGTATTTTCCTCCAAGATGAATTACTTGATTTATGAAGTGGCTTACAATAGTATGGAAAAGGACATCTCGAAAGAACAAGTTGACGAATTGTTGAACGATCTTAGATGTTCATATGAATCGTTAGACGAACCATTAAAAGATTACGTGATAAGTAATTGTAAATTAATACACATGTTCGTTTTTATGAAACATGAATACTTGAAGCTCATTGATAAAATTGATAAAGAATACGCAAAGGTACAAAAACGCAAATCATCTACTTTTTATTTCTTGTTTTTCGACTTTTTTCTGTTACTTGGGTAACATCGAATGAATTTACAGGTTCAAGAGTTGTGGATAATGACTAAGATGAAGCTAACGACTCTAAAGCAAGACATCTACGATGATCTTTAGTTCCAGAAGTGTTTTTGAGACGACGCCAATGACAAGCAAAATCTAAAGTGCAAAATGTATTCTTCTTTCGGTGTCAGGAATAACTTAAACTCTAGCTTATATCAAATTCGTCTCGGTGATTACATGATTTGCGATGAACATAACAGATGCAGTGAGATTATCGGTTTAAAAAAATATACAGTATAAATTACAACAGACTTTTTGTTTATAATCTACGATTACATTTACGCCGCTCAATCTCAGTGACACCCTCACGATAAATTCTTTTTTTTACAATTTTGTATTTTGTTTGCCTCAAACAAAATATTTTCTGATAATAAAATACATTAGTTTGTAAAGACGTGTCAAATACATTACAAAATGGAAGATTCAGCAGTTTGAAAAACAAACGCGAATTCCGTATAAATAGTGTAAAAGGTCGGGGGCGATTCTGAAAAACAACTTTACATTTCATTGATCGTTGAAAAAAAATAAATCTTTTTTCAACGCGACTCGATAAGATAAAAAAGCCCTCATCGAATTGACGCACACAAATTATATACAATGTCAATCAAATTCTCCAACTGAAAAAGTGTCGCTTCTCATTTACGTATGAACTTTTACAATAAAAATACAAACTCTCACGTGAACTTTTGTGGCCTGTCGAGAAATAGAACGTTTCTTTTTATCATTCATAATAAAACATGTACAATCGGCCACAAATTTCACGCGATAGTTCAAGCGCGATTACTTATTATAAAATTTTTCTCGTTCAGTTCGATTGTATTTGCTTCATCTCGGTTCGTGCGAAGTCCATACAACTATTTTCATTTATCTTAATTAAATAAAAAAAAAAACAAAACGTAAACAACAAAACGTTGATGTCTCTTGCGAAACAACAAATAATTACATTCGAAATTGCTGAACCTGTTGCAATCTTCGTTTTGGAACATTCGTACAGATCAAGACAAAAATTGCATCATCCCCAGGTGAAGATAAAAAATACTGAACAGCCCTTTGTAAATAACGAGCTGCAAATTAAAAATTTAAAATAATTGAGTCTACACTAAAACGATCGAGATTAAGACAGATCTATAGTTGAACTAGAAAATAAATAAACGGCAGTTCAGCACTTTTTGTCTTCCTCTCTCTCAGCACTGTGCGACTAAATCTCAATTGCTTAATTTAGAGCACCCTTATAAATAAATATTTCATACAATTTGTGGACTATCACGGTTGTAGTCCTGGTATAATCTCGGACTATCTTGCAGAGATGTGCTTGTTGTGGAGACGCGCATCCCAGGCGAATTAGGCTGCGAGGCCGTCGTTTCCGACAGAGTCTCTTCTGGTGGCACGCATACCCTCCGTCTTAAAACTGGAGCAATAAAGCTTTGCCCTGGCGCCAAATCTCGTTTCGCTGTCTGATGCTAGAATTAAAAAAGGTGTCATTAGTTAATCAAATTTATTAGACAAACTCGAATTACTCAATGAAAAAAATTCTATTGATAAAAAGTTATCATTTAGAAATAGTAAATCTGAAATAAAAAAAAACACAAAATCTCTTTTTTAAAAGCAACAAAAACGTTTCTGTTTTAACTATTTGAAGTGAGAAGAAATCTTACTTTGGGTTTTGAAACAGGTAAAGTAGCGCCTGTGACCATGCCCAAAACACTAGCTGCCAAACCACTCAACTGAACTGCAACTAAAGGTGATAATCGTCGTCTTCTGACAAGACCTAACATTAGTAAGGCTATTTGCGCTAAGATCGGAGCGGCACCTGCTGATTTTGCTGCTGCTCCAGCTAATTGGCCTCCTCCAACTGCTGGACCGTATGCGAAACATAAATTATGTCTGTCCACCTAAAAAATTTGATGATAATATAAAGAATGTTAGAGTTATTGTAATGTCTACTCCGTCCTTCTGGTGTTAAAGTTTTTTTTCTATATAAAAATACTCACAAAATATTTGATAATTAAATACAGTAAGCCAAATGGAGTAATGAGAGGACACGCGAGACTGTAAAAGGTCGTCATAGTGAATACGAGTAGCAACCAGGCATAATGAGCACCCAGTGGAAATTCCCATACGACCGCTTTCCGCACGTGAATTCTCTCGGCTCGACTCCGAGCTGTGCAGAGACGAAACACATACAGAGCCAGCTCGGAAAATCTCATAAGTTCGAGACCACAACCGACTAAGGCTGCAGTTATAATATAATTTACAAACAGTGCGCCCTGAAATACACAAATACAAAATAGATTAATCAATTTTTAATTTTTTTCATTCAAGTTTATTGTAATTTCAATTACTTACCTGATCGGGCAGGAAAATGCATTCCCATCGTTCAGTATTATTTCCTACAGTGACAGTCCAGTCCAGGACAGCTTGAGCACTCGTCAAACCCAGACTTGGTAAAATAAGAACCATGAGTAAAAGAAGCAGCAGAGTTTTTCGCATAGTCGCGCGGTTTAAACTGCTCCTTGTCCAGTGACGAACGAGGGACTCGCTTCGTCCCACCAAAGCTGGCATAACTGCTGCCACCGTGACCAAAAGCAACGTTGGCAAAAAGGATGATAACACCGGACTGAGATTTTTTATTTCACCAAAAACGGGCAGCTTGTTTACAGTTTGTACAATTACCTGAAATAGCAGTTTTGAAGTTAGATTTTGTAGAGTTTCATTGGTCATTCATAACACCATAGTTTTTTTGTTAATAAAAAATACTTACAGCTGGGGTGGTAACGAAAAATAATACAACTCCTAAAGCTACATTGATGAGAAGTGCGTTTAAGTACCAGCAAGGCTTTGCGATACCAAGGTTTTCCCAAAAAATATCCGACGGTGCGGGAGCCCAGTCGACTAACCATTTCACTGACTGCGATGCCCGGAGCTGTTTCCTCATTGATTTCGCTGCTCCGGGTGTGCCTAAAAAGATCAAAAACTAATTATTAACAAATTCTAGAACACAGTCTGTTTGAGATTGGTTTAGGTTGAATAAAGTTTTGGATTCGTACCTAAAGTGACGAAGGCAATGCCTAGTGGTTTTCTCAATACTAATGTTTTTTCCTCTTCGAACAGAGCTGTTAATCTCACTTCTTCGGTGGAATAAAAGTCCAACGCATCTATTTGTTTCTGATAATAAAAACAAATGTTTAAGTAATATATTAAATCTCAAGCTGGTATATTAGTATTTTTCAATAAAAATTAGTCAACATACGTGTTTACAACAACACCCTAGAACTTGTCCGCAGGGATATGGATAAATTTTCAGCGGTTCCCTACGCTTGACGTAATTTTCACAATACAGTTTTGCTTGTTGTACTCGATCTCTTTCGGTGTCGATGGCTGTTAACCGTTCTGTATCATGAGCTATCGTTATATCTTCTACGGTGAGATTAGGAAACGCTTCTCTGTTTAAAAAAAAGGTTTTTGTTTAAAACATCAGAACATGAAATTGAAAATAATTTTAAAGCAATATTTCTTACTTAAAATAGTCTTGTAGTGTTTCCACATTGCATTGGTGCTTTGGAATTTCAGTGATCAATAGAGTTCTTGCAGCGAGAAGTTCTTCAATTGGTCTGGTGTTTCTTACCTGAAAACAGTTAAATTTAATTAGTACAAAAACGTTTGCAACAATATGCTAACTCTCAAATTCATGATCTGACAAATCCACTCAAAAATTGGGTTTCAAATGTTTGCACAACATTGTCTGTAATACTTTTTTGTAAACTTTTATTATTAATTAGTTGATTTATTACTTTTTTCAAGAATCCTCTCATGATGTATCCACCAACGGGTAAGTATAAAATCGTTAGGATTGAATGTACCCAGATCCAGCCAGACTCTGGATCAAGATTTGATATTGTGGTGTGGCCAAAAGTTGCAATGTCTGGTTGCATGGGACCGATCCAGTTGATTGGCAACGCGATCGTTAGTGAAACAAAAGTCATTAAGGCAACTAATACCATTAGGTAACGCTCGAACGTGATGTACAGTAACCCATCAGTCCCTGCACGTTTAACCAACTCTTCATCTCTGAAATAACATTATTTTTATTACGGAAATAAGATCCAACAAAAAAGGAAAGTGGATTAAGAATATTGTGTTTTAACTTACGTCACTTTAAACGCGGTGATGATCCAGGAAAAGAAACCCCTATCAACTTGCGATAGTTGGGTATTAACCGACGCCTCGATATAGAGTAGATCAGTTTCCCGGTTATCATTGCTGCCGTAAAATAATTCCATCCACCTGTTATCCGTTTTGTGCAAAAGTGCCAGCCTTCCATAGTTCCAAGCTTTTTTTCTCAGCAGACCAAAAAGTATTATCAAAATCTAAAAAATGGAAGAAATTTCAATTTCGAACTCATTTTTTCAAATTCTTTTAGATAAAACATTTAAAAGTTATAACTTATAAAGTTCATATGTCAAATTCATTTAACTCAGCTATGGAAACTAGTTCATCCAGTCATTATCAAAACTAATTAAAATTTTATTTTTCTAATTTTATTTTATTAGAAGATTCGACAACTTAAATCACTTTTTAAATAAGATAAATAGATAAATGTCGTGAGAACACTTGAAACTAACAAATTTTCCACTATTCTGAGAAAAATTTGTAATAGACTTTACCCAAACCGACTGAATTCAATAATTTATCGAACAAAAAGTTGCGTTTTTCATTGAACAACTTGTTGACCTTGTTGACCTTACACTCATTTATGGCTGTAAGAACTTCAAACAAAATTAATGAAAAAGTAACGAAAAAGGGACTTACGAAAAATCCAATCAAATTCAGCAGAAGATTCTGTGGTATTCCTGTGTATGCGTCTGTTATTATTACAATTTTAGGTCTCGGTGGTAAACAGGTTTGTGGAGAATTGCGAACGTTACTGATACTGAAAACGACAAAAAGATTAGTATCAAATTTACGTTCTGAAAAGACAATAAGAATAAAGTAAAACTATTTACTCTATTTTTTGTTTAAAATTTTTTGTTATAATTGTTTCTTCTTACTTGAACAATCTTTATGATTTGAAAATGTGGAACAAATCAGTGGAACGGTAATGAAAATACAAAATTAGCCGTACTGTCATTGTCACAAATTGTTTCACCCTTGACTGGGCAAAGAAAAGAAAAAAAAACAAAAAACTAGGAAACAACACAAATGATAAAGGCATTTTTATTTACTTTTCCTCAATGAAAAGATACTGATTTGATTAATTCAATTACAAATTGTGCATCAGCGATGAGCTCACGCGCTCGGCGTTACAGAATCAGTAATTAGTTTGATTTAGTTGTGTTGACATTACGCGATATCTCTGAAACTTTACAATTTTGACTTAATACGTCATAACAATTTTGTGATATCCATCAAGAAAAGGAATAAAGAAGTCTTTTACGTTTTTTCCAACTCAAATATTTAAACTATGATATGATAATTTGTTGGAGTGATTTAATCCATCAATTATTATGATATTAATTTTAATGCAAAACGAATTGACTTATTATTGAAACTATACCAAAGTTGTCAAAGTGACACATTGCTAATTTTTTTTTACTTCTGTTGATAAGAGTTACTAACAGAATTTACTTACAACATTGTAGATAAATAATTTGTTGAAAAAAAATCAACAAGTTTGGTTTCATGGGATGAAAACCAAGTTAAACTAAAAGGTTCTATCATAATTGAATCCGTTAGTTATAATGAGTACAAGATATTAAAATATTTTAGTTATTTTGGTGTCGATTTCACTTTTGTTTAGTTTTGTTGTTTTTTATCAGAACAGAAAAACTTAAACTTCCTTTCACTAAACAATACTTTCGCACTTTCGACTCATAAATTGAATTTGTGGCAATCAAAAATGAAATTTCGTCTTAATTTTGTTGTTGAAAGAAAGCAATTCATCCAAAATAAAATTATCTGTCACGTAATTGTTAAAACAACAAGTTTTAATTTGGAAAGAGAGATAAAAGGTCATTTAAAAAGTTATTACTGTTAATCGACACAATTTACAAATAAAACTTTAGGAAAGTTGAATGATTTGAAAGGAAAACAGAAGAAGAACTAGGATATTGATTGATGAAAAATGTGAGAAAGTGACTCGTGTTGAATAATATCAGTTTCATGAAAACTTAATCGTAAATAATTGATGAAATTGCTCCAATTCATCTTGGCAGATTGTCTCAAAAAAATCGGTTATCAACAAATTCCCACAACCGTGAAACACAAATAGAGATTCGTGATTCGCATTTTGCTCGTTTTGGTAAACATGACAGGGAGACAAAGGCGGCGACAAATTCGCACATTGAAATGCAAAACTGTCAACGCGAATGACACACTAAAACAAATGAAACGTAATAACACAAACACTTATTTACGAAAATCGTAGACACAGATTGGGAGGAAAAAGAACAAGGAAAAGCGAAACGTGTATCAATATAGGTGACGATTGAGCAAGAGAAAATGATGGTGACTCCAATATGACACTCACTTTCCAACCAAGTCCACCATTTTCGCACGTTCCGAGTTGCTTTATCAAGTATGCGCGAACCAACAAGTCCGATGAGACATTTTAATCGGCACCCAATTTAACGTCAACTTGACACTTGCATTCGGGCCGCCGTCGTCCGCATTGGACCGCCGCGTACATTCGTAATTCGTTGTTGAAAATGTCACTGATCAAACGACGTCGACCTCCGCAGAGCAGCAGTCCGTCAAATCTAACCTAACCTAACCTAAAAAACGTCTACGCGCATGCTCGCACTTTCACCAATTTGTTATATTCACTGAATAGTGTTTCAGTGGTTGTATATTTTCATGCCAATTATTTATTTATAATCTTGCACCAAATGTTGTCACACCATTTTTTCACCGTTTCTTAGTACATACCTAAAAATAAATTCTTCGTCATTTCTTTTCCTTTGATTTTGCTATCTGAAAGAGCGAAATTCTGTTTCACTTTATTTTTTGCAAAATATCTAAATATAAAAGATTCAGTGACAAACAAAAAACAATTAAATTGAAGGGTCGTTTGTTTTTTTTAATGAAATGTCAATAAATGAATATTGTTAAGAATTTTGATTGTTTATGTTTTGAAAAATTTTGACATGACGTGAACTTAGAGGCGATTCAAACGTCATGGATCGACGTGAAGATAGCTACTAATGAATGTTTTGGTTTCGGGTTTTTGGTGGTCCGTTTGTTGTGAAAAATTCGATATGGGAAATGTAAACACTTAATTTGATAGATTGGTTGAGTCACTGAGCGCTGGAGATGGCTGATAAGGAGGAAACAGAAGTCGTAGAAGGGTCGACGAGTGAGCAAAAAGGTGCAGAAAACATTGCGACTGACGAGACCACTCAGAACATAGAAGCTGCAGAAGCTAACATCGCTGAGAACGACGACAAATCTCAACAGAATGCAGCTAAAGATAAAACCAAGAGTAAATATTGTTGTCTGTTTGTTGTTGTTTCATTGTCGTTTCTTTTTATTACAATAGTCAAATCGCAACAACATTTTCGTTTTGTTTCTTTATGATTCTTTAATTATTTCCATTTTGTAATACAATAAATATTCATTTTCGCAAAAGTAATTGTATGATTATTAAAAATTATGTAATTTTCGATTGGGATGAACGAATCTGAATATTCAATTTTGCGCATCACTGGGATTTGTGTTCATTGTTATTTCATTATCTTTGACTGGTCACGTCTTTCCAGTCAGCATTTGCTGTTGATCACATTCTTTTATGACATGTAGATTTTAATATTCAATGATTCTTAATTATCAATTTATTCATGCCGTGTTACCACCTTGAGTTTCATCTTGCATGTTTTTTCTCAGGTCATCTTTTTTAAGTTTATTTTTCACTTTATTCTTGTTTTCTAATTTCGTAGAACAATTTTTTTATTGATGCAAATTGAATCTTGAATGCAAACTAAATTTGATGTAATTTTAAATCTTTGTTTTCCATTTTTGTTTTTCTTTTTATCTGAAGATAACAATTATCGTTTTTCTGATTACTTTTTAATTGAAATTACTCAAATTTGTTTATTTTTATTTTCAGTTGATATCTTACTCAAGGCAACTGGCAACGCCCCAATTATGAAGAAGAAAAAATGGGCAGTGGGGCAGGATTATGCCATCTGGAGAATTTCAGACTTTATCAGAAAATATCTCAAACTAGAACCAAACGAAAAACTGGTAAGTTTTTGTCATCAATAAAAAAAACTTTGTTTGGTATTTAACAAAAATAATGAACATTACAACCAACGAAATTTTGCTTCCAGTTTTTGTACATAAATCAAACATTCTCCCCGCCTCCGGACCAGACCGTCAAAAATTTGTACGACTGTTACGGAACGGACGGCAAACTCGTTATCCATTACTGCAAAACCCAAGCCTGGGGTTGATTTTCCAGTTGCAGAAATCCAAGCTGTTCAAACTTTTTTAAAAAAACAATCTTGTGAATGTAAGCGGTATCTATTTAAAGTGTATTGAGTTTCGGATGTCTGTTTTGTTATCCTTTTATGTATAAAGTATCTCTTTTAATAGCTCCAGTAAAAAACGCATTTGTACAGTAAACGAATCTAAGTTTTTTCTCTCGGAGTGGACCAATTTGAGGCGAATGATTCCTTTGCGAATTTGCTTGAATAACCCTCCTGACCTTCTTTTGGCGTACAGACACTTTGGTTTGGTTCTGATGGATCATGCGAACACGGAGTTGAAGTTGGATCTCCTGAAAAAATATTTCCATCATTATTTTAATTTTTCAATTTTGTATACTATTGCCAATTTGCCAACTCGCCTTTATGAACACTCTTAACAGTTTCAATAGACCTGGAACTCAGATCTACATTTTCAATTTTCTTTCCACTTCTGTCAGTTCTGACAGTTGCTCTTTCACTTTTTGCACTTTTACTAGCACTTGATTTCACACTAGCAGTATCGTCGAGGTCAAAATTGTTCAAACTTGGAGGACACTGCCAGATCATAATGCTACCATCGACACTGACAGTGACGATGCTTTTTCCATCCGGACTGATTTTGCAAGCTGTTATCATAGCCGCGTGGCCTAAACCGATGTGAGAAACTTCTCCCAGCTGGTAGTCCCAGAATTTGACCATGAAGTCAGCCGAACCAGTTACGAAACTGCGCGAATCCGCTAAAATGTCGATGCAATTTAATGATGCTGAGCTTGAGCCTTCCAATTCGCGAACTAAACTGCTGTCTAAAGTTTCCCAGTAGGCGACTTTTCGATCGCTTCCACAAGTTAAAATTTGAGCGTCATGAAGGGCGAAGATTGCTGATGTGAACATGGTTTTTGCCATTATGACATGTTTTCGAGCTTGTTTTCTGTTAAAATTATTATTAAATTAATTCTTAATTTGATTATTTAATTTTATTGTACACAATTTAGATTCAACTTGTTGGAAATTAGATTCTGTTTTTTGTCAAGAAACTCTTACTCGATATCCCATATTATACAGGTTCCATCGGTGCTGGAACTGACAACATATAAGTCGTCCTTGGAAATATCTAGATGAGTGATTGGTCCAGCATGTTCAATCAGAACAGCTACTAATCTTTGAACGTCTGGTTTTATGCTCCAGATTCTGACCTAAATTGAAAAATTTATCGAATATTTTACTTTCATTCCGCATTAATATTTATTGTATTGATTCAAAATATCTTTTTTAAACGGTACCTGAGCGTCACAACCTGCACTAATTATTCTATCGCCTTTCTTCACAACAACAACGGCAGTCACTGCTTTCAAATGAGCTTTGTGGATTGAAAAAATCAACCGTCCAGTCTGTGGAGTGAAGGCTTTTATACTGCCATCGTTCCAGGCTAAACAAAAAACGTTTCTTTATCTTTAATACAAAAATTAATTTATTATTTACAAATTAGCATTACTTTAATAGAAAAGAAAACATTTTACCAGATATGATCATAGTTCCATCGTGCGAAAAACACAAACTGTAACAAATGAAATTCGGTATTGTTATTCGTAGAAGTTCCTTATGGGTTTCCAATTGCCAGAGACGAATGTCATTGTTACTCGCTGTTGCAAAAACTTCAGAATAGTTACTGTAATGAAAGAAATAAAAAATTTTTTTTGTTTTTCATTGTTTTTGTTTGTTTTTACAATCAAGTTAAGAGTCAGATGAACTCACCTTGGAAAAGCAACGTCATAAATGGCATGAGTGTGACAAGTGATGCATAAAGTAAGAGCAAAATTCATTAGCTCGATCTTATAAATTTCGCACATCGCTGTTCCAACTAAAATATGATCCCCGATTCGAATCATTGAAGTCACACTACTAAAGACATTCTGTTTAGCTAACTAAAATGAGAGAGAAAAATTATTTCTTTGATTTTTTAATAATTATTTGTCTTCAGTTGTTATACTATTAGTTGAAAATTACTGATTTGATTCGAGGAACATTTGGAGACTTCACAACTTTCTTATTCGAAGAAATATTCTTTTTCTCTTCCTCGACAGTTTTTATCATTTGTACAGGTCCACACTAAAATGTGTGAATGAATTATTTGTTGTCTTTTAATATTCATTGACTTTTATTTGTTATATTATTAGTTAAAACCTACTGATTTAATGCAAGGAACATTTGGAGACTTCACGGCTACTTGTTTTTTATTAGAAAAAGCACTTTTTTTCTCTTCCTCAACAATTTCTACCATTTCCACAGTTCCATCCCCAGCACCTATTATGAAAGCTCCATTTAGAAGTAAAATCGTATTGATCCCTCCCTCGTACAGTTCACCAATGTTGTTTTTCCTCTTTTTTTTGCATCTTTTGATATTTTACAATAACAATCCATCATCACAGGCGAATAAATTGGTTCTGAATTATTTAAATCTTCGCCAAAATTTAATCTTAAACAAGAATGTGATCAAACTTGATTATCATTTCTTTCGAAGTTTTATAATTTCAGATGAAAATAACTACTATTTTTGAAAAACTGTAAACAAATTTCTACCTGACTTTTATTATATCTCCAGTAGTAGTTCCACAATATGCAAATTCGTCTTTCGCGTCTATGACGATAGCGTTAAAATTTCGTTTCAGTTTGCCAACTTTGATTTCATACCCATTCAATTTTCTTGACACTGGATCGATCTGCCAAAGTTTCACAATATTTTCGCCACCGCTCATAAAACAGGCTTCTCGCAAATTTGTGTTCATAATTTTGAAAGTGTTTCCGGAAATGTCTGTACTAGCTATGGTACCTAAAATGTCGTTTTTAATTTACAACAATTGTTTAGTAAAGCTACAAAAGTTATACGAACCACAAACTGGACGTTTCTTTTTTATATCCCAAACCAAGATGTTTCCATCGTCTTTGCCACCTAGGCTTATAACATAAGTACTCGCGCAAGAAAAACAGATGTCTTCGATTCGGACTTTGTGGAATTCATGCTTGTCTATTATCTCACGACTTTCAAATGACCAAATTATAACAGGAGCCTTTAGAGCAAAAAAATTAAAAATCAAAAACATGTAAGGTCAAAAAATCTCATGAAAAGAGTGTAAATATATTTTACCCTAAAACCAAGATGATTAACTTGTCCAGAAGCCACAAATTTTCCGCAAGGAGAAACACTCACAGCAGAGATGAGGTTCGTATGACCAGTCAAAAAATTTTGGTTCGAAGTTTCCAAATTTTTTATTGAAATTTTGTTGCCCATAGGATACAAGATATGTTTTTTGTCCGGATGCAACTTTAGCGTATTATTTGTTGTGCCTATCAAAAAACAGGAACATTTTTTTAAGTTTCATTTATAACGAAATGAAAAAACGACAGTGGTATTTTTTACCATTGAAGGATATGATCCCTTGCAATTCTAAATCTTTAATCTCCATTTTGACTAAATGGAATGAATGATATTAAAAAATCACAAGTTTGGAGGATATGACTTGACTTTTGACACCTATCACCTTGGTAACGACAGAAAATAAATAAGCAAGTGTTCCAACCGTAACTATGAAATGAAACTAAACAAAGTAATTTCTCAAGGTTTTGGTGATAAAGATAAAACACAGCAGGTTCATGAAAAATATTTTCTATTGACGATAATGTATCATACAGTCCATAACTTGGCTGGATGAAGATATAACTCTGTTCAAATTATATACAATCGCAATATGCAAAATCTTATTAGTTCGCTGAGATCATCACCATACAAAAAAAATTACGAACAGTTTTACTTGAATCAAGAGAGTATTCATTCAAGTTTTATAATACAATTTCCTTCTTATAATAAAAAAATTGAATCAATCACGATTCGTAAAAACATCTTTCAACGCCAGTTGTCATTCTTTTAAGGTAGAAATTCCTCGTACTAATTTATCACGCTCCATTATGTACATTTAAGTCTCACATTTGATTATTTATCAATGAAAATTGTGGTTTTCACATTTTAAAACACACCTAAATGTAATGTACAATTTTGAAAAGTCGTAATCTAATTTTGAATTTTATAAAAGTAGAAGTCAGTTTTTTACAATCAAAAATAACAGGCAAAAACGTGGTAATTAAATGACAACAATCGAACTTTTAAAAACATGTGTTGTGTCAGAATTATAAGTTCCAATCCCACGGCACACAGAGAACGCCATCGTTCATGATCGAGTAATAATGCGTGACCCACAACAAAACACCATTTAACATCGGTGAAAGAACGTTTTTGTGCATGATTAATTTCTCGCAGCACTGAATCATCAGATCCGGTGTTATGCTGTCGTCTTTGTTCAAAGCTGCTAAATTCAATTCTTTTATCACCCTTTGATGGAGTTCTCGTTCTACATGTTTTATACTGAAAGAAAACAAAGAAATCACTTGCAAATTCAAATATAAATTTTAGTCACGTAGATTTCTTTTTACACAAACTAAACTTACTTGTTGTAGTGAGCTAATCTTTTTGCTGCTTCATTTAAGTTTTCTGTTATGAAATTTACTAGCAAAAAACCAGGACAGGAAGAAGGTACGATAAATTGTCCTGTCGGTGATAACATCAAAGGACCAGCCTCTCTAAAACCAAAAATATTGTTCAAGTGAAACAGAGTTTATAATTACTTTTTTTCGGATGGAACATGATGTTACTAACGCTTCTATAACAATTTCAAAAGCTGACAAAGTTTCGGGCCAACTTTTTGGATACTTTTTTCGTCCTCGGTAGTCCGACAAGGTCGTCACCAACTGACGCAACTGGTGCTCGTACTGGTCGACCATCACTCTAGGCATAAACTTCCTGCACATATACGACACTCTGAACATTATCGTATTTTGACAAAGTTTAAATTATTACGCACCGTCGGCCAACTTTAATCTCCAGGAGCACTTGGGACATCGCTTTCTCGAACGCCGGAAGCCTCAGCAATACCTGGTCGTGTTTTTTGATGTTTTTTATTAACTGCAAATCAAATTTATAATTAACTCAGATTTATCACATTGTTAGTTCTTTTGTTGAACAAAATTAATAAAAAATTTGAATTACGTCGAGCCAATTGTGGCGCACTTCGCCAGAGTTGAGCATTATATTTCCTTCCACTCCGATTCCAGTGTCATTAGCAAAAACCAACGTTCGGGTCCTCAGTTCCATCATTGGTTCGGGATGATGCTCTGCTAAATTATTAAACGACAACAAACAACCCCTATAATGTGTGATGTTCCAACCACAATCCCAAATTATATCTTTCAGTCCCAATTTCGTTTTCAAAATTTCTTCTAATTTTTTCACTTCTTCACGAATCGGTCTGCAGGCTTCTAATTTAATATGAGCTTCATTTACGTGTTTGTCTAAGTATGCTCTAAAAAAAACACACAGATATTTATTAGAAATAAAATTTACACCAATTTAAAAGTTTCTTTGAGTGAAGAACCGTTTAAAAGAGTTATTTACTTGAAAGTGTCAGGCTCAGTGCTAATTTTTCTCTTCATAATGATAGAAGCATAAATCAAATCATCCTCGAGGTCAGTAAAATCAAATTCTCCGCCCCTGTGACTTTTGCGCCACTGTCTTTGCGTTTCCGCGTTCGAGTCTTCCTTTTTCTCAATCTTATCCAAAAACTCGGTTGGCAAGTTACAAGTTTTTAAGATCGACATAATTGTTTTTCGCAAATCCTTATCGATAATCTGGATCTTAACCATTGTAAATTTGCCAGCCTTTACTTCCTTCTCGTCTTTCGAGCGTAGATAAAACATCAAAGTTGTCGGTCGGATTGGCCTTCGTTGTTGCATGTTCTCCAAAATCGAGCTGAGGTGTTTTAATGAATTTTCATTCACCGTCTAAAATCAAAAATAAAAACCAAAATCAAAATCAAAAATAAAAGAATTAATACTTGGAAACAAAATGGGGACAATTTGATAATGATTGATAGACAGAATTCACTTCAATTACAGATTTAGATTGTTAAATGCAGATTAATTAGTCGGATTTAAGTTTTTAATCGCGCTTAATCAGGCGTTACACTTTGAAAGTCAATCAGTTAGGATAAATTAATATTTAGGAGATCTGACTTAGGCTAATGATTTTTCTGACACGCGACATTCACGTGCGCTTAAATAATTCGTTACGTCACGAACCATTCATGACAGGGTAACATATATTCGTGTTGAAATTCGTGGTAGGTAAACCTCCGACTTTCCAATCCTAACACAAAAACACCTCAGTGTCACTTATTAATAGAATTCCATCATTCTATATCTCCGTGTAAACAGTTTCAGACCTTAGGTTTTTTTTTCCTTTTTTATTACTAATCAAAAACACAATTTTTTATTCAGTCATTTCAAGTTTAAAGATCAAAATGCAAACGTTAAAAAATAAAAACGAGGAAAAAACAAATGTGAAAAAATGAAAACAAAACGAAGAAACTAAAAATAAAGCGACAGAAAAAAACTAGAACATAAACAAAAGTCAGTTGAATTTAAATAGATAACGATTGTTCTTGATTGAGAATTAAATGCAACCTCGTTAACTTTAAATGTCAACTAATAATGAATCAGAATTTTCATTTTAGAAGCTCTTATCTATCTGATAAACGTTTTAACGAATTAAGATACTTCGAGTTGTAAAAATGTACATCGTTGCATAGACATATCGTATTTGTGTCGAATTAGGTTCATTTAATAATTAATCTCATCACTATAATGATGTAAAACAAGAGTTTAAATTTTGCTTGCAGAACATATTATCTAGAACTCTATCGCTGTGATTTCCTTATTTTAGCTCTAACTTTATCTGTCAAGAAAATATCGAAAATGGGCTTTCTTACTCTTTGTGTGGGATATTGGCCAAAAAGATCCGGATGCACTGTGAAATAAAAAGGACGCAAAGCGGTTGATATCTCGCCAGTGCTTAGAGCTCGAACCGCCGATCTTTTGCTGCACAAACTAAAAAATATTGTGAAAATGTAATAATGAACTTTGAAAAAACAAGCAAAAATATTTTGGAGCACTTAAAACGTTGCAGAAATCGTTAAACTTACCACCTCGAAAGGGTGCAGTACATCTTGAATGGACTGTTGGGCCCAGAAAGTTGAAAGTTGATTTTTACATTGACAATTTTGGTTGTTTTTAATTCAGAACTGTCATTGTCGACAGTGTCAGCAGAATGTGCGCACTAAAAATCCATGTTTACAATTTACATCTGAAACACTCCGTCGTTGGAAGGGGCAGATCCACTTCACAAATATCTGTACTTGGTTTGCAAGCACAGTCCAAAAGGTGGCAGAATTGTGCTTCCTTTATTATTCAAATTTTTCGGTCCATTGTTGTCAACAACGTTTTCACTTTGTTATTTCACTTGAAACTATAACAAAAACATTTTTCTTTTGTTATAATCTAATCTTCTTTTCACGATCTGATATCGAGTGAGAATCGGAGCACTTTAAATGTCACAAGAATTTTGCCATCTGTATTTATTGAGTGGCGCGAAACCGTTCAGTGGAATGCACGAAAAGTAGGGGAAACAAAGCTCTTTGTTTTTTTTGACATCAGCTGTTTCGGTTTTACAACTGATAAGTTCGAAATCGACTTTACCGGTTTGGTTCAAGTTTGACAGATAAAAATAAATTAATTTTTCAATTTTAATAATGGTTTCCTTATCAAAAATGTAATAAGTTTATGGAATAAAAATTTGGTCCGAAAGAAATTTGTTTAAAAAATAATTTATTGTTGTTATTACCCCTACCTTTTCTTTCCCCTCCAATAGATTTTTGATACGTCCCTGGCCGGAGATCGGAGCAATCCTGTTGCAAATTCGTCCTGCCATCTTTAGTGCGAGCGATTCGCACAGGCCATGGTGTCACATTGACACGCAACTTGTTTTTTCTGCAAAAATGTGTTTTCAACTAACCGTGTAATCAAATCTTTACTGAACATCAAAAAACAGACCTGTCAGAAGAGGAAATGCTAGTGTTTCAAACAATCTACATTCGTCCACGAGTGAGTTCATTTTCGTATGGGTCCGTCCAAAAAAGATTAATTTTCAATCTTGCAAAAAAAAGACAACAAATTCAACCGGCTAAAAATTGAACATTGTAAAACAAGAGGCAGATATTTGTTGACTGTTAAATCAAAATTGTGTTTGCATGGTGGTACGAATAATTAACAATCACTTTTTATTTGACACCTGTCAAAATTTGTGACTGAAAAGTGACAGGTGAAAGTAGTGGTTTGTTTTTTCTGTTTGTGAGTGAATAAAAAATATAAAAAAGATACGATTGTTGTAATATAAACAATGAAAGAATCTGTGCAGTAAAGTTGGAGGCTAATAAATTACATCACGATAACACACTGGTCACGGATGATAAAATTGCGGGTTTTCTGTTTTTTATGCTCAATTGCGACAGAGTTCTGCGTTGGAGTAGAGAAACGTTTGCGTGTGGGTGTTGACAACTTTCTAAGTGATCTTCAGTTTCTTCTGTAAACTGGATGGAAAATGTTCTCATCTCTTATAAAAAAGTTGTAGAAAATATACAATAATAGTTAAACTTGAAAATTTAATTTTTTACTAGTTTTTGAATATTTTCAATTTTGAATTTTTTCTCTATGGGTGAGAATGAAATGCTTTAGAGATACCTTTATTTGGCATATTGGAATCTATTTTTAAACCCCCCCCCCCTTACAATGTGAAGATAATTGATTTTTACTGTAATGAGATGAATTCATTTATCAGTGTTTTTAAAATGTAAAATTGGTCTCTGTTCCAGGCGATGGTTTGAGTAAATCTTTGACAGACTTTTGAACACTCGCCATCATGCACTTCTCCATTCCAGACACTCAGGAGTTCATTGAAAATACTGGAAGTGTTTATGTGGTAAATAAAAATCCATGTTTATCCTACAAAATTTGAATTTCATATTTTTCAAAATGATGAAAATTGTGTTGTTATTGAAATAAGACGATAAGTTCGGTATTTATGTGTTTGTTTTTTCAGGGTTACAACATCCACATAAACGGTCTCTTCCACTGCATCGTCCGGTATAAACAACTTTTAAATCTACATGAACAATTAGAAAAAGACTTGGAAGTGAATCTGCCACCTTTCCCGCCAAAAAAGTTTTTTCCTCTGACGATGAGCCAGCAGGAAGAAAGGCGACTGGCTCTGGAAAAATACATCCAGATGATAGGCCAAAATGCGGTGATCAACCGGTCGGAACTACTTAACGGCTTCCTTTTGAATGCACAAATTGAAACTGCCGGCTACGCCATGACCTGTGAGGACTTGGAAGTCTTCCTTCTAAACGGCCGCAAAATTATTCTTAA
The DNA here is from genome assembly GCA_020615435.1 of Telenomus remus. Taxonomy (NCBI): domain Eukaryota; kingdom Metazoa; phylum Arthropoda; class Insecta; order Hymenoptera; family Scelionidae; genus Telenomus; species Telenomus remus. The sequence goes on along the minus strand of CM036336.1, from coordinate 15,794,659 downwards.
CGTCAACGTTGCTGAACATTCCGGAACAATTTTGCATGTAATTTCATCTTCTTTCGAATTTTGGAAAAATCAATTTTATTTTACAACTAACACGATAACTTTATTGTTGAACAACACGATTTTTTGATCGTAATGTGTGCTTCCTTTTTGCAGAACATTTGCAGAAATTTGAAACTACCGGAAAAATATGACTCATACTTTTCATTATTCGTGATGATTTACGAGGAAAATGGTGATATTAATAGTAAGTTGAAAATTCTGTGTTACATAATTGACCAAAAATTGAAATGAAGAATATGAATAAAAAATAAACGAGTGAAAATAACGTAAGAAGTCATTTGAAAAACGTTGATGAATGAATGAAGTGTTTCTGATCGATTTGTAATTCAAATGTAATGTTTTCAGTACTTCGAAAAATGCAGGAATTCGAATCGCCAGTTTTAACAATGCGAAATATTCAACGCGGCGATGTGAGGCTCGTTTTAGGAAAATGGTACTGGGACACTGAATCTGAAATTGAAACAACTAACAACACAGTTGTGAAAAATTTGTTGGCCATCCAAGCAGCAGCGGAAATTGAAAGGGGATGGATTTTGGCACCACATAATTTAAAGAGCCGATTAAAAAGTTTGCAAGATAACAATGAAGATAGAAAAGTACGTGCTTGACTTTGTTTATTCAAAAGTTGTTTGGACTTATGAAAATGTGATAATTTTTATCGCTGACTTGTTTTTGTTTTTTCGTCTGTTTTCAGTATCTTGATATTGCACGGACGTTGAAATACTACGGATATGTGCATTTTGCGCCTTGTTACTGCGATTATCCAGAATCACGTACGATTGCGCGAGCAGCTATTGGAAAAAACGAACTGAATTTGAGGATATCCGCTGAAGGACAGGCGGAGAGGGAGTTTGTGTTCAAAGTGACTCACATGCGGTGCTGGCGAATCACTACTGTGCATAATGTAAATATTCACACTGTGATTTTTTTTTCTTCAAAAAAAACAGAGCTTTTGAAAGGAGAGAAAACATTCAAAGTTTAGATCTGTCTTTAGACAATGTGAAAAACGAAATATTAAGTTGAATTGAAATTAAAGATTGTTTAATTTTCAGGGCGCAGATAAATTTGAGGACACTGCCGATTTCAGTTACGAATTGTCCTTTGAGTACCTCATGGCCAAAAATACTTTGGCCTGGATAACTTTGACTTCTGACCAAGCCATTTTAATGTCTGTGTGCATTCAGTCAATGATCGATGAATTGCTGCTCAAAAATGTTGTAGGAAGTAGAAATCAGGTACAAAAACGGGACATTTTTTGATTTCTTAAAAATGTCAATAAACAAGTACTTACATTGACAAATAAATTTACATTCGCTTTTAAGGGTTCGCCTAAGAAGCCTTGGACTTATGTTATGAGAGATGGCCATAGTCGAATTCTTATTGGATCTCCTTCACCTGAACATTCAAGAAGAAATCAAAAAGTAAGACTAAAAGTATTTAAACGCACAAATTTAAACAATATATTTTTAAAATAGTACACAAGGTAAAATTGATTTACATTCTAAAATGTATGTTTTTAGGCTGAAGATACTGCTCAAAAGTCAGAACCAATGATAAAACGAATAACCGACAAGCTATCAGTGACATATTTGCGTAAATTAAGTAAATCCTCTTCAGAGGACGGATACTGTTCCATAGAGCACGATACAAGAGAAAATCGAGCGTTTGGTGTTATAGGAGATGACGATTTGTAAACATTCAAATGCATTTTTTTGAATTTTTCGTTTTTGAAGTTGCATTTCACTTTGCATTTCATTCTCTTTGTTCGCGCACAAAACGTTTAGTTTACTACGAGACATTCTAATTTATTTATTCTTTTTATATCAATTAACGAAAATGTATTTTTTCATTTACCCTTTTGTAATTTTTCACTGTAAACATTTTTTATTGCTTTTTAAAACATTCCATCATAATATTTTCTGAAGTACTTAGTTCGGAAAAAAGTGAATCGATCAAATAAACTTAAAGAAAATTATTAAAAAATTAAAGAAGTAACAATTGTTAACAAATAAGAAAGATGGATTTTATAGTCGAACGATCCTTCCATGAGATACATATCTGATTGTTGATTTTATGAACTGCGTTCAATGGAAATACGGAAATGATTAAAAAATGAGACTTAATTCGCGAAAAGCGTTTTTCGCACTTATTATAATTGTCTATTGTGATCGTATTTGTTGTCAAATATCTGGTTGAAATGAACTTATTTATAAAAGTCGTCGAATGTCAACATTTTAAAGTTAATAAATTTTTACATTGTTTATATAGTGCGTTTGAATCTATCTCTCAAAATTATATCCCGATTTTAATATATTGAATATATTTATAAATCGATATATAAATACTAGATACATACCTAACAACAATATAGCGTTGGATAAAAAAAAAATTGCTAAAATTCTGCATGGATAATTTTAATATTTTGATACATCGTGAAAACATCGTCGAAATAAACTTCTATTGTTATCAAAGGTAATTAAATAACTGGGCCACGTTTAGTTCACTAACTAAATTTTATAAAAATAGAAACAAAACGGTTTTATAAAAATGTAAACAAAACAAAATAACTTCAAAACAAAGAAACACCCGTCTTTTTAAATTTCATGCCAAGGTTTTATTGCAAATGGTCATTGTTCGGTAATTGCGGTAATCGTCTCACTTTGTTTTGATGGCAGCGAAACAAGGACAGTTGAGGTTAGGGCCGTTGGTCGGAACTCTCCAACTACGTTGTAAACGAAGTTTGAAATAGCAAGGCTAGAGCTGACATATTTCGTATTATCAGTGTATCAACATGGTGCTCGATGGCGGCCGAGAACTGAACGCTCGGTGGCACGTCGTCGTAACCGACACAAAAGCTTGAAAACACACCGAGGCGACGCAAGGGCGTGGATTCACGACGACAAGTGATGAGCCGCGCGTAACCCGGGCCTATCGTCGGGCGCACTCTCACAATCATGTGTGATGTTTGCGCGGATTTCCACGACCTCTTGCTATCCTGTAAGTATCCTCGATTTCGTCCTCGGTGCCATTGTTCGCACCACCTCGTGCATCACACATTTTCCACCTTATTTGCAATCTCAAATCTTCAATCAACTACAATCGCCAGTGCAAATTTTCATCCCCCTTTTTCCCCTTCTTAACTCTAAAAAACTTGTTCAACATTTTTTTAAATCTCATTTGTCGCGAATTTTTGAATTGGGGTGATTTTTAAAATAAAAACATTTTTGTGAGGTTATTTTTTTGGGGAGTGATTTTGCGATGTTTGCAAACTTTGGATTGAAGCATGGTTGCAATCTTGGGTCGTTAACCTTTGTTTCTGGGGTGCATTTATAGACGATTTACATGACTCTAACAAATTTTCATCTCACAACTCTGTAATGTCTCCAAAATCTAGAAACAATTAAATTCGTATCTGAATATTGCAATTTTGCAAGTTTTTTTTGCAGTTTTAGGGTTATATTTACATGACATGAGGACATTGATTTTGTGGTGGTTTATTTTTGAGCTGCCTCCTCTCCCTGTCCCTTACTAAAATTAGTTGTTTAATTACTCTCTATCAAATTATTTTTAAAATTTTTCCAATACTTTATTTTAAGTTCGGTAAACAACTTTTGTCAATCAAATCAAATAACGTTGGTAAATAAATGAAAATTGACTGTTGTATGTTATGTTTATTTTATAAATTGGACTTTAATTTTAGTTGATGATCGATCCTCGAGCGAAAATGAAGAAGCTGTTATCTCAGTTAAGGACGTGGACACAATTCTTCATTATGTCAATCAGTGGGTTCAGAGGTATTTTTCATTTTTGCGAAAATTGTAATAAAATGAATTATTTTGATATGAAATTGAACTTGATGGGTTTTTTTTGCAGGCAATGCATGTGCTGCTATCGGGAGATTAAGAATTTCGATCGATTTACAAGGCTGATTCAAAGTATCGTTGTGACGACTCTGCAGCAGTTGCAAGCGATCCAGAAAAATGACAATAGCAGCAATAATACTGAGGAACAGAAAGACACAAACGAAAAGAAGCCGGTTGAAAATGAGACAGAGGAAAAAGAAGAAAAGGAAACGAAAGAAAAGGAAAAAGTAGAAAATGAAGAAAAGGAAGCCAGTTCAGGCTGGACCAATCAGGATCGCGAGAAGCTCTTTCATCTGTTCTCCAAAATTTTCTTACTCAATTTCCCTCTTTATATTGCTATCAAACATAGTGGTGCTGTCAACCCATTATCTCCTGCAAAAGTAAGATTTTAAGACGTATTTTTTCATTTTTACTTTTACTTTTCATTTATGATCAAAAATTAAAATATAAAAACAAGAGAAAGTTACTTAAACTTTAAGTACACAGATAACGAAATGAAAAAAGTTTTTCCCAGGTAACAAAACCCTTAATTTTATCAATAAATTTTTAAACAACATTCCAACATAATTTTGTCTAAGTTTGTCAAATCTAACCTGTGCACTTAATAGTTGAATTGAAACTGAAAAAAATTATTGGTTCAGTCATTCAGTTATTTAGTGTAACAACTCTCCATTGTATACCAAAAAAAACATTATATTTCATTTTAGGATGAAGGAGGTTACTGCGAATCGCACGATCCAGAAGTTCCATCGCCGTTGATTCGCGCGGTGTCAACGTTTTGTCACCAGGGCGGATTCAATCTGATGTCATCCTGTTTCGATTTAGAAGAAACGTTGCCAGTCGGCCTAGCTCATTCTATGGTTGCTGTGATTTGTAATATTAAATTGTGGCTAAACTATAGTAGCGTCGTTCAGTTGTTCATACCGCTGCGCAGTCAGGTCATGAAGTACATGTGCCGTCTCTCAGATAAGGAATTGCGGACGCCAACGGTCAGAACAATGGCAGGTTCGTAATCAACGACAAAACTGTAAAACGAAATTGAAATTCACCAAGTCAAAAGAAGTTTCAAGCTATTGAAATAAGCAACAATTTTTCTCATTTCAAAACAAATTTGATAAAACCAGATAATTTTCACTCCAGATTTTATGTGGAGCGCCGTTAAGGACCCGATAGACACAGTTCTGCCAACCTTCGACCGGGACGGTCTGGATCTAGCGTTCAAATACTTTACCAGCACGACATTAACAATGCGACTAGCAGGAATCGCGCAGATAAACGCACACATAACTGCGTTCAATGAACTCTGTAACAGCGAAACCGTAGCTGAAATAGAACAGGTGGGACATGCACTTGCAACATGGCTGACAGAAAATAACATCATAGCTCACATCTTCGGTCCGAACCTGCACGTGGAAGTTATCAAACAATGCCATATTCTTTTGAGTTTCCTTGCCATGGAAGGTCGGATTTCGTCGACTGATATGGATACGATTTGGCAGGCTGCGCAGCTCAAACACTGCGCCAGGCCAGTTTATGATCTTCTCGCTCCGTTGGTGAAACATCTGGCACCGAACCCTGTGATGCATCTGTACGCTTTGCTAGGCAAGCTGGAACCGAAGGATCATACTGAGCAGAGTCTGTTTTTGGTTTCGGCACTGCTCAAGTTTATCTGGATGTCAAGTAGTTCAAGTTATGCGAATTCTATGGGGCTGGGCAATAGAGATGGAATGAGACTGCCGACCGATCGAGATGGAACTACGACTAGCGATCCGAGCGGACTAGAAGCGAGCAGTCCCGATGAAGAGGAGGCCCCCACGAGTCCAGCACTATCTGAGGGTCCGTCTCCTAGGAAGCAGGCGAGGGGCAAAACTGGTAAATACTTTTTTGAGTTGGAAAGTGATTTTTTTTAAATTTTGTAACATTGAAAAACTGAGTTCATAAATTGTTTTTCACAGTTGTTGAATTCAACAAAAGTGGCGACTCATCCTCAGTTAAGGACCTGGTTGAGCCTCTTTCCTACGAGAAGGACTTTTGGATCCAGAAAATGAAATCCATCATCGCAAAGCAAAGCAGTTCCGACGCCGAGGCCGACACCGAAAAGTCCAACACCGAAGACACAAACGTAATTTACGAGCGTTTGCGCAAAAAGCGCAAACGGAAATTCTTCCGCAAACGCAAACGGCCTCAGAAACGATCGTCCAACATCGACTCCAGTGTTGACCCCGCGCAACCTCAATCAGACTCGGCCATCCAACCAACCTCAAATTCTGGCGGCGAGGAAGGGGCAAGCAGTGATAAATCGAAAGACCCAGCCAACTCCGAAATGCTGCTCGAAGTCGTGAGCAAAAACACCGACTCTTCACCTCGAATCTCTCGACGCGAAGCTCGCAGTTCGTTTGCTCAAGCTTTGAAAAAACGCGACCTCGAAGCGGGTAGGAAAAAGTACATGTCGTTAGTTCACGGAACAGAATCGATGGACAGTTCGCACGACGATGACAGTGATGATATAGTCGGCGTTGTGGCTGCCGAAGAAGGTGGCCCGGTTTTCACCGACCAGTTTTTCACCGCCACTGTTATCGACGACCTTCTTTCTGACGACGAAGGATCTTACTCCTCCAGGATGTCAAATAAAAGCGAGAAAAACATGGCGGATTTCGAGGGAGAGGAAAGTGGATGTGAAGTGGAACTCGCCGAACTCGCCGCCAGACACTTGACTGCGATCCAGCAGATGAAGGCGTATCATCCCCATCCGGCTTTGAGTGTAGGTCGAGCAATTTGTCGTCAGCCAATGAACAGAACACAGTCGGTTGCGAGATTGGGAGCTCAGTTCAACCTGGAACAGGTTTGCAAACCTGGAAACACACTTTTGTGGGACCTTCTTCAGGATGATAAGATCACCCAGTTGGGCGAGGGACTGGCTATCGAAGCGGAGAAAGCACTTTGTAATCTGTTGTGTTTCAATATTGACCGACTGATCCCGATGAAATTCATTGAGGGATGTTTGGAGAATCTGGCGAATAATAAGTCGGTGGTAGTGTCGCTGAGGTTGCTGCCTAAGTTGTTGGCAAGTTTTCAGCAGTTTGGAGTCATGGATACGCATGCGATCACCACTTGGGCGGATAGAGAACGGGGCATGATGAAACATTTTTTCAACAATTTGAAGACTTATACGATTGGCAATACTAGGAACGGGTTGTACTCGCACCAGACTGAGGTGCAGGTGCGGTTGCAGTTCTTGTCGTCCATTTTTTCGCCGCTTGGATCACCTGACGGGTTCAGGTAACAGTCTTTATAATTAACTTAATTGAAACTTTGGTGAAAGTGGTCACTTTCGCCGCTCCCGATTGAGCGGAAAGTAGCCTATTCCGGACGTCGGGAATAAATATTTCTAACCGGGTGGAAAAAACATTAATTGAATTTAACCATAAAGACTCTCTGGAGGCTCGGTCTACACCGGTCACCTGCCGCCGGCAAGTGAGCCGATTGGAAGTGGCGCTCCCGTTTATATCATCCCCACGCATGCCACTCCGCAGCGAGCGCGTACACTCTGCGGAAAGATGCGCGTGGGGATTATATAAAGGAGTGCGCCGAGCCATCAGGCTCAATTGCTCGACGACCTCGACGAGGCGAAGGTGAAGATCAAGCCTCCAATTGTCTATTGTTTAAGCAATGTTGTCGAAACCTCCTACAAGCACCAAACCTCCAAATGCTTAATGTTTTTTAAACTTTAAAAATATTCATTCAACTTTCATAATTGAATAACTTGGGACTAAAATTTTTTGAGATTATTCAATCGTTTGAAAATTAATAAACAAATACAGCAGCTACCATATTTTACTTTTAGTTGTCAAAATCGTATTTATTTTTTATTTTCAAGTAGAATGTTTGTATCATTCTCAATTTCAGTATATAATTATAAATTATCGATAGGAATATAACATAAAAAAATCAGACAAAATTATTAATTATTACTATTTTTGGTACACTTATCGAAACGTCCTGCTCTGTTGAAACATACTGTTTCTCCCCTACTATCTTATCATCATTTTATGAGATGCGCACAAATTTATCGTCGCTTCACCTGCAACTCCTAGACTCTTTTCGTCTTTCCCAACTGTTCATATTTATTGTTTAAGCAAAAGTCTCATCTCAACTGATTATCCAAGACACGAAAACGAGTAAAGTTAATCTAACGTTGAGAGCGGGGCGTGTAAAGTGTTATCAACTAGCGTTTATGTTTAGTGTTTAGGGTCTGGCTAACTGTGTGCAGACCCTAAACAGCTTTTGCTTTATACAAACTGGACATTACCATCGGTTAGGACATTACTTCCTTTCCGCCCTAGTGGTGTAATATAGTAATCTTTTTTACATTATCTTACATTTTCTATTCTTTTCAGGTTGAGTTTAGAACAAGTGGATACCCTCTGGCAATGCCTAGCGCAAGACCCGATGTGTGCAGACGAGCTGTTTAGTTGGCTTCTCGCCCAGGCAAAATCCACCGAACAGCATGCCCTAGGGATGGACACTCTAAAACACCTCTGCATGCGAAAACTCCCAAGTCTGCCTCCCGAAACTATCAGCATGACTGGACTCAGTTTATTCCAACAGCTCTGCAACCTGGCCCGTCTCGCAGCAGTACACCTAGACCGACCTGTCCGAGACGTTGATTCCATCGGCATGGATTTCCTATGGAAGATCGCTCTCAGAGCAAAAAGCACTGACGTCAGCATGGCAGCGATTCAGTACCTTAACAACTATTACATGTCGAGGCAACTCACTCAGGAAGCAGAGTTTGTTTCCCAGTGCATGACCCACCTGGAGGCCGCCAGTTCAGACCTTCGAACCAACGAAGAAGCAAGTCTAAGGTGCATCCAAAGAGCACTGCTTTTGCTCCGAACTCACCTCGAGGCTTTTCGGAAAAAGTACGCCTATCATCTAAGAAGATGGGCCTTGGAAGGAAAAGGTGTTGGTAATTACGTTCCAATGAATTCTGCCGACCGGGGGCAGCAGTTGAGGGTGGTAGTTCAACCGGCTGGAATCACTGAGAAAAAGACTTTTACCCTTTTAAGCACTGATTTCGTAGCGGATCTGCGAGCTGAGGTGGCAAAATGGTGGGATGACATGCAGCAGAACCAGGAAAAAAGTCAGACGAAACAAGTGGCTGCAAATTCCGGAAATTCCGTTTTGGGATCGCTGCTCTCAGACGGTCCGATTAGGATGATAACTCAGGGACAGGAACTGACTATTGAGTTTGACGAAAAATCGCTCCAGGAAGTGGGATTTAAGGACGGCCAATTGGTGTTTATTTCGTTTGGAGCAGCAAGATCAGGAGGGCTCAGAAAAAAGGACTCAGATTGTCCTTCGCTGTTGCCGCCTCCGCCTAAGGAATCTCTGCCGACGTTACTGTTATTGAGACCGCAGTACTTCGACCAGCTTTTTACGTTGATGAGAACACTCAGTGAGATGAAAGTTGTTGGCAAAGGAGGACGGGAGATACCACATACTAAAGCTCAGGTGCTGTCCAGGAGGGTTTGGGATACCCTGACCCTTTTGCCGACGAGTCCGACGTTGTTACAGGGATTCCAGCAGTTGAATGAGAACTCGATGGCGAAATTGTTTGATCCGGCAAACCCGCAGAAGTTGATGTATTCGTTGTACATTATTGAGTCGTTAAGTAAAAGAGCTTCAGGGGAGTATATGAAAGGAGGCTCGAGTAAAGAAGAGGGTGGAGATGCTGCGATGGAGGGCGAAGAAAGTGAGGAGAAAGAAAAGAAAGATCCAGAATGGTCGACTTTGTTTGTACAGAGGGGTGGATTGAGGCACTTGTTTGATATTTTTATGTCAGGTTGGTATTTTTTAATTGGCTTTTGTTGATTTTTGAAGTAACTATAAATAACTTGAGGTCCAAAATCAGGAAGCATGGCTGTTTTTTTAGAAGCATTTGTAGTTTCAATGATAATTTTTTAGTCAAATATTGTGTGAATAATACAGAATTTCTACTTTGTCTAAGATCTGTATGTTAGCTATATTGAAAATATTATAAAAATTAGCAGAATTTTATGAATTATGATATTGAATAGGCTGTGATTTTTTTAGATTTTAAATTGATACACTTTGAACAAGAAACTTGAAAATTTTCTTCACTGTATTCTAACTTTTCAATAACAAAAATTAATTCAATTATTCAATTGAAAAACATTCGATCATTCAAAATCAAATCATTAAACATTAAATTTTTCATGTTTCCAGGTTGCTTAGAACACGGCGAAGGAAGCGAATGGCAGCAAGACTGCCTAGCCTCACTTCTCAAACAACTCTGCCACTTTGGAATGGTCAAAGACAATCGCAAACGAACGAAAAACGACAAATTCCAGCCCCACAAGCTCAGCAAAGACATGCTCTCTCTCATGAGCATCGACACTGTGCTTCCAAGAATAACCGCGATCATGGAAGAAGCATCTCTGCCCCGTGACCCAAACCACTACAAAACTGGTCTGTTTGGTCGCGCCCAAGTGATCCACTACGCTATGGCCCTCCTCGTGTGCTGGGTCCACAGCGACCCCGAGGTAGGTCAGTACCTCTTCTCCTCTTCTGAACCCTTCGGTGGGACTTGGTTACGGCGAATAGTGCTCGAAGATCCCGAACCTGCAGTCCGACGAGAAGTTTGCACAGCTCTGTACAGACTCTGTTTAGGAAGTGGGGACCAAACCGATACAGAAAATTCAACATCTTACATCGTTCCAATGTTGAACATTTTGTTAGAATACTTGAGTATTGCTGAAGCCATGCAACCATCTTGCCGAAAACTCGACCTTCCAATTCACCTTCACTCTGCTTTGGAGGAAGGAAAGGAACCCTACGGACCAGCCTGCAGGGACTATTTCTGGCTGGTTTGTCGGTTAGTTGACTCGCTCCCCGAAGATGCTATTAAAAAAACCAGCTCCGATCAAGCCCCAGCTGTGGATCTGGAATCTCTGGCAGTTCGAGTGATCGACTCGATTCTAAACAGAGAGTTCCTGGAAACCCGACACAGCACCGTCGAAGATGACAGTCTCGTCGGTCTTCTGAATCTTGTCTGTAACATCATGGCACACAATCCACAGTGCAAGGACAGCAAGATCGGGCAGAACCTTCTGGATAACGTGTTCGATTTTCTTTTTGCACTCCCGAATCCCAGTGCGAAGCACATGCCCAAGTGCAAAAGTCAGGTCTCCAGATCAGCAGCCTTCGACCTTCTTGTAGAACTTGTTAAATTCACACCATCGAATTACCGGATTTTGCACGAGAAACTTCTGGCTCAACATCGTCCGGGTCCGCACTCGCCGTACCCTTGGGATTACTGGCCACATGAGGATGGAAGGTCCGATTGTGGGTACGTCGGGTTGACGAATTTAGGAGCCACTTGTTACATGGCCAGTTGTATGCAACATCTCTACATGATGCCCCAGGCTCGAGTTTCAATTTTGGGAGCTGACTGCAACCGGGCGAACAAACACCAGCTCACCCTGAGAGAACTTCAGCGAATGTTTGCGTACCTTTTGGAGTCGGAGCGAAAAGCCTACAACCCGCGGAGTTTCTGTCGAGTTTACACAATGAACCACGAGCCTCTGAACACCGGCGAACAAAAAGACATGGCAGAATTTTTCATCGACCTGGTTTCCAAACTTGAAGAAATGACTAGTGATTTGAAGCATCTGGTTAAGACACTCTTCTGCGGAGTGACTTCGAACAACGTAGTTTCTCTTGATTGTGAACACGTTAGTCGGACTCTGGAGGAGTTTTATACTGTTCGGTGTCAGGTTGCTGATATGAGGAATTTGTACGAGAGTTTGGACGAAGTCACTGTAAAGGATACCCTCGAAGGAGACAACATGTACACCTGTTCTCAATGTGGGAAGAAAGTCAGGGCGGAGAAACGAGCGTGTTTCAAAAAACTACCTTATATTTTGTGTTTCAACACGATGAGGTACACTTTCAACATGGGGACGATGTTAAAAGAGAAGGTGAATACCCATTTCAGTTTTCCGCTCCGGTTGGATATGTCTGGATATGTCGAGAAGAAACTTATCCCCCAGCACTACCAGGGGGAGAGCAGTAAAAAAGAGGACGGCGATGAGGAAAAAGAGGAAGAGAAGGAAGAGATGGAGCACTACCAGTACGAACTTATTGGCGTGACTGTACATACTGGAAACGCAGATGGGGGTCACTATTACAGTTTTATCCGCGACAGAACTTCGCCAAACAAGGACAAGTGGCTTCTCTTCAACGACGCTGAGGTGAAACCTTTTGATCCAAACCAAATTGCAGCCGAGTGTTTCGGAGGCGAGATGACCAGCAAAACCTACGACTCTGTCACGGACAAGTTCATGGACTTCAGTTTCGAGAAAACCAACTCGGCCTACATGTTGTTTTATGAATGGTGTGAGAATCCAAACGGTCCTGAAGAGGAGGCGACTGTTTCGACAGAAGACAAACCTCGGCCACCGCCAAAAGGCGTGATTAACAACTGTCCAACTTTGGAACTTAACAAGGAACTCGAAGAGTGGATCTGGCAGGACAATATGCACTTTCTTCAGGACAAGAACATCTTTGAGCACACTTATTTCAGCTTCATGTGGCAGATTTGCGGGTATATTCCACAGACGCTTTTCACCATGCAGCCGGAAATTACGGAGTTGTCGGCGGAATTGTCGACTTCGTTTTTCATGGAGACTTTTATACACGCTAAGGAGAAGCCGACGATGGTGCAGTGGGTGGAACTGTTGACGAAACAGTTTAACGTTTCGCTGAGCGCTTGTGCGAGGTTTTTGGAACGCATGGCTGGAGACTCCTGGTGGCCGATTCAGATTTTGGTCAAGTGTCCGAACCAGATGGTCCGGCAGATGTTTCAGCGGCTTTGCATCCATGTGATTCAGAAACTGAGACCCTCGCAGGCGTCGTTGTATTTGTTGTGTGAGAGTGATGGGGATTTGAGCAGCGTGGGCACTCAGTCGTGTGTTACGAAGTTCGTCAGGATGTTGCTGTCGCTGATGGAGCATGCTAAGCAGCATTTGAAGCACCTGACAGAGTACTTTGTGTTTTTGTACGAGTTCAGCAAGATGGGCGAGGAGGAGACGTTGTTTTTGATACAGGTGCAGGCAATATCGACGATGGTCAACTTTTATCTGGGTCATAAAACCCATGAGATGGTTGATGCTGTGAGCGAGGAAGAGGAGGAGGAAGAGGTCATTGCAATTTCTACGGAAAAACTGAGGCCCGCTTCGTTAGATAAGATGATCACTTTAATTGCGGCCTTGGTGGAAAAGAGTCGAGGAGCGGATCATAGGTGAGATTCGATTTTTATAAAACATTATAACTGTTTGAAATACTTGTATGCATTTGGTTTTTTGAAAGGTTTTCAGCAACTTTAATAATATTGATGACATCATTTTTTTGAAAGAAAAAATCGGGAGTGGAACATTGAACAGGTGTTCAACGTTGGTTGATAAGCTTAAAAATTTTGTTTAAAAAGTTATTTTTAGATTATCAAGATTATCAAAATAATCAGCTATCTTCTAATTATCTTGAACATTGTTTTTGTCACGTACTGAGTTAAAAATATGCAGTTTATACATTTTATTTTAGATTATCTGCAAATTCCATTATCTTCAGTTTAAATTGTAGTTTGCAAAGCTAAAAACATCAAACCTAAAACCGATTTCTGTAATGACAAGATATTCTTGTCAAACATACCTGATTGATTGATTATTAAATATTAATATTTCAATATCAATGTATATTATTATTAATTATTAATTAAGTATTAATATTTTAATATCAATGTTATTGATATTGAAGTTAAAATTTAATCATAATAGTCGAAGTTAGAATTTTGATTTGATTGAAATGAAACCCAATCTTTTAACAAAAATACTAGTTTTATAAAATACTTATGCAACTACTCTAAACAGGATTAACAAATCGAAGAATCAAATATGATTGGGTAAAAAAATAATTTATTTTTACAACTAAAAAGTAATTTTATAAAAATCAATCAGTTCATCAAAAACTTATCCTACAAATTTTTACAATTGTACATCTTAAATCTAAATATTCATCAATTATACTAACAGATAAAAAATATCTTCAGAACGTCAAAATATACATTTCATTACTACTTCTAACATACAAAGTTCTTACAAATCTAATATCTTTAATCTAAAGTATCTTAAACATTTGTACAAGTCCTAATTAACCTCTAAATTATCACATTTTTTGCACCGCGTCGTCACAATTACTACTAAAACTAACGGATTAATCGAGGGTAGCTCGCCATACTCTGCTGGCCGTAGTTCTGAAACTGAGGGACTGGCATCTGAGCTGGATAGTTCGGAACTTGCGGATGTACAGAACCTGGTGGATACTTGTACTGCTGGACAGGGTAAAAGCCTGTAGCAGTGGGCTGGTAATTACCATACTGTTGAGGGTAACCCCCACCATGTCGGTATCCAATCTGCTGCTGAGACTTGACCTTAATCTGTGACTCAAGTTTTTGTGCCTCCAAATTCAGCTCTTGCAATATCTTCTGATATTCAAGCTCTGGCTGATAGGGCTGGTGTGGGTAAGACTGCATCTGCAATTGCTGCTGAGGCAGAGCCCAATACTGCATTTGTTGCAACTGCTGCGGATGTACCATCGCAGCTGGCTGTTTCGGCACAATCCCAATCTGATGTTGAATAGGCATCGGGTAAGGTGCATTCCTCAGCATAAAAGAACCGCCATTGCTTCTCATCGGTCCAACCACTCCTGGAGGCTGCTCGCTCACTTTCAACTTCCTCCTGGTGTACTTCCGTTTCGGCTTTGGTACGATCGAGACTTCTCGAATGATCTGCACTTCTGGCTCATTTTCTTTGTTATGGACAAACATCGGCTCCTGGACCAGGTCAATGTTCTTGCAAGGCTGGGGGGTAATTGGCTTGCTCTGCTCCTCTAACTTCCGTTGTTTCATATCATCTTCCAAGGAAAAGACAATGTCAAAAATGTCGACATCCTGGGGCTCTTGCGGAGCGAGAACCTTGAGGATATCGTCCAGGTAGGACAACTCGAGAGATTTGTCCACTGGTGCTGATTGTAAGGTGTCTTCGAAGAACTGGGACCAGTCTTCATTTTTGATTGGTGACGGTGGAGCCATCTTTGTGAGTGAGATGTTATCAGGTTAAAGGCAACTTGACTTATGAGATGTTCAGCCTGGGCGTCGCCGTATTTATAGAGTGTTCCCCAGAGAGTCCCCACCCCTCGGACTCTGACCAATAGCATCTTACGGCTTGGCAGTAGCAGTTGAACGCTACTGCGTTCAAAGCTACTGCGTTCAACTGCTCTGCTCTTCCATTGACGCCTTGATTATTTTAATTTTTTGTTATTTAACATATAAAATCTTGAATGATAGTTGAATTCAATTGAATTGTGAATAAAAATTTGGTGATTTCGTTAGTATATGTAGTTATTTTGTACTTAGGTTATTTAGGTAATTAAACCTGATTAAAAATTATAGAAATAACCAGTCATCTTCCATGTAAATATTTTCATAACGAGCTGGTGTAAATGGTAGTCTATAATGGTTGTGTACAAGCATGTTTTTGAAAATGCTTTTTAATTTTTTGTTATTTAACATATAAAATCTTGAATGAAAGTTGAGTTCAATTGAATTGTGAATAAAAATTTTGTGATTTCGTTAGTATATGTAGTTATTTTGTACTTAAGTTATTTAGGTAATTAAACCTGATTAAAAATTATAGAAATAACCAGTCATCTTTCATGTAAATATTTTCATAACGAGCTGGTGTAAATGGTAGTCTATAATGGTTGTGTACAAGCATGTTTTTGAAAATGCTTGTTTATTTGGATTCTTGTGGTTTGTGGTACGGTAGTTAGGAATTAACTTACCGCCCAGGTACCTAAATCCGGCTACCGGCTCCGCCGTCCCTTCTTTAGTGACAGGTGTGAAAAGTCAAACACTTTCTAACTTCTGAAAGCCAACGAAAATTCTGTGCGGTCAGTAGACCACAGTAGACTCATGACCACAAATCTACTTATCTACTTATTAAAAGTCAAATAAAGGAACACTCACAATAAGTGACTTGGTTCTAACAACAAAGGAATAGTTTTGTCAAGAAAATTTGTTTTATTAGAGAAATTGGTTTTAGGTTTGATGTTTCTAGCTTTTTAAACTACAATTTACAGATTATGGCATTTTCAGATAATGTTAAGTACAGGTTATAGACTAGTACTCACACGAGCGCGTGATAAAATAAATAACTGGATAATTATTTAGATAACCTAAGTTATTTTAAGTTAACCGTTTTTTAGTCAGGTCTAAAATTACCCACTTATCTATTATGACGAATAAAAATTCGAAAAATATTAATGAAAACCTTTACAATGAAGAAATTGTAATCTTTTTGTTACAGATTAACACTATCAGCTTCGGATTTCAACGCAGTCGCGGGAGGGAAAGGGTTTCCCTTCCTATACCAGCAGATCCGTGACATGATTAACCTCAACCAAACGCGGAATTTGATCCACTCACTGTGCCGGTACGGAAACGAGCGACTGGCGATTCATATCATCTCGATGATCTTCCACGCCATCACCAAACACACCGACGTCTGTCAACCGTTTTTTAAGATGCTCACGCTGTTGACAGAAGGTGCGAGTCCTTCAGGTCTTCCATGTCTCACACAACTCATCCTGTCGCGAGTTTGGGAAGCGGCGCGAGTCGCACCTCACGGCGCTCTCGAGTGGCTGGCACTAGCCGTCACCAGGAGCAAGCTCGCCCACGCCTGGGTGCTCCAAGGTCTCGACACCTGGTTGCAACATTTCCTCATCGAACACTCAAACACGCGAGTGCGCTCCGCCGCAGCATTTTTGCTCGTTTCTTTGGTACCCTCTGCTCATTTTCGACAGGGATATCGTAGCGCACATCGGTTGGGCATTAATTGCAACACGAACAGGGAATTGCAATTGACTCCGGAAGCCACGAGTATTTTGCATCAGATTTATAATG
The DNA here is from genome assembly GCA_020615435.1 of Telenomus remus. Lineage (NCBI taxonomy): Eukaryota > Metazoa > Arthropoda > Insecta > Hymenoptera > Scelionidae > Telenomus > Telenomus remus. Next base: position 15,777,694 of record CM036336.1, on the reverse strand, counting down.
CTTTGCTGAGATTGTTGCAACCTGCCAGGCATTATATTGATATGCAGATGCACGGCACTATGAAACTCACTGCCTACTTCACGCTGCTCACTTATTGCGTCGTCTCGAAAACGGAAAAGTTAATGGTGAGAATGGTTTATAGATAATAAATGAAGAGGTTTTTTTAACGATGGTGTTTTTGATTTAGACAATTAATTAATTAATTTAATTTTTGATTTTTAGTTCGGTCCATACTTGAACGACCTGTGGACGCTGTTTCATCCAAAATTATCAGAGCCGAGCATCCCCGTTCATCATAACAAGCAATCTTTACTTTTGTTTTGGTACCACGTGTGTTCAGACTGTCCAGAAAACGTCCAACTTATTCTTCATAATCCGCACATTACCAAAAATATTGCATTTAATTATATCCTGTAAGTTATAGCGATTCATCGTCGACATTGTAATTGATCAATAGTGGTAATTTTTTTACTTATCATATTTTCATTTGTTTGTGCTACAGAGCTGATCATGACGATCAAGACGTAGTGCTGTTCAATAGACTTATGTTGCCTGCCTATTATGGACTGCTGCGAATTTGTTGCCAACAATCCCATGCGTTTACGAGGCAACTTGCTGCTCACCAAAACATACAATGGGCTTTCAAAAACATCACTCCGCATCCCACGCAATATTCAGCGGTACGTGTTTTTTTTATAAAAATTGAATTAATTGAAAGTAGAGAACTGGAGGAATAAGAAATGTTTTCGATTGAATTTTTGTTTTAGGCTGTGGAAGAGTTGTTTAAATTGATGCAGCTGTTGGTGGCGAGACACCCAGATCAAACGGAACAAGAAGAGGCAGAAGTCGCGTCGTTTCGAAGGGGTACACTATCGTCATATTTGCAGGGCCTAGACGGAAGATCGTGTTGGGCTACTCTTATTTCCGCATTCAGGTAATGGAATTACTAAATCATTATTTAAAAAAAAAACAAAACAAAACAAAAACATTTAACTGACAGAAAAAATGTTTTCTTTTGCTTTTTATTCTTAATAAACGTTTTCGAAATTTTATGACTGCATGAATTTTATAATTTTATAACTTTCATAACTCCAATATTGATATTCTAGAATCCTGATCGAGACTGACAACGACAGACTGTACGTAGTTTACAACGGTGGGCTGTGCATGACTCTAGAGGCGTTCCACATGCTGCACATAATGTACCACGAAGCGACAGCGTGTCACGTCGGAGGCGACCTCACCGAGCTGATTGCTATAATCGTGGAGCTGGTGCGCTGCGTTCGCACAGCCCGCAACGGTCCGGACGCAAGGAGTGTCCTCGGTAACTGCAAAGAATGGCCGGACGTGTTGCGAAAACTCGCGACCCTGCTCAACACGTACAATCCGTCCGACATGCGCAACCTCGCGATCGACCTGCTCAAGGAGTTCGTGATGCTAGTGCCGACAGACGCCATCATGATTCTTGCACCGCTGCTGTCGCATTGCCACGCAGCGCTGCAGGAATCGCACGCCGCCGTTCCACCCGGTCCGTATTTGCCTAGACGTGCTACGCCCCACGGCAAAGTTTCGGCGAGACCGGCAAGACCGATGGTTCAGATGGCAGTACCGCACTCACAACTGGAGGCTACAAAAGGCGTCGATCCGGAATACGACAATGCCCTGTTAGAATTTTATCTGCCGTATCATGAACTGATTGATGTGATGTGCAGGCTAGCTATCAACAACGATTGCATGTCCGAGACGCTTGTCAATCTAAGCGCCATGCTTGGATTCGAAGGTACTTTTATTGATTAGATTTCGATAAGCCTTTGTGTGCCACTTTTTCTTGCTTTTTGGGAAAGGTCAGAGGTATTTTTCCTAGCGAAATACACAGAGAGAAAATATATACAATAGTTGTAACGAGTCTCGTTACAAACAGTCATATTCCACTCGTTACATTTAATTGGTTGTATCGAGTTAGTTATGTTCGTTGTATCAAGCTCGTTAGAAAAAGTGCAACGAGCTTGATACAAAACGCTGCTTTTCCTCACAAGTGGGGAAAACGGCCGATTCCCCTACTCGGGAGCACGACGAGGGAGGGAGAGATATCCCCACTGATCCCCACTCTTTAGTGACTTTGTATCGAGCTCATAACTGCAACCACGCAAAGTAGTAGGCTGGGAAGGGGAAAATCGCATAAGTGGGGAGCTACTGAGGTCCTGACGTCAGACCATTCTTTGGCCGGATTTATTATAGCACTTTTTGTAACGAGCTCAATACAACTAGTGTAACGAGTGGAATAAAAATATTGTAACCAAAACTCGTTACAACTATTGTATAGATTTTCTCTCTGTGTAGGGGCGCTTTGAAATAACGAGTAACCTGCTTTGAGATATTTTATTTCAAAATTAAAAAACCAGTTTATTACAAATTGCTAAAGAAATTTGCTGAAATAATGATCCAACTTCAATAATTGTTATTTGAATTGAATTTATTATGATTGACATAATTGAAATTACATAAAGTATAGTTGAAATTGGTTAACTTTTCGTAGTACTTTCATAAAGTAGCTAATTTCATGTTTGAGTTTGGAAAATTGGAGCTAACCGAGGTAGTTGTAACTTTTATAACTTGTTGATTTGTTCAACAATCATAAACGGTTCAATGTTTTGATATTCTCCTTTCTCACGTTCTTTTTCGTTCCAAGATTTGTTGCGCAGCAGTTCCATCGACGCCGGTGTGTCCTCCCACGAATAACAGAATTCACAGCGGCACAAATCCGTCTCAGCTTTTTTCACATTTGAAACATTTGTCTCAAATTTAATCATGTACCTTCAATTCTTTACAAACATTGTTCATTTCTATTGAACCTCCAATTGTTCAAAGAAACAAATCCAATTTGTTCTCTCATTCTTGTTATTATTTTTCATTGTACATCGCGTTTATTATTCTAAATATTTCATACCAATGTACACTTATGAAAAACCAAAAAAAAAAAGAAAAAACCAAAAAAAAAAACTCATTAATAAAATTTGTTCAAAGATCATCTATTATTTTATTTCTCACTCTTATCTGAAATTCTGTTCATGACAAAATATAAAATGCGAAATATAAAACTGCCAGTTGAAATAGGTCGAAACAATACAAAAATTTCAAATCCTGCCTGATGAGACTCGATTTGTTTGCAGGAGTACCGCTTCACTTGTCGCTGTTTCCGAAGCTCTGGCTGGACGTGCACGCCTCGAGTCACATTGACCGAAAACACATCAACGCGCTGCTCTGTTCGTCCTACACAGTGGACTACATGGACGCGGTGCTTCTGGACGAGCGTTCATCCTTGAGCGTTCCAAGCATTCATGCCTTCCTCAAAACCTTCTTCCCGAAGCTCGCGCACCACGTGCTCACCGAGCAAACCTGCTCGTTGATCGATAACACCGTAACGTCGCTGGTGAACATGGTGGACGTGGTGGACGTGAGTCTCCTGGCCTACAGACTGACCGGCGACCTGCGCGCCCTCGCGCTCGTCTACAACAGCGGAACTCAAATCAAACCCACACCTTCTCTTCAACTTGCTCTCGACACTCTTTTAACTAGGACAAAAAGTCTCAGGTCGAAAGAAACCAAGGACACCGAGGCGCCCTCCAAGAAACGCAAATTCTCCGCAATCGACGATAAGGAAAAGAAGGATGATGTTGCGAATTCTGGCGACGAAAGTGCTGCTGAGAGTTGCAGCAAGGAGAAAACGAAGGACGACGAAGAAGACGCAAAACCGTCTGAGAGTTTGGAATTGGATTTTGCGGAAAAAAGACTGCGACCAAAAGCAGCTGGGAGTGCGGCGAACAGTCGAGCTCCGACGAACGTGTCGTGGTTGGAGATGCTGGAGAAAACCATCGTGAACCTGCAGGTGATCGTGCAGATGCAGCTGAACAATTGAGACGTTGTATAAAATTTGAAAGATTGACCGCTGCCTCGCTAGTTCGCCCAAATAACGCTTTGTACGTGCGGTCCTCCTTCTCTTCTTTTTTTTATGATGCGGAGGTGTTCTTTTTGTGATAAAGCGCGACTGCGGATCACGGATTATCAGTTGTGATAGACGCTTTTACTTTTAGGGTACGAAATCCGATGGATGTTGTATATTGCGGTGTAATTGCGGTCGATTCAGTGAAAAACACTTTTTTTAATTAGCAAAAAAGAAATGAAAAGAAACAATTGTGATCTATATAAAGACATATGTATATATGTGTGTTATGTATATGTATATATTCATATACATTTGGGTTCTGAGATCGAATGATGTGTTTTCTGTCTCGTTGATGAACTGAAATGAATTTGAAAATTGCTGTAAATTTGCAGCCTTCTTTGGTGCACAATCATTGTTCTTGTCGTCGAGGTTTATTTTTGGTGTCACTTATTTTAAAATTAAGTAATGTTAGAAATTCGAACTTTGTAATTAGAAAAAACAAGTGGATGAGTTTTTCATTGAGGACATGAAAAAATAGTTTGAATTCGGCATGCTTAAGGTACCCTGGTATATGTATATATAAATATATGATGGTTATTGCATTATAAATATATTATGAACTTTGATTTCGACTCCAAATAAACAGGCAGGACACGGACTCTATGTAAACATTTGATTAATTTCGGTGTCGTTTTATCAAGCGCTTCTCTGTACGCTGGTTTTACGACTTGTGAGAATGTATCGCGTGCGCAATTCCGCTAAATTTAACCGGAAGAAAGATGTTCGTAAAAGTACAAAATCGCATTCTTTTCACAAAAGCTTTGTATATATTAATTGATAAAAAAATTGATGAAAAAAAACGAATATATATATATGAACAAAGAACGATCATATGTAATTGATAAGATGTATATTGTATTTATTTAATTTGACTGTTATAAAACGAGTGTCACGTTTTGTTTGCTAAATTCCAATGTCTTTGACACCGACCGATTGATTCTTCTCTAATGAATTCGAACGCACAATAAAAACGGCTCGAGATTCACATCAATCACAGTAACGCATAGAAGACAAAGAGTAAAACAATAAGATTCAGAATCCTTCTGGGTGTGTAAAAGGCGTATATAATAAATCAATGAATTTTATTATGGAAAATACGGTTGTCATAATTGAATGTTACTTCTTCGAGCCCAGTTTAATGGTGCCCACCTAAAATTATATTGTTTTGATTTCGGTTTCTTACCTTTCATCGTGTCATGTTTTTGATTATTTTTATACTCACGACATTATACAAAACAACTTCCTTGACAGAATTAAACTTTTATGATACGATGTTGTTGTGGTTTTCATATTTTCGTTTCGTTTTTGTTCGTTATGCCCTTTAGTTTGTTTACTTGTCATTTAAAAGTAGAGTTCATTACTTAAAATAAAACTTCATGATAATTGGAAAAGAAACAATCCTAATTTGAATCAGTATTTCTTGACAACTTATATTTTACACTTCAAAATGAAAATTACAAAAAAACGTATTTAAAAGTTACAAATTGCAAAATATTAGCGAATATCGTGCATAGTATGTTTTCAAACATTAAAAATTGTAACAAATTGGTAAGTCTCTTACAAAATTTTTAATTTAACATTGAAACGCAATCGAAAAATCAAGGAAAGTCTTAAATTTAAAATTAAGTACAATCAAAGTCACGCATAAAATATTCTTTACACTTAAAAATTATTTTCAAATATAATACAAATTATAGTTGTAAAAAATAACCTCAATAAAACTGAAGGTTCTCATCACTTTAATACTGTCTATTCTGATGATACGAAGATGTACTTTGCTCCACGAAATTCTTATCCAGAGGAGGACTTGGCATTCGAGCTCGAGGGTGAGGAAGTTGCAGTTGGCCGTTAGCAGAAGTTGAAGGAAAATTAAGCGACTGGGTCGAGTAGTTCAACAAATTGGTCTGCGAGAATTTACTAAACTGTGGAAAGTAGTCCGGAGAAGGTACTTTTTGGTACCCGAACTGCTGAGGCTGCACCATTTGTCCTGGACACCCTTGTTCCAACCCTACTTCCTGGTTCAACTGCTCTACCTGTACTCGATGATTTTGCTTTTGTAGCTGTTGTTGTTTTTGCATTTGCACTCGTACAATCACTTGCTGCGCAGGAGTCAATTGTTGTTGCTGGAGAAAATTCGGTCGAGGCTGAACTTTCAAAAGTTTTTTAAGCTTTGACGATTGTTGCTGAGGCTGCATCTGAAGCTGTTGAGGATTCAAAAAAGGCTTTCTTTGTATCATCTCTTCCATCTGCTTTGTCTCAATGTTTTCCTTCTTCCCTTTGGAAAGGTCGGTTGGTTCTAGATCGTTCTGCACCTTCAAATTGAGTGGCTCCTTCTTGACATTCAAAACATTTGGTTCGTTGTTGCTGTTCGTTGGTTCTAGCGAGATTCGATTTTGGACAATTGGCTCGATTTGCCGAGGTGGCATGTTTGGTGCTTGTTGATTTGCCCGCCTCTGTCTGTAGATCTCTACGATGGAGGCCCACACTGTCATTTCGTATTCTTTTGTCGAAATTATCAAAGCTTTCAGCTCTTGGAGTTCTTTGATAATTTCTGCGGATGATTTACCATTTTGTTCTAAGTACTCGCCATAACTTAAAACGTAGTCTCTCCATCCTACAGGCACTGATAGTGGTGCTTGATTCATCTTGAAATGTTGCACAGACACTGGTAGCTAATTGGTAACTGGGGAACTAAACGGTCAAGGTGAATTTGAATTTCTTGTACATGTATTTGGGCGTGCTAGAGTAGCCCTCCCTTCTACGCAAAGATGGGCCAATAGTGAGCGATCGCAGGGCTCCAGAGTCAGCGACTTACGATTGTGATATCGTTTGAAAACGTTTTATTGTGTTTTGGAATACATGGTTTGGACAGATTCTAGATCTCCAGGTAAGTTTACATCTTGATCTTAATTTTTTGGTTCATAAAGATCTATCAATATTTGAACTTAATTTATTGAAATACATAGATGTAATTGAATTATTTTTATTATTGTGTTTTTAAAATCAGTAATAGAACCACATTTATTGAAATAATAAAATGCACTTAGAATTAATTAAAATGGGCATTTTTTCATGAGTGAATTTTTATTCTACTTTCAAATATCAGAAATTTTATATGAAACTAAAATTATATTGAATTTCATATCCATAAATGGGAGCATAAGAGAGCAGGAAATCTTGCATTAAAAAATATGTTAATTTAGTCAGTTTCGATTTAAATAATTAGCAATAAAAAACGGTCTTATGAGATGGTATTCAGAAATAACTTACTGTTCATTTGTTTCCAATCGCAGCCGATTTATCAAATTATTTTTTTTTTCATTAAAAATGTTGCATAAAAAAAAAGAATTATTCAATTTTGTAAAGCTTTTTTAATTTGTTGAACAACCAAAAAGATTTACAAAGTTCAAAATGCTGATTATATGAAAAGGCGTATAACAAGTGCTAGTGATATATGCGGCAATCCATTCATATAAGTAGAATTATGTACTTCCCGTGATACAAGGAACGCGCCAACGGACCGGTTCATTCCAAGTTTTTTAAAAGCAACTTAAAATGCAATCTAAGTAATTAAAGCCCGGCACTACAATTTTTTACTGGTTCTGAACTCGTACTGCCATTGACTGTAAAAAGATAAAAGAGAATTCAAAAATTGGCAAATTGAAAAACAAAATGACAAATATCACAATGAAGTTGTCTTATGATTTATTTTTGACTTCCTCGACACTCTGCTCAATTGGCCAAAGGTTACATATTATTTGTATTTGTATTCATGTTCAATTACACAAGTTTATTAATTAATTTACCGTTAGTTGAATTGCAATAAATTCACATCATCCATTTCACAACTTACTCAATGACAATCTAACTTTTGTTTTTCGAAAATTTTCAAAAAGTTTCAAAAAACCTGAAATATTCTACACTGACATAACATAAAACCCAAAAATTCGGTATTTTGAAAACTGTGATTATAGGAACACGTTTTCAAAAGCTTTAAATATCCTGATTATCATATCATAGGTATCTATCATGTTATCATGTATCTATCATGTTATGTAGAAATTGTGTAATTATGAAGAAATGAAAACCTGTCAATCGGAAGTCTTTTTTAAATTTGTTACTGCTTTTGGTCCTTTACTTACTAACTTCTTTATTCCTGTTAATGTACCAACTTTCTGTTAGTTTAAAACGTCTTGTAAAACACTGAATGAAAAACTATTCTATCACTCATACTGACCAGACTTAAAAACATTATGAATGAATCGATATGAACGTATGCTTCGACTGTGTCCACGGAACAATGGTTATAAAAATGTTCTCGTCTTAACTGCTCAAACAGACGTGGTCATAAAAGGTATATCGATCTGAGTAATTTGAATAATATAATAGCACTGCAATTATCGGACAGTGCAATTTAAAATAATAAGATGATTATACAGGTACTAAGATAACTTTTTTCTGACTTTATGTTAAATTAAATTTAAAATTGTGGGCTGTGTCTAGCCGTGTTAAAACGAAGAAGCTCAGTAAGAGAATGGCTTGGATGTAATACACTGAACAATTTTTACAATTATGAAATCGGCAATAAGTAGCTCTAGCGATGTCAAGTTTAAGAACACATATTTCTTTAACAAAAAATGTAAAATTTTGCAAATTACATTCGTGATAACTGGTGCAATGCCGGATATGAAAAAACTCGTCAGAAATAGCATTCTTGGATATCAAATAATCACGTTGACTACGTTGTACATAGGACAGGTAGAGGATTACTGCGGTATTTATTTGATTTATTATAAACAATGTATTTTAACATTAAACAATCCAAACTTTTCAGTGGATCCACTTGAATCAACATCGAAAGATAATAGACGAGTTGTGCTCAAATTTGTTATGGATTTGTGTCGTTTCTTTTTGTATCGTATTAGTTGCTCAAAATATTATTTTTAAAAGCGAAGTAACTCTTATTTGTTTGAACAATTATTTGATTGTGTATAACATACTATTCAGGAAATTGTATTACAAAATTGTATTTTTCGAAGCTTGCAAATTTATTACGAACCATAGCTTCTGAATATGAAATTAACAAACTTAACACCGATTGTTTTATTAGTAAAATCCAGATAAATAAGATAAGTAAAATAGTGGCAGGTGATCATTAAGATCTAATTCTGTAGTTAATGTCCAGAATAGCGTTTATTCAATTTCGTTTGATCTGGTACTTTATATTTTTGTTTTTGCAGCTATGTACGTATTTTTTTTTTGTAACTTACTTGTAACACCTACGATACGTGGATTATTGGCATGCGATCTGAAATCATCGGACAACTTTTGCATGAAAAATGTTTACATAATCAAGACTAGCTTATCTTTCAAAACATTTATTTTGGTTTATTCAAGTGCTATATTTTTTAGTTTGTTGAATTTGTATACATATTATGGGTTAATTGGGAATGTAATAATTGTTTACATTTCAAAGCTGCTGTCGATAAAGTAAGATATTATTTAACAACTATTTTTAAGACTTTCTGCAATATTTTTTACGCGTCACGTTACGTTACGTAATGAAAATACATAGAATTCACTATTCTTTGCGCTTCCCAAGAAGGAAGTCGTTCTTCATTCTTTTATTTAGGTTTCTTATGTTAAAAAAAGATTCAATCAATTTGTTTATATAGAGATGATTTGACAACTATAAACTTCGAAACAAATAAGGGAGTTAGATTTAAAAATACTGGTCAAAGAAGTTTAATGAAACATGCTAGTAGGATTTTTACAAAACATAAAGACATAATAAGGTGATTTTTTCATATCAAGATTAACATAAAAAATGATTCAACAGAAATTGTAAAATTGTTTGCAATCAGATTTTTACGTGCTCTAAGTCATTACTACTCAATTCCCATCTTACTTGGCATAGCTATCAATCTTCTAACGATAACGCTGAGTTTGTACACTGTACGGATACCAACCGCTACGACTCACTAGATTCTGTTTACGCTCTTAATTTTACGGTCAATTATACTTTCGCAGATCAAAATTTTCATTCATACGCCGTTAAAACTAATGCTTGTTATTCCTATCATTTTTATATCTCTGGTGATGTATTGTGTTGTGTGTAGTGCAGGAGAATTCATTATTACAATGAATGAAACGCTGAAATACTATTTGTAGGGTGGAAATGTGTAGTTTTTCGAGACAGAGGTAGTGCCAATGGTGGTGACGGTTTTACTCTGTAATATTACAGATACTCTTCTTCTTGGATGGAGTTTCCAAAAAGTTGCTTGAAAATGTTTAATATATTTCAAATAAGATGCAGTCAGCGTATAACAGTTAATTCGTTTGGACTTATTATTCTTTCAATGGAGCATTATGCTGATGTTAGTGATATTGTTTGGATTTAAGTTAAAATTCATATGAAAATACTACTCAACAAACTTCTGTTTCATCCACTAGTTTATTTTCAATTTGGATCAACAAATATTTATTGTAGTAATTAACTTCGTACTTACTCATTTAAAAAATGTTTTGTTTACAGTTGTATCGAGTATCTTGTACATACTTTACCTATCTGTGGTCTATGAGAGATGATATGAAACGTAAAAATACATAGCTAACATATTTATAATTTTTGTTATTTATTACTTTGTTTATACATCACATTCAATTTTCTTATGAATCATATGTATATCACTTGAGAATCATGTGACTCCAATGGGATCTGATTTCCACGTAATTCACATGTGGTTCATTTGTGATGGGGATCCAATCGGAAAATCAGTGGTCTAAAAAACATCAGAAAGTAGTGTATAGGAAAGATTTGCTTTTAAAAACAACCTAAGGAACGACAGGTGCGATCTTAAACTGGTTAGAAAATGTATAACTTAGAGATGAATAATAATTGTCGTCTCACAGGTGTTAATGTTTTGTGAACTAATTTTTGTAACTCTGCGGAAATAAATCTTTATTTACATCAACTGGTCGACAATTTTCAAAAATACTTATGGACATTTTCCAACTGAGTAAATAAAAAAAATTTTCTCATTTTAAATGTCTTTTTGCCAATATTTTATTAGAAGTCATTCAAGATATTTTACACGTATTCTCTAAAGCTAGACAGTGAATGGTAGAAAGCTAAGTTACAGCCGCCACGTAAATACACATAAAACGAAACATTTTAAAACGACTGAACTGACTAGCCGCCTCTTAATTCAAGTATTAAGAACATTGCAGATTTATGTTGAACATTGTAATCAGACAAGTAACGAGCTTCTTGTAAACACTGTCTACGAAAATATAGACGTTGTTGATGTATAGGTATGCCTTCTTTCAATTCAATCATCGATTTCAACTCTACCACAAGGGCAGTGTTTTTTATTTGACACTCAATCACCTTTACTGTCAATTGTTTTACAAAAACAATTACAACTAGAGTACCAGAATGAGGGTGGCGAGCTTTTCCCGCTTTTGCGCTAAGCTAAGACACTAACCAGACTAACCTCGGAACTCATATGCTCGAAACTAAACTCCTCATATTACATATATGAACCTCCTTGCCTCGAAAGTAACGCTGAGAGTTACAGAGGCGCTGATGAGCGCGGTCAAGTTGAAATTCAAAAGATGTTTGGGTGATTATTCGGATTACCTGTTTGTGTGATTATTCGGAGTAAGTTCAAATATCAATTACATAAAACTCGAGTCACCTTTCTTTTCTTACATTTTATTCAGTAAACATATGGTACACTAAACAGTACTATAAATCTGAAATATCTCAATGTGGCTCGACTGTATGAAAAAAGATGGTCAATTACCCAATTGCGGCATGCGCAAGAACATGATCATCTGAAAGGGCATGATCTTCAACCGATGATCACATAAAGATAGACAAAGTATAATAATATCAAAGGTATTCATTATTGTAATTACAGTCGGACTACAAAATCTAATCTGTTATTTATTCTTGTTCTTTCAAGTCAAGAGTCACTGCATTTTCAATATCCGTCCAAGTATCTGTAGCAGGCTGAACTGTACTCAAACGAATTGTAGACCATTCTTTAATATCGAAATTTTTTTCCTTTGAAGGTGTCCTCTTCCTATTCACATTCAATTTAATGTGAATGGCTGACATATAATCAAAGTTCTCTTTCGATATGTTAATCTTATCATTCATCTCCAACTGAAAAAATTAAATTATTACAAAAAATATTCTCAGCACAATATACAAACTATGCAAAAAAATTACCAAATTGGTTGTTACATCAACTCTATTTCGACTGTCTTCATCACTTTCAAGCCCAATTAATTCTTCTAACCAGAAATATTTATGGTCTTTGTCACAATCAGACATATTCCATGTTTTCATGATGTTGAGGTTCCTTCCAGCGAGTTTCTCTAAAGGTGGCATCAACTCCAAATTCCATTCAGCACCCTTTGAGTTATCTTCTTCTAGGGAACTCTGCATATTTGCTACAACGTCTCCTTTGCATCGTTTTACGTAAATATTTGGTACTTTACCGAACTCAAATTTCTCGTCACCGGTCTTCAATCCATTTATGTCAGTTGCTACATTTAGAGCACTAGTCATAGCTTTAGCTATATTAAGCACTGTAGTATATCGACTAAGAGTTTCATTAATTATGATTTTATCGGCTCCTTTTTTATCAAATTTAATTCCAAAGTCAAACGGTTCAAAAATTTGCCCAGCTGGGGCGTTGTTAGCTTTTGTTACACCAGTGTCTGTGTTTGTTTCATAGCCGACTGAATCTTTATGTTGGAATTTACATTGCAGAAAAAAGTCATTTTTTGGACGACAAATGAATTCGTTTGTCATGTTGAGTCCGTCTATATGAGTATCATTCAAGTCTCTGATCTGAATCCCTACTTTGGATTCGAACTTGATCTCTGGACCGTTCGGCCATGCTGATTTATCGACGACAATTGCAACTGAAAATAAAAATTACTTGTTAGCACTATGAGGACCGGAGTTTGCATATATTTAAAAGGACTCGACACGTAAATTTGACATATTGTTTGTTTTTATATGTTATAATTTTCAACATAAATATTCAAACGCAAATTACATAGAAACGTTAAGAATGAAGGTGAATAATTATGATGAAAACAATTGAAACATCAACGAATTGTTTGTTTTTCGAGACTTTTTTTTGTTCTGTTTTTGTTTTTATAGACTTATTTATTTATCACTTTGTAAAATTTGAGATTCTGCACTGCTCGACCATTTCCCGACGTTTTTTGTGTTTGTTTACCCATTTAAATTTCGCGCGAAAAATTTGTCCCTTGATGCCGCGCTTTGAGACTATCAAGTTGGCATCACTGCAGCTGGCCAACGTACGGAGGCTCGAACCCGGAAGAAAACTTCTTCGCCTTGGAAATGTCTTTATAACGTTAATACTAACTTAGTTTCATTAAATTTTCTTCAAAATCGGCAACAAAGTTTGAGGCCAAAGCATTTATTAAAGAAAAACCAACAAATACAACAATAACATAACAAAGTCGCAGAGCCAACTTTGAAGTCAACTTTGTCGTCAAAGAAAGTGAGTTCATATTTTTGCCTGATGTTTACTCTTTTAACAAATAACAAAAATAACAATAAGAATTAGCAAAATATAAGAAAACAACAAAAACAATCAAAATGGCTATTCTAAGAATTGGGGTCTTGGTGCGATCAGATTACATTTTGCATGGCGCGTATCCTTTGACTGACAAATTCGTGCGTGATTGTAAACAAATCAATGTTTGGCCTACATTTTATCGACAATAACGTAATTTTTCATGAATCCAGTACAGTTTTCATTATGCAAAAAGAGATTTTTGTCGTTTTTTGTCAATTTTAACGTGGTGTCAAGTTGCACTGGCGCGCGGCTGCGCGCGCAACTTGGTGCAAAAGAGCATGTTTACGAATTGTTAAGTTTTATTTGAGTGTTTTGTTGCATTCAAGCAATGGAGTGAACAAATAAAAATGTTTAAAGATAGCAGTATTATGTTTTTATATTTTCATGAATTGTTGTTTTGTTTAAAAACTAAAGTATATTGTAAAATAACACCGTTGATAATCTGATAAGAAAACCAAACAAAAGTAAGTTTATGTATTGTAAAATAGTTTTGTTTAAATAAAAAAAAACACTGATTAATTGCATGATTTTGTTTTTGATTGTTAGTTTTATAGTGTATTATTGACAATAATAAGATAACAAATTTTTAGGTGATATGAAATGCAGAGACATTGTAAATATTTTTGGCGGGAAACCGAAGGAGTCCAGGAGGGTGGGATCAACTTCAAAAGTAAACAATTAAAAACCAACATTGATATAGACGATAAAACCGAACCAGAACAAATGTAAGTTTATTTATCGCCAAATTATATTGTTTAAAGAACTATCAATCAATCGAATGATTTCTTTACTTTCACTGTTATGTTTGTTTTTTCACACGAGTAAGTCAGACAAAATGTTTTGATCCGATATTGTGTCACAATAAAAAACTATAGTATACAGATAATAGTGTTGTAAAATTAAATTATTAGCAATATAATAAGACATATATATATATAGTAAACAATTTTTAGATGATGTGAAATGCAGTGACACCGATGGATTATATTGGCGTCAAACTAGAGGAGTTCATCAGGAGGAGGAGTCCAGGATCAGTCGCAGACAACGCCTTAGAGGCTGAATCCAGGATAATTTTGCTGCCAACCTGCACGTAACATTTGGATGCCTCGTTGGAAGAGACCGCAACGGGGGATATCAACGAACAAAGGTTTGTAAAAACTATACGCCGGTCTTCATCGTTGGGACCGTTACGCGGTGAGTTTTTGAATCAAACTTTTCAAATCAAAGTAATTCGTCGCGAATTTGGTTGCGAAGGACGCTTTAATTTTGTAACGTCCTTAGAGCAAAGTGAGGTGAAGTGAAGTGAGGTGAAGTGAAGTGAAGTGAAGTGAAGTGAGGTGAGGTGATCGTTTTAAATAAAACGAAAAGTTTGAATGAAGAACAAATTAATTGTATACAGATAAGTATAAAAACTGAACAATGCTTTCGGTTTTAACAGATTTTTTTGAATGTTTAAATTTTACTCGACCAAAATGTTTGAACCTTATCTACTGCGTTTGAATGATATCATTTTAGTTTTCAAATTAATTGCATCAATTGTTTTTGTTTTAGGTTCGATGGTACTTCCATGGAAAGGGACTATTGCAGGCAAACTACGACATATGTCAAAACGTTCAAGAAGACTCTGTGAACAATATGTCATTCACATTTCACACGAAGGTATATTCAAAATAATTTTGGTTTATCATAAATAATTACAATTGAATTTCGTTGGTATTTATTAACAATGAACGAATGCTGCCAAGTATTAATTATTAAGTCGGGGGTAAATTTAAATTAGCTAGTAAATAAAACTTAATGCAAATAGTAATTATTTGATAATAGCGCTTCTGAAAAATAAGTATAAGTTATTAATTAAAGATTATATAAATCTTGTTTAAGTGATGTTTGATGATGATAATAATTTAATTATAGTCTATTCAGTGTCAAAGTTCATTTGAAATGCAGAACGAATGGCACGATTAGCCTTACATCTTTGAAAAAAAATTTACAACAAGTTTACAAAACTAGTTCGTCAAATGGTCAAATTAACGTGCCCGGTCTTTTTAGATGTTCTTTAGTTCTGTAAAAGGACTTTTTTCAAAAGCTAACAAATTCGGAAAAACAATTACGCCTACTATAAGAGCATAACAAATTAGAAAAAGCCACAAGAGAGTCATACGTAAATGTTACGTACTCAGTCCTTTTAGTGTTAACTACAATTTTAAAAGAATAATCGTTTTGATAAGTTTGTGTTAACTCAACTTCGGAAGTAAAATTTTATAAGCTACGTAAAATGATTCGCCCCAACGTAGATTACTCACGTAAGAAGTAAGGTATAATCGTTGCAAGCATGTTGACTGCTGATACCAAACTGTCTATGACAAGAACCGTTCGATGCAATCGATTTGTTACAAGATATTGCTTGTGTCAGTTTATTCCAGGCATTCAAAGTCTCAAATGAAAATAAATATTGAATTCCGATTGATCATACATGACGCGTTTTGAATGAAATAAATCATTAGTTTGTATTATTGTGTCAAGACGTTGTCTTCTTATGAAAAAAAAAATGTTTCTAAAAAAATGTAACTGGATCATTAAAAAAAAACTTTTTTTCATTAAAACAACACACTTGTGTATCAACTGTTATGTAAAATGTTGAATATTTTTGAATACAACTCAAGAGTCATAGGAACATGATTTATTGTTTTGTCTGATACGAAAATTGTGTGTCATTAAAGTCAAGAATTTCGCAATTAATATTTTTCTCCCACTATTTCGATTGATATCGAAATTTATTACAAATTATTTTTTTACGAGGGATATGTAAGCGAACAAATGTTTTAATAATCAAAATCATACTTACTCAGTCTTAAACATAGTTCAATATAGTTCAAAAATTCATGAACTCAAGATGATTTGACATTACTGTTTGTGATAGTTAATTTTATCAACAAATTATGTAATTGAAACTATGAAAGTACTCTCTTGAGAAAAACAACTTGAAATGTTTTACACAGTTCATTTTTTCTACTTTTGCTTTCTTTCTGCAGGAAAATAACGACATGTTACTCGATAAAAATGAATACTAAGCAATAAAGTTGCCATTTTTTTATTAGTAATAAAGCTATTATATTGATAATTAAAATTTAGGACGAAAAACAAACTTCAACTTGTAATTCATTTTCGCTCTTTCAAGTCGATAGTTACAGCGTTTTCAATTTCAGGCCAAATTCCTCTAGCAGGCTGCACTGACCTCAAGCGAATTTGAGACGATTCCTGAATATCTAATTTTTTTTCCTCGAAAGGTGTATGAGTTTTTTTCGCAAGCAATTTCATGTTAGCTACTGTCACATAATTAAAGT
The DNA here is from genome assembly GCA_020615435.1 of Telenomus remus. Taxonomy (NCBI): domain Eukaryota; kingdom Metazoa; phylum Arthropoda; class Insecta; order Hymenoptera; family Scelionidae; genus Telenomus; species Telenomus remus. Next base: position 15,760,718 of record CM036336.1, on the reverse strand, counting down.
TTCCATTTGTGATGGTAATCTTGTCATCCGTCTTCAACTGCAAAAGAAAATTAGTGTAACAATTTTTAGCTAAATATGATTATATTTGGAAACCATAGTAGAAATTTCAACAACGAATAAATTTACCATTGCAACTGTTACGTTTTCTCTTGTCGGACTATCTTCTCTCGCAAAATCAACAAATATTCCTAACCAGAAAAATTTATTAGCTGTATTACAGTTTGACATATTCCATGTTTTCATGATGTTAAGGTTCCTTCCAGCGAGTTTCTCTAAAGGTGGCATCAATTCCAAATTCCATTCAGCACCCTTTGAGTTATCTTCTTCTAGGGAACTCTGCATATTTGCTACAACGTCTCCCTTGCATTGGTCCGCGATAAGATTTTGCACTTTACCAAATTCAAATTTCTCGTCGCCGATCTTCAATCCATTTATGTCAGTTGCTACATTTAGCGCACTAGCCATGGATTTAGCTATATCAAGTGCTGCTTCTTTGTTACTTTGAACCTCTTTAAGTGTAATTTTGTTGACTCCCTTCTTATCAAATTGAATTTCAAAGTAGAAGGACTCGAAGGTTTCCCTGCCATTTCTCCGTTAGACTTTATTTCCACTGTGTTTGTGTTTATCTCGTAACCGACTAAATTATTTTGTCGGAAATGACATTGCAAGGAAACTTCGCTTTTCGGACGACATGTGAACTCGTTTGTCATGTTGAGACCCACAATGTGGTTAGGACCATCTATGCCACTGATCAGAATTTCGACGTCTGAGTCGAACTTGAACTCTGGACCGTTTGGCCATGTCGATTTATCTGAGATAAATGCAACTAAAAAAAAAAGTTTGAATGTAAACCACAATTTTGTAAAAACAAATCTATTAAGTTTGTGCTATTATAAGTTTGTGTACGAAAATATACATGTTCGGACAAATAGTTTCAAATGAATTTGAGAACTCACATAGGAAGTACGGTATAATCGTAGCGAGCATGCTGACTGCTGACTCAAAACTGTCTGAATGATTAGGAAAATCGATCGCAAGCTTTTTCTAAACATACTAGACGAGATTTATGCAATTGCTTTTCGTGCAATATTGCTTAAGTCAGTTTATTCTAAACATGCTGAGCAATTTATTTTATAAAAATAAAATTTATACGAGTCATTTAAATGGTACATGAAGTTTTCATAAATCTATCTCCGTATTGAAGTAAGAGATTCGCTAAATTGAATGAAGAGTTTTTCAAACAATTTCAATGATTAAAATAACTCCTACACTGTGGCAACTACGCATACACTGGTGTTTGTAGTGTAACATATTCTTTTAATAGAACTGATAAGGAAGACAAGGATTGAAAAACATATGAAAATTTATTCTTCTTATTTTTGCTTAAAAATAATTTCCATTCCTCATTTTATGTAAAGTACGCCACTAATAGTATAAGTGTCAATTGTATTAGTGAGATTCCCACTGACGTGCTTCCGTTTATGTATGTGCACTCGACGTTGTACATATTTGGATTAGGTGAATTCTGCAAATTCAATCAAGAAAAATATGAATTACGCAGAAACAAATTTAAGTGAAAAACAAAATGGAAGATCAATAGATATCATTTTCAGTTCAAACTCACTTTCTTCAGCTGGGACATGATAACTTTAAGATATTTGTCCAAATAACTTTTAGCGAAGTTGCCAGCTTCTTCGCCGCATTTAGATTGTACAGTATCATACGTACAATCGAAATATGTTCGCATTGCTCTGTAAGAATAAAACAGAAAAGTTAAAAATGAGTTCGAAAATGATCGATAATTTTAATTGTATCAATTTTTACGTCAGGTTATAATTTATTTACATTTTCAATGACGAACTAATTAGAAATAGTCATTAAACTTACCCGCACAAAGATGTCATGGTGGCTCCAGCAGCACTTGAGCCAATTTGTGTTTCTCTCATAATCGCCTTCAGTGTTCCTTTAAATATTTCAAGAGAATGTAGTATCTCGGGCTTCAATTCTTTTATGCAAGAAGCATGTCTCAAATATGCTACAGAGAAATAAAATTTATTTTAGATATAAATAACAAACAACTGACTAGTTTTGGTACTTTTGTTAGTACTTTCGTTACTAGTTTCAGTTACTCACATTCTTGAAGAGGACCTTTTTCGCAAAACGTTTCTTTGATCGGTTTGAAGACTTCTAAATCTAAAGGGAAACTTCTTTTTTCCTCTTCGCTCAAACATTTTTCGATGTTCGATTGAGCGCAATCAACTACTTGTTTAAAGGTCCTTTCAAAAGAAGAGAAATCAATTGTTTATAGTATAATAATCAATTTAAGAATTAAATTAACAAAATTTTCGAAAATAAATCGTAGATATAAGTGTTTTGAGATTAGAATCATGAAAATGACAATGTAAAAAGAAAATGAGACTGCATTTAGAATTCATTTTTTTTCTAGTAATCAACAAAGAAAAATATAGATACAAATTAAAGTGGAACTCACTGACAAAAAGATTCGAGCTCTTGCCTAATTTGAGGCAAATTTCCAAGACCGTCAATGTTACCATCAAAATATTTATTGAGTGGTTCAACGCATTTTTCCACTTTTCCGGGCCCACATTCCTGGCCACGACTGTTGGACAAAACTGTGAACAAAGGCAAACAAATTAGCGTAATGAGAATAAAATATTTTATTCTCATTACGCTAATTTTTATACGTGTTACCGGTTTTATATAGTCACACATCCATACTGATAAGTGATAATTTTGTTTCCTCATCCCAATGAACAAAGCATAATTGTGATAAGAAAATAAAACAAAAATATAAGACAAATAAAAAACCGTTACATTTAAAGTTTTTCAAGTGTTGACAAAATTCTGAATGTTTTATGAATTTGATACTTTTCATGGAAAAGATTCGATCAACAAAGACAAAAAACTCACATGACAAAATGATGAACAATTGCAAAGCAATTAGAGATGACCGTTTCTGTCTCCACTTCATTTTCATTGTCTTTACTTGAAAGAATGAAAAATTAATGTGATAGCTCGATAGTATAGTAGGTGTCGGTGTAGCTGACAAACTAAACCGATATTGTTTTCGCGGTATGTAAGGAGAAACCATTGAGGAGTGGGGGACTGGAGGAAGTGTCCTATGATAAAATTTGCAGTGTTTCAACTTCGAAATGTCAAAATATGAGTAAATTTCTGACAACAATGATATGTATTACAAAATATGTAAACAACAAATTTATGGAAATATCGGTGAATGATGCTATTTCAGTGGTTAAGTTGGTAGCATTTTTCACAGAAATAGATTAGAATGCCGGTGTTTTATTCACTCAGTTTTGCAATGACTTTAAATTTGAATTGTGAACGTTTTCTAAATTCCACAATTAATTAGTTTAATTGTTAAACAACTGGATACAACATGTTTGATAATACTAATAAAAGTATGTGATACTATATTTTTGAATTACAACTGTTGTGCTTGGAAGCTGTTTTTCTTTTCGTTCAAAGGGGTATATTGACATGTGTGATTACAAATGTAATCTATTCTTAAGAAGTTATTTCCAATCTGTCGCACGTGTCGCAGTTTGCACGTAGTTTAATCTTTCTTCTGCTATTATACAAATTCGTATTTTTACTGTTGACCGTTGAATAGAAAACATTTATTTCGTACACAAATTTTCATTCCCCTTTTCGGAACATTTGACAAAACATTAGAATGCAAAATAGTCGGTATGAGTATCTACATTGCTACTGTAGACCGGGCAACCCGGTCTACAGTAGTGTTTGCAATGTAGCTCATTTAAGGGGAGCTTTTGCATCAAGACGATTAGGAAAGATTAGTTTTGCAAAAATGAAAAAAAAAATTAAAATTTGTTATGAAAATGTAACATGTCTATCGTTTTTGTTTATTTATAAGGTTTAAGACTACGATTTTAATTTTTAGCCCACTTTCAATTACACAAATTTTACACCTTATTTATAACTGTGTAGAGACAGATTCCAGAAAAAGAAATATTAACTTTTCAGTTCAATTATTTCGTTCTAAAAGAATAATAAATTTAAAACATTTTCAAACATAATTTCAAACAAAGTAATTCAATATTATAAATTCTAGGAGGTCGAATTGATTCCTTGTTAGATCTGTAAAACGGACTCGCGCAATAATTTGACATTCGTAATGAACAAATTTGCGCGTACCCAAAATCCACACGCAGATGCGAAAGAAGCTTTTGTGCCTGAGGGTGGTACTTGGGAAGAGTTGGAACATTACGGATGCGTGTTTCGGTGAAATGAAAGAAACGGTGCGTGATGGGCTTAATCGATTGGCCGTGTTGAGAAAAGGGCGCGTTGGATCAGGTAGTTGCTCGGCGGTGATAGATGCTCGCTCAGCGGTGGTGAGTCTCGTCTTCTCCCCACCTACACGCTGCACTGACACGAGCGTTTACGTTCACATAAATTCTCATTTGAGACTCGATAATAAAGTAAGCAAAAGACAGACACGTCGACCGGGTTAGCAATACATAGATCACTCGGCAGAGCCCACAACCAGCACAGACCCTTACACGGCTTTCGAGCAATATTTGCATTCGTGCGTCGATCCATACACGCGAGAGAGCCGCTAAGCTTAATTATATGCATTCTCAGAATCTCTGCTGCGCCTAATGCCGCGCGCGTTCGTGTTACGGCCGATCTTGTTTACAGCTCGCATAATAACAACAACAATTTCGCAACCACCTTGGCCTTATATCTATGCCGTGTCTCTCAAAAGCGAGCGGTCGATGAACCTCGTGGGTTCTATGAGTTTGTGAAAAGTTGTGACTTTGGCTTGCACAACTGACCGCTGCCGCGCGACCGTAACGTTCCTCCTGGGGAAAGCCCGGCGTCCTCGACTTCTGACACGATTGATAGAGTAGTCTCTCGGCAAACGTCGCTAATGATGAGCGAGGGCGAGTGTCGGCACTCGATCCGCATTCGCCACTTGCTATTTATCACTATTCTCTTGCCAGACTTTGTATTCCCAAGATGCAAACGAATCTCTGACCAAAGAGCTCCTCATTTAATTGATCAAAGGCTACGCTCGTCCCACAAACTTCTTACCTTATGACAAGGGTGCTCCAATGAATGATGGCTTTGTAAACTTGACTTTTTCCTCCACTTTCTTTTGTCATCCACAACTGACATATTTTGATCAAGGGAATATACCTGATTAAATTGATCTAGTAGTCTCTATCCAGCCTCTTTATTTTCAATTCCCTTACACATTTCAACTTGGACGATGTTTCATGGCGAATTTTTCCGCAAGTCTGTTGGAAACATAAAGTGGAGAAAAGAGGGTAGTTAGTTTTCAAGTCGTTCGGTCTCGGCGATTGTCAGCTTAAGTTATTGAGACACCTGCGAAGACGTTTGCTCTCGTTATCGGCTGCGTGGGCGCGCGCTTGACAGATGTCGTATCTAGATGACGTCGGTAGGTTATTGGAGGTCCTCAAATGGTATCGAACAACAACCACCTCGCAGAAAACGAATTCGGGATTAGCGCGAGATAAGGATTCTTTTGTCAACACGTGGTTTCGAGTGTGCAGATATACAGGCATACTTCAACGCTGATGAGCCAATCTACACCGGATGACCAACAAGACACCACAACAGCACTCCATATCAGCACCGTAAATCCGGCACTTTATACCACTGCTATCGAGGTTTATGGCGTCCGCCGCAACGTGTACCTGAGTTATACTTCTACATCGCACCAGGACTTTCAAATATCTTTGCAACATATATTCAAACTTCGTCCTTAATAAACATTCACGCTTCTCAAAATCAATCAAAATTAAAAGCCCATGAAATTTGTCCGTTTTGTTTTTGTTTGTTTTCTTTTTCGTCGAGGATAATCAAGGCAAGTTTGAAGCGAATCGAGTTCGATTTTGAGGTACACCGGAGGACTGAAAAAAGTCAACGGGTTGAGGATGATAAAGATGAAGAAAAACGAGAAGAGAAAGAGAGGGACAAGGTTTTGGTAGCGAGTGATCGAAACGTCACGACAGCGGGGAGTAAGCTGGATATATTGCGAGACGAGAACGGGCTCTTTTTAACAGATTATTTTCACTTGTGGTCGCGTGACGGATGCGAGGATGTATAAATACAAATGTGGATTGTTGCGACCACTTTGGAATTAAACCTCGAGTGCTTTCAGATGGCGCGCTCAACAGATTGGCGATATAAAAAGTCTTGGTCTTGTAGCTGTTGTTGTTTTGTGCTCGATACTAGATGGGGTATTTGAAAAATCTGATTGCAGCTGGAAAATATGGTACATCTTAATTTTTGACCCCCTGACGATTTATAATTCGTTAAATAAAATTATCGAATGCAGCGGAGAGTAGTCGTAAATATAAGCCTTTGCGCGATGCAGCCTCTATTATATTTACTCTGGATTAATAACGTAGGCATCAATTATATGAGCCGGGCCAATAAATAGCTTGAACCTTTGAGTGATATAATAGTAATTTATATTGTATATGTATATTAATATAAGAAGTGAGAGAAGCAGGGGTGTAGGGAGGGGGGACGCGGCTATAAGAAAGAGGCAAGTTAATGCCATAAATATATCAGTGTTATGGATGCCAGCAATTATATGAGCCCCGACAAGGTGGAGCGCGGGATATGATATGATCCCTCGGTCGGACGTATCACCTTGTTTAACTTCTACCCACCCGAGGCCGCGACTCGTTCGGTTCTCACGTTTAGATCCGAGTTGTTGTTCGCCAATCGTAAACTGTCGGTTGTTTTTTCATCCCAGTCTAATTACACCAGTTTTAATTACAATTTTTGCTCATTTACATTTTTTGCTTGATTTGCGCTCATGTTTAATCGTCGTTAGTTTAATTGATTTTGCGGTATAATTTGTTAAAGGGATAAGAAAGAGATGCTCACGAACAATATAAAGGGGATAAACAATTTGCGACCCGGGGAATTTGGTACAGCGATTGGCTTGTGCTGTGATCGCGAGATTTGCATCCCTCGGCTGATCAGCGGCCAGTTCCAGGAAGCCCAATTAAATCCGCATGGCCGTGCTCTCTTTCATTATCGGCAGTATCTACACTTGGGCCGCGCTTTTCATCGCCGTATGGCACTCGCAAGTCGCGCGGCTCTCTCGGGTTCACGATTCCGTGGAAATGCGACCGATTCAAACTCGATAGCAAAATCCAATTAGAGCCACGGGCACATCTTTTCAAACGAGAAACGTTTTTGCGAAACTTCCGAACACCAAACGACCCCGCAGCCACAAAACAAATAACGCGCAACCGTTCGCTGGAATTTCGACTTCGCCGGCCTCTTTTGCGAATCTTTGATTTTACTTAACCTTCTTTTACGGACAATTTTGCTTTTGTTTTGAATTCAATTCTTTTTTATGATTTTGAGTCATGAAATATTCAAATGAATTGAAACTGAGTAACGCACGATTTAACTTCATAGTCGCGTACGAAGAAACGAGTTCATGCTTCATCTCGGAGATAAGACAAGTGTTGGTTTCTTTTTGCAAAGATACCAATTATTTTTTAGGACAAACGAGTCTTAATTATTTTTACGGGTTTATAAAGGTAATAACGTTTGCTCGCACACGTACAAATTATGCGGCCAATAATTTAGCAACATTTAACAGTCGTAAAATTGGCGCGCTTAATATTCGAACTTGATTATGCGAATAGTCGCAAACTATCTGGTGGATTGTTGATTTAAGTATGGCTAATCGTTTTTTTGCTGCGTTTCATACCAAGCCGCCGAACGCGTACACGACAATTTTTGTTTTAATTGCGATGATTTGCACGATGCTCTTTACAACGTTTCTTCCATGAAAGTTAAATCGGTTTCAATTACGATTGGATCACATTTTCTTTATTTTATTTCTAAAAAATCATTTATATTAAAGTTAAAACACTTGATGATTGGTTTAGTAAAGATTCTAGCAGTTAAATTAATTTTTTATGAACTTATGATGATAATTTACCAATTAATATTTTATTTAGATTTCTTTGTTAGTTTTGTGAACTGTCACTAAATTGTATCAATACCCTTAAGAAGAAATTTTAAGTCGGAAACTGAATTCGAATTGACATTTTAAAAATGTTATAAACAACTTGAATTGTTCAACTTGCTAAAATTACTGAACGAAAAAATTTCAGTGTTTCTGTAGTGGAGTACAGTTTTGCTTTTAAAAGGAGGATCAAAAACAGAGGTAAGGAAGGTCAGAGAGAAATGAGTAATAAAAAATGAATAATTCGCAGACAAGTGTCGCTACCGCGAGGGCATCTAGAATTTCAAGCGGACGAGACAGAAATAAGAAAGATGCCGCGCGTACTCGCGATGGATATCGCGATACAGCTGTAAATTTCCGGGAGCGTCCATTGAGTCGTAGGGCTGCGGCTATTAGGAGCATCACTGAGATACTAAATGACGCCAGCGGAAAGCGCTTAGTCCGGCTAAGGACGACATAAAGTTGCGTGTACGAAAATGAATGTTGACTGGAATTTATTACGGCTCGGTTCGTGCCGTAATTCATAGGTACTTGGCGTTATCTTCATCAACATCCGAGAGTTCGGATTCGAGCGCCGCGTGAGTCCCCGCATCACTTGTTCGTTCCACATGTCTGCACGAACACGTCCCTTTTTTTCCTCTCATTCAACCCATAAATGAAACTCATACATTGACAACTTGCCACGCTTTATCTTACTCCGCCATCAATCAGATTTTCCACAACTTCTAGATGCAAATTTTCCTAATTGATGCTGAAAGAAAACGAATTTCAAATTCAAACAAGAAACAGAACAGAATCAGCGTCAAAAGTGTGAAATGGTAAAGCACCGACTGCCAGAGACCGAGTGCTTCGAGGTGTCCTCGAAAAAAAGAATTTCTCCCGAGATTCGCCACACTCTTCGATTTACCAGCGACTGCTTCACATTCTGAGCAACACTTGATTTATAATGTTCTAGGGAATTATCACGCTCGGTCTTTTGCGTTTATCATACTTGTCATGCGCATGTTTTAAAGTCATGAAAGTATTTGATTCCCCGAAATATGATTTATCCTCGTTTCTTTGATCCTTTGATTAAGCGGATTAATCACGTGATTAATTGCGGTTTATCATTCCGCGACTTTTTGCGACTTTTCAATGACCATCACTCACAGCTCCACGATTTGTAGCCTTTTCAATTGCAGCTTTTTCTAATTCACCATTATTGAAGTCTCTTTTGATTTACAAAAAGTAGGCAACGAAGTGACCCAATCACTTGTTATCTATTGTTGAACATGACTCTACGAACTCGCCCTTGTGATCCTCCAGAACACGTTTCTCGCTTGCAACGAAAGTCGAGAGATGGAGCCAGGACCGTCAATTTCGCTTGAAATTTGTGTACATCAAATTATTTCAAACTGAAAACACGAAATCCCTATCATATAGAATCTCTAGTAAGCCATAAATTGAAAGATTTTAATACAAAATAAAAAATGAAGTAAAAAGGCATTTTTATTCATTAAGAAATGAGATTTTTTATAATATATCAGTAGCGAAGAGAATTTGCATTTCGGGCCTTAGACGTTATTTGCAAAAAGGTGTGTGTAAGACAGCAAATGGAAAAAGATTGGTAGGAGGGTACAAGGAAAAAGAGGGGGCAGGAATAAGTACGAGATGAAGCAGCGAAAGAACAATGGGAACCAGGTTCCATATCGAAACGCGGCGAACCTGGAACGATAAAGGCCGCAGGAATACCAAAAAGGAAGCAGGTAAAAGAAGGCGAGCAAGCCACGTTGGGACAGCAGGTGCTTTGTCACCAAGCGAATAAATACAGCCCAGTGTGCTCTGGCAGCTCCTCTCTCCGCGTGCGTCTTCCATTTTGGCGCCCCAGCCAGGACAATACCACGGGCCCCGAGTTCCTCCCAACTAAATTATTGCATAACTGTCAGCTAAATTATCAACTCCACGACTCCAATATTTCCTGCTTCGATGACTAATTTCAACCTGATCGAACAATGCAAACAAAGAAATTCAATTTTTTTACCCCAAACAAACCACATGATCCAACTCAAAACGTTACTTTTTCAACCAGAAGAAGAGCTAAATGGTCAACCTTGGATTTGACTTCTGAAGTTGGCTCCTGCCTGCTGATCATGAAGGCTCGGTGCGATTGTGGATGGGAGCTGTTTGTATATCTAAAGTATAAGAATACAAATTAGAATTTGACGATTGGGTCTGGTCGTGTACAGCGGGCAATCGGCGTGACTCGATAATAATCCTTGGGTCATCAGCGTTCGCATGGAAGGACATGTATTTATATATATGTGCGCAGCAGGTTGGAGGTAAACCAGTGGCACGTTGCATTATATGCAGAGCAGGGTGTAGCAACTCGCAACGAAACGAGTGGAAGGAAAAAAAAAAGGAAGGGTCCACAAAGTGGTGGTGGTCACTGGGTACCGGGTATGCATCTTGTGCGTCCTTGTTGCACGGTCGCTCTCGGCTCTCGCACCGCCAGGATTTATATTGCCCTGTCTCCACTCACACAACGGTACACCTGACTTATGCAAAGTAAGCCTGCGTCCAAATAAATTTCACTAGAAAACAAAAATAATCTCTTGTCTTCGCAACTGGCCTGTATGTACCCTGGCCTCGCCTTGTCCCACTCGAGTGTGTCACTTGCTCCGACGCAATACCCTGCCCAACTCTTCTGCTACCGGTTTGCCCAACATGCGCAGCATTCCTTCATCCGCCAACAATTATTACAAGCAATTGTTTTCCAAGCAACAATCTGACTCAGCCTCGTCAAGTTCAAAGGTGAAGCTTATACTAAATAGGCAAAAGATGTAGAAATCGGGAAGGGATGGAATTAACGATCTTGCAAAAAGTATCGTTTAATAAAGAGACAACATTTAGCTGCGAATCATCAGATTAAAATTAATGAGCGAGAACGGTCTGGATCGTAGACAGGTGCGTAGAAACATCGATTAGCATAAGGTAACGACTCGGGACCAGAGATAGAAAGATCGGGCCGAGATCGCATGATTCTCGTGTCGTCATATGGAAGCCGTCGGACAATCATCGGTGCTACTGAGCGGCCTCTAATGTACGCGAACAAACCCGAAGAAAGGAAATGCCGCAGATAATCTGCGCACGCCGTGACCCTGCGAAGATTAACGCCCATGTTGAACCGGCGTGTATGCCGATGGTAGTTGAGCGCCGGTTCAAGGTCAATGCGTGCCCGAGCCTTTATTTATTGCCTATGACTTTTCCATGCAAATATGACGGAACAATGTGTGCGCGAGGAATTTGCATCGCAACATCTACCAGCAACGTTGCACCGTCTTAATTCAAGTCTCGATGAATTCACAGTTTCTTGTATCCAGTTTTGTTGCTGTTTTTCGTTCGATTCTGTTTCGCTGCGGATGGAAGGATGAAAAATGAAAGTGCAAAAAAATGCGACTGATTTTGTCCAGAGGTCGCGCCGGGCCCGATGAATATCCAAAGTTTTACTCGGGACGTGCGATATATAATGGGGTCCATTATCTGGTCGCATTGTAATGACCGCTCTTCGATGTTAATAGGGATAAAATGAACTTTTTGCGACGGTCTATGTAGGTACACGGGTTTAGGTATAAGCAGGCTCGGCCACTCACGTGTACGTCGTCGCCAGCTCGGTGTCCCTTATAAGGCCAGTTCCCGTGGTTACGCGCGCGGCCCAGGATAATAAGATCCTGCCTTGGGCCGGACAACGGCGGGCGGTGCCCGGTCGTGACCGGCTTGTCACGAAACACCACGTGTACCGCATGCCCTCCCCGATTCCGGAATTCCAACTAACGAAGCCTCTTTCATTAAAATTATATGCATCGAGATAAAATAGCCCGCGGCAACCGTTTCAATCACCGATCATTGTCGCTCAATTACGATTCGACGCTGCCGATTTTTCAATTTTCATCCAAACAGATCTCTCGCGATACCAGTTTGGGTGCGAGATTTAGGGGGTTTGTTATTCTCAACCGCCGGTGAACCCGAAGTCGGGGTTGGAGGAAGAATAAGTAAAGTACGCAGAATAAAACAAGGCGGTGAAAAAAAAGGAAGAGAAAAAAGTGCGGCGAGTTCGGGGAATCTGATCGACGCATCGTCGTGTCTATCGAGCCGGGGCTCTGGGGACGGTGATCGAAATGGAAGGAGGGAGGAAAGTCGAGGTTGGTCCTCGGGGTAAAGTATATAAAGCGGCGAATCAGATGGCGAAGATCGGCGCGCTCGAGGCGATGCCAGGTTCTGGCGGCTCCTGATGACGCCGAGGCTTTGGTTTGCTAATGTATGCGCCAAGGATTCAGGGGACGATTTGCAGTGCGATACCAGAAGCCGAGAGACTCACTCGCGCAGTTAGTTTAGCTCTCGTTCAAGCGGGCGCGCGGCGATACGTGCATTTCTATACGTAAACTCGCTCGAACGAGATATCATCGCAATGCGCCGCGTCGTCCCCGATTCTCCGCAGCACCCAGCCTCAACCACCAATACGTATCTCAAACAATGTGTTGATTTAGAACGCGCTATCACCCACACACACTTCACTCAATAATTTTCCATCCAATTTTCGGTCACATCTTTTATTTCTGGCAGAAACAAAAAACAAGAAAAATTGTTACAGACAGATCTGTTCGTCAAAAGTGTAAAAGAAAAATTTTAAATTCAATTCTAAATAGATAACAAAACATGACTCTTTCGGTGGACGAAGAAACGAAGTTTAAAAAAAGATTGAGCGAAACTTTGCGCGAAAATAATGTTCATTGAGTTTACTTAATTTCAATTAAAAAATAGCATTATCAAATTGAAGTAAATGATAAAACTAAATGTTTCCATCAAAATGTGTTAAGTTGATTTTAAGTCGGGAAGATTTTGTTTTGAATAGCGCAGAGAAAAGGTGGAAGAAGTTTGCGAATATTGTATATATAAAACGCATCAGCGTGCAAAATGGGCAAACGTGTGCGCCCTGGCTATAAATAATCCAAACTTTCGCAGTTTAACTATAAGTTGCAGCGCGGCTAGCCGCAAACGCACTGCTCGTCTCGCGTTGTGAGCGCGCCGTGCAAATCCATCTTGAGGAGAGACCAAAACCAACATGGGTCTCAGTCGTCATATCCCGTGCGACGAGCTATGGCCACGTCGTTTTGCACGACGTTTATGGGCCCGTGCGGCGGTCTGTTTCACTCCATCAGTCTATATAGCTTGAATTTATACCGGGCCCTGCGGCCACAAATCAACTCTCCATCTCTCGATCCCAGTCTGATCCAACTTTTCGATCGGTCAACAAATATTCGATGAAATTCACTAAACATTTGTCTTGTACAAACTACGCTTGAAACTACGTTTATGTCTATAGCAACATGATCTTTGTGATAATAAAAATTTGAATTGCAAATTAATTTAAAATAAACTATTTTTATATGAAACTTTTAAAATAATAAATAGAAGAAACGTCAAAGTGTACGTTTGATAAGAGACTATTTCGTTAACGTTCATTTTGAAGCAAACATCCGACTTTTTGCGATGCATTTAAATCGGGTCGTTTGAGAGAAACAAAAGTATATGAGAAGCCATCAAATAAAAGTGTACATTAGAAAGGAAAATCAATGGACAATTCCATATTTCCCTGTAAGAAAAGAGAACGAGCAAATTCAGCGAACAAAAGATTCGATCTTGAAAGATGTTACATTTTGTTATGTAAATTAGGAAGAGAAGAAAAGGAACAAAAAATAGTGATGTAATATTTTTTGAAAATGACGATTTTAGGGAATGATGAATTGAGCTATCAGGGGATCTCGATTCAATTGAATTGTGATGGCAAGCTGAAAAGTGAAAACAATCATGTGAGCCGGTTGGGCGCATTTTCAAGTGGCAAATACGGTCCTGAACGGGCCGAAATCGACCCCACCTACATGGGCCCTATCGCAGTCGTATCCGCAGCGAGACCAACCACGAAGGGATATCGAACGAAGGGCCGATACTCGGGACCTCATCGCGGCTTACACGCAACGATGCCTCTAAATCATTGCTGTCCCGCTCTCTTCAGGCCCAAGAAGGATCGCCATTAAATAACGATAGATTTATACATTTGAGCATACGGCTCTCGAATCCAGCCACGTCGCGTTTCGGCGATTTCGTTCTTCTTCTTTTTTTGTCCGTTCATTTCTCTGCTGCATATTCTTTCCATCTCGTCAGATTTATTGCTCGAACAAATTCATACACTGTCTAAAAAATTGAATCCAAAACGTAAAAACAGCCATTCCTTTTGATTGCCAATGTTGTGTTTATCAAACGTGTACGAGCGAGGTCAATTTTTCATTTGCAAACGAATTTTATCGCCCGAACTTTTGCGGCTGACGAGAATAAAACTTTTCGCTTATATTTTGTGCGTCCTTTTCTCGCCGGGCTCTAACAAAACTGCGGCGTCCGTGAGAGGGATACGCGCTCGTCGGCTTCCTTTTGCTTAGCTGCAATAGGAAATTTTACACGTACGAGAATTAATGTACAGAGACGAATTTTAATATTGCTTGTGTCGAATGTAGGACGCCGTGTGAAGATATCACATTAAAGTGATTAATGGACGACGAGGCCGAGGATTTATTTGCGGCGAATTTTCGGAGTTTGACTGGCGCGCTGACTGTCGTTATTCCGGCCGATGATAAATTCGGTTGCTTTTTGAGATTTATGAAAAATATTCGGCCCGCACCGAGGACACGTGTTCCAGTCCGCCTTGATTAAGATGCGCGAATTTTGATTAACATCAACTATTATCTTATCTATCTAATTAGCCGAGAGTTATGACACACGTCATCGTGGTTTATTTCCAGCGTCGTCCAGCTTTTGGCATCCGACTCAACATTTCGTGCGGTATAAACACATTAATAAACGCGACATCATTTCGCATTACAAACGCTGACGGTATCATTTTGTACAGAAACAAAAATGAAATGAAATATGAAATGTGGAAGGGAGAAACAAAAAAGGTGGCATGGCGTGGATGCAATTTAATAAATGAAAACGAACCGGACAAATGAAGTGTAAATAGTTTGCGGCGTTGTCGCAGCGTCACGTGATGAGATTAAAATTATTCCGTGATAATGGTAGTGATTACTGCTGGACGGATGCGCTGGCTTGCATGCCTGGGCGTGTGTCTTGGCCGTTCTCCCGATACCGGCTGCTTACTTTTTGCCGCATGTCCCGACCATATTGCACATTCCCTCATATTTACGATTGAAACAAATCAAATGTTATCAAGCATTCCCGGACGACGATAAAGAACACAAAAGAGACGTGCTGGCATTCGAAATTCGCCCGCACCTTCGACGCGAGTTGATTTCCAACGATTCTCGCACTTTTCGGCGCATTCCGACACCGAATTCTTTTCAATCACCCCCATACTCATTCCTGCAGTCATTTCATAAATCACACCTGCAATTTATAACTGCAAGATGTAAAAAAGTTGCATATTCTTTGAGCGCATTATAATTTATTACTTGCTTTTATTTTCGTTTCTGCTTTTTTTTGTTTGTTTTAAGGAAACTAAACTGGCGGCAGTTGGTCAATTTCGTAAAAGAAATTTGACTTTATTGGTCGGACAGGTCAGTAACTCATGCGGCAAGCGCGAGGGATAAAATGAAAAAAAAAGGAGAAAATCGAAGGGGGTGGCATAATATTTTTCGAGCAAAGTCGTGCGATTGTTTTGCAGGATGACATAAAGCCGTAGATTTTTTCGGCCGCCATTTATAACGTTCGCTTGTAACCCCTTCCTTGTGCAAATCGAACCCCAACATCTCTACATCTCTAAAGAAGTGCGTCCCGCCAAATAAATCGTCAACGTCCAGCAGGTGACAGCGCTAAAACACGCGCCCGCAAGACAAATGCGTCTCGATGCAAGAACTCAACGTATCTCAGTAATCCCGGCATGCTATAACATTCGAGATAATTATACGTACATTTCAAAAGTTCATTTCATCCTCCGTTCTTGGACTTTTATCTGTAACGTGGATTATTCAATTTTCTTCATTATAAATCCTCGGCATATTTTCACCAACAATTGAACGAAATCATTAACCACATTTTTCGACATTTTATGAACTCATTTTTTGAAATCAAGACTGGATTTCGGTTTAAACAGACAGCTTGATTGGATGACAAAAAAAAACGAGGAAGAAAAAAGCAGGGAACTCTTTTTGAATCAAAGCGATTTGATTTGACTTGGGTGTGTCGCGTATTTAGCGACTTTGTGTTTCGGAGCGTCGTCGCATATCTTGGTAATACGGAGAGTGAGAGCGATATGATATCGTGTGCACGGTGCTGTCGGGCATAGGAATAATTCGCGCAGAGATCGTTGGGTTTCGGCGCGTCCTTTAATTCGTCGAGGATAACACCTATATGGGAGTCGCGGCGTGCTCACCCATACTTGTTCGCCCGGGTATTTACATATTTGCATAGCGGCGAAGTGTACACCGACAAGACAGGAGGCATCGAATGTTTAATTCAAGATACGCCGGGACGAGCGAGATAACGAGCCGCGCGGAGACGCGACCGAGCGAGATGAAAGATAGCGTGGGGTAGAAATTGATGAGCCGGGGTGGCGCGTTTGTTGAGCTAATTACTGTAAGGCAAGGCGCTTACGCGCGCCGCTACATACAAACGGCATTAAACCCGCTGCCTATCAATCCTCCGAGCTGGCCCTTTTGGATCGCCAAGGTCGACCCCTCTGTCCTCTTTTCTTATCCGCGCGCACTCGCTGATATCTAACAATTAATTGGCACCATCTTTCCAATAAAAAATTTTCATTTTTGCCATGCCAACGTATCCCGCGCAATCGTTCCCATTTGTATGCAGATGTTCCGTTAATTACACTTGATGGCTTAGATATTAACGCGATCGAAAAATCAAATACAAAACAACAACTCGCCAGTTCATTTCAATTTTCAATCCGAGAGATATTTTATACTCTACATTATACAATGTCACTAAACTATCTCTGTAGACCTAATTATTTTGAGCCATTCATAAATTTCATTTCATTCTTTTCTCTTAGTGAGTTTTTTCGAATACAATTTTTAATTGAAAAACAATGAATAATTAATTCAAAGTTCGACGCACTACTTAGACAGTGAAACAAAAAAATGAACATTTTGTATTCAGATAATGGTCATCTTATTTTGTGTTGGATAAATCCGGTAAAAGTTGGGAATGTATCTCGCAAGTGATAAACAAAAGGTTCGCAGATCGAGGCTCATAAATCGGTCGTTTGTGTTTGGTTTTGGGTTCTTTTTTTTGTTCTCCCTACAACTGGGGCCTGAAAAAGTATGGTAAGGTGAGAATATTTCACACGCGCGCGATTCAGCCCTCGCGTCAATAATTTCAAGAGCGATCGATAGGGTATTCTCACGGGCCGAAATATATCGGGTCCGGTTGGCTTTGTTGGACCAAATTCCTTGCGCGAATCGGGGCGACGATCGGTGCAGATCATTATGGGTCGAGGATGGGATGGGCGCCACAGCCCCGAGCCGTAAATAAATTCGGCCCCGGCGTCGAAATAACGTCGCGCGGTCACCGTAATGAAGGACACGCTTGTTAATTAGCCGATAAATTATACTCAGCGCTTGACGCGACGTCCTTTGCCTCGGTCCCGAACCAACTTTACGACACCTGCGCGGCATACACGAGGCTCTGATAATACGCGGCCCGAACGAAAATATCGAGTGAGGCAGCCGAGAAACGTCATAAATTTCGCATCGATGTGATGCTCAGCTCGATTAACAAGAATCGAGTTTTAGCGAATTTACATAAGGCATTTCTGTTTTTGTGCGCGCGATGCG
Source organism: Telenomus remus (assembly GCA_020615435.1). Lineage (NCBI taxonomy): Eukaryota > Metazoa > Arthropoda > Insecta > Hymenoptera > Scelionidae > Telenomus > Telenomus remus. The sequence continues at coordinate 15,742,856 of CM036336.1, read as the reverse complement.
GCCGGGTGACCTTGAACGTTCAAACCGTCCATTGCGTTTGTTTATTTAGATAGAGAGTTCCGTAAATATTCGCATCTTACGATCCGAATATCTGCTATTTTAAGGGCGCACATAATTTAACTCCGAGCGCTTCAAGACAATCCATTTTTGTTTCTCCTTTTTCATTGTAATTTAGACGTTTATTGCTGCCGTGCATTTTTATCTCCCTCGCCGAACAAATCTGTCCAGTTTTTGAAACTCGCTGTGAACCGACAGTGATCTTAGTTTATCGTTCAATACCTTATCCGGGCTCTGCTTTTTTGTCAAGCTGTGTTTTCGTGTCTTGTTTTTACGTTCTTTCGTACACAACTTGTGTGACAAAGAACAAGAAAGGTCGCACGGGTGAATGAAATTTGTTTTTGAAAGTGGGTGCGAAGTCACGCGAGCGTGCTAATAACTTCCTGCCGCGCTTAGCAGCTGCGAGAGATCCTTTTTGCGCGAGGCGCGAACTAGTCGCGCCGCGCTATCTAGTCTCTCCTCGATAAATGTGCGACAGCCGGCGGAGACTAACTGCCATGCATGGGAAAAGAGTCGCAATCATTCTTGGCGGCGAGCGCGTCGACGTGATTGGCCGGGAACCATAGCTGGACATTCCACCGCACGCAAAAGTATCCTGCAATTTATACTGCTATGCCGCGACGTATTATTATAATTTATTATAATCTCGGCTATATTTGTTATGCCTTCAAAAGCCATTTGTCCGCCAATAGCGATATTTATATTTCGATTAGCTATAATTACTGTATCCCGCCACCTTGCAATATCAGTTTGTCATCCGGGCATTCAATTATGGAACCAGTCACAAGTCGCTACTTCTTTTCAAATTGAGAGGGAACGACAAGTATCGAGAAATAAAAACGTAAAATCCGAAAATTTACTCATCCCAAATCACCCGAAAGAATTTGGTTTTCAAGTAGCAGCTTTATTTATCGCCGGCCATTGATTTACAAAAATATGAAATTACAGGAATGTACAATTGTCATTATCCTTTCGCTTCGATTTTCGTTTCATATAACTAACAGTTAACGCTCGGCTGGATCTATAATTCACGACTTTTTACAATTATTTACACGCGCTGAATAGTTCAATATAGCTCGCAGATTAGTTGTCTTTGTCACTGTAATTTACCACAATCATGGTAATTGATAACGTTCGGTGATTCATAAAGTCTTTCAGACTGCTTCATAAACCACCGCGGATGTTGCACATTACTGTGCGATGTCGCATTATTTTGATATTAAGTGCCTTTTAACTCGCAGACGTTTCATAACTGGGGTCAAAGAGTCTCAAAAGGTATTCGCTGACTTGATCCGGCGCTCGGAATTCCGCAGGGTGAGCGTCAATAAGATGTGCTCGCAGCTCCTTCACGAAATTCGTACAAAATGGTTCCAGGTTGTTTGCAACGCACTGCTCACACTCGTACATGGTTTTTCCTGCGTGCAAAGTCGTCGACAGAACGTGTTTACGCAAATTCTCCTGAAAAATACAAAACAATGCGTTTTAAAAAATGTTTATCAAAAGTGTATCTGTAGTTCTTTAAAAAAAATCTTTTGAAACAATTTTCTAACGAAATTTTAAATTTGATCAAAATTTGTTCAAAATGTAAATTTGAACAGTTAGTACATAAAGTGCAATTGACTGCGACATTTGAAAGAGCGATTCAGTTTTAATGCACTGCACCACTTGAGGGTAATGGATTTTCAGATCAAATGAATTAGTTGATTCAAATGGTTTTGCTTGGAGGCATGCAGCTAGGTTGTTTACAGAAGTGTGCTTTCATTAGATCATCGGCGTAAACTGTTAGGTGAACATTTGTCGCGGTCAAAGGTAGCCGAAGCGTAAAGGAACGCTGGCTGGAGCAGCGCAAAACGAGAGAGAGATCGAGAGAGACCAAACGGTTGGACAGAGACGGCCTGCTCGGCGTGTCGGTCTCTCGAAATTTTAAACCTCACGTCGGCTAGAGCTGTTAAAACACTCACTGGCTAAGTAGCCGATCGCAGTCATAAACTCTGTCCAGCCGTAAAAAATTATACAAGCTGTTGATGGCTAAGTGGCAATCATTTTTCCCTTGTGAATTAATATTTATCAATCAAACAAATAATCACAGTCAAAGACTAACGAACGTTTCTGCGGAATTGTCCACTTTGTTTCAAGCCGACCGATTCTATCGGCCAAGCTTTTTATTTTGCAAAAGTTTCTTTCCCATGTTTCTTTTTAATCGCTTTTGATTTTTTGAAACGAAAACTAATTTCGCAGTTCACATTTTGTCTTCCATCTTTCGTTTGTTTTTTCTTTTTTCAACGGGGTATATCAAGTATAAGAAAGAGATAGGAGCAGAGAGATGAAGAGCTTTTCTTAATTGGATTTGTCAGCGTTTTGTTTGATTCTTTTTGCCGGGCGTAATCGTTTTGATTTCTCAGTTTATAAGACAAGCTCGTCTGCTGCAGTGACATAAGTGGCCATTCCGGAGTGGGCCCTGGTTCTCCATAATTGGAGGGAATCTCCAATGTGGTGGTCCCACCGGATGAAACGATGGCCCTGCCGCCATCGTTTCAATCACGAATCCTGCGACGATCAAAGCTTTCATCTTTCCGATATTGTGCATTGCATCGCTCGCTATTAATGTTGGACTCGTTCTGCTTCTTCAATCCCCTTTGAATCCATTACAAAAAAGGCACCTACAAATTACACCTTTTTCAGTAGTACGCTATTTAAGGGCGACATTTTTTCACAGTTGCAGTTTGAATTTTAAATATGCGAGATTAGGACAAAAAGAGGATGGGGTTGATGCAACAGTGAATACGTAAATAACGATGGGAAACTGACGATGAGAACCGCTGGGATGGGTTTACGTGTCGCTATCAAACGACACGTATGCGAGTCGCATCCTAAAACTAAAGCTTCAAAGAGCATTAGCATACCGGTCGCGCGGTATGACTGGGCGTGCGTGCGTGTGGGCAACCAGTGAGCACAATTAACTCGTTATCTTATCGCGTTGCGGCGGCGGCCGAAACATTAAGGTGTACCTAGCTTAATTTACAGTGCAACGTCGTGGCAGAGCGAAAAATCAACGAGCGCCCTCTGCAGCCCGCGATCCGACAGCAGCGCCGCCAATCAGGCGCGCGGTAGGTCCCGGCGGCTTTTTTCGCGCGACCCCGAAAGAGGCCCGCTGATAAGCTTAATCAACGCGCTTCGATGCGAGATTTACGAGGGACCAGCGCGGTGATAATTCCTCTCCACTTCTTTTATTCCCTTGGCCGAACACGAGCTGCTTGTGTTATTGCTTTGATTGTTGATTTACGAGCCCGATCCGGGCGACTTTGACTTGATAATTGATATTGATGCTCGTTCAATCCAGCCATGCCCGACTCATGATAAATGTAAATGCCATCTTGTATACTGTGTCTATAACTATTCAACGCTCTTCATTATTAAAGACCGCCGCGAAACCCTTATCTTTCCTTCGTCTGACTTACAAATCCAACATTCAAATGATACCTTACAAAATATTATCTTGACATTTCTGCAGTAAATCACGAGATTTTGGAAAATGTGCAAAAAAATATTTTGCTAAAATTGAGTCAAAGTATTTGGCAACATTTGTACAAATTGAATTTAAACTATTTAAATTTTGCATTTTGCAAAACTGGCACAAATGAATGGGAAATGTTTTGCAAAGTTTTGTTTAACAGTTGTACAAAGCTGTAAATGAGTTTTTATGGGTTGAGTTTGTAAGCGGTATACGGTTGGGTACTTTGGACAGAGGTACCCGTTGATGACCATCACTACCGTCCCAAAACGAAAGGTGATAAAAATGTCAGAAAATCATTAAGCCGTCAACGAGAGGGAAATTAAATTCTCACCAGGTTGTTGCTAGCGTAGTTGCAGTGACGGCATTTGTAAGCTTTAATGCCAGTGTGTAGGCGCATATGTCGTTTTAGATGAGCGCTTCTTTTTGTGCGGAAGTTACAGCCGGTGTACTGACAAACGAGTTGGATGCAATCTTCCTCTGCTCGCGCTTTATGTCGGTAACAGTGTCTGAAATAAACGATTGAAAGATTAATGATTTCACGCTCACATCTACTAATTGTCAACGTTCAAATTTAAATTTATTATTATACTTCAAAATTCTTTTTTTTCTGATAATAAATCTCCTGGATTATTATATATTTTCGTGACAGTAGCCTCAGCATTTTGTCATCAGAATTTTAATTTTGATGATTTCAATTTTGATTATGATTTTGACGTTTCAATTTTCATTATAATTTATTTCTTTATATTAAAGAGACTAGCATATGATTTTTAGATTAAAAACCGAACTTTTGACGAAACCAAGATATCAAACTTGCTCAAAGACAGGACACTTAGACTCGATTACGAAAACTTAATTCGCAAGATAAACAAAAAACCGTGGACATTTGTAACAATCAGCATTCCGGGGTGTGTATCACGCAACTTCCGCTTCGCGGTCTTTTCTGACCCCCATTTTTCAGCGACCATCGTGCGTATCTTAGCGCGAGGTGGGAACACTCGTGCAGATATTTCTGGAATTCTAACTCAACGATACGCGCTGCATCCCTGATTGAATATGAAAGCTGCAATAATAAGTCGGCTCGTTTGCTAGTCGCACGCAGATTATTTTCAGTCGATTTTTTATCCACTCCTTGCCATCCGCATTTTATCATCGTTTTTAATCGTCCTGTCGGTTATTAAACAAGTTGAATGATTATGTTGAACAAGTTTTCTCAATACTGAAAGTGAACGGTTAAAAAAACACGAGTCATTTGAACAGTAAAAATATTTCATCCGCGATATTGCCGACTCTGTTTAAATAAAAGATGCACTCAAAAAACAGGAAGTTGAACGAAAAATTGGCGCCAAAGGTGCAGAGGGTCATTAACGCAACTTAGCGTTTGAATTTACTGCCGGTTAATAATTCACGTTAGAGTAAAAGTTAAACGCGTGTATCTTTCGCGCGGGAAAAGTGTCCGTGGCGTAATGTAAAACAAATAAAAGCGGGAAAAAGGGGTCGGGCGCGGTGGACTGAAAAAAAGCAGGCCAGAAGAGAGATAGAGATAAAAAAACGAGCGTGCCGACATACCGCATAACTTTACGCTTGTGCGGAAAGCGTAGGTGCTTTTATTGGACCATACGTATAATGTCCCTTGAGTTTATTGCGGTCGAGGAACCGACTACAATGGTGAAAGTTCATTTTGAATTTATTTATTGTACGCCGCGCTGCGAAACGTCGCAAAATTAACAGCGACGCGAGCAACAATCAATTGCCAACCACCACGATTATTGCACGAGGCTCTGTTTTTTCTAAAAAAAGAAATACGACCAACTTGAGTTTATACCAGTATCAACAGACAAAACTCAAACTCTTCTCTCATCTAATCGCTTGGTTTGTGCAATTTTTCTTGTTGCTAGTTTGTCCGTTTCAAGTTGATTTTATCTCATAAATTGACAGCGAAATTAAGTGTTTTCATAAATTTTTTGTTGCCGATCAATTTCAAAAGGCAGTTGAAAAAAGGGTTACGAGTTTTACAAACGGTTTGAAACAAGCAGCGTGGAATCCTTTAGAAATAAAGAATAATTGCCGAGCAACGACTGGAAATTATTTCGCAAAGACACTCGCAGCGAAGCAACAAAAGATTGGATAATCATAAGTTAAGCTATCGTTACACCGAAACAAAAGTATCGCGTAACAAATTACAGTCGGCGAATTTAATAAAATGAAAACTTCTTTTTTTTTCGTACAGTCTCATCCACGCGCGGCGGATGTAAATTCAGAATTTTGATGTGTACAAAGTGCGTCGTTAATAATCGCATGCTAACTGTGTATTCATGTAGTTGCGATCAATTGGCCGCTTCCGAAGAAGTCATCTATCATCATGGGCCGAGCATATGTGCACGTTTAATAGCACGGGGATGGTACACGCTGCAGCACTCGAGAATATCGATCCATTAATATCAACAATATCGATGCCTCCGAAAAAATGGAAAGATACACGAAACAAAAAAATCATTTGCTCCAAATGCATAAAACATTTATCCTGGGCTTGACGCACCGTGCGCTTTTTTTTCGTCGCTGAATATTTCATCGTACTTGGCCTGTTGTACTAAGAACGTATACATCATAAAGCGTGTCACAATATTTACGCAATCATTGCGGCGTCATATTTGCATAGAACGATAAAAATGTTCCGTATCAATTTTATCGCCAACTCGAGCTGACGTATTTCTTGTGCGATCCCTCCGTTGGAACTGTGCGAGCTTTTTTACACTAACTTACACTTGAAATTACAACCGGATTTGCGCAGATTCTAAGACAAAAAGTTGAACGATATTTAATGAATTAAATGATTTTTTGCTGAATACTGAAACAACTTTTTTTTATTTCTAACAGCTGAAATTTTATCGTTTTTGAATGAATGGCAAGAAATCGATTAAAAAATAATGATTCAAAAATTGCTATGGTTTACCTGGTCAACTGATTCTTCGTTTTTGCAGTGTACGAACAATCGTTGCACTTAAACTTCTTGTCAGGTGTGACATCTTCGTGTACCAAAATTCTGTGCTGCTGAAGCTCGGTTTTTGTTCGCAGTTTCGTTGGACATCCCGGAAGACCGCATTTGTACTTTTTGCCATCGTGACAAAACATGTGTTGTCTAAGAATCGGCCTAAAAACAGACATTTTTAATTAAACTCTTCAATTGACAATACTGACATTTTCAAAACAATCCAGATTTACATTTCAAGTATAAAAACAATTATACTCAAACAAAACTGAACCAAATTTTTATCAAATAATTCAATAAATCTCCTGCTAAATATTTCCAAACAAAAATGTTATTCGATATATTTTTCGACTTGGTATTTTTTTGTCAGTGAAATTCAATTGTAAATATTTTGCTGCATTTTTTGATGGTAACAAAAAAATGTCTTCGTATGTTTCAGGGAGTTTCATCTTGTGTTCTGGACATTTTAGTTTCCACACAAAGACTCTGCTCGAGCAATGCACCGCATGAGGAATGCAAGCGGACGCCGTGCACAAGAGACGATTCTTGGCAGGAGGGTACGCGAGAGATCTGGGCCGTCCTTCGCGATCCCGATTCGCAATTGGTCGCGCAAGTGTAACGCCAAGTTTTACATTGTAAGTATACCCGCCCCCGCTTGAGCGTAATATTTACCGACACTTTCGGCCGCGTAATTTATTACGCAGGTGCCTGCAAACACGTGTACACTTGTTAGTGTCATACACGCGAATCTTGAATCGCATATATTCCACCTTTTTTTCTTACTGAATAAAAATGTTGATGTTTATTCCCAATGTACGATCCTGTTCAATTTGTCGATCTCACATTCAAAATAAAAATTTTTCGCCCTCAAGTTTTCAAAGTAAAATTTGCAAACTGATGAAATTATTATGTATTTTGTATTAACTAAATGAAGTTTTTTATATTAACTTTTAATTTTTATATTTTACAGAAAAAACTAAACTTGTTGTCACTGTAAAGATGGTACAAAAATCTTGGATCTTTTGTTGTTTTTTGTTCTTTGTTTTGTTTCAGTGAAATAAATCGGTCATATATATTTTTAGTTGATATTTTATTTAGTTGTAACGAATATTATGGGTAATAAAAAATATCAGACACAGAAAAGTATATGTAACAAAACTCGGGACGGTTATTATTATAATTTAAAATGTCTGCGGTTGGGGTTTGTTACAACGAGGGAGTATTTTACGTAGTGGTTTTTGAGCCAAAATCATTCCTCACCGCATCCGGTTGCCCAATCTTCGTTTTAACGATTTCGAGTAAAACAAGTCCAGACACGGTCGTCAAAAGAGAGAGGGATACTGAAAACGAAAAAAAAAGAAGATACAAAGAGAGAGGACAAATAAACGATTGACCTGGCTCTCTCCTCTCATCAAAGTCTTTTGCAAGAATCAATCTTTTCTCGGGCGCTTTTTAATTCCAAGGCTTAGTGAGAGCTTTGATTTATTTCGTGTCGCCTGGGTTCGCCCGGGCCTCTCTTTTCTTCGCCGCAATCAAGCGGTTTCACCGAATTGAAAGAATTATAGCACCTCTTCGCTCGATACGTCAAATATGATGTCATCTGGTATTCGACGAGGACGAGTTTCTTTGTTTCTCATTTGACGCACTTTTTCGGAAGAATTTCGTCGGCCGTCTGATGCGTGACTGTTTGTATTAATAGCTGATATCTTGTGATTTAGTAGAAATGGGTGGTTTTTATTATTTCGCTCGGCAAGAATTCGGGTTTGATGATTCGCAATTTATGCGCTTCTTTTGGTCATAATTTTGGGCGATCAAGGTTCTGCCATCGGAGAAAGTTTCATTTCATTTTTGTTTCTCCTCGTTTTTGGAATGTTATTGAAAGGATTGACTGGTTCTGCTGTCTACTTCATGACCACAATTTAATTCCACAGAAGGATCAAAAATGTTGAACGCAAGTCTTTTTCTTTCAACTCGACAATTGGTTGTTGATGAAAATGAAGAGGCTGCTTACGGGTAACGGTCGATTTTAGTAATTTCGTGCGCGCTGCAGAAATCACAGCAAGTTGAGAGAGTAGGGCTGTGTGTAGTGTGCAGATTAATATATAGCCTCGATCTTGTCTGAGATGGGAACGCAAAAGGAACGGGCTAATGCGAGAGAGACGTGCAGAACTCGCAGCGAAGGGGCCGAGGGGAGGGGACAGAGCAGAAACACGATGGAAGAACGAGCGCGAGCATTAATTAAAAAGGTTGCGCATTAAAATGATTTGTTTTAATTGGCTGGACGCTCTGAGGTATTTATGGCCGGCCTGCTCGTTCGATGTCCCTCAGCTGACTTCTTCGTTTCTGTATTGAAATTAATTGATTAACATCGATCACTGTTTGTCGGCCTGTGTACTCGGGATGAGATTTCGTGCTGATAATAGTTGTGCTGATACGAGTGTGGCGGTCGTCTGATTTATGGCGGGCCGCTGTGATGCGCGCCTGACTGATGCACTTTTATGAACGGTTATTGTTATTGGACCGAGCCACCCGGTGGGCAAATGCAATAAAACGACGCCGCACACATCTCCGATCGCTCGGCCCCAATCGGGTTACGCGCACAAATTGATGATTAAGACTTGTGATTTGAAATTCGAGATTCTCGTCTAGACGTCTCAATGTTCTAGACGAAAATCTTTTTTATCCGTCACATTTGCATCGGCATGCCGTTTCGTGTCAGGTCGCCTGTCAGGTTTTCTTTCGCTGCGAATATATCCGCCATTTGATAACAGAACCGAACCAACAAAATTTATCATTACACGAAACTGTCGAGAAAGCGCACTCGTCGCTGTCGTTCGTTTTTATTCGCGTTATTTCATTTTGGTTTTCACATTAATGTCTCTATCGCTTGCAGGTGTGCGAGGAATTGCTTAATCCAGGCTGAGTGCGATTGATTAAAGCTTATAAATAAACTCGAGCCAAATGGGAACGGTGAATGAAAAACGGACGTATGCGTGCGCAAAGTCGGCCGACAAGTCGTGCTCGTGAAAAGGAACATGAAAGGATAATTCGTTGGCAAATTGGTGTTGTTGGCTCGCGAATTGAAGAGAGCACAGGCAATGGATCACCGGACGAGCCGAGTGCGTGTTGAGGCTCGCGGCGAGCATCGCAGTCGGAGTGCGACGAACCTGCCGAGATGTTCGACGCGAAGGTCAAGGTCTTATTGGGGTGTCAACCAGGCCGAGAGCAATTAACGAAGGGGCTCGTCCGCATTATTTATCATCGACCAGAACCAAGAGGGGGGGGGGCTGAGGAAGAAGAGACCGAACGCAGAATCACACGAGACGAGAGCTGGCAGAAAAGATAACTCCTCGTGGCCGGCCACTAAATGTTAATCCAGCGCGTTGGGGCGACGTGGCATATATATCGTTTGGTTGGCGGTGGGTGGAATCGTCGATCCGTGCGATGTCGATGGCGTTGATGATGCAGCCGCGATGCCGAAGAGGCCGGCCCGAATGTGTGATGCATGGCCGACGTCCCGTCCGCCCAGGGCCCAGAAATAAAGAAGACGAGGAATATCCGTTTCGCCGGCCCCCCGGAGCAACCGCTGTCATAACTCAATCCCACCTTCGTACGTCCAAACGTCGCGCATCCATTGGCGATGCGGCGCACCTGCGAAAGCGGATCCCTTTATCTCTGCCCCACGTTGGGCGCCATACCGATAAACGATTCTTTTTTATTTCTCTTCTCCTCTCAGCCACGCCGTGATGGACGATCACAGCCGAGCACAACCAATGACGCGAATATAATAAACCTGCGTGCATCTCTTCCTCCCCCCCTCCCCCTCCTTCGCCTTTTGAAAAGCTCAATTTTATTATGCACGCCTGGTTTTTTCTGGATCTGAAGAAATCGCGATTTTTGAATGTTTCCGCTAAGGTCGTTTAGTTGTCAAACGCTGTCAAAATCACTTATCGCAGTGGCCCGTACGATAAACATTAATATTATCGTCCCGACTGCATCGGCACCAACCGTACATTATCATACAATGCGTTCAACACTCGGCGTTCATTTTATCCGGCCCGGAGATCGCCACTGTTGGCTCGGATAGCTCTCATTGCGGAATTCGATCTTTAAGTCTCGCACATTGAAGCCGTGTACTGTTGGCCCCGATCGCATCGCCATTATCCTGTTTAGATCGCGCCTCAAAGTATATGTAAGAGGTAAATATCCTGCCGGCCATCAATTGATGCGACCGGACGAAATTCGTCCGGCGAACAGAAAGAGACGCAGCGCGTTCGGTTGGGAAAGTTCGGGCTGAGCCGATAAATAGTGACAAGTTAAACAAAGGGCGCGCGCGCTTGTTCAATGAGTGCCCCGTTTAAGAATGTAACGGGCTCACGTGCGTTGTTTATCCCCGGGACAATCTAAGGCCGTTTGAATTTACGCCCTACGTGACTATCCTAAATGTCGAAATAAGTCCGAATTAACGGAGCCCAATCAAAGATGGCGCTCAGAGCTATCAGGGGAAACCGGAGAGAACGCTGCAAGGAAATTTCAACCCCACCGATGCTGCCAGCCCGAGGGAGGAGGCGCGCAAGATTATGGGGCGGACGAGGCAAAATGGTTCAGCTCGGAATAAACAACAATATTATAACGCGAGCTTAATTGCGCCGGAGGGCTCGGTAACGGGGGCATAAATCGGAGAGCCCGACCCCGGGCGTCTACTTCGCGCGCCCGCTGCGGGATTCATTTACAATAAATATGTCGCAGGCTAATTTCCAAACCTACAGCGAAAGCAGCTTATTGTCCTCGTCGCGTGTTAACATAAGCACGAACCGAGTATTTGTCCATCATTTGACGGATTAGGAGAACGTCCCAACTTTCGCTCGCTTATTTCGCCTCTTTTCCCGGCGGATATGAAAAAAAAAAAACGAGGACCGACGAAAAATGAACAAGGACAGAGGAAAGCTGTTTGTTTAAGAGCTCATTTGTCGTGTTTTTGTGTATGGTGGATTGGTTTTTTATGCTGTGCCGGGCTCGTAACAAAATTTGGAGGTGGGATATGTTTTGTTTTCTTATTTTTTTCTTTTCGGCGCGCGTGATGATACCGGAGCACTTTGACGATTTATCCTCCCGGGCGATAATGCAGCGTTCAAGTTGCGAACTATGTGTCCCGGCTAATGAACGTTGAAATAAACATGAGTTCGAATAACGCGGGCGCGCTTATTTATGGCGTTTGTTTTATTTTATTAGCCCGACGACGCTTTTGGATTAATTTCCGTGCGGGACGTGCATTTTACGACGGGCTCGCGTGTATAAAAATGTAGCTCAAGATTTAGCGCGCCGAAAAATGGGAGCGACGGGAGGGAAAAAAATGTATTGGCGAAAGAACAATTGCGAGGAGGAAAGAAAACAGAGTTCGTGGAATAAAAATCGATGCCCGGGACGCAGGGTCGGGAGAGAGAAAAAGGGGCATGCGTTCGGAGGGACCTGAAATACGCGAAAAGGTGAGCGTCGCGTTGGCGATGGCTGCGGTTTGGCGATGTTTCAGAGGCTGCAGATCGTTGCAGAGATCGGCGCGGTCGGAAGAGGATATGGAGAACCGGCGGGGAGGTGCGGCGCTCGGCAAGGCCGTGGCGGGGCGCGGTGCGATACACGTCGGCAAGAAGGATGGCGAAGAAGAGCAGATGGGGGAGGCCAGGATGGTTACCAGCCGGCGGCTATATCTACGCGTCCTCGACCGCAGGCCTGCTTTTATTTTATGAATCGCAATATTTCACGTGACAACTGGACTTCGCGGGGCGGTCACCACTAAACTGTCTCTGCATACGGAGAGCCCACCGCGTGCCGCGCGCCATGCCAAGTCGTACCGCAACATTTATACGGACATTGTCACTGTTAACCAATTTTATGTTAACGCACACGTCCCAAACCGCACCGCAGCCCATCAATTTTCTTTCTCCACATTTTCTTACATTCATCTCTCATGTGCACTGCCTTTTTTTAATTAATTTGTGGTTCGGTTACATTATTGTTCATTTTTTTTCTCGTCACGGCTATTTGGAAAACAATGTCGCGATAAAATTAAAAGTAAGTTAGTGAAGGTTAATTCATTTTCAGCGAAGCTTGAATTTTGATCAAAAAGTATCTTGTAGTTTGTAGATGTCCGCGAGAGTTATTGTAAAGTTTGTGAAAACAAAGTGCAAGTGAATTATCCACGACAAAAACTTGTACAAGTTCTTGTACTTCGAATGTGAACTTGAAAATAATCGAATGTAAAAAAAACGCCTACTACTTCGTTACTATCAGTCAGTAATTCAGTAATGAATTCGTAAATTTTTCAAAAAAATTTTCTTTTTGAAAATCCTTTTTTAATTTGGGACTTGTTAAAGTCCAAGAATCCTGAACTTAGGTGAATAACAAATTCTGAAATGACTTTGGGCTCATTGTTCAAAGAATCCAACAACACGTTTAGAAAATCAGCAACACCCTCTTCCTGTCTTTGTACAAAAGATAGCTCTCGGCGTAAGGATTTTCCGAGAACAGCTGTAGGACCTTATTTGGCGTCTGACGCATATTCTTGTTGGCTGTTTGTATCTGGTGCGTGTTTACCTGAGTTGTCGCGGCGAAGAAAACGGTTGCGCGTGCTACGCCATTACAACTACATCAGATAACAGATACGTGTGATCTACTCTGCCTTTCATACTACACGTTTCTTTTTTCCCCAGCCGCGAGATTCATGCCGGGATTCCGCATCCTCTAATAGATAAACCGTGGAATTTACTATGCAAAAATTCCAGCTCATGTTTGTAGCAAATCGTCGTGTTCAATACAAAAGGGGCTTATGGGGATCCGTAACATTTGCACATGAAGAAAAAGGGCAGGGCGGACAAAAAAGAAACCCTTTCTTTTCCACTCCCCCCTCCATCCTCTTGTAGCTCGTTTCTTTTTTGTAATTAAAAAAGAAATGAGATCAGAACAATGTATATAGACAAGTCCATTGTTACATCTGGTACGATCTTGAAGAATCAGCTTCTGCAGAATCATAAATTGATGTAACGGGTGTCTCATTAAGCATAAGACATTTTTCAAGCCTATCAAGGACCCAGGAGGGTTTTTATTTATGTTCAAATTGGCGACTGATGTTGGAGCACAATTAAACGCAACCGAGGACAGCCAAGTTGTATCTCATTGAGGGTGAGGTTGGTGGAGTTGGTGCATATGCTCTGCTGTTAGGAAGAAAATGGTGAAAAAATGGCACGGAGGGGGAGGAGGAGGATAGGCCGAGTGTGTTTGTGTGATGGTAGAATAAATATTGTCGCGAGATTTGCAGTGATTTCAAAGGGAATTGGCCAGGACGGTTGGCTCGTCGCTCTTGTCGCTATCTGGTGCGTGTTCACCCGGGCTGTCACGAAGAAGAAGGCGAACGCGCGCCATTACTGCTACAACAGATAAAAGATACGCGCGAGCCACACCGCAGTCCATATATGTAAATACCTCGGGGAACGCACGTAGCGCGAGGTGGAGCTCAGTAGCTGGCGCGTATGTTACATACTATCTTGAATATGCGCATACATCCCGGCAAGAGAGAGCAGAGGGACCGGGCCGCGTGTTCTCAGAATTGGTGGACGCGATCGGTGCGCGGGAGCTGCCTGTCTCGTAATTACCTTCTTTCTTTTTGACTGCCGGGCCCGTTCGCCTCGCCTTTTATACCAACACCAATGCGAACCCGGCGTCGGGTTTTTCAAGCGACCCCGCGCACACAACCGAACCCTTTCTCCAACCGAGGAGTTACCGACTTTGCCATCGAATACCTTAAGACTTCTTGCCCGACAGGTTAACGAGCCATCTTCTCACGTTGAGTAAGTTCCTCGGGTTGAAATTCGACTGGGGGTAATGCGCGCCGCCGAGTTGATAACGTGCTTTGTTGCCTTTCCTCGTTTGCCTCGCTTTCAGGCATTGTCCCAGTCCAGTACGGCTCCGCACACGAATTCCGATCAACAACCGCAGATCTCATTTGTTTTTTTTTCTTTTCTTCCACTGTAATTCGAATTTTTCTGCTCCCAAATTATTTTCACTGTTCGCTCTTGTAACGACCTCGATGCAAAATACTCCACCCGTTTTATCAACAATTGTTCCTCCGACAGGTTGTACCTTTGACGATAATTTACATTGGGAAAAGTATTCGGGGGACAAAAAGTGAAAAAGAGAAAATATGAAATTCAAACAGCAACATCACACTTGTGCAATCAAAGGAACATTCATTATGATCATAGATATAATTAGTAGTGTGAAACTGATCGATATAAGGATTCGAAGAACCGACTTCCTAGAGCAGGAATTTTATCATTAATCGATTTGACGAAAGTTTGCAGTGGAAGCTGTCAATCTGATAGGAGACTTATATTAATAGCGATTGCAGCTCGAGGATTGATTTACGAAAAACCTGAAATCAATGATTAGTTAGGCAACGCCTAGCACTTAGGAATCTTACTTTACAAAGTAATTAACAGTCGACGAAAGAAACGATACTAATCGACTGACACAGGATCCAATTAGATATAAATCAAAAGTAAGCCGAAAAATTATTAGGCTCTGATAAGACAAACCATAAGACCAACCGTCTTTTTTTTATAACAATTTGTTTCGTTGAAGATTGATTTTCTAAATGTACGTGTAATTAAAGTAGACTCGCTTTTTTTCTCGCCAATAAACGTCGGGGTTTATCGCGAGTTGCGATAACGGCGGATTCAACAAATTCACTTTTAATATGACTCCGCGGCAGAAAAAAAAGGCTCTCGCGACTATCGTTTGAAAATGTTTTATTACATCAAACACCCATTACATATCTCAAACGACTGTAATACGCATAAATAAACATTACCCATATCATCGAGCGTTTCCTGTTGCATGCGCGATAGATTAACGCGTTCCAGTTGAACCAAGCGACCTAAGTAGTTTGATTAGCTCCATCATTTTTCAAAACACCAATGCTAATTTTTCGATAAGACGTCCGCGTCAACGGCCGCCCATTAGCATATACATAAAGTGGTACGAATTTAGGGCCACGAATTGCGACCCATTTGCTCGCAATAAGAAAGTCAAGTATCGTTTTCAAAAGTCGTTTCGCGAGGGGTCGCGCACTTTTATTTCGCCGTTGTTCGCTACTGCAAAAACTTGTAAATAGATGAGACGAAGAGAGCCCGTTGCATACGATCAAAAAGCGCTCTCAACTGTTGGAAATAAAAACCACGGCGGAATGAACAAACATCGGAAATAAAAATTTAGGGATCAAAACGAAATACTATTCTTACATAAAACGCGACCGTTGTGGTCAAAATAAGAATTTCTATCTGTTCAGTATTTCGTTTGAAATTTTCAATTGCAATATTTTTGTCTGCTTTTTGTGTATTTTAAAATCGCACAGTGTAAAACAATTTTAATGAAAGTAAATGATAATTTTCCATGCGAGTACAAAAATGTTCGACTTACCGAGTACGAAACGTGGCGGTGCACACTTGGCAAGCATATTTTCGTGTTTTGTCGTCCTTAATTTTTTCCTGCAGGCATGATTTTCCGCACGACTGAGTGTGTTTCTTCAACTCGGGCAGTCTTATGAAAGAGGCAGAACATTTAGTGCACGCAAATGGACGCTCGCCGGTATGACTTCTCATATGCGACCTCATGGTATTTTTGTACAAAATTTTTTCGCATATGTTACACTTAAACTTCGGTCTTTTGCTGTTCTCATTAGTTTCTGTTTCCACCGGTCCTCCATGGAAGGACTCGTGGAGCAGAAATTCCGCCTGCGAGTCGCTTGCGAATGCGCATTTCTTGCATCTCCAATGATTTTCGTTATCATTGACTGCAGCAGGTTCCGTATCGCTATTTTTACATTTGTTTTCTCGTGTATGATGTGTCAGATCCTGGGATATTGCAAAAGGCACGCCGCAACGAAGGCACCTGCAAAACCACTAAAGCTATTGCAAACTATTTATCTCAACAAATTTTCTATTCATGAAATGCATTTTTGACATTAATAAATAATTTATTCGCAAGAAAAGCTGTGCTGATAAGAAAAGCGAGTGATATACCTGTAACAGAACTCGAGATGTTTCTCTAAACAATGCTGTCTAAATTCATTCAAATCTGTAAACTGATCTGCACAGTGTTTGCATTCTCTTTTCGTTGCAACTTGATTGCAATCAGATTTCTGCATCTTTACGACTGCTTTGTGATTAGCTGTTCTTCGGTGCATGACAGCCTCTTTCGAAGTCTTGAACGTCTCGTCGCAGAAGGAACAAAAGTAGGGCGATGGCTCGTTCCCCTCGGTGTTTTCACTATTCTTGACGTGCGACGCCAACTGGTGACGTTGGAGTGAGATGTAGTTGCGAAAAACTTTGCCGCATAGACTGCAGGACATACGCTTCTGGTATTCGTCCGAGGCTGTTTCGTCAACGTTGTGTTTAGTTTCGTCTTGGTGCAAACGTAACTGAAGATTGTATCTGAAAAAGAAATAAATAAAATAGAAATTAAAAAAAACACACACACAAGATCGAGACAAACGTACAGGATCAGTGAATGCAAAGTAGTGGAAAATTAAATCGAGAGATAATTCTTATGTGTATTTCAAAAGCTGATAAATTTATTCATTTTCTTATCATAATCTCAGCTCAAATGCAAAACAAAGAGCAAAATATATTTCCAAATCGAGATTCTGGTTGTGGCATAAAGAATGTGATTTGAATCTTATTTGGAAATAAATTTTGATGTCGGTCTGTCAGATTCAGATTCCCACGGACAGGCAGGATTAATAGACCTATCAATATTTACTCTGCCATACCGAAAATGTGCACCGCATGTACAGCAAGACAAAATTCTCTGACGACGAATCACCACCGGTACCGAGCCATTCATCACGGAAACCACGTCCCGATGTCCTCGGCTCAATAAATGAGTCTCCATGGCATCGTTGTCCTCGCAGCGGAAGTTGCAGGCGGTGCACTTGTAACTTCCGCTCATCTGAAAGTATAAACGGATTCGAGCGTACGTCATTCGGACGTTCGTCATTCTTTTCAGCCGTCGAGTTGAATGTGACATATCTCAATAGACATCGCGCAGTCCATTCAACAGCGACATTTAATTACATGTCTATTCAAATATTGTTTCAATTTCAAGTCTATACGATTCGTTTGATTCTACCGGTCGATAACGAGAAACTGACTTTTGTGTTTTTCCTTTCTCTCTCTTTCTCTTTAATTGACATAAATTTTTGTGGTCGTTGTCAGTGAACTTACTTTCTCGTTGGTGCTGCAATGTAAGGAAGACCTCCAGTGCATCAAAAAGGTCTCTTCGGTGTTGCAGTAAAAACGACAAGTCGCGCATTGAAAGGGACACTGACGCACGACATTTACCATGTTGTTTAAAAGGAAGTGTCGCGCTTTCGCATCCACAGGACTGACACCTGCCACACGGCAGTGATAATGAGAAAGCAAGTGTTTGCCCATTTGCGTGCGACGCACCCGCGCCAAACATATCTCACAGGCGACAATTGCTTTTTCTCGTCGTCTGGTACGTTTTTTCGTTTCGTCCTCGTCCAAATCTGCTGTTCCTTTGGGCTTCTAAAACAAACAATAATCATTCCATTAATTTGTGTCGATATTTTTTGTACCCATAATATGAGTCTGACTATAAGTTTTTAATTTTATTTATTTATATAACTTTTTGTAATTTCTAAATGATGGTTTTGTTACGTTAAAACTTGAAAGTTTCTCATAAGATTTTTTGTAATTGAAATGTTGAATTAATTAGTTCAGCTAGTTTTTACCGGATTGATCGTTTTCAGTCTCTTTGAACTTTTTTTGTTTAACAGAGAAACATTGGTTCTGGCAAGATGCAAGTCGCCGTCTATTTCCTGTACACTCCGTCTGGCATGCAGATCGGACATTAGATGCCTGTTGTAAACCAAGCGGGAAGCAAGTTTTCTTCCACATGGACTGCACCAGTAGCTGCCGCCCACGTCCGAGCCTGCCCCGGGAACCCACTTTCCTCGTGTGTGCCCCGGCGGAGGTACCCCAGTTCCCTTCGACTCGAACTCATCATGCTTCTGTAAGTACAATTTAAATTGCTTCAATTTCCTCTTCTCATTCACTCGTACGAGGACAACGATTAGTGCGATTGCGGGTTACAAGTTCACGTCACGCGATTTCCTCCTGCGGTAGTGTCAAGTGGAAACGGAAATGATAACTAACTTGTTTGTTTTTTATCTCTCAAAAGAAAAAAGTAAAACGAACTAAACTTGCAATTATAAAGACAATTATAATTCGACTACTTTAGTAATAATATTTCTTAAATATCGTTGAAAAAATGATAGAAATTATTCTAATAATTTAGTAAAAATTGTTTTTTATCAAAAATAATTCTAATTTAAAAATGACCACTTTTACATGACTTAATTGTAAAAGAAAAAGAGATACATTTAAAGTACGAACTTGAACCGAGCTGTCAGCAGGTTTCCATTTGCCACCAGTATAAGACGACGGTGGGTGTTCCTGTGGTTGTTCTTCCTCAGTGTCTTCGTCGTCCTGATCCTGTGCGATTTCAGTGACAGTTGCCAAACCTGGTTTCCATTTACCACCAGTATGTTCCCTGGGATACATATCTCTATCTTCATCCGAATCCGAATAGGAATCATCGTCCTCAGATTCGTTCAAACTGCTATCATCGGATTCTTCTTCCTGCTGATAATCAAACTCGAACCGATTCAAGGACGTGTGCGAGAGGTTTTTGTTGTCCACCACATCGTTCAAAACCGGGTCACCGAGCCAGGGTTCGCGATGATCCTGCCGGATCTGCGGTTCCTCCAGCTGTTTCCGGTCCAGCGGTGGGTCGCTTTTGATCGCTGGCAGACCCACGGATTGGGTGGATTTGCTGGACGTGACGGTGGACGTGGGTTTGGTGGACGATGGCAGAATGTCTGGAAATCCCACGAGGGACGGGATAAACAAGTGATCAGTGGGGTCGTCAACGTCAGCAACCACCGGCATCAAATTCGAAAGCTTCTCCTTGGCGGCCTGGTCGTCCGGACTCTTATCCTTGCGGGGCTTTTTGCGACGGTCTTCCGGTTTGCCGGACTTTCGCGATCGATCCAGCAATAAGGTTGACATACGTCGAGTGTTTGACTTGGCGCTGCTCTGCAATTCCAATGAGCTGAAGAACGCGTCGGCATTCAAGATTTCCGGATAAGATACCGTGGTCGGGGTTGACGGCGGATCGTGAACCGTTCCAGATTTGTCATCGTCAGTGCGGCAGCCAATTTGACGGTGTTGTACATAGTTGTCCAGGCCGTTTATTGTTAGGTGACACTTGATACAGAAATGCGTGTCGTCGTCGTCGTCGTACTCCATTTCCTGGCGCACAATCTGCAACAAATTTAACACCCATTGAATACCCACTCGATCTCGAACGTCAAACTACAATCACATTTACAAACGTCTCTCATTCCATTCCAACCATCAGGACAAAAAAGTGGCTCGAATTATTTTCTACAGCGGCTCGATTTAAACTATCGTAGTTTTGAATGGCAACCGCGGGAATTGGCCGCTCCGGAGAGTCGCGTTTTTTTTTTTGGCCGTTTCATAAAGATAAGCAGCGAGCGCTATCAGCGACCGGCAATCTCAATTAGAAATACTAACTAAAAAGTGCATTGATCACGAATCGCCGATTAGAATAAGGGGCAGAGAGAGGACGTCTTATCTGAAAAGTGAGGTGAATCGGAGCGGAACTGGGCGACGAGCGCGGAATGAAGTAGACGATTCGCATGATCCGCAGGGGACCGTCGGAACAAAAGCTAAGGACAATCGTATTAAAGCGCGGAGCGTACGGATCGCCGGGGTAACAGGCAAATTGAACTCAATATTCGTGGAATAGAAGGGAAACAAGTTGACGCGCTTCGTGTACGGGCCGAGGGCAGCAGGAAGATCGGTCGATGCCGCTTGGCCGTTATTCGGACGACGACACTTCGCCTCCCAGTGCTGTAGCAGTTCTCCTCTCGTGCTTCTCATTCTCACACCCCTCCGACGACCGACGCCCTCAAAGCCTCGTCTACCTCCCGCTATCACTTCCCGCTGCCTTGCACTTTTGTGTCCCTTTCGTTCGCAACTCGGCGTGCCACTGCATAACTTCTTCGGCCGAAAAAAAGCACAGCGCCGTCGTCCTGCATCAAATTAAAAACAGGAACGCGTTAAATATAGTCCCCACGAGCTGACAGCTCATTTTGCCCCGCAACCGGCCTAAACTACCGAATCAAGATGTTTCTTTCATTCTCCCTTTTTCACTTATTCAATATACCATTTGCTCCGCGCCAATGTCTTATTCAAATATTTACACTCGCTTTCATGCGCACCTTTTTTCTTCCACTTTTCAATTTTCGGACAGTACAAATCATGCGTGATGCAAGGTGTCATGTAACCGTTGCAATTCGAATGCGACAACTTTTTTTTCGGTTCTTTTTGAACTGTCCATCGGTCGCACTTTTTTTTTTGGATAGGATTAATTGAGGCTAGTGAGGATAACAAAAAAGGTACGAAAAACTGGCGAAACCGTTATAATTGTCCGTGGGGACAATGGAACAGACAGCAGAGCGATACGTCAATCGGATGGTTTATGTTGTTGTATGTATGCGCCGTGCAGGTTGTAGGTGTTGAGCCCACGGGTTGATTGAGAACGCTGCGAGCGGTGATCGACGATATCTTTCATTAAGGACGGGTCGCACCTGCTAACCGCTAAATGGCAGGTGCTTTTTGAGCGCAGAATGATACGCGGACAAAGGACCGCGACTGCAGTTCAAAAGCGATTGCACGAATCAGTCGGAATTGTAATTCGCGCAATAAGCCACAATATATCAGATGCGAATGATTGCTAAGGTGCAAAGCGCATTCAAATGAAGGCGCACCTGAAACGAAGACAAGAGGCTTAATTAAATATTTAAACGATCGATAAAGCGACCGTCGTGATAGATAAATTGATCGTTAAAGCGGGCACACTGCTGATGAAATTCACGTCCCGGTGACTTATCTCTTTATGATCTAAATTAAATGATATACTCTTTTTTGTCACGGTCATTATTGTAACTTAACCCTCTCCCCCTGCTTTCTACCGTTGCTCAGCGCCATCAGCGCTAATTTGTAAAGTTTATTGCACGCACGCGATTAACGACTCTGATCTTAATTTAATTATAGTGATATAATAATCACACGGTAGATGATCATTTCATGTTGCCATCTTATCTCTAGTTTCTCTTTTTTTTCACATTCCAATTAGATAATGCGAAACAGTTGTTTTGTCCCCGATCGATAGTTTCTCTTCGTACGTTTCTAATTCATCGCAAAATTTTATTATAAATATTTGTGTTTAGATGACACTTCAGATAAAATGAGCAAAAAACGAGAAAAAGAGACAAGTGCGATTTAATCCTTTGTCGAGGACAAAAAGTTGGGACAAAAAGAGTGTGCGTGAACGCGCAAAGGATTGCTCTGTGTTCTATCAAAAAGAATTCCGGTTTCGTTTTCCGAACAATCTTATCCGTCATTCGATCCATGTGTGATAAATTGATTACACTGCTGAAGGACAAGTTGGAAAAAGAAAAGCTCGGTTCAATTGTCATGGAAATGGTAACATCGCGTCGAAGCGAGCCCAATCTATGTTAACAATATAAATTAATATCGACAGAGGGACGATTTAGTGTTATCTTAGGAGAAGCTCGAAACAAGACCAGTGGACGAAATTGACTGCGGGATTCTGGATGATTTGATTAACCAAGAGGGCTGTTTGGTTGAGCGAGGTCAGATGAGCGCGAATCCGCAAAGTTTGATCCAGTTGAATGACTAAGAATAAGCAGATGGGCTGTTAAGATTGATACATCAAAAGGCACTGTGGATCAAGCGATTGAAATTCGGCGGACCGAAGTTTTTGATACTTGTCAAATTCAGCGCGGCGGAGATGTCGTAGGAGCCGAGCTGGTTTGATAGAGACGAGCGTGTCCGCGACAGGCCGGCCAGATGGATCAAGTCTATTGTTTTTGGAGAAGGGCTGTGTGAGTGTGGCTGTGTTTCTTGGGTGTTTCTCTCGGGGCCTGGCGCGGTGTGGGGCGCGCGACGCAAGGGCGAGAGAGCAAAGTCAGGACCGGGGAATATTGAGCCGCTTGCGCGGTTAATGTTTATAACGACGTTAGACGGAGTCCGCGTTAGGTGTAGGTGCGGGAACGGCAGGACATAAGCGGCAGGATGTGTATGTAGAGCACGTACAACTACGGCTCTTGAGTTCGACGTAGGGGGTGGCGGAGGACGCCCGGTTGGGTGGCGCGCAAGCAGCCAACGGACCCGAGCGAGAGACGATAGAGACGGAGCGAAAGAACGGCTCTGTCTAATCGATGCCGCGGTGGTGCGCGCTCGACCCGCTGGCTATTACGCACCTTAATGTCCCTTCGTCCTCGGCCCCGCGGCGCCCCGCTGACAGAGCGCGACCACGACGCGAGCGAGACGCAAAAGCCTTCCGATTCCTCGCAGCCAGGCTACCCTTCAACCTCCTTCTCATTCACCGCCGCCATCCAGTTCTCTCTTCCACCCGACCGGGGCGGCCATGACACGTGTCAATCTACCGCAGACGCCCGATCGATACCAACGGACCTCGTCTTCTCCGCGCCCTCCGTACATCTCCTCCTTATTCGGCTTCACCCTTCAATGCTTTTCTCCAGCTCGACCATATCCACCGGCGCCGATGACACTACCGATCCTCTCCGACCCCCTCGCTCCCCGCCCAAATATCCTTTCCTACCTACTCAAACTTGTTCCCTGCACGACACACACTCAATCTCTCTCTTTCGGCATATTCTGCTTCCGAACCTTCTCGATTTGTGGCTTTCCAGCTTTTCGAATATGTCTTATTTTTAAGATACCTCTCACTCGCGCGCCTCGTCCTTTCAATTCAACCCTCCCACAAAAGAGAAACTGTCTCTTTACTTATTTTGTATCGATTCCAATTATTTCGTTTATTGATCGAATTCAAATATTCGAATCAAATCATTAGTTTCATTATCATAACTCGGTTCAATTCGTGCGGAAATGTTTAGGGTATTTAAAAAGCTGGACAGATACTTTTGAACCCTCGAGATGGACAGCATTATTAAAGTTGCGATTGATACAGTTGAGATTCCATGTGATGTAAGACAGTTTCACTTCAAAATTCATTCAATCAACAACTTCCATAAACAGTGACTAAACATTTTGGTGTAAAATTATAAGAAACCGAAAAATTGATATTGTTTTCGTTCATTGTTTCATCCACATATTTGCAATGAAGCAACAATTTGCGTTTAAGATTTCATAAACAGTATAAGTTTTTGAAACTGCAAAGAATGTTGTGATTAAAAGTTGAGATAGTGTTTTCTATTATTTCTGGTATATGAAGCTTGAATGAGATTATTTTTTTTTTCATTGGCGCAGAATCAAGTTGTATGCATTCATGTATTCGTCAAATTTAGCCACAGGATAGTACAGTTCAAAAGTAGATTATGTAAACCGACGATAACAAATGTACGCGGTTTAACGGTGACGCAAGGGCGCTTGTATTTTTACATAATTCAAAGGTAAGGCGTATCGCACAATAAATAAGTACGCGAAATTATACGGAGTCGGCCGTAATCCCCTGCAACGTCGGGTTTAGGCAAAACGACTGTGAGCTCGCATTTCGAAACTTTGCACGGCAAACTCCGGGCATTGTTTCATCTTTACTATCTCCGTAAAGACAGAAAATGACGAAACGAGCTCCCGAGTTTATTTCAAGAATTTCAACGTGTTAATTATCAACATCTCATCATGTGCCCTCTTCATAAATCTTCTTCTCTCTATTATACTTGTATTATCAACATTCTCAAAACACACATCTTAATAAAATTAATTTGTATTAATCGTGTACATATAATGTGTACATGTTTTTGTATTTGCAGAATAATTTTGTATATTTCTTTTTTTAATTTTATTCTTTTTCCAAAACGCCTCTCGGTAAAGTTATCATGTTTTGTTTATGTCTATTCGAATGGGTTGGATGGGAGATTGTTTAACGATTCTTTGCACTTGAAATTGTATTTCGTTTTCAGTGTTATAGAATTCAGGGGCGTTTTAAGCAGCCGCGACAATCGTGTGCGTCCATATAATCCGTGATACCTTCGCAGCATGCAGCGCACGATGGAATTACGACGGAAAAACATGGAAACCTCGATCCGTGGTCTTATAAATAAGCGTAATGCGCTCGTTAGGTCGAATAAAAGTTTTACGGGCCGATCAGGAGAGGCGAACGAGCGTGCGGGACACGGATGGCAATTTCTTTTTTTCATGAAGAACCAAGCTTGCGGAAACCGAGAGGATTTTCGGTCCAATCGTAACGGCGATTGTATTTCGACTTTCATGGCTTTGTCTTTATGTCAAAGCAAAAAATGTCGCGACGCCGTTGCATATTATACGACACATTAATGCGCCAACACAAGTTACGAGCCGAGTTAGCGGTCGGCAGAGCACTACCGTCATATCGTTCAGTTTCCGACTCCGTTACGAGTTTGCCCAAAACAAATTACAACCTTTTTAGATAAAAACGAAAAACTACACTTATCAATGAAAATTCATCTAGCATGACTTCTCGTTTTGGACGGTATTGTACACTAGTTTATTCACGCCATACATAGTCCACTAAGATATTTCTCAAAATGAATTAAAAATTCAACCTACAAACTCTCTAGAAAAAGGGTACAAAAACGGTACCACTGCGAAATTTTTAGAATTTGTGAAAAATTGTTCCTACTTTTAACCATGGTTAGGCGAAAAAGTGTCATTCTTTCGAGAGGATGTGATGTGAGATGCAAAACTAAAAGTAGTTGAAAAAGGAAAACTTGAATCAAAAATAAAAATTTGGTAGATATAAAAAATTGGATTGGACAATAAAAGTGCCTTGGAGCATTCAGTTTTAACTACCAAGTTTTCTGAAAATTCTACCATAATTTTTTAGAAATTTGCAAAATTTTTTGAACTTTCATTGCAAACAGAGAAGGAGTTAATTGAAAAAGGAGTTAATTGTTGTGTACAGATTAAAGGTGTAAGAAGTGTTCGAGTTTGGACCGACACAGTGACAAAGAGAGTGTATATCCAGGCATGCGTAGCGACAATTTATGAACGTTGATCAGAAGCCAGTGACCGCGGGGTTCCGTCTACGTTTCTTTCGAGCACAAACATCGGCGCCGCGCGGGCTTTACCTTTGCACGACTTTGGTATCAGTGGGACCATCGCGCCGTACCGAATTTCGAAGATAGCCTCGTTAGCCAGTCGTTACCAGCTTTTTGCTAAATTTATTTTCTCTGCCGATCGTCCGTCAAATTTGAACGAACCAAATTTATCGTTTACTTGTTTGGTTTATGATCGCGCTAACTTCAAGATACAGTTCCGACAGAAATGCTAATTATTTCTTGGTAACCTAATTTTTAATTCTACCCATGGTCGGAATATCAAACATTTTCTTGTAAAACCGAGAAATCGTTTCGGAAATGTCACGCATTCCAAAATTATTGATTGAATTTGATATTCGCAAATTCATACGAAAAGTTGTGTTGGTCATTTTTGGATTCAAAACTATAATATGCACTTTCCCACAAATATAATCGCAAATGACTCGCATTACAAAGTTAGCGTGCATGAAACGGCCGGTAAGAAAAACGAATTCTACAAATATAAGTATTCAATTTCCAATGACTTGGAAGTTTGAGTGCCTCGCGGCAACTTTAGTGGCGGTAAATTCGAAAGATTGACGCGATATAATACTTTTTTTCTACCACGATCGAGCCACCTATACGTTTCTTTGTGAGCCAAGTTGCATGTAACGGCTAATACAGAATCGGTGTATCGTGGTGCGACGATCTTCGAGAATTTATCGTTCAGATATTTCTGCGTAGCTGCGCGATTAATGTGACTCATCCAATTACAAATCACCGATATCGAAGTTAAGATTGGTTTAGATCGTGTGTGCTACTCAACTTCAGGACTAAGTGCTTGATGATGCTAGAAGTTTTGCGCGGACCCAAAATAAATCTTAGTTGCAAAATGAAAAAAAGAAACTTGAAACGCAATTATAAATCGCTGAAGTTTACGTTTGGTGCCTTTTATTTTCATAAGTGGATATTTATAAACGGATATTTAGTTTTCAGGTTTTGCTGTTATCTTGAAAAGTTTTGCGTATTGAAAAAGTACATAAACTCGATAAAAATATTACGATAAGAGTCTGCTTGTATAATTGCAGCTGTATACATATTATACATTCAGTTCTACGAGCTTATTTAGGATGATGGAGAGAATAATGCCTTTCAGTATAGGACCTGTGTTCGTAGAAATCTGCAAGATTACAGTGGTCTTATAACGGATATTTAAAATTTTCAAAGAATATCAAAATCTAAATTTCTAACCTAAAAATAACCTTTTGCAAATTTTTAACCCAAAAACAAAACAAACGATCGAAAAAAATCAAAGCGCAATTTTCAAAAAAAGTTCGATATTTTGACACTGTGATCAAAATCAAAAATGGACCTGAAGTCAAATCCCACTACTGCTCGAATTAAAAACATATAAATACATATAGTGAGAATAAAACTTAAGTCAGAACACTCTTTCTTTTCACAAGAATGAAGGTGACGTGACTCGGTTGAACGACTATTTAAGTCAGAACCTGACAGGTGATCTGCCACAAGTCGTGCACAATATAAAAGTGTCTAATGCAGATGCAGAAACCTTGACTAACTTTGGAGACACAAAAAAGCAAGATATATAGCCGATGTTACCATCAGAGAATGTGTCTGTGGGAAGCGTGCCGAGCGTGTTTTATTTTATGACCTGCACTTCGCTCCAGGTCTCGAGGGAATGACTACACACTGATTCTTCAACAGAGACCAGGCACCCAACGATACCTAAACTGACCGACATTGTTATTGCATAACGCAACACTTCCGAAATACTTGCTCGCTCAAATCAACAGCGACAACCATAAACAACCAGCTGAGGATGATTTGTGATTACCAAATTCGCAACTTGCAATTTTCATATAAGAATTGTGAAAAGCCAAGATGAGCATTACAAAAGTGTACTGCATTCAATGATGTTTATTTTTATAGCAAAAGAAAGGATTATTTTTTGTTGGAAATTTAGGACCTGCGTGCACACAAGGAGTCTTGAGCATGTGCGATTTCTGAAGTCGTACAAATTTGCCCAGGATCGCAGCGATAAATGCACTTGGGCAAATAACTTTTTGATTCAGTGGTGCAACTCTTTTTGTCCCTGGGTATTGCAATGGTGCTACTCTGCTGATATGATTTTATTTTAACCGAAGTTGCCACGAGGATGGTTGTGTGGATGTTCTCTCTCATGAGCAATAGCTAGCAATTCGAACTAATGTTTATGAAGCTTGTTTCGAAAATGCTGGACTCGTTTTAGTTGATACGAATTTTCGGAAAGTATAAATATAAAGCGTCCTCGACTCTGCCAATACAAAAGACAATCGTAGCGGAGATTTTATGGGGTCCATCGGGTTCGCCAAGAAAATGTCAGTTGCCTGGATTCACATAACCTACACCAACTCGGTCGTTTCTTTCTTTGTTCTTATAACGATTTAGGAGCTCTACGAGAGTTGAGGAAGATCCCAGATATGCAAATATTGCATTAGCTCTGGCCGCAGCTTCTATCACACTATGATCAACGATTAAGTGACACATTTCTAGTTTTAATTATCATTACTATCGATAAAAGTGTTTGGGTTATTTATGAAACTCTTTTGAGATTCAATAGAGAGGTTTCGTCTAAGGGCGTGGAATTCGTCGTGAATTATTGACTCTTCTGTCCTATAAATTTTCTCTTTTGCCTTTTGCTTCATTTTGTTTCACTCACTCATGCCCGATCACATGCACACGTGTGAAAATTCGACCAACATTTCACGTACATTGTTTCGCAAAATTAAAAAATATTATTTCAAAACATCCTGAAAAATATATATAATGTTATGTTGATCACAAGTTAGGTTGAATATAATTTTGAAGAACAAGAAAATTTTAAATTTTAAGAACGATTACCTTCTGACTGTTCAATTAAAAAATCTAAAACAAACGACTTGCAATTTGTTTTATTTTTTCATGTCGGAACAAATACAAATACTAAATCAAAAATATTTGTAACATCAAATGGCAGTACAATTGATTAAACGAAATTGAATTTTACTGGTCCACGAACTGTAAGTGAATTGTGGATAAAGCAATTATTCAAAAAATGTTGAGAGGTGTTGAAGAAAGAGAGAGAAAGTTTGGTGTGCAAGCAATTTCTTGAGATGGAGAGGATGAAGTCTGTTACACCTTGGTGTGTAGGTATAATGGAAAGGCAAGTGGCGGCGCGTATCCCACGGAGCACGGTTACTGGTGACCGGTACTCGGAGGCTACTAAATCGGGTCCTGGCCGTGCACTTTTAATTGACAGGAATGTTTAGCGGTAATGAACGCCTTGAACATATAAGAAGACACGGGAGCACGAAGTGTGGAGAGAAAGAGGGCTCGGAATAATTCGCAGGGGGTTGGGGGAAGGGGCTCCGATGCGAAGAACGGGTCACCAAACAGAGAATGAAGGGAGAGAAGCTGAGAAAGAGAAGAGTCGGAACTGAATTGAACGATACGCGGGCGGCCGGGAAAGAGCATAAAACCAGTAGGACTAGATAGAGACACGACGACGGAGCATAAACATCAGTGAAGGGGGTCAACGTGGGGCTGGAGCCGCGACCGCGCGCTCATCTCGACAGGCGTGGCCTTGAAGTTCGCAAGCGAACTGCTCAGTCCGAGGTGGGGGTATTCTATGACGCTATAGATCACCTCGACTCCGCCCCGAGGCACATCGGGAGGCGGCGCTTCCAAACCTCGTATTCTCTCTCGTCTCCTAGCGCCACACTTTGCATCGTGCGGCAAACTACGCTACTAATGAGCCAGTTTTGCGCCGCGCCAGTAATTAGTACCATCACGGCCAACTTTCAACTCCCACATTTTTAAATAATCTTATACCTTCAACCAGCCCCATGACACCTTATTTGCGCTATTTTTTTGACATTATCATCGAATTGTCAATATTTATGGTTCAGGATTAGGAGATTGGATAAAAGAATTGAATTTTGAAGGAGAGGGAGAAATTTAGTTGTTGTTTTAAGTGAGTAAAAATTTGGGATTTTGAGTTTCTGCAGACTTAGATCTTATGGATAATAGTCCTATTTTGAAAACCACGTGACTTTAAGTTTAGGTTGGACAGACTGCTACAGATATTAGTTTGGGTTTTAACGGGTTTATGTGAGTTTTTTTCGATTACTTATATATATTTTTCAGTTCTATATGAAAACTGGATTTCGTTTTCGGCCTGTTTTGATGAATGTTTACGTGTTTGTAGGAGCATCGTGCAAAAATTAGCAACTTGGATCGGGAACCGGTTTTTCGCAATCATTCTCTCGGATTTCAGCATCCAAATTAGCTAATGAGCGGACTTTTATTTCGTTATATATTGTTCCAAGATTAATTTTAATTTTCCGAATTCGAAAAAATTAATTTAACAGTAAATAGTTAATTTCAACGTGATCAGTGACCGGCAATGGAAATCGAATTGCAACTTTTTTGCAAAATCATTTGTGGTGAACACACCGAGCAATTTTAACTTTACAGCTTTACGACTTTGTTGGTAACTTTTGTTGGTAACTTGTTTGGGATTGAACACTGGACTGAAATTCAATATTTAAGCTCTTGGACATTTTTGAACTCTCGCGGCTACTACCTTATTAAAAAATCTTAATCTTAATCTTAAACTTGAATACTTCAAGTTTATCATTTGAGAAAAGAAAACTGCAAAGGTGGCCTAAAGTAAAATGATATAAAAACGTTTTGTCTATGGTTCAGACAAGTAGCAGTAGTGGAAACCTTATAACTCAAAACCTATTAATAACTTACTATTGATCTTATTATGGATAATCGTGTTTGATTCCACGATTAAATAAGATTGTTATGTTTATGACTTGCTTCTGAAAGAGTTTGTTTTCAATTTTTAAATGTGATTTTGGCAAAAGTTGTATCCAATACATTGTGGTGGAGCAATGGTTCCAATGGAAAAAGTTTTTTCCGTCGATTTCCTATTTTTGCAAAATACTGCAAATCAAGCCAATTATGTTTATATAGTTACAGAATTTCTTCAAGATTTTTGTCAGACTTGTTTTAAAAACTAATGATGATGTTGTTGGTGAAGAATTTTCTTGTTATTTTGCATCGATTAACCTAACTAATTTGGTTTGATTTGAAAAAAATTAAATCTAAACAGCAACTAAACAGTTACAAGTAAACAACAATCTTTCATTCGTCAATTCATTCTAACTCTGCCAAACTAAGTTTGCCTGTTCGCAAAAATTAGAAATCGATGTATAGGTTTAACATAATCGTCAAATGTTTTTTTATCAAATGAAAGTCTTATTAAAAAATATTTGTCTCATCTTTTAGGTGACTTTTGATATTTTTTCAAAAAATTCTTCGCTATAATATTTGATGTTTATGTTCATAAACATTTGCAGACCATTGGCAGTGTTAAGATAATTAACAAAACAATTTCTCAAAATTCTCGATAAGTTTGTTCAAATTCTATTATATAATCATATATGATGATTACATAATTTTCCGCTCGGTTCGGAATCAGTTGATAAACAGTATTGGACAAAGCAATTAATTAGAATATTACATTTGATTAAATTAATTTGCGCTTAATATGCAAATACGTAATATGAATATTATTGACGTCGCTATGTTTATAATTAATCCATATTTAAAGGAAGATTTACAACATTTTCAAAAACACAAACAAACAATTTTCAATTTCAAGATTATCTGAGAAATTGTGATTTTAAAATACTATATTGACTTATGATAGGTACGACAATAAACACAGAAACTGTGAAAAACACAGAAATTTATATTAAAATAAACAAATGACCAACATTCAATATCTTTGAAAAACGAATTTTGTTTCAACACTTTTAAATTTCGCGCCGCGCGCATACAGTTGCACGATATTCACTTGAATTTACGTCGTAAAATCTTTAAGGTTAGGTTTTGAATAAAAATCATTTGTTATCAACTCAGCACATTGCAAAGGTAAAACTTTGGTTGCGAATCATAAAGTAAACGAATCATTGATGTTTGTCTACTTACTCGTTTCAGGAATCAGGTTTCAAAGTATTGAACGGCGATAATGTTTGAGAGACTCCTGGTATGCTGCGTCAGTCGACCGTACTTCTGTAGCAGACTGTTCGGCAGGTGGAAGGGAGGACAGCCAGTGCAGCTAAGCTTTACTTACATGTTGGTGAATTCGCACTCTGTCTAAGTATGTTATTATATTGCTCGTATGCATAATCATCAGCATAATCATATACGTTTAGATCTGTTTCCAATTTCCGAGGTTTGTTTATGTTTATTCTTTGAATTCATAGATATTTTAGCTTTAACAATGCTTGAAAACTTGTGTAAAATTTTGTAACACATTAGCATTCCGGAAGGTATTTTTTTAATAATCAATAAACTTTGTCGGAGAGTTATTTTAAAGAGATTTTTAGTGAGATCATTTTACATTTTGCAATGGAGTAAAAGTACACACGCTTAATAAACCGTAAATAAATATTTTGTATGAAAAATCAATTTCCGTTTTCATGATTGCAAGTGAAATTAATAAAACGAAACTCCGACGGCAAACACGTACATTTTCGATTAAAATTGTTCATGAAGGTAGTGCAAATTTGTTTCAAATCACTTTATTGACAAATCAAATCACTTTTCATGTAAACATAAACAAACACAAATTCATTCCCTAAGAATCTATGTGCTATTTAGAAACTAGTATTTATTTTAAAAGAATCAAAAATTTTCAATGCTTTTCTTTGACTTATATCTAGAAAATTTATGAATTTGTAATTTAAAAAAAATATTTTTTCAGGTACATGATGAAAATACAAGCCAGATTATCATCACCTCCACACGTGGCACGAGGTGCTTGCACGCAGTTTCGTCAAATCAACTCCAAAGGAAGATTCCAAACCAGAAAATCGACTGCAAAATTGGATGAAAATTTGCTGGTGCGTATCTTTGGTATCACCTGTTCGAATCGTCGGGATGTTTTGCTTATCAACGTGTGCATAAACATGTTGGCGGGTGCGCCGTTTGGCGCGAAATTTAATAACTCGTTCGTGGTCGCGAGTGCGTGTGTGCGTGGTGGCGTGAAAAGTCGCGGAGTGGATATCGCGAGGAAGAAGCCCGCTCGTGGGTGCGCGCGTTAAAAAACAGTGGATGCGAGATACAAGTAAGAGATACAGAAGGAGCGAGAGGGGAATTTGATAGAAGGAGAGGCAATGGCCCCCCACCAATCAGGCCGCAGCCGCGACATCAAACCATAGTCAGTAAGCGCTGGACCGCCGCCCGCTCGATTTCGAGAATTTCATGTCAAGTGTTCGCGCGGTCTTCACCCGGTGGATCTGCAATTGAATTAATTGTCCAATCGAAGCTCCAAGACGATTTAGAAAATCATCACCTCGGCCTGCCCAGGTCGCACTCGTTCAAGGCGCTGCTGCGATTCGCGAGCTGCTGGATTTTGATTGACACCGAGTTACACTTGGTCGCGAACAAGTGTACGAAGTCGCAGGACTGATGGCCGAATTTGAATTAGGCGCGTCGCTCGTGATGTCAGCCGCAACGACCAGCTCGAATTTTGCGCGCGAAATTCGACGCACATAACGCTCGCTCGTGGTGTGCTCTCAGTGAACCAGTTGGGTTTTGTTTATCCATGATTTTTGGTGATTGTGATTCAGTGTGTTTACACTTGGAATTATTCGTGGTGGCCTTTATTGCGAGGATCCTGTTAAGTACATTTTGATTAAACGAAAATCGCTCGAAGTCGTCTCGAAGAAGACTTCAAGCAGGACGCAGATGCCCCGTAGGAAACAACACGCACCTCAACGTATGAAATGTGAGTTTCAGACATAAACATTTTATTTTGTTTCATTTCTCTTAGTCCTCATTAAAAAGCTTGTTTCTTATTGGTTTGAAAACTTTTCTTACTGTTTTCTTAACTGTTTTTATTGAAACCATTACGGATGTTTTGGTTTTTTTGTCAACAAAAAAGTAAAGGTTTGTGGCAAAATTTTCAAGGATAGTTTGTCAAAATTATTTTATAAACTTTATTCATTCAAAATTCTAAAATGACTGGAATTCAGAAACTATTGAAAAGTAGCCAGTAGTGGCAATAAAAACCATATCAAACCGGAGGTGTGCAAGAATTTTTTCAAAACCTGTTGAATAATAGAAAAAGTAACTGAATCTTGCTATGTCGCGTTGAGAGGTCCTACGAGATTTTGCAAAAAACTAAACATTAATATCCTAAACGTTATTACGTTTCATGTTAACTCCTATCAACTGAATGTGGATTTTTACAATTTTTTGAACAGTCCTTCGTCTTGTTTGAAGTTTTGTATCTTTTTTACATTGTCTTACATTTACTCGTTAGCAAACTTTTTTAATCCAGTTCATTGATTTTCGCGTATTTATGCCTTCTTACTTAGACGTAAAAATGTAATTTTTTGGTTGTACCTCAATTTCGTAGTTTCAACTTTTTGCAAAAAATTATAAAGACTGAGTGTCTTGCGGATCAAAACAAAACTTTTTCTTAATCTTGCATGTCTTCAGTCATTTTTATGTTGGTGTATCAGAAACGTCTATTAATTTCCTCTTATAATTCCAAACTTGAAAAAAACTTTTCTATCATAATAACATTCACATGTTTAAGAAAACAGTATTAACAGAGTTAACTCGTTGAAAAAGTCCGTAGCTTTTATAAATGACGAATTAATATTTGTCTCGATAAGATACACGATTAGTCGCTATTATTGAAGTTCATTTAGCATTCAGTGGGAGTTGACCACTGATTGAAATATACAATTCCAGTTCGGCGAGTTAAATTTTCATATCGAGTTTGAGCGCCTCGCGACGTTTAGTTTCAATTAAGTCGTCCGAGGGAGGTAAAGATATGAAGTCTGTGACGAGAGGTTAGAGTGGTCGTGGATTGAAAAACGAGGCTAATTGGATAGTTTGTTTATTTGTGTATATCGTCGCGTTACGGCAGCTGGAGAGTTTCGGCGGCTTAAAGATGTCAGTGACGAGCTAAGGTGCAGGGGCTAAGCGAACTTGTCGAAGTGTCATAACTTCGTCTCATCTAAATGAATTTGCCATTACAGGCGACGAAGGAAATATAACGTACTTATACAAACAAGATTAGTGACAATAATTGCTAGCGAGGGATATATACGCGAGACTTGCATCAAAGAGGATGCGTCAGACATGCTTAATTGTACAAAAATACACTCGCTATGAAATATAATAAACATTCAACAAATTAACAAGATACAAATTTTAAACTGCGTTTCAAACAATTTTCATAATCATTGTTCATAAAATAGTTATCAAAAAAATTGGAAAACTTTTTTTTTGTTTTGTTGCCCACTTTTAGACATTGAAAAAAGTTTAAAATCTAAAAAAATATGTTCAATTTTGTCATAGGCAAACTTATTTGAATAACAATTGTAAGAGAAGTTGCGAGAGAAGCATTGCTGATCGATCTCAATAGAATTTCATTGCAAAGTTGAGGATTCATGAAGATGCAAAAATTATAAGAGCAACTGGGATTTTTTATAGAGAAACAAAAGTAAAGCTTGGGATGAAGAGGCAATTCTAGGCAACGGGCTTACAATGTGTTAAGAAGTTAGCACTATTCGACAAGTTTCGAAACCACATGTGCGTGCTCGTACAGTGTCTGCTTAATAACGCCATAAAACGCTGCGGCAGACCGTTTAAAAAACTAATTAAACTTTTCTGCAGGCGATACGCTTCGACATTCGTTAACTTCACGTTTTGCTCGCGCAACTTATACGTTGAATTTGTTACAGTCGATCATTCAAGTTCATACATCCGTGCATCCCGCGCGCTCGCTACATACTTTTTTTTTATTATTTCTCTCCGGCCTCTCTTATTGCTGCTTGCAAAATCATTCATTTATCAAAATAACTCGCTGTACATCGCACGCTACTGAGGCACATCGATTAATATTAACCTTTTTCGACTATTGTAACAATTTCTTTTTTTTTTTCATTTTTCATTCACAAATTATCGTCTTTTCCACATGAAATCAGAATTAGAAAATCAAATTAAAAACTTCATCACCGAAGAACAATTTTATTAAATAATTCAAATTTATTATTTGATTAATACCTAATAGAGCAAGAAAATTAGGTAAACTTTAGTTCATGAAATTAATAAAAAATGAGGTACAATGTAATCGAAGATTATTCAGCTTTGGTTAAAATAGTTGGCGAGATGATCTCATAAAAATTTGATAGAAATTACGAAATAACGAAAAATTTGAACGTAGAAAATATGATTCGCGAGAGGATGTAATGTGCTTATATTCGAAATCGGTCCGAATAAATTAGTCGAGTTTGAATTATTAGTGGGAGTGAAACATTTGGGTCATTCATGTTTTATTCCTTGTAAAAATGTCCATTGATCGCGGTGTGATCGGAGGGGGTCTGCGAGTTCACTCGCTCCTAATCATAATAATGAACGATGAATCGCGCGACACGACGCGGTTTGCTATACGCGACTGAAATAGCCCGCGCGCATATCACAGACAACATCAATTTATCCGAAGTCGTCGTTAATTCATGACATGCTCATTCAGATCAATATTTTTAGAAATCGATTTTTGATTATGTCGCGCCGTTGACAACTCGTCACCGCGACCAGTGTATCGATAATCCCGCGGAATATAATTTAATCAAGTATTTTTGTCATTTATATATACTTGTCATCGAGTTCAACATATCATAATAAGCGTTCGAATGAAAAAAAAAATTGATAAACCAACAACTACTTATTTAAAGCTTTATCTCTAGCTTCATTTTTACCACTTTGTTACAATTTGCGTTTCAAATATTTGGTTAAAACTATGCAAAAATTATTGTATTGATTAATTTTGGTCTGTGTGATATTTTTGAAATGGCGCAAAAAGAAGATTGATTAAAATACGAGTCTTCATAATTAAGTCAACTTTGGCGCAGTGAACTACCATACCGGTTCATAAAAGTGTCGCATCGAGGCGACATAAACAATCTGAAAATTTTTCGCACGTCGGTGTTTCACGTCCTACTCGTATATCTCATCAGAATTGATCCAAGAAAATATATATACGATAAATTGCTCTTGGTTGTTCTTCCCCATCCCTCTGACGATCTCATATCTAACAGCCGCCGCCTCACTAACCTATCTTCGCATCATAATTACGTCTTAAATCTCTTTCACGCAACGTGTATTATGCTTCATCTCCGTGAAATTCTATTTTTACGGGCTCGCTTGCGGATTCCATTCATGCATGTTGATGCGGCCTACGGAAAACTACGTGTCATCCGATTTTGCATCCGCAATAATCGCTGTTCGACCGTGTACTTTTTGGCAATCGATCGTTTTCTATCAAAAATTCAGAATTACTCATTCTAAACTTTAGTCTCAATTCTAAACCATTTTAAACAAAATTTTTCGTTGTTTTCAAAAAAAAAAAAAAAAAAAGAAAAGGGTTTCATTTGTTAATTTTCTTTGTTTTACGTTAACCAAAAACTTTTTTTTCATGTTGTTCTTAATTTAGATATATTATTATTATCACATTGGTAATTTCTGATGCGGTGGGTCTTTTTCCAGCTGATCGACTGAATTTGTTTGATTCATTCATTTCTATCACCCATTGACAAGGATTCTATCCAAATATACATACTGCGAGTGAAAACAGTATATTTGTTTGTCAATCACATAAAAGTTTCATTCGCGGCGAATTTTATGAAACCAGTCGGTTGATGGATTTTATTTGAATTCAATCAATTATTCGAACGGTTAATAGTGGATTCTGTCTCGAATCTAAATATAAACGAACCCAATTTTAGATGCAAATTTTTTTCCCAGCGATTCCGTTTGGTCACAAAGTATGACTTCCAGGTATACCATCAAGAAAGTGGCGTCAGTGATGGACCGATGTTGGGACCTGTTTTTCTTTGTGGCGAATGGAAAAGCCGAGGAAGAAGAGACGAGTTACCCGCTGTACTTGTCAGCTCTATTTACGTTACGCAAAACTTTCACTCTAAACAATATGTTTCGGTGGCACAGATTTGTCGACTTGTCATCTCGGAAATTTGGAATATTCAAACAAGGGCACGCGTGAGCTACTGACGCCCATAAATCCTTCTGAAAGTCAAAAATGAAAAGTCGATCAACATTTCATCCTAATTGGAGTGAAAAACGAGCATAACCAATAAGGTTACCGTACAATTGACGGGTCCCTGACTCTGTTCTTTTCGACTCTTTTCGACCAATTTTTGAAATAATAATGTACGAAAACAGAGTTAAAAACATCCTCTGTCTTTTAGCTTTTCTTTTTGACGCGCACACTTTGATTGATATCTCGGAAGTTACACTGACGCGCAGGGAGTTTGTTCTGAGATTTATGTCGCCTGATTTAAATAAAGATATAAATTTCGATGCCTATCTGCCAAGGGATTCGGACATATTCGTTTTTTTTTACAACAGAGAGTATCATTTTTATTTTCGGTCGCTGAGGTGGATTCTAAAAACAAACGAAAAATCCGCATTTTGTTTTCAAAGTTCATAAATTCAGCGATCGATATTAATTCATCGTTTTCAATCAGACTAATTCGTTCCATTACCACGTTTTTTGTCGCTCGACAAAACCAGCCGAGTTTTAATCAGTCGGAAAAAGGAATCCGATTTCCTATAATGCGCCACGGCTTAAGACACTGTCAAATTTAATTGATGTTTTCTTCGGTTTATACCCCAGTTATTCATTCAATTGAACTTCCAAAAAATAAATTTCCCATTTGTAACAAATATTTTTGTGGTCATTAAAACTAATTTGAAATGAAAAAAATTGACAATCTCTTAAACTAGACGAAACAGCGTCGATTGTAAACGAGCGAAACTGACGAGGAGAGGGGCGTTTTATCCAGAAGTCATATTTTGAACGCGCAAACGAACGAATGAGTATAATGAGAGGGCAATAAAAAGAGACATCTCACGTCGGCCAGATGTAACACATATACTATGTCACGATCGAAATATTTCGCGGTTCGCTTTATTTTTGAATTTGACGAATGAGCCGTTTTGTCGGGGCGATGAAACGTAAATAGATATGGCATTCGGAAACGGCGCGACGAATTTGCGTAGCGTCGAATCTCCGATTTCAACATTACCGCAGCAGCTTATTTGTAAATTAATCGCGGGGGTTTTGTTTTCGCGTTATCGCGAATCAGATACCGCGGCTACCAACCTTTTTTCTCAATAAACCGCGTATAAATTGTATCATTAGAAAAAGGAAAGTTAATTGTATGGTAGCAACAGTACTCCGCTGTTTATAACTTAAGTGCCAGATCCTATCAGCAAATTATACGATCGTACTGAAATGTTATTTTCAAAAAAAAAAAAAAAATTATCACAGTTTTCTTGCCAATAAAATTCAACCAACAGCTCATATCCAGCGTGTCTGTCAGCGTGACAATACTGCTTCCCTTTGAGATTTTAATGGCCACTCTTTTTTGTTTTCGTCCGCAAATTTAATTACCAGAATTGTCCATTGGTAATCGTAAAATCAAACGTATTATCTCAAATGGGAGTTTTTATTCGAAAAAAAATGTGTTATCATTTGAAAGAGAGGAATAGCGGGTAAATGAATGCGCGTGCATGCGCGTTGTCCTTTGTGGCTTTTCTTCGGCAGGCAGGTTCAGATGGTCGGACAAGACTGGATCTCTGCCATCGAAATAACGGAGTTAATAAATTTGCTGAAGAAAAAGATGGCCGAATGACAGATGCTCGATGCTTGGCATGAAACGCCGCGCTGTCAAGGAAATGTTGCAGATGGCGCACCGTTCGGAGGAAGGGGACAGCGCTGCGGAGTGGGGGGCCGCGGATGGCAGCCTCTTCAAAGAGATTCGCGATGTCGTGTGGTCTGTATGGGTCGTGCGTGTGTAATTGATGCCCGCTGTTTATGGCGGTTTCGCTTCGGTGCCACTTTTCCCATCGGCGCCTCTCTTCTCCCTTCTTTTTCTTAGTTTCGAGAAAAAGTCAAATGTTTTCAATCAAAGTACAATTTTTTATAGTTTCCGATTTTTCTATCAACTTAATCAACTTGTAACTTTTATACTCAACGGAATTGAAAAAATTAAAAAAAAAATGATAAGTGAAAGTGAAAATGGGATGATAAATTTGTTCATTGAATGATATCATTGACTTACACTTGGTGTGACATTCACTTGAGGAATATTTACACTTATGAGATGTTTGCAATTTTCAAATTTGTTACGTTGCAAAAATATCTGAGCCTGAAACAATTTATCACGAGTTTTAATGTGTCGGAATGAAATTTTTGGTACATGACGAGATGCACCGCGACAAGTATACATATCACAAAGTTAAGTAAAAGGCGATGTATCAAGTGTGTGTATGTGTGCATCGCTTGCGCACACACGCTCCGACGTACACACATACAATGGACAGCCCAGCCGCTAGGGGAACCGAAATTACATATGCATCCTTTATATTCCTAAACGTGTCTCTTTAGTGTCAGGCGCACGAATTCGAGCAAATTTTGTAATTCGACAAATAATCTACAACGTTTCCTTGACATTTTTTATCTTAACCTGACACACTTATTCCCTTACTCGTTTACCATTTTTGATTGAATCAAAAAAAGGTAAAAATAAAAAAATGATCGGGAGAAAAAATATGAATCGTATTTCGAAATGTTGAGTTGTAGGACTTGCAAATTTTGCGCGCATATATTTGTGAAAGGGCAAAGAGTGCACGTTACACGTTATTACAATCAACGTGTAATTTGACCACGCTGTTCACCTGGTAAAGCATCGTGTAATTTTGTATTTTATTCAAACATTCAACGCCACTGTATATCATTACGACTGAACTATTTGTAATTTGTACCGCGTCATGTAAACATGCCATTTACATTTTCGCTTCTGTTCAATCTAATCTCATTACGTGGCACTAAACTCACTTATTATGTTCAACTGCAATCATTATTCAGCACCAAAATGTACCCTCTTATTTTTCTCGTCACCAATAATTACAAAATACTGCTTTCGAAATCTGCGAATTTCCGGTCTTTTCATACCCAAAATATTTCTAAACGACATTGTCTTTTAATTTTCTAAATCTCTCGTTCGTTTTCACTTTGATGCAAAAAAAAACGTGAAGAATTTTTTTTTTCAATGGCAGGGGTATTGAACTGTTGGGAGTTTAAATTTAGACGCTGACAGTGGGAATAAATTTTGGGCGGGTGCATTTTTATCGCGCGCCGAAATTGCGTTTCAAGCATGAGACGAAATCGAATGGGTTGTAGCACGTCGTGCGACGGAAAACTATATGGCGCGAGCGATCGAATAATTCTTCTAAACAGGCCTAGAGCCTACGCGCCGTGGGTGCCGCGTGGACTTAAGTGACTTTCAGTGTTTGGCCGATCCGACGACACAGCCGACAGCGAAGAGGTAATGTCGGTGCCGAGCGCATAATTCAGTGCTCACTAGCAGATAGCTAAATCACGCCGACAAATCACTCTCTCGTAATGCGCAAAATATAACCCGACACTTTTTTGTCCGCGCGCATCATCGGGTCGACCCTTCAAAGCGCCCCTTTTCACAGGTTCAGTTGAGCTCGGGGAAAAAAAATTTTTTTCTTTTTTTCAACCCACCGTGGCTCGTGTAATTCAGTTAGTGCGATGCTGAATTAAATGAAATTACCGTGAATTGTTTGGGTTAACACCAATTACGTTACGGGACGTGTTGGCCAAAGAAGTTGTGTGCGAAGCATTGTCGCTGACGTTACAAAGTGGAGATGACTTTTGTTGACAGAAAAGAAACAAAAAAAAAACACCCCTGATGCGCTTGGAGGAAGAAACTTTGCCCCGCCAGGTTCTGTACTGCGGCCGTAGCGTCAACACATGCTTGGCCTCGCAACCTCATCACCTACCAGTGCCCTACAAAGCCCTAAAAAATCTTCAAATCGCCTTTTCTGTTCAAATCTTTTCGATAAATGTTGGCGTCCAAGATGGTACGGTTTGCAAAAATACTCCACTTGCAAAAACAAATTCAGCCTCTCTCTTGTAAGTCTTTAGAGAAATTCGTCATTGTGGTATAAAAAATTGAAACAATCTTCGAATCCATAAAATTGTCAAGTACTTGTAATTCGATGATACAGAAAAATGTACATGTGCCCAGAAAAAAAAATTGTAAATAATTTGATGTTGGATCGCGGACATGATGGAGCAAGACATAGATGCACATTGGCGCGATACATCTTGCGGAAGGAAGGAAGGACGGGAAGTGGAGCACTGTCCATCTTTTTTCGTTCATCTGCGACATATCCTGTTTCTCTTCTTGGCTCACAATACAGGATTCGGTGGAGATGCGGCAGCCACCCAGGCGGATAGGTCCATCGGTAGGGCGGTAGCTCGAGGGGTTAACGGGGCCACGGGCGGCGCGGGAGAGGGTTGCGGCTCCTCCGTGCGTGCGTCCGTCCGTCTCGTCTCGACTCGTCTCGCGTGACGGCCTCGTCAGTCGTCAGCCGCGCTCAAGTCTGGATCGATACGCCATGCGCTCTCTCTCTCTGAACCTTTCAAGCCACCTTGCCGCTTGTGAAAAGCAATGCACCTACTCGGCCGTTCCACCGCCGCCCCGACCGAACGGCCTCCCGCGCGCTTTTTCCTTCTTTCCCTTCTCACGCCATTCTGTCCTCTATCCTTCGTCGTGCTGAGTCTGGTTGAGTCGAGTTGAGCCACCG
The DNA here is from genome assembly GCA_020615435.1 of Telenomus remus. NCBI lineage: Eukaryota > Metazoa > Arthropoda > Insecta > Hymenoptera > Scelionidae > Telenomus > Telenomus remus. The sequence continues at coordinate 15,700,289 of CM036336.1, read as the reverse complement.
GCCGGGTCAGAAGACGTCTGCTGCCTCCGACGCCCGGGCAAGCGACAGCTACCCCCACCCTTTATTTTCTCACCATCAACTCCTCTCGCTCCCCGACCCCCGCAAATATATCCATTCTCGGTTTTCGCTATTTCTTCCCTTTTTTTGTCCTTTTTGTGCCCTCATTCCCTTTTCTATGACCTACCCTCCGGGTTTTAGCACTCCTTAGTCGCCTTCCCTCCAGCGTTCTCTTATTTATATATTTAGCTCTCGCGTTCGCGTAGATGCGTTGCTCTTTTACAATTGCGTTTTTTTCTCTCTTTTCTTCAGTCTTCCTTTATTTCGTAAATCATTAATTCCAGGTAATTTGGTTTTTTTTTAGTCAACTGCTGGAATAATAATTAAGTTTCGGTCACGAGGGTTCTGTTGACAAGAGGAAAACTAAATTGAAAGAGATTTTCAACGCCAGCTCGAATAGATTGTTGGCGCCTTTGTTTGAGTACGAAAATCGTCATTCATGCAATGATAACTCGCAAATCAGCAGAGAAGGCCTAGTTCTGATATCGAGGAGTCATGATCGCAATCTCATTTTATGTGCTGTATCACTTAACCCAGATCTAGCATTGTCACTTTTCCGAGCTTTCTTCTCTAAGATTTCTGAAATGACAGAATCATCAGAACCCATCTTAGTTTTGTGAAACAGAACGTGCAAGGTAGTTCAAATTAAACACCTGTCACACAGCTCAAAATGATTTTTCAAACAATGAAATAATAATTGATATTTTGGTTTGGTTTAAAAAATGGCTCTTGTTTGGAATCGAAACTTTAGAAGGTCTCCAAATTTTGCTGAGATGACACTTGAGCTTGAAAATTTAAGTGAAAGATGGTTAATAGCTTGACACTCGTTTTCAAAGTCTGGAGCCCTTTAAAGATGTACGACCATCCAGTCGGCACATCTACTTTAGTTTCCTGCATTACAATAATTTACTTTTTAACCTGCATTTTTCTATTCAATATAATCGTCCATAATTGACGGTGAAATTTTCACATGTATTTTCATTCATACGATAATTCAGCGTGCTTAAATCTACTGAATCAAAATATTGATGTTATAAATGTGTGCTCCAAATCGCTAATTCGTATCGATTGAAGATATGATTGACAAAACTAAAATTCACCAATAGGATAATCAGATTTAGTTATAGCACAAATTATTGGAATAATTATGATTGAAAAATGTATTCGCAAAAAAAGGTGAACTCTTGGCAAAGTTGTGACGAAATAATCGATCGCGGCGCATGGAATTTGCTGAACTGATGTCAGATGACCATCAGCTAAAGTTTGTTCACATTCACCCCGATTTTTCCATTCTCACATATGATTTCACAGGATAAAAACAACAAAATAACAATAAATCATTAGTTTGTTTTTCCTTTCTTTCTGCGCATGCATTAATGAGATGTTGGTGGAGGTTGACTTTTTTGTATTTCGCTCTCAAAATTGCCTCGTACAAAAAATCTAGCCAACTGTCGGTGACTGAAACAAAGTTCTACAGCAGCTTTTGTGTCGTGTCAATGAAACGGATTCTGATTGAGCCCTGTTGGCGATGACGATTCACTGTATAATTTAACATCTGTATTGATTCAGTTCACTGCAAACTCGAAATGCTATATTAAACTGTAGACATTGTATAAACAGAATCACAGACAACCAAAAAATGCTCTAATTAAAACTAATTTGACATTATGAAAAAAAATGAATTTAATTTCAAAAATATAGATTCTTTTTTTGCAATGATTTATGCGGAAAATAAGGCTTGAATTAGAAAGATAATCTTGGTTAATCTTAGTTAGTTTTTGAAAAGTTAGAAAATAAATTTGGAATCGTGTACGAAAGAGGTGTTGTGGAGTCCACCGCACTTGTCTTGCAAGGTGCAGGAAGGGTGGAATTTGAGGGCAGGCTGTCACGAATTAGATTGACAGTGATGCGGGTGTTCGCCTTGTAACGATGACGCTTCCGGGCACCGCCAATCAATCAGCTCATTACACACCACCGCTCGATCTTCTTGTCTCGCCAAAGACATCCGAACGTTTCGTATCTCGCAGTCGACAATTTGTCACATTTACCCACGTCGCGTATCTGCCTTCACGTTGGACGGACAAGTTACCTATTTTCGGCACTCATTAAACGTGCGTTCTTTGCGTGCAATCTCACACTGTCAGTCTATTTCGAATTTCGCTTACTTTTCCAAAGCTCGCATGTACATCAATATTTTCTCTCGTCCCATCAAACACCCTCAAACACAAAATAAAATCGAAAATTCATATCATAAAATCTCAGCTCCGCTCTTTGCATCTTTGAATTATAATCGCATCTTGCATTAGGTTTTTTGGAAATCCCACGAGGACCGAGAAATTTGATATATTTTGGGAAAAGATTTGTCGAGCGTTGAGACGATTCGCGAAGCAAGCTCTTGGGTTTTTGAAGGCGCAGACGCCGGCATATCGCGAAGCGCGTAACTCGGCCTATCTGAGGGGTGATTTCTAATTTATGACGGTGGGGAGACGTGATGAACAGACGTCATAAAACATGTCGTGCCCCGCGTCTGCCGCCTAGTGCTCTGCGCTTTTACCACCCCCTCCCTTGTTATCGCTCGTTGCGTTCCCTCGCCCCGCACTTGGAGCGCGTGATTTGTGGCCTCTCGAATTCTCTTCGCGAGCCCCTCTCTCTCTCCTTGGCGAAACTTCGATTCTTCTTCGGCGCTCGCTCCTCCTCGGCCGCCACACACTTTTTACACTGTATCCATCGCCATCAACGGCCATCCGCACACACTCGCTCACGCTAACTTACTCTTATTTCGACACTTTTGTATCTTGCCACCTTTTTTACATCGCGCGCCATTCAGAAAGAAAAGGAAACCGAGCGACGTTGATGGACAAATAGAATGCGTTCTTTGTAGCCCCAAGGTGTCCGAAGTGTTCGAAAAAGATGAATGGACGACGAATGTTTTGCGCCGACCCAAACTGATCGTTTGCTCGACATTAATTGAATGTAGATATTCGAGGAATTGCGCGAAAAAGTAACACCCATTACCAATCGGCGCTCAATGTAGATCTGAAATACCGGTTTCTTTTGTTTTTTTTTTACATCCAAGAAATGGATCACAGTCTAGACTACATTATAAAACAACAACGTTAACTATGCATGATTGCAGTCTGCAGCTGATGAACGAAACGACGGTTAATTTATTATTTTTCAATGCTGTGTATTTTTGCGCTTATAAATTTTGATGTAAATCAGGTTATTGATTTTGACGTCACGTTGATGGAGATAATTATTATTATAATCAATTATTTCGCTCAAAATTGAATGCAAAATTTTCAGTGCTCTACTTTTTCAATTGATCAAACCATTTTTTTTATCATTCAAAATTCGTCATGTATTATTTTACATTCATCATATTGATTTTGATTAACTACAGTCTGTCATCTAATTTATCTCCTGAATTCAATTTTTTCAATGAATTTGCCTAGCTTTATGCTAAGTGGAAAAAAGACAACGATTGAACAAAATTTTGCGACTGGATAAAGTTATTTAACATTGTTTAATAGGTTTGGAATAATGAGTGGACACAAAAAGTGAATGGTAAGGACGAATGAAGGCTGGAGATAATTATAAATTGGCATATTTGCAGGTCGTGCACGAACGCGCGAATAGGCTGAAGGCTCTCGAAGAAGATATAGGGTCCGGTAATACGGTCGTTAGACGTGCGCGGCGCTTGTTCGTGTGTTGTACGAGCTTTGCGAAAAATCGCGTTATAACCCTAATTTAATTTTATGGACCACATTTCGGGAAGAGTATTGTGTTGTGTGCGTGCGATGCCGTGGCGTAATGGCCGTGCCATGCACGTGTATAATAACGGATGAGATCAAAGTAAGGAGAGAGACTGCGTGGTATACGCGACGAGAGTGGATAGACGACTCGTCTAATAATCAGTTGTAATGCGAACCGTCGTAAACCGCAAAACGACGAGGATCGTCGAGAAAGCCGGCCTACGGAAGGGCAAGGGCAAAAAGGAAGCCAACTATATGTTTATATTGAAAAAATGGAGGGAGGAGTAGCATTATCTCACAAGACGAACCCGCTTCGTCTTCTTCTTGCCTTCGCCCTCAATAGCCGTCAAACGCGATCGTTTGGCGCCACCAATCGTAAAACCCGGTCGCCAATCAACCGGCGACATTCCGTCCCCTATGATTGCCCGAATTTTGCAATCATTCATCCCGATTAAATTAATCTTCTTCTTTTTATGCTCCTCATTATGCGCTCTTTTGACCAAAAATATCGTAATGATTTACAAAAAACTTGCTCTGCTTTTCAGATAAGTTTCCTAGTTCATCGCTGAAACCATTTTTCTTAGATTAAAAATGAAAAATATTTGAAACATTAAGTTGAACTCAAAAAAATTAAAGAAAGGGTTTTGAGCATTTTTTGTTATATGGAACCTCATTTGGAGGTTGCACACAGTAAACTGTGTGAGAATTCGGCAGAGCTTTTTTTTGCACCGAAAAATGAATATTGGATTGATTATCGCGAAAAATTGGCAGAAAACGATGACTCGGTCTTGCTATAAAAGATAATTATATGGCTTAAAAAAGTTGTACGCGTCAAATTGGGAGACGTTATGCCAAAAGTTGATATGGCGCCGATGAGGAGAAAAAAATTCGGACGATTACGGTCGCGCGGGGGCGGGAAGAGTCAATCTCGTAACGCGATTATAGGTAATTTTAAGGTCTTTTCGTAAAAGATTCTGCATAAGTATAGAGGGTTCGAGCCACTTTAATATTGCCGTTCGCTGATCAATAATAACAACGCAATATGCAGCTTGTCCTGGACGTATACCATACTCGGTATTATAGTAATTTCGTAGACCCGATGAAAGACGCCGGAAACTTGACCGTCCAATGACCATCTCGCACCCTAACCAACCCAAATTCCTAGCCGAGCGGCTCTCTTCTTCCACCCCGTCAAGTCTTTGCTTTTCGATGAATCGATCCACGTCGATCTATCCATTAAATGCTAATTCGTGATGCGACTTATCGAGACGGCGCGACATTAATCACTCAAAGTCGACGCCGGCTCTCACGTATTAACATAATTTTTGATATCGCCAAAGTTCATATCCACATACGAAATAAGCCAAAAACACGTGTACAAATTTGCCAACCTTGTCGCACATTCATAACATCTTGCACACGTCGCGAAATTCAATTTGCTATTTTAAACTTGATTTTTCAATTCGTCTCAAATAATTACAGTTTCAAAGTTCAAATATTCAATCAAAAATAATTCCTTCGTCAGGTCCTTTCAGAAGGCATTTATAAAATATTTTCCAATTTTATATCAGACACTGTACATTGCAACAAACCACAGACTCGTTAGCGAATAAGGAAAAGTGATAAGGTGAAAGAATTTTCATTATAATCCGCGCGCAGAAGTTTGTCGTGTATATTTTTTTAGTTGCGGAATGCAGAATATTTGTGTGTCTGACAATGGGCTCTGGCTGGTGTGTACGATTTAATAGTCAGCGAAGGGTAGACTTGATTGGTGTTTGCCAGGGGTTTCTTGGTCATGTCCAGGGATGCGTTAAGTTATACGAGGGCGGTAGCACCGAGATGTACACCTAAAGAAACCAAGGCAGGGGAGGGGGGTTTATATCTACGCGCGCGGGTCCGGGCGCTTTGTCTTTTGGATTGTGTGCTCTTGTATGTACGCGTAGGCGAAGCAACAAACAGGGTCAGCAAGCGGCCGTACAAGAGTTCGGCTTCGGCTGCCGGCCGTCGTAAAAACGTCAATTAAAGTGTTTTATTTGATCCTTCGTTAGAACGTTGAAATGAAATTTTGATTTATGACCGCGCGTCGGCGAATCATGCGCGCTCAAATAAAATAAATAAAAGGCTATAATTCGTCGGCCGGCCGGGCTTAGCAATGGTAAAAAAACGCCGAAAATCATTTTCAGATGTAGCGAAATTTTATGATCGCCAATGCCCCGGCACGCCTTTAACGAACCGCCGAAAACTCGTCCTTCCGACAACTTCATGTCCGGTGCGTGTTTTGCGATCAAGAAACTTGAAAAAAAGTTACAAAACTTGGTTTTATTTAACCAAGTTTATTTATTTGTTTAACATTTTTTATAGTATTTTTATCCGGTTTTTTTCTCTGGGTATTGAATGATATTAAATTGAGCTGAAGGATAGTTGAACTTTTTGGCGCGATTATGGAACGATCTGGTAGAAAAGAGGCGAGTAAATTCGTTTGCACAACGGTGCGGCACGCACGTGCGTTATGATCAGCGGCACTTTGATTTATCATACGCAAGAGATCCTGCGCCTTGCGACTGCGTGAAATAGTAACATAATCCCGTTTTGATTTGTGACCCGGCATTGTCCGCTTGGCATTTCGTCGCGGTGTGCCGATGTATTTTTTATCTCACTTTATCATCAAAGATTTTCACTTTACGCCCTTAATGACTGATGTTAAGATTCAAACAATGGCTCCGACAATGGAAAGGCTCCACGATGACCTATTCCTTGAAAAATTTTTGCAAAATTACTTTCTGTTACAAAAATTTCACTTGTCAGTCAAATATTTAATCGCTGTTTAAAAACTGTAATGAAGTTGAATGAAAAGTGTGTCAAATTCGAATGCTTGACAAGATTACATAAATTATTATTCGTTTCGATTTTCTCGGTTGGTAAAATATATGCGCAGCGTGCAAAAATGACGGCAATCGCGGGTAAAGATTGATGTGTATAAATAATTGGCAGTTGCTCGGCGGAGGGGACACCGCGTTTTAAATATCACGGGAATATTCTGCGTTATTAACTTTCTCATGATTTGCAATTGATGAGAATTTACTTCCAAGCGTAGGACGATAAGTCCGATTCTTTATTGATAAATGATTTATTGCCATTATTATTCTCTCGTCTTGATGTTTGAAGCGCGCGATACAAAAATATGAATTACGTTGAGTGCGTAACGTGTAATAAACAGATACGGTGTCTTGATATGCGTCCACATATGATTACAATAAGGGACAATTTTAATAATATTACCATTTAGAATTTCAATAAACGTCATTTATCAATTTATGGATAAATAAAAGTTGGAATTATTGCAAATTTACATTTCAATTTGACTTGGTTAGAATCATAAACGTAATGTTTAGAATAACATTACATCACCGTACGTTTTTTCAACTGCGAAAATCATGTTCAAATGGTTTTCACATTTTTTCGTTTTTAGAACAGAGAACTGACACGTGACGGTTTTTAAGCATTTAAAGTGTTATCAGTTCAAATTATTTTGACGTTTCAAAATTGTCAATTAGTCCACTGTACGTCAAGACGTATAAATTATTCATCTCAATTGTCAACTCAAGCTCGATGCAAAAAACGGTTCCTATGATTATTCCTCAAAGTTGTCTAGTCGGCGGTGTTGTTTAATTATTGATTACACACCATTCCATCAGACAAACATTTTCATTCTACTGAATCATCAATGTGGTATTTTTGATACGAAAAAAAGCATGACCGAATGGATAAAAGTTGAACCAAGACAAGCAGGTGAGAGAAAAAAAAAGTGAACGAATTGAATGGAAAGAACCATTTTTCACTCGACCAGCAGTGTCACGCGAAGAATCAATGGAATAATATCATCATCAAACGGTGTATCAAGTTCTACGAATAGGTGCGAGCGAGCCCGAGCAAATAGCTCGTTGGTGTTTTAAGTAAAGTAGTAGCGCGATCATCAATAAGCAAGTCGACTAGCCCTTAATGCGAGCGCGTATTATGGCGAGAAGCAGCGGGCGGTCCCTTCCGTTTGACGAGAGTCATTCATCCTCATCCACCTACGTTGATACGTCTACACTCGGCCGTGCCAAGACACGAGCGGACGCACGTGTTCTTCCATTGTCCAGCCATCTATCACACGTCACAAATAACACCGCTCGATACACTATGTCTTGCTACAAGATCATCTACCGATCTACGGTAGTTTCTGTTAACCTCTTCTATTACACCTTAGACGCCTCTGCCCTCAGATAAATTTGCACAAATCATCATTACAAAACTAAACTATCTTTGCACACGAAAAAAAAAACAATTTTGCATCATTGTTTTGCATTTTTTATCATTGATAATTTTCGGGGAATTTAGTTTGAACAATTGTTGTAATATATGTAAGTGACAAGGATTTAATATCTATGAACGGTCCAATTACATTATTATTATCAAATACTGATGTATCATCGTTTGGCCTTAATTGCAATACGTGCGTATAGCTGCTGCCAATGTCTCACGCATTAGCCCAACAGATAACGCTGTTTAATCGCGCGTCATAAATTACCAAATTAATATCCTGCGTTCGCAACCGTCGGGTCATCCGTCAAGTGTCGGGCTGCGTCGTATAGATATAACGCCAGCACAACTACGTCTTCGCCCCAAACTGAGTGATACAACGACGTTCTTCATAAGTCACGTGGCGCTATGCAGATGTAATGATTTGTTTGGTGGCTTCGTGTTCCGCTGTAATGGCGCTTTGACGAGTATTAACTGGCGTTGAAGTGCTCTTGATGACTTTGATAGATTTACACCGATTCCTCAAACGAGAGTTGCTCGCTCGTTTTTAAGGTGCTGCCGCTGACGCTCGTCAGCTGATGACTGAGTGATTTCAATGGCCCGAGCATTTTTTGCCCGTCTGATTCACGCACGGACCTTGATTTAGATAAATGTCTGTTGATTTTGTCAAGACAATTGCTGTTGTGCGTCGAATTCGTTGAGGCGAATTTTCAGACATTTTTCATTCGACAAAAAAGAAAAAGTTGTCGAAAGGAATTGGATAAGGCATAATTAATGGCGGACGCAAATCATTAGCAAACATATTTTGGTCAATTAAAAAATTAAAGTCGAGTTTGTACAAGTGAATCGATTATCATAAAACGTTGAAATGTTTGATGTTAATTAAGGAGAAAGCGAACGTGAAGATGTGCCGACGAGAAAACCGGTATGCGAGTCGCGCCGAGCTCATTTCAATTACTTTTCGTCAACGGCGCGTCAAAAGTTAGTGGCAGCATCATGCAGATGGCTCGATAATCTGGTCGCGTTCGTGCGACACGTCGCGCGGACCACCCAGAACATTTCTTCTCGCGCTGTCATGACGTGGAAGCCATTGGTGCTCATGTCGCGGCATCTTTTCATTTCACCCACGCATACGACTGCATAATGAAAAACCCGCGGAGGGATGCGAGCCAGCCTTTATGTAGGAGCAACAACATGCACGAGGAACTGCTTACGAATTACGCGATCAGCTACACAAACCGGCTCATGCTACTTCTACGCGACACGGCTGCCAATTAGCGAACTGACATCAAGATGACTGACCACCGCCGAGCCACTGACTCAAACTCCCCCCCCCCTTCTTCTTTTTACTATACAACTTCTCGTCCTTTGTCTCCATTACAATTTCTTCATTTGCTATAAAAAAAAACATTCCAACTATGAATGCAGTAAATTATTAGTAAACTATTTTGTTAGTAAATTGTTTAAAACATTTGTGTCTGTTAATGAATGGGGGTTTAAATTTTTTCTCTGCGACGCTCTTTGTCCAGTTAAACATCGAAGTATTTTCTGAGCCTCGGTCTGTTTTTTTGATCGGCTGTGCCTTTTAATTTCTGTCAGTTTCTCTTTATTTTACTCCTTCGCGTTCAATCTCTACTGAATTGTCTTCTCATTTTATTTTCGTCGATACGTATATACATTTATTACACCCACGTGACAGACTCGGTCATTTAGCTCGTGGTTTCCTACTCGTTCAAGGCTTCGACGTCTATCAAAAATATCAGACGTTTTATGGGTCTTCGTATACTGACCGGTATATACGACTCGATTAAGAATTGACATCATTGTTTTTTCTCGTCCTTTCTGTCTTTCGAGGTAGAACTGCAAAAAAAAGTCGAGTAATAAAAATCTTTTCAGTCGTACTAACAAACAGCATCCTTCAATCAAAAAACGTTATTTGTAACTATTTTTGAGAATTTTTCTCATAAGTGCTAATTCAAACAATTAATTTTTTTTTCAAAAAATCGTTTTATCGTTTTAGAAGCATAATTTAAATTCACATGAAACGAAAATTTATATTTTTTTCGTAGCAAGGCTAACTGCTGTTAACTTTTTCATTTGCTGGCTCTAATCAATCGTCTTTTTGAACGACTGCTTTGATATTGAAATGACTTGTTGCGCAAAAGTACTATTTCGTTGTTGTTTAAAAAAACCGAACGTGTTCTTTTCAATCGCAAACGGCATATGAGTTGGATGAAAAAAAAGTGCGTTCTTAATTGAGCTTTGAAAATTATGTTCTTCTAAGATATGATATCAGACGTATAAGTTTTCGAACGGAAAGATTTGCGCAGTAAATCATGCGGGCAATAATAATTAAATGCACCGAGTGTGACAGTATATAACGGTAACGATTTATACTTCTCGGAACGAGTTTGATCGAAATGCGAATATTTATTCGAGCGGTCGAGTGAAGGCTTCATGAACGACAGGTCTCGCGCAATAATGGGTCGCGATTCCTCGTTGTTCTGTGTGTGCATCTCGTATCTTGATTTTGATCATTAACAAATGTTCGTATGATTCATGCACTATATCTCGATTTATCTTGCAGCTCGTGATTTAATGCATCTTTTCTATCGCAAAATAAATAACGTTCTATGACCGCAGAAAAATTTTCCTTTCATCCTCTCGAATTAACCAGTTTTTGAGCTACGCCGTTTTTGCCATTTTAATTACCACTCGGGGTCATTGACGCAAAGATAATCGTATTTCGAAAACTTTTAATCTCAGAACGACCGAAAAAGACGCAACTGACGTAAGCGAGGAGATTTTTGTATGATCAAAAGTTAATTAAAAGTGACTGGGGACTGATTTGTAGTGGGATTTACGGCGCTCGCGAAACTATGATTGACAATTCGTGTATCTCAAGTGCTTTATTGCCACCAAGTTAGCGTTCTAGGTGCAGGAGTCTCGGCGACGCAAATATAATACGAATGAAATTCGCGCGCTCGCAATGTTTCCGAATTATTCATAATGTAAGATCAAATGGAGCGGCTGCAATAATTCATTCGGAGGCCCTGTGCAACGCGCAGGACTTTCTTTTCGTAACAAGTTACGAGACGAGCTGATCATAAATATTATCGTTTATATCAACTGAGTCATATAATATGCTAATTTATGCGTTTTATTACACCGAGTGTATGACGAATCGGTAGGACTTGCACTTAAATACTTATTTGTTCAGGATACACAAATTAACGTTTTTTCTACATGTTGAGCTTTCGTACACTGCTTGCATCATTATGAACAGAGCATACGGATTTTTAATAACCACGCAAAATTACAATTACATCGCCAATTACAAACTTCAATTTGTATTAAATTTTTTCCACAAAATTTTAATTAAAAAAATCGACTGTTATTGACATAATGCTTAACTAAACGAAATTTTATAAGCGAGGTTTATTTTTGAGGTTATGAAACAACTCACTTAAGCTAAATATTTATACTTATTCAAAAGCTAAGGTTAGTTTTGAAAACACAGTCTCATAATGTTTGTTTGTTTTTTAAGTGTGCGACGAGTGTCATGGCAGGTCAGTTTATCGTGATGTGAAATTTAGCAAAACAAGATCTCAGTTGGATTAATCAGATTTAATTAACGTCGTGAGAGCGAGTAGCGAAGGCATGAAATGGTAGCAACACTTTTGCCGGCGAATATCTCGCGGAGATGCGCGCGCTTATCGCGCTTCACTTTGAAACTGGTAATTGCCGCATTGACTGCAAAATATTGTTTTCGATAATTGTGATGAACGTGCGCGGCGGCCGGAGAGGTACGTCGATTTGTCATTATTATTTCACTTATCTTCACGCGGGCACAAAGCTTCGCAAAATGCGCGGAGGCGGCCAACACGAAACTAACGAAATCGCATTATCCGGTCGCTTTAATGCAGTCAATAAAGCCGTACTACAACAAGCCCGGTATCTCGGGCGGCCCTTTTTTTTCTCCTCGAGAATAACCCGTCCTCCGGGTGTCGCTTTTTGCCGGCTGTTTTTGCTGCGCGAATACGCACGCGTCACGTTGCATTACGCCGCGATATACCGCGCTAATTGAGCCCGAAGATAAAAATGACGGCTAATAACCGTGGCCGAAAGTCCCTCGGGAATGGCTAATCACACGTTTTGAACCGTCGTCTCTCTGTTTTGGTCACTGCACACTTTCTTTGCCGTCTTCCACTTTTTGCCCGTGTTATTTGACACGCCAATTTGTACCAATTTTAAGTTCCGTTTGAACGGCGACCACCTTTTTTACCCCCCTTTTTCTTTCCCTCTGACGCTGCTGCCTGTACACATTTCATTTGTATTTTTATCGACGTACACATTTATTTTCCATTCGCATCCAACAATGAAAATATCTGTATGTTTACTTCTACGTTTTTTGAGTCGCATAATTTTTAATTCACACTCCAACTGCTTCGCAACTTGTGTTTGCAATTTTTTTAGATAAACTAAATAAAGACACGGCGATGAAAGTTTTTTTAATCGAAGTAAAAAATGATTGACTAATTCGTTTCAATTTTTGATGTACTATTAATTTTTAACGATGAGTAGTTTGATTTAACGTTGTGTTAGTTAGTACTATTTTGAAATATTTCAACAATGACTGATTGGTGAGAGGCATATGGGAGGTCGTTTGTATGACTTCCTAAATTATTATGTAAATGATGAGAGAGAAGTTTATGAGGCTGGCTTCAGACGGAAATGCACGAGATGTTCTGTGGGCGGCTTCTGCGTGAAAAGAAGCCAGGAGCACACTTCCTCCTTGCGCCTGCATACTCGTTTGCGTCTTTGTCAACGCGGCTCTATAAATAGTTTTTGCGGTGCCTTTGCATGCCGCGTGCGCTAAAATTCTTAGACAAACTTGTCTAGGTTCTTCTTTTTTCGTCTTGAAAATAAAAAAAGTTACAGAGACAAAAACAATAAAAAAAAACAAAATATGAAGTATGTTCTATTTAATACCGTTAACTGAAATCGAAAAAAAAGAAAAAAATCATTGTTTCGAATTTTTTTAATTTTTCCATGTTTTAAATTTAAGATGTTCGGTTTGTCAAATAAAATCATATCGGATGTGTACAAGCAGGTATGCAGATGTAACGTCTCAAAAGTGATATCACTCGGGCTGTATCTCGGCGATGTTTATCATAAATTAAACGTTTTCAACGGCGCAAATAACGTCATTATATCTGTGCGGACCGAAAATAACGCGCAAATGGAACAACATATTTAACTCAATTACAACAAAGCCAATCGTAAAATCTTTCGCGATTATATTTTTATGCGTGGCCAGGAGGCTGTAATTTGCTACACTCTCTTCAATTACCGAATTCCCCTCTCCCTTCCTGTTCGATGGCTGGCTGCTTTTTTTTCGTCCGAGCGAAACGCGTCCTCGACCCAAAGATAAACTGCAATTGCGACGCGCAGCTCCTCAGCCGATGCGAGCCATTAACAACAAGTGAGCACTGTCATCGGCGTATAAAAGTTGGCGTCGTGTTCGGGTCCCGAGGTACATTATGAGAAAAAGAGGAGAAGCTTTTTGGGCAGTCGTGTTAGCCTTTCCAATAAATAAGGCGATAATCTCAAGTGAAATCAGGCGAGTTATGTCCGCCGTAAAGGTCTGATCGCGCATCAGGTACGAGAGGCCCCCGAGTCTCACGCCTGTGTGTGCAAACGTGTTCTCATGAGTGCGATTGATTTATCGACGATTGCCGAACATTCTTGATTTCCGTCAACCCAATGCCCAAGGTTTCTCTCTAGCTCTGTGACGTCATTTTCACTGATTTATCAAACCGTCTAGGCCGATTTTTGCGACGAATTATAGAATGGCTGAGTTCCGACAGAGGAAATTATAAAAAATTTTGATTGTTAACAGATGTGAGCATTTGGCGAGGTTCGTTTGAGAGGAACGTTCGGATCTTTGAGATCCCACGGAGACCAATCATAATCATACGTGTTAACGACAACTTTCCTTTGTAAAGGCTAAAACACAATGTACAATATTTAATGAAATTATTATTTATGTGCTTTTGCGAGTCGCGTATATCAATCGTGCTGTCATAGTCACTTTCATAATGCCCCGTGTAATCGGATACGATACGATGCTTTTTCATGTGTTCATCTAATGCCAATGATCGTTTCATCATTTCGATTCCTTCGGGCGTTTTGATATATTGCGACCATCGCGTCCATATATTGAAACGCAATTTTTGTTTCATTTCCATACAATTTTCAAACGGCCTTTCTACAGACAAACAAAGTTCAACGTACATCCATCACAATCATCTTTCAAAAAGCAGAAAAATTAATTTAAAAAAAAGTGATTCCATGAGAGTGTTGTCTCATCGGGATTTAGTTTTGAAATAACGATTCATTTTTTCGCTGCAAATCTGATGATTTGTTGAAAGGGAGAGAAAAACTGGTTTGCTTAAGGAACAAACGATAAAATAAAACAATCTCAATATAAAATCGGATGAAACTGTTGGGAAAAGTATAGGGTTCGTCGGGGTGCCCCAGATCGATCGCGTGAGTGTTAAGGTGGAGTCGTCGGGATAAATAGAACAATTCGAAGCCCGGCAGCATTAACCATAAATATCGGGTAAATCGTGTACAACGTCTTTCAACGGCGCCCATTACTCTCGTTATACTTCACATTCGCCTCATCGTACCCACTTTTCCCCTGCAATGTTTTCCGTCGGCGTGTCCATAAAACTCAAATATCCCCATTCCCGGCAACGCATCGCCGCAAACAAATGTCCGCAACTTCGATACCATAAGCATCAACGATGTAAAAGCAATTGCACGAGTGATGCTCGACCAAGTGTAACCGCGCCGGCACTCGCAGAGGGCGCCATCCGCCGGCAAGCAGCATCGTTCTGCGAAAGAAAATTTTGCCTATAAATAGCGCGCTGTATTCTCAACGAGCTACGGAGAGCGCGCGATGGATCTAAATTATGAATTTCATCAGCGCCAGCGCTGCCGTTTCATTGCGTGCTTCAGAGCATATCTCCTGGCCTGCAAAACCCCCCGCACTGGTTAACGTGCCAGATGAAAAGTCCCCCCCCCTCTCTCTATCTTTTTTTAACTCTTCGAATAATGTCTCGTGCTTTTTTTTGTAGTTTATTGTTATCAGGTGTAGCGAAATAGATCTGTTTCTTTGCTTCCGTTTCGTTGTGTTTGTACACTATTTTTTATATCATTTTTGATCTGAGTTAAATTTGCGAAAAAATGAGTTGTGAAAAAGATTGGAATGGATTGACGGATGGATGACAAGGAAAAATGGGTCACTGTGGAAAATCAGTTTCTGCTCCAACTCTGCATGAATTGGCCGTAATTGTCTTCATTGTTACGCCTAATGCTTGAATTTGTATCAATTGTGATGATGGATTTGAGGAATTGGTAACATCTTGATCAAGCCATTCGACGCATTTTCATGAAAAAAAAACTACTGGAAATTATAAAGTTTCAAATTTTGATATTGAAAATTTGTTTGTGCAATTTTAACAATGATTCTAGAAATTGCAAAAATCACCGATACAGTTGAATATTCGTTTATTATTTTGTACTATTTTGATTTGTAAAAAGTAGCGCTGCCAAAGTTATTACAGGTTTGAAATCAGAGATTAGCAACTATGTTGGCGAGGTATTCACGATTTCTCGTGGCTGCGAGTAATAAAGATCGCTCGGTATCTCAAATAATGGCTCCAAATTATACGCCGCGTGAGTGACACGGGGCCTGATGTTTTGAGAATGCCAAGTATATTTCCCGCCGGCTTCTAATCACGAATCAGAACCATCAAAATTATGTCCGATGCTTCTTTCGATGCCGGAAAAGTGTTCTCGTAGGTGTAGCGAATAAATTAACATGTAAATTTTGCGCAACGCCTATTACACCGGTCGACTGTGTGGTTATGCGCGATTATAACCGTCCCCTTTTTTTCGAGTTGGCGCGTAGGTTCGGGTAAACGTGCATGTGTGAGATTCGAATTAGCCTTTCGTCGAACGAGCCATCAATCTTGCCGGGACATCGATAGGCTGCCATTACACACGATCAAAGTGAGTTTTCGCGATCCAACCGGATCGATCGACTCGGTCTTTGACAACAATCGCGATTCTCAACAACAAAACCATACTCCAAACATCACTCACATAGTTGCTCCAGTCAATTTCAAATTAGCCGGCGCAAATTGCTACTGACTCGGTGTCTCACGAATTTCAATTTTAATGACACCGGGGTACCACCCATAAATTCATGCTGGCCATATTTTTCGTTTACGTACTGGTTTGGTGACTTTGCAATGCTTTTTGATTGGTGGACATAAATCACTCATTCAGTTTTTGCAGATTTTTTTGTAACCTCGAAAGACAATAAAAAGAATAATCATGTTTTTCATTCCCAGTTTCAACTTGTAATTTAACAGTCGAGTGTTGTGTAGTTTAAAAATTGTAAATGTTGGTAGTCGACAGATGGAATACACGCAGATCATTAGAATCAATTGTCGCGACAATAAAAGTCGAATGTTAGACTGGATGAAAACACCTGTATCCATCTTTGGTCAACTTCGTAATAAGATCGTCGTGAGCCAAGGACGGGTCTCAGGTCGAGGACTTATTACTGCGAATACCTGCAAGGATCCTGACTTCCACATAAATCTGCTCGCTATATACTCAGGCAAACAACATGTATGCGCAACACGTTAACACGTATCCAAACGATTTTAATCTCTCCTCCGGATCGACTGCAGTCGATTCTGCAGGGTTGCCAACTTGAACGTGTGCGCGCCACTGCCTTGGCGCGCCGTGTCTTTTTTGTTCACTGTTATTGGCTCGATCGTGATTTCGCCAAAGTCAATGTAAATGTTACAATCTTTTGTGTTCTATAACAATGAGAGATTTATCAATTTTATCTTGCACAGATTCGCAGATGAGTCGCACGTTCAGTCACATTTTTCCTATCATCACGTTGATTCATTTGACAAAAAACCGGTGAAAAAAATGCGACCGTCAAATTTTCTTTCCGTTCGGCACCTCCTTTGTGGAAAAATATAATATCATTTTTCATTCAAAGTAATCTCGCGAAAGATGTCGGAGTCAATAAGACGAAACGGTTTTTGAACGTCTGTTCAAGACGATTGTTCTGGTCTGATGTTTGGCGTGCTATCGAGTGGCGTCCGCGGTCGAATTGGCATAACAAAACACGACCGTAATAAAGCTTCTAGGCCAAGCAGGTAGAGGGTTGAGGTTCGTTGAACGATAATGCACCTTGACTGGGACAATACGAGAGAGACAAACGTACAGGATGTAAGCGTTGATTGAAAAAGGACAGACGAGGGGAAAGGGTTGCGAGAATCGGGGGTCGAAAGGGTTTGATCGTCGCGAGGGAAGGGGGAGTATCGCGAGATCGGACAGTTGATAAGGCTTATAATGAAAGGCATTCATTCCATCGCGAAGCCGATGCTGAACTTGAGTGACGTGGTTGCAGACAGCTGCCCAAACCTGATCGGTCCGTCCGTTTATCCGCGCTGGCTCTCACGTGATTCCTTTTATGATATCGAATAACCAGCCAAACCGGAGAACAACGATCTCGACTTTAAGCGTGCAAGGTGCACGCATCTTTGCGACGCTCTCTCGCAAGGTCGTTGCATTCACTCGCGCACTCTAACTTTATAACCGCATCTATGCTTTCATCTGTATCTGCGAATCGCGCATGGGAAAATAATCTTACCCTAAACACAAACTAATCGAATTCGGTCAAACAGTTGAATCAACTTTTTTTTTTAAATTTATCACAAAATTAAATAAAAACGTCGAATGATGTGGATTCAATCATCGAAAATGGTATTATTTTCAACTAATTTGAATACGAATATATCGTATTTTGATTTTGTTCAATTTTAGTTCGAATTTTATTCAATGAATCAGACGAGTTTGAGATGAATCATTAACAAATTTGAGAGGTATTTTTGTCAGCGTTCAAATTGCGAGGTGATTTTTGTCGGGTTTTTACGACTTGATGCAGAAAATGGCTTTAGTGCAGCACTAAATAAAGCTGCATGTTGTAACACACGTGTTTATTGTACGTGCACATGGTGAATGACTGATTCACGTTCGCGACACTTTGTTTTGACTTTATTAAATGGCGACTTGAATATTTTACTGCGGCGCTCGTCGGGCTCCATCGAAAATATGTTACATCAAAATTCAACCTCGCCGCAAAAACGTGAATGAAAATCGACCGACTTCTTTTGTCACTTGCTAGGGTCACAAACCATTCTTAAACTCAATGACTTACACATTCCCAACCTATTCATCGTTCTGAAATCAAATTAACATAATATTTATTTTATTCTATTTAATTGCAATTTAGTGATTCTTGTTAAACGAAAATAATAACAATAATTCAAAGGTAAACAAGACAGGTAGACACTATGATCGTTCGACATTTGTTCTATAAACGAGTCTAACATCGTCAAGCCACGAGACTATTTATCAATGAGTAATTTGGCGAAACGATAGCACGGCATGAAAAATGGTCTCGCAGAGGTAGCAATCATGTTTCGTCACGAAAAGGCAATCGCGTCTAGCCGGCCGTTAATCGAGCATCGGCCGGTGCAATAATAGAGCATTTCGGGATTGCGTCATAGGTGCAGGCGTTTGTGTGCCTTTTCGCTTATCCGATCCGTCGACGAATCATCGTAACGAACCGGCAGAGAAAGTCACAGGCCTGACCTTCTGCGATAGACTTTGTAGTTCCACAGGCAGACGTCATGCAATGCAGTGCTCGCCGATGATAAATCAAATTAATCGACGGACTCAGTCGATATCGTTATGCAAGCAATTATTCGACAAAATTATGCAAGCCGATGAAAATGCTATTGATTTATACGACCGGCAGGACTATAAAAATACTTGGCGCCAAATTATCATTCTTGTTGGAAATTTGCAAATGAAAAAAAAAACATTGTTTCCTCTTTTGATTTGCGAGAAAAATGTATTATTGCTGGGCAGCTGGATAAAAATTGACGAACGTTTTTGTTGTCCAGCTTGTGGAATAAGAAGTACAAATATCAGCGGAAGGAATCAACGAAAAATGATAAATCGCAAAAAGCTTTACAATGTGACAGTACGTTCATGATTTATATTCACCTGAAAGAATCATTGTTGCTCGTGGAACGATCACGAATCGTTCTTTGTCTCGGGCATCAGAAACGATTCTCAGTGTTGGAGACACAGCGGTGTTAGAGGATCCCGCAACAGAGACACGACGAGTCCGCTTCGAGAACATGTCAACGCTTGTGATAAACATGCTAATGAGACACTCGTGATTGATGCTTATTGAAAACAAATCGCATGCTTTTTGTTATTTATGACGAGACACTGCAATTTCGGCGATTTTCGAATGTTTTTTTGATTTCAAGAACGCTCGACAATTTATACCTTCCTTCGCATTTTGACCCAAAATTTATGCGCTAATGAATTTATGTTCCATTTTTATAACCACTTTTTTGCTCTTCCTTCTATCTCGTCATTTTGGTTACGCCAGTCTGCGAATTACAAATCTCGGCCTTAAAATTCAATAATTTATTGAAGCAGCGTCGAAATGAAAAGATAGGATTCACATCTCGTTTGGCATTTATTGCATTCATGCGATACGTCATAATCAATATGAAAATAACACTCCAAAAAGGTTTTCGAGCGTGGCGCTGTGTAAACAACTTGGAATATAATAATTTCAAGCTGTTTATTTTCGGTGAGCGTACAGTTAGTGAATGATCGAACGAATAACAGAAGAAATTACAGAAAATTGTGACAGTGTCGTTGATTAATTTCTCAGTCACGTCAGATTATTCAGTGAATTATTTAAAAACGTTGCGACGAATCAATTTCATACATGTACAAGCGCGCTAGGTGTAAAAGTGTGCCAACGAGTGGCTAATTAGATTCCTCACTGGATAACGATTTCACGCTAGATAAATTCGTAATTGAAAACATTTTTGCCGTTCAGCATGACAATTTCGCGCGAATCTATAATTTTGTCACGCAATATATTGCTACCGGGTTTTGAACAATTTTGCGCGAAAAAAAATGGCGGTTCGGCCCTCTGCCTTGCCATATTTTCCACTACATTCTTCCATCCGATGTCTATCTTCGTCTAGACTTCTTCGACGAAGCGTGTCGAACCTCTTAGATCTAAGACTTGCCATAAATATCGAATCCGTCTGCGAAGGTGGAGTGAGAGAAAAAGGAAAAAAAGGAAACGATTGAAAAAAGAAGGTCGAAAAGGGAAAGAACTGGCCGAAGACCATAGACGATCTATGTCGTCATCTTAGGGAGCAAGGACTACCAGGCACGAACCTATTCCAGAGTTCCCTCGTTAAAACAGCGAAAGCTCTGATTACGATCGGGATATCGTCTTCGAATTTCCCGGCCACCGGAATCCAGGATCCAGAATAGATCCCTCCTCAGTTTCAAGACGTTCGGCTATTCCTTTTTTTTTTCTACGCTTTAATGACGACTCCATGTAGAAGATCCTTCGAAATGAACTTTAGTTTCGTGAAGGAGAAAATGCTTCACTTGACTACTTTTGTTTCAATTTCATTTTGAGTTGAATCAAGTTCATTCTACGAAACTCTACCTTATTACAAGTCATGTGGATGATTTAATCAGAGCCAAAGCGTTTCGCTTTTTTGTTCAAACTTCTTTTCTTGGCATAATATTTTTGAATAATTAAACTCGTCAGATCTCGTACATGGGAAAACGTGAAATAATGAAAAAATGCTTCTCCATCCATGGAAATTGTTGAAAAGAGTGTTGAATTTATTCGTTCGATTTTAGTTTTTTGATTTTGATTTTGAAATTTACTCCTTGACGAGAAGAAATATAAACAGTTATGAAAAATTACGCAAAAGCATTCCAAAGAGTGTTCAGTTGAATGGAATGAACTTCACTCTCTAGCGATTATCAAGATCCGCTTTAGACACGCTTTTGGTACCGTGGATACAAAATCGTCGAGATTTACGATCAGACGAAAATTGACCTGCATTTGAAAAATTGGTGTTAACTTGAAGATGAAAGTCAAGGTCGGTAGCAGATCTTTTGCATAATTTCAGAATTCAAAATCACGTTGCGGTAAGTGTCGGTCAGATGATTTACTGTTGGAAAACGATCGGTCTATTTTGAACTAATTTTTTCTGCTTCCTGTGACCGCATGAACATAAATTGGGTTATTTTAAATAATGCGAAATTTTGTTGACTTTAATTAATGTTGTATCTCGAAAACATGTTCACTACTGGAATGCAAAATTTAAAATTGTAAAAAAAAAACATTTTGGATCAAGCTCATCTTATGTCAGAAGTGCAAGATGGATATGTGTAAATATATCAAAATGGAGGTACAATAGGAATCAAACAACACTTTCTCTCCGGTAGGACCGTAGATTTATTGTAATTTCTATTCGGCTGCTGTCACACTTTTATTCTATTTCACTGCATTTAGTCAGATTTATCGCACTTTGTCGCATTCTGCTACGTTTTATTGTAATTTGTCGTCATTCATTTGGTACTATAAATTTTGTAACCGATTCGAGGAACGTCTAAGTTTTCTATTCAAACTCACGACGTTTTTTTTCGCTCTTTTCAGACGTGTTAATCCAGTTTTTCTGAAAAAAAGTAACCTGATAGAGATTCTGCACATTCCTCATTCACTCTATCAAACAATATTTAGAACTTCCAGTTGCAAAAAAGTCTGAGTTTGAATTTCAGAATATTGGCTGGGAATCAATTTAATTAAATTAAATTCCAAATTGGAAGAAACGACGGTCGAGAAAATGAGATTCTTATCAAGCTTAACAACAGGTTGGGTAATTTTGAAGTCAGATACTTACTAGTATGAGATCGGGGACTGGTGCTCTGCTAACACGTAGAGCTCTTAGAGCATAGGTCTATTTGCGATCGCATTCTCCACGAGATCGGAGCGGGAGTGATTTATCCCGAGACTTCACGCTGCCGAGGTCTTCCTTTCTGCGACCGTGTGCGTGTCGCCGCGTCCTTTTCTTTCCAATCGTCCTTCTCTTTTTCGAACCGTATGCCCCACGCATGTACCTGCGCCGGCCATCTTGCATCCGTTTCGATTGATGGACGAAGCTCGATCGCCATTTAGCGATCTACACCTTTTCTTACACTTATTGTCCCGAACTATTTCTCTTCTACTTTTTTCGTGCTATTTAAATCGACTTACGAAATGTTCCAAAATAAATATATAAAGAAATACTAAACAAGTGCTTGAATTCAATGAAGAATTGAAATACATTTTTGTTGCAAAATCGTTTCGTCTTCAAAAGAATTTCTATGTGAAATAGCAAATATTTTATCTTTCAAATTTATTTACGTGAAAGAATACGAAACAAAAATTGGTATGTGTTGGTGATTTACAGGGAATAGCAAAATTTACAATGTAATCCTGATAGAGAACAATGCCTACATTGTCTTTAACACCGTCACCTCATCTCTGATTTGATCTATTTCCTGACTCGATCTCATTAATTTTTTCGATCTTCCACTCGACTATTGTTTCGCGATATAACAGAAAGCTAATTAAATCAACGACATAATGTTGTAAATTCCATTTTATCGCCAGACAATGAAATTATGTTGTTATCTATCATTACGTCATCTCACATGTTAGACACTATAATGTTATTAGTTTGGCGCAAATTTAATTTAGATAAATGCAAAATTCTCATCGAAACTAAAAAAGGTCTTGCAAGATTTCACAATTAAAATACGATTTTCACTTTGACCTATAGAATATATTTTATTCGATTTATATTGTACACAATGATGAATTTGAATGAGCAATAAAGTTTATTCATTGGCCCGAGTCGAGCCAATGAAATTCATCAATTTTTTCTTTGATTAAATTCACGTTCCTGAGAAGCGTCCAAGTATGGGTGTGACACATGTGCGAGAATTCTGTGGTCGCTCATCATTTTGACGACGATTTAATATTGATTTATAAACTTAATCTTCTATTAAGTTTCCAACTTTTTGATAACCGCCCGAATACGTGAAACCTTGTGTTTCGAATGAGCGAAGGCCACGGGACCAAGTTTGTGCCATTGATTTCATTTCCAGCTGCGTGACGGCTTTTATATCATCATCAATTCCTGGTAAATAATTTCATAAATCACTCAGAATTCACATGTTCTTGAAAATCGTCAAAGTCCCCGGATGGAAACACTTTAAAAAGTAGAGAGAGCAGGATAGAGAGCCATCGCACTTGATAGGCATTGATTGTGACCGACCCGAAAGATTTCTACGAAAACTCGCTAATAATTTGTACACATGATCCGCTCGCTTCCTCTCGCAGCTTCTTCAAAATCGTCCGTCAGTGATGATTTACCGATCAGACTTCCCGGCAAGTTCAAGATTCCCGGGAACAGTACTAAAAACAATTTCTTGGTCAGCGTTTGTTTCTCTCGAGATTTTTGTCGAGGCTCTTGCTTGCTTTCTTTCATCGTACAGCATCCACACTTTTTCATTCGGTGTCGTAAAACTGTCACGGAATCCGTCAGCCTTGCGTCATTTATTCGTCGTAGATTTACGACTCTCAGGCCCGAACGTGCGCTGGGTCCGGCAACAATGCAGCGACGCCATTTGTCAGAACGGCGCTTCTTGATCTCAATAACGTAAAAGTCGTGCCACGTTCAGCGCAATCGTGATCCGACCATTTTCTCCTGCTCTTAGTCTCATGATGCATTCCACTGATTCACTCTCATGAAATTTCGCCATCAAATCATCACCTCTGTACCGATACAACATTCTTGTCCATCGATTTGTTTTTCGCCCTAAAAAAACATTTAAAAATCTTTTAAATCCCTTTTCATCTCAAATTATTTTATTGGTGCGAAGCCTTTTTTTCTCATATACTAATTTGTAGCTTGATCGTTTATGACCTATAAAAAGTTATTTACATAATTTTTTTGGGAAGTTGATTTTATGGACGTTTTCCTAAAAGTAACACGTGTAACAAAAAGTGTGATTTGTAACATTCATTTCTATCTATGTATTTTCAGTACAAAAGCTAACATCCAACGAAAATGTTGACTTGAAATGATTAGTCAATAAAAATTGATAGAAAACTTCTTTCGAAGCAATGAAATTTTGAATTGGTTGGTGTACCTAAGTTGTTCATCGCACATCAACACATTGATAGTTGTAGCTTACCAGGTATTACATAGACGCCAGAACATAGGACGAGCGTAAGCTTATTATTCATATTCCTCTTTCGCCGCCCTTAGACTTACGGTTGTATCAAGATATACACTCAAGACCCTGCAGGCACGCTCTTTTTTTCCCAACAGTATTCCGTTCTCTCTATCAGTTTTACAAGTAGTATAAATAGTTTCCGAAAAACAGTACAAACACAAATTTTCAATTAAACAAATTCAGCGAACCAAACTAATGAAATGAATCGAAATAACAAAATCGAATTGTACTTAAAGTGAAAAACTATTCTTTGTTCTGACGACCGCAGTCAGAATGTCAAGATTTTATCCCCGAGGCTTGAGCCAATACTTGGAGAGCCTCTTGGCCACTTGAGTAGCATCAGCTTTGGTTTTACATCGACATCCCTGCGGAGTTTTTGCATAATCGAAGAGGATATTTTTCCGCCCGTGTGTCGCATCGGTGCGCAGGAAATTTAGGGTGGTGGAGGGGATCGGCCGACGGCGAACACGGCGAACGGACAGCGCGCTTATTTATGGCGACCATACTTTAGATATATGAACTGGTTCCCGTCGAAAGTTCGGGATGTTGCTGTTGCATCTTGCCGTTTGGAGATGTATGGAGAGGCTTAGAGATTTGTGAAGACGTGATTTTTTCCCCCTTATTGCTATAAACAATGGACGCGTTATAATTTCGAATCTGCATTCACCTGCATGAGAAACACATCGCTACCTTCATTACAATTTCATTCCCAGCGACGCATTCCTAAAACTTTGGCCGAAACTTTTGGCTCCCGATTGGCGAGCTGATAAGCGCGCGAATAATTGAAATTTCAAATAAATTAATAGCCGATGGAGCATCTCGTCGCGGCTGCCAACGATAAAACGCAAGGTGTCGCGCGCGAGAGGTTTCGCGAAAAGAAAGTGCATATTGTTAAGTGGCAAAAAAAACGAGGAGAGGGAGGGGGTAGACAAAAACACAAAGAAACGGTGAAGGACGGGCTGGTGGAAAAGCGAGAGGCATGATAGCGCTCTCGAAGTAACGACGATGGTTACATTCTATGGATCAGGGAGTTCGATAGCGTGCCGAAGTCGAGGCGTACGGCAATAAATCCATTTTTCGTGAAGGGTCGGCAGAAGGGCGAGAGCGAGCAGGGTCTGATTAGCAGCCTGACTCGGCCGTACAGGATGACAGGCCGTGAGTTATAATATTGCCCATCCATCTATTTATCTACTCCATCGCTCTTTCTACCTCTCCCGCAGCCTCCCATCCCCATCGTCCAAACTCGTTCCGCCTCGGCCGGATATCAAAAATCGTCAGAGGATCTTCTGCGCGACGAAACAGATAA
Organism: Telenomus remus; assembly: GCA_020615435.1. Taxonomy (NCBI): domain Eukaryota; kingdom Metazoa; phylum Arthropoda; class Insecta; order Hymenoptera; family Scelionidae; genus Telenomus; species Telenomus remus. The sequence goes on along the minus strand of CM036336.1, from coordinate 15,674,576 downwards.
AGAAAAACGGACCTCACGATACATCTCTATATTACAACGTATCTGTCGCACGCGCGATAATGTGCCGCCGCAGACGTTCCATCTGCTATTCCTCAACGCGGCTGCCACATCTCACAGAAATATTCCGTAACATTATCTTAATGGCACGCCGAAGACGTAAATTGATGCCCGTGAACTGCCCAAACTTATGGCGTTAACTGCACCCCCTCCCCCTCTCGCCTTTTGACGCTCTCGGCATTCCCTGCCAAATGCTAATTTTTATTTTCTTTCTCGTTATCTTCGCCAAGTGAGGATTATAAATTTTGTCTTAATTTTAACAGAATTGTCGATAAAAGATGGATCAACTTGCAACTTGTGATTTAATTTAATTAAAGGATTGATTTTTTTATTTTTCCATTCTATCTGTGACGACAGTTATTTGATGTTTGTGATAAATAAATGCATCGTCGGGATATTTTTTTATTAAGAAAATGTGGATAGCTGTCGGATGTGAATGTTATGCTCATTTCAGTGAGTCTTGTTAATATTATATTGGAATTATATTGACGAAATATAAATAAACAATGAAAACCGTCCGACACTGATTGAAGTGGGACGAATTTTTTTACCAGATCTCTGATTAATGAATAGTTCAGTAGATTCATTTGTCGCAGATATGCTTTGCTACATCTCCATACGCCAAACAAAATAATGAAAATACACTTTTACATTTTAAATATTAATCGCTGTTGATTTTATATTTTAATTTCTTAGTACATTAAGTTTAATTAAAGGCAATCAAATAACTAATTGAACTATTCAAACTTGTTTATCTCAAACACTTAAAAAAGCGTTGAAAAATAATTTCGTATAATGAAAACAAAAGAGGGCTCTTAATTCATTCAACAATTTATGAACCGAGTTAGTTTTCATGCGAAAGTACATGGAAAAGTGCGGACAGTTTGCGCGCGAAAAAAAGTTGAGATATAGACGGCACGTTGGCAGCACGGAAATTCGCGGATCGAAATGTATTTGGTCAAATGATCGGACGCGTGTGTGGGTCAGCGAAGTGAATGCAACGTTTACCCAAGCCGTTGCACACACGTTCCAAACGTGATTGATACATCGCCTTATGCACAGAACAATCGTATAAGCAAAATGACATCCATTTTGCTCCCGATTGAATTATCTATATTGCACTTCCTGTAATTCGTTTGCTTATTAACTGTGTCGCGTCACGAATAACTTAATAAATAGGATCCTTATTTTTAACCAGTCGATTCCATTATTTAACAGTATATTTCATGTTAACACGAATGAGTAATTTGTTGAATTCAAATTTGATTGAGTAAGTTAACCAGACAAAGTTAATTTTAAATTTTTAAAATTAATTTTTTTTAAATAATTCATCAGTATTTCTTCTTTGAACTTTTCAATTATTGAGAAAAAATAACATTTCGTAGGCCAATTTTTTGTGCAAAAATTTTCTGCAAAACGTTCAATTTGTATATTGAATTCCAACTGGTTGTTTCGCTCTATGATTATTCGCCTCTCAATATTATGCATATGATAATGAAGTAAAATCGTTTTAAACGCGACACTCCGATCAATTTGTGTTGATTGGCGAACAACTTTGCGTAATCGTAGAAAAATAACGCGAAAGAAAGCCGTGTAGAAATTAACACACAAAGTGCGCATGCTTCCGAGCTGAACTACCGTGTCGCGCGATAGTTGATTGGGCTTGTTTATTGTATCGTCGTGCGAGTAATCCCGCGATCGTTCACAAATACTTGCTACTTACCAACACACAAAAGTTTGCCTCGATTGGTGTCGTTCAATTCAATAGGCAACTACGACTATTTTACACAAATTAACGGACAGTTAAAGGTGTGGCGTAAGAATTAGAAAATCAATTTTGCGCGTTCGCGAAACGCAATAAAACGTGCGGAACGATTGTTAAATCAGAGGTGGATGAAAATAAAAGCTCCGAGATGGTAAAAAAAAAACAAGTATCAAGTGGCGCCATCGTTAGAAAAGATGACAAAAACTTGGTGACACGGCAGGATTTATGCGCGGCGCTTTCACCGCACTGTACATACGTGCAAGTGGGCGGCAGGGGTTGCGCGCCTTAAGAGAAGAGTGAGATGGAGGAAGAGGTCAGGAGAGGGCCGGTGGATCAAGCTAATCGTGAAAACAGCCTTTACATGGCGTGCATAGATCATGTCGACCTCGTTGCATTGAAAATCGTCTCTCGGGCCAAGAGACAAAAAGTACATGCACAAGTTACATTGTTTTTTTCCACCTCCATACTAATGTGTGAATTTCATTAATCAACATTTTTTAATTGACTTTCAAAAGTGAGAGAAAGATTGCAAAATTTATCGTTTTGTTCGTCAGGTTCTTTTTCAATGACGGAATTCCTGCGAATTCAATCTTGTCCCAAATCTGAACTCTGAAGTAGAGTGAAATAGGAAACTTTTCAATTACCAGATGGCGTTGAAGAAAAAAAAAGTGACTATGTACACAGCTAAATCAAAAGGTGAATGAGAGTGCTAATAAAATATATTGAAATTTGTCGTCTTCGAAACGATAAATTGCTTGCTCGACACCGCATTAAAATAATCTTCGACGTTTCGTGCACTACAAAAGTACACACAAGCGCATCAGTTACATTACTTTATTCATGCGACCAATCTATTCATATGAAATTAAAGCGGCTTAGTCCATAAATTGTGGAATGAAATTTATATGACAGGGTATATCACACCCCATTTTAGTGTTGGGGTGAATTTCAGCGGCGAGTGTTAAAATTCTAATACACAGAGATGAGAAAGAGAGAGAGAGAGAGAGAGAGAGAGAGAGAGAGCGAGTGAGAAGTGGCGTAAGGGAAAAGTCGCCTGTGAAGTTGGAAACTTTTGCCTAACGTGCCGGACAATTTCAGTTGGCGCGAGAATCGACTTCAGCCGAAGACGTCTAATTTATTTTCCTTTGTGCTATCCGTGAAAAAGATAATTGCAAGCACAAACGAGAACGCCAGAAAACCCATTTGAAATGCCACCTGTTTATCAAATTTATGCTTCGTAATTTCAGATCGATGCTGTTCGTAATGTCTTCTTTTAAAACTGAGATTTTCACATCACCTGATCAAATAAATTGTTTGTTTACATTCAATATTTTTCATACACAATCAAAAATTTTAGCCAAATTTTTCAAATTATAAATAAACAATTTGTTTGAAAAAAGAATTTGTTTATTGAATTGATACTTTTTGCGATTTGAAAGAATCATTGTACAGCAAATAAAGTTTGAAAAAATCAATTGTAAAAAATAAATGAACAGCATTGTAAGCGATTAAGTTGGTAGAGGTATCGAAATAAATAATTGGTCGATTTGCTAAGCAATCGTAGAAAAGCAAGCAAAAGTAGAGTACAAGTTGTAACACTAGAGCAGCAAAACAATGACAGGAGGGTTGTTTTGGAGGCCTGCGAGCGAAGGGGTGGCTGCAAGCGAGAACGCAATAACGCCAAGTAAGAGACGGGTATAAAGAAAAGGGAACATTTCGGCCGAGTGTGTTTTTTCATCGAGATTTATTACCGAACTCCTAATGCTCCGTGGAGAAGCGAACATGCTCTGTCTTTTTTCTTGTCTATCCTTGCAAGAACTCAGTTTGACCGTATTTCCTTCTTCTCTTTTTCACCCGACACTCACGTCGTCACTCTTTTTTTTGCAGACTCTATTATTAAAATTAAGCTACATTATGTTTGCCGAATCGTTTGTTTTTTGCTAAACTCTGTTTTTACTATAAGAATAGTCTAATCAATAATCATTTAAACTAACATAAGATATTAATGAGATTCTTTCTTTTGTTTCAGGTAAGTTGACAAAATACTTTGGATGATACTCTAGACCTGAGAACGTTTCGTGAGTTAATTATTTTAGTATGATAGTAAAAAACCAGTTAACAATTGAAAAACTGACGCTTAAAAATGTCAATAAATGAGATGTTTCGTCTTTTTCAATCTGAACAAGATCTGAAAAATGTTGATAGACTGATGCGTATAAACAACTCGAAAGTGAGTCATTTCAGGTTTCATGAGTATTTATGAAACAGTTTGCAAGAAAAAAAAATGATTCATCTGTTAAAACTATAGAATCTGAAACACCAATTTTCGTTTTAATCATTATTTAATGATTTAGTATTTTGTAAATTTTGATTCCAATTTTGAACCTTGAATTAACCAACGTAAAAAAATTTTGCAAATTTTTTTTCATTGTGGAATTAGAGTACACGTCTAAAAAAAAACATGAAGTGTCAAAACATTGTGCTACTAAAATCAAGTCATTTGAATGATCGATTCCGAAAATGACACTAAAGCGAACAAATTACTCCAAACATCGAGACAAATCAATTGATCGGTCCTAAGACAAACCTTTTGCTCCGTGAACAAAAATGCTCGAAATCAATCACGAACTCGTCAAGAGTGGCCACCCGCTGACCTGCAACCACGATTGTACAGAAGGTTGAAAGGAGCTTGAAAAGTAAAAAAGAGAAAAGAAAAGCGTAGAAAGAAAAAAAGTCCAAGAGGAAAATAGAAATACTGCCTGCACTTTGCGACGAAGATGGACAGTAAGCGCACGAAGGAAGGCGTGACGGATGCAAAGAAAGGTCGGGGAGGAAGGGGTTATAGGGACGAGGGGGCGGCAGGTCGGTCGCGGCAGGGCGAGGGGAGGGGGAGGAAAGGAAAACGTCCATTCGAAGGAGCATCGGACGCTGGATGCGTAAGGGCAACAGCGAGAGAGAAGGAAGAAAGGTTCAAGTTTCGAGTGGGATGGGGGCGTGGGTGGGATGGGCGCTGGTGGGGAGTACGTGTGTGCAAGAGGGGGCACCCCGGCGGTGGGGTGCGCGTAAACGCGGGGCGGCAGACGAATCAGCGAGTGAATGCGCGTCACCCGGCCTGCATGCGAATGACAGAGACGAGAGCGATGCACCGCGTTTTGAGTGGGGCACGTCGCGCCAGCGGTGGGGAGTGGCGCTCGAGCGCTGGTGGGGGCAAACTGCCGCGGAGCCGTCAGTGCGCCACGTGCTGCCGTCGCGATAGGGCGTCCGTTTGGTAGTTGCCTATCGCGAGAACAAATTGTCACTTCTGTTTCTTGGGGGTGATTTGAGGTGCGCGAGGATAGATGAGGATTTCCGGTTCTTGGTATGCCAGTTGAGCTGTGATATGGTGCAGTGGTGCGCGCTGGATTGTTCGCCCGGATGCCCAGTGAATTGCGGCCAACCGCGTTCGTACCAGTCGCGTGACCGTTCCCGACAAGACTGACGGATTAATCGGAGCGGAGCCACTACTCGCGGTGAGTCGCCAATTCATGACGACGCGTCTAGTTTACATTTGTGCAATCCGTCGAACTTGCTAGAATCTCGTCCCAGTGTCAAGTCGAAATTCGGATACAATTTGCAAAGTTTCACTTGACGGCTGTCAGTCAGTTTATTTTCTTAATCCTAGTTTAGGGGTTTAAAAAAGACAGTGGTTTGTCAGGAGTGGTTCAAGTGGCTGGGAATGCACGAGGGTTTATTTTTTGTCGTCCGCTGTGTTTACACTATCGCGCCAGCTGAACTGCTGCGATGATTCAGAGATACTAAACGGGGAAATGTTCGGAATCCCGAGTTTGCGATATGAAACTAACGAAAAATTTTGATTCGAATTCGAACTATTTTGCTGGAAATAATTCAAAGAAAAACAAATTTGACAAATTGGGAAATGGTTTTGAAAAATGCGAAGAATTTTTATCGCACAGTTTTGGGAGCAAATTTGTGTGATTTGTTGTCGCCGGTGTTGAGGTATCTTATAAATTCTGGTTGGAACATGATCCATGCAAAATTCTTTTAGGCATCGTGCGCGCGCTTGTCGCGCGTAGGTTGTGTCAACAAAACAGTGCAGTTAAGTGCACGTAGCAGGTGGCCGCACGATGCGAGAGAGGCACGCGTGAATGAATCCGCTCGAGTATTTCGGGTACGCAATCAAATGAAACTAGAAACTGTGTCGGACGTTCAATCAAATAACCAGTTTTGTTGGCACTTTTTTTTTGCTCCTTTTTTTTTCACCTCGACAAAATCCTCGCGGAATGTCAGATGTATCAATTTGCGGACTGTCTGCTCCGTCAACGCGTTATGTATTTATGTTAATCATTCGCTTCGAATTCTCGTTCTCGTTGATAACGTTTAATGACTCGGCGAATAATCAGAAAAATCGCGAACAAGTGCAGGAAAAATGTGGCAATGTCAAATAATCAATTTTCAGTTTTTCGTTTTGCAAAATGAGTGAGTTGACTTTTAGGATGGATGTTTATTCTGTAGATTGTACATTGACGTAGAAAACACCTGTTCGGTGACAATTCAGCCAACTTTTGGACGCTGCCATAAAGATTTATCGCGATAAACAGTGAAATGATTATGAATAAAGCGTCTTTTGTCTTTTTCGGTCGTACGTCAGAGATATAAGCGAAATAAAGGTACTCGTGTCTCGTGTGTTCAAACTTGACACACCTTTTTTTTATCAAACGAGTCAAATAGAAACGTGCGGCGGCGATTCTTTACGCGCTTTATCTATTTGACGAACTCCTTTGTCGACGCACAATTCATGACGCATACCTAATGTGTCAAAAAGAAACAAAAAAGCGAGGAAAAAAGTCAAAACTGGAATATGTATGTACATAAATTTAACGTCTCTTTCTACTTAGCACCGTCCCTTTTTGTTCCTAATTCTTGTTATGAAAAGTGAGCATCCTCGGCGGAAACTTTAATGACGCATTCAATCAAACGTGTTTTTTTCTTTCTGACGAGATCATCGTCTTGCGAACCGTCTTCCCTTTTCATCGTAACAAACAAAATTTTTTCAAACCCCCGCACGAAATTCGTCATTTCAAATCCTCTCCTTTTTTTCAATCGAACGATTAATCTAAATGTAGCATCAAAAAGCTTGTCGCAACATCAGTCATAAAAAAAATATATATTTTTTCCAACGCAACACACTCTTTACTTAGCGAATTTTAGCCTCACAGATTTATGATATTGGCGTGGCTGCGTGAAATATTGTTCTCAGCTATTTATAGCGAATTAAATGCCGCGGATTGATGTCACGTTGGACAAAAAGTAAATTATCGTGACATAAAGTCGCTGACGAAGTGAATTTCCAACCAGTCACGACGTTTAATCTAAAGTAAAATTATTTTAAGAAAATTGTGATGTTCAGAAGACGAAAGTGTGCTTTTAATTGCACTCCGCCATCGGTTCGAATCCTTTTTTTCATTGTTCGCGAAAACTTTGATTTATATGCGATATTCAATTCTTATATATTGAACGTCTTGTGTTGATTATTTATTTATCATTCTATAAGTAACCGTTCCTTCACGTCCGCTTGCATTTCGAACAAAAATTACATGAAAAATCAAAAGAATAAACAATTGTATTATTTAATGCAAAAATAATATTTATAAATCAGATTGTTCAAAAGCTACGAAAATTCAACTCAAAATAAAAAGAGTCAATGATAACATTCAAGTTGCTCGAAAAAATTGAGTATTTTGTGCGTACAATATGAACTAGTTTACAAAAGTGCAACGAAAAAAAAAATAGGATTATTGTCAGAGGTACGAAAAACTAGAGCAATAAAAACTAGCGAGCAAATAGAGTTGGAATTTCGCATCTGTGTCTGGGAGGTAAATCGCGCGGTGTATAGTTACGAGCGGAGCGGTATAAATGCAGTTGTCGTAGTTTAGCGCGCAATCCAAATGTCACGCTCTCGCACCGCATCATAGGACGATCGAGAGCCCGCGCGCGTCAATCGATCATTGGTCGCGCGGCTTTGCCAACAGCGACGCTTTTCGATGCAGATTCGTCTTTCATGATTCGATCAATGGGCCCGTATTTCGCTGACAGGTGCAAATACAAAAGGGTGCTCGCGTTCTTTCTTTGTTTTACCGGGCGTTACAATGTGTGCAGCTCTGAGTGAAGGATGTTTTCTGCGCGATTTATTTTAAGATTGACATGTTATTTCAACGGAAATAATACATCGCAAACAAAAAGCTGCGTCCAGGCTCGCGTATCTACCAACGCCAGCCAAGACTGATAAAAATGTTTCAAAACTCTTTGATTGGATCAAATGCATAAACAACGATTCCTATCTGCTAGCGCTCTGTGTGTGTCTATTATGATGCTGCTGTTCCATCAATTTCTCATCTCACACGCCCAAGATTTATCTTTTTTTCCCAACCATTCAACGAAACTGCTGTCATTTGTTTCGAACCAAAAGTTCTATTGCGAACAATTGGCCGTTAGAAAACAAATTATAAAAAATCATTTTTTGTTCAAGCATTGTGGTTTTTGCACTGGGAAGATTTGAACCGGTGGCGCTACTTTCATGCGCTGTTAAATTAACGTCCGCAGAAACATAAAACTTGTTCTTTTAATGCTAACTTTCTCATCAATCTTTGATTTCGGCGACGTAGGAGTGCGCTTATAGATATACTGTTTTATTCAAGGAATCCGTAGGTTTTCGGCCGAAGAGTGACACATGTCGGTAAATTATAGCCCCGTTTTTGCGACTCCGCGTGAAAATTTAAGACGCTGTTGTGTCTCGAAAGTCCGATAATAGCTTCCTACATGGCGCTCGAAATAAAACGTACACCCAGTGGTGATTTCTTTTAATTACTCGTCATCCAATGCCGTTATTACAGAACCTGTTTTCTCTCATCTCCCCTACCCTCTTTTTTCACCTTTTTCAGATGCTCAATTAAAACTTGAGAAGACAAAACTCTTATCAGCTTATACATTACACGAGTCGGTTTTTTGTGCAAATATTTGACGGTTTTATACAATTATGACATCAGACAAAATATTACCATTCACAATTCTACTTTTTTTTGTTATTTGTTGTTTTGTTTGCTTTTCATTCTAGTTCCTAAAGTAATTAGTTCGTTAATTAAGAGGCGGCGTTTTGAATGCAAAAATTGAATAGATTAATCTTGTGTCGTCAGTGTACAGTTTCCATAGACAAAACAATAATTGCCATAGCTATTAAACAATCTCTCGAACCAATTGCGTGCAATAATTAGATCTTCTGTCATTCTGATCTATTTTCAAGAATGTTTATGCGCGTCTTGCAAATTTGGCACGGATTACATCTGACATTATTGCATGGCAGATTGTGTCTGGCAAATATTTGTAATATTTTTTTTTTTTGACATGAATACTTTTTGTGAACAGTCGGTTGATGCTGATTGATAGTTTGTGCATCCGTCTTGTTCAGGTCCTGTCATTTATTAAGTGTCACTCGGATTTCGTCAGAACGATATTACACACAAACCAAAGTCGTAATGGTGCGCGATGTCTGTATTTTAGCGCGTCGTAAATACGTTTATTAACGCGTAAAAAGTCACTCTGCAACTGAGTCGTCGTCAAAAGAAATTCGCTGAAAAAAATAGGTCGTTATGCATAAATCCGTCCGACTGATTTATCGCCCAATATCGCTGTTTATTACAATCTTGAATTGTTCACTAAGTGAAGAGTCTTGTTAAACATATACACCGTCAAAATTTAAGACCAATGTTGTAAATATCGCTGAATTATGGAAATTGTTTTCGTGTTTGTTTATTTTATTTTTCTTTTCGACACCAATTTGGTGACTCATTTGTTCCGACCACGCTGTTTTCTCATTTTTTTTTATTCACTTCATTCAACAAAGAGAAATGTCGCGACTTTACAAGGGTGAGCAAAATCAGTAATTGCACTTACAAATTTTGATGTCTTAATTTTGAATGTAACTCTGAACGTCGAAAATACCTTATTGATGATTGTATACGCCAGTGTATGATTTACGCATAGTGCACGAGTGGCGAAACAGTGAGTGTATAGACGCACGTGGTTTAACACCGCACCTGTTTAGCACACCGCACAACCGTTTACAGCCAGTCAGCGAGCATTAAAAGCCAGATAATTGGCTTCCTGCATATGATGCAAGTATAACCCTATAGTCGCACCCACGTATAAAAGCCTTTTGAGCTAGACAAATTACTTACGCAGTGTGATTTTTGAATGTGTTTTCGACATATAATTTATTTACATATTCAATTACCACCACGATATTCATGAAATTTATAGTTTACAATCAACGAAGACATTTAGTTCTTTCGTTTGGATACATATTTTGTAAAAATGTTAGCAGTTTATATTGTTTTAACAAAATTGCAGTAGATTTTTAAAAAATCGATTCTGGTCGTCGAATTCTGGTAGACTACAAGGGAGACTAACTATCTGATTAGAATTGCGATTTGATTTTTAAATTTGAATTACTTATTTCAAAAAATCACAGCTCAAATTTTAAAAAATATATCAATAATAAACAGCATTCAAAAGAAAATTGTCTAAAATATTGCAAAATAGAAAAACAAGAAATTGAGCAAAGCAAATCGTCGGTAGGAAAGAGAAATAAAAAGTCTCGTCGGGCGCTGACATTGGTATATATAACAAGGCAAGACGCAAAACAGACGGTGGTGCGTCGCACGAGAGAAGAAACGAGACAGACACCCCGGCGTTGATTCGTGGCAGGGAAGGCTTTCGCACGATAGCCCCCGAAGGCTCCAATATCGATCTCATACATAATTAAATACCAGCTCTGTAAAGCATCACAAAGAGAGCTTAATTCAGCTTTGATCTGCTGACAGACGGGCCGCGTCATCGCGGACTTCAATAGACCAGGCTCTGTGCCAGGGTGGTATTGGCATTTCTCCGCGGATTCGTTGCCGACGTCTGTGACGCCTGCATGGACAGTTTTTTGCTTTTGTGACGACGAGAGAAGTGAGAGCAGCTCTCTTGCTTTTTGCATCCGACAAAATAGCCCTCCATCAACTTATATCGCCCGAGGACATTTCTTTGCTGCCCGAAAAATTCCTCCAATCAGACAAATCCTCAAAGCAACAAAATAAGCCATCAACTTGTCAGCACAACTTCGACAGTGTCACAAAGTTGCTTTCTCCTAATCACCTGACTATTTTTCATTATTTGAAAAGCAACATTTTAATTATTACATTCGACAGAATCGGATGATACACGCCTGATTAATTTGTACACTGATAGCACCTGCAGGGAGATCCAATAGCAAACCGAGTACAGAACAAAATGGTGCACAAACGCTTGTTGATCAGCGACGTTAGAATCGATGTGGTTCATAATCACTGTGATGAACAACGCGTGATGCTTTTGCTGTTTGTTGTTAATCAGCACTGGCCAAGTTTGCCAAAGCAGACAGAGAAGTGAAAAAGGGAAACGCAGGGTACGTGCCAGTCGGTTTTGATCGTTCGCACAGAAAATTGTTTGTTCCGGATACGAATTAATAACGCTCGAGTGATAATGCATACGCTAATAATGATCACTGTTGGTAGCACGACTTGCTGACCAACCCCCTCCCCTTCCCTCGGGCCTCTGGACCGTCTCGCTGATAGCAGTTCATTTTTGTGCCATCCCTCCTGAAAATGGCCTTAGGCCGTTGCAATCAAATGCCACGCAGATTATACTGTAGCTGATCGTCCAAAGTGCGTTTGACAATTTTTAATTATCGATAACGAGAGCAAACGGCAGAGCTCGTTCAACGTCAAATGCGTTGATGCGATCAGTCCCATGCGCGCCTCTCCTCTCTCGCTCTCTCCTTTGCACGCTCGTCGGGCTGTTGCATGCTGCGTACTCCATATCGCACTCTTTACCCACGATGATAGATCCCTTTCATTTTGTTCGCGTAACTCTTATTCATCGCCAATAATAATGAAAAGCTTGATTCGTTTTCGGGTTTTTTTACTCTAACGCTTTGTTGTTCTTAGTGAAATTATTACGTAACCAGCTTTATTTTTTTTTCATTGGGAAGATTGATTTTACTAATCATTTTTCTTAATATTCTTCAAGATATCCTTTTTCTTACTAATCAACTTTGTTATTCTTTTATCAGAATTTACATTTGGAGTTTTAATTTTGATTTTAAAACGTAAAAGAATGTTGAATGTTTATGCAAATGAAAAAAAATGAGAAATTGAAAGTTTGTTCGAAAAATGAGTTATATTAAACGATGACAAAGTCGGACGAAAAAAGTCAGAAGCAATAAATAAAAGAATCATTTTGGACTGGCACATTTTGTCAGAAAGTTCAGTCGCCTCGACATTTGTTTATGCTCTCTCGCACGAGAATCATTTGGTCGCGCAAACAAGAAACGTCCGAACAGCTGTAATTATTTTTGTTTGCAGAAATACGCGTCGGCTTAGCCGGCGGTGGGGTGGGAGTGATTAAAAAGAAAGCGTGTGCGCTGGACTTTTTTGCGCGAATCGTCGCGACTTGTTCTTTCGCGCTCAGCATCAGCCGTCATGCGCCGAGTTTATCTCGCGTGTTCTCACGATCGAGACTTGAGCACTTAAAACGTCACATCGATCAAGCGGTGGCAGTCAAGTTGACGGTCGCTCGTCGTAACTCTCGCGGTTTGGAAATTTCTCTGCATACCGTATAAATAACTTCGCCTCTAAAATTATCCGATTTCCGATGCCCGCGCGCGGATAAACAATTTAATGCAACCAGCGACACCTGCACCGAGGAATTCAAAAATTCTTGCTGACACTAACAAAAACCGTCCGCCGGCAATAATTCACTTCTTTTCTGGCGTTGTTTTCGGTGATTGATACGCTCTGCTCTATACACACGCCATTCATCAGTCTCGAATTCCTCTAATCGGGATGCTTTTATAAAATAATTCACTCAGCTTCGCGTAACTCAAATCAAATGTCCCCGCTGTGTAGCTAAATTTACAATTCAAAAAAAAAGTGCGAGATAAAAACACTTTTCTATTTAACCGAAACCGTTTCTTTTATTTTTCACAGTCCTATAAATTTTAACGATTTCATTACTACTGAAATCTTTTTTTTTTTGGTGCCAGGTTCGCAAATGTTTCACTACGGGTTTGTGTAAATTTGAAATGTTCCCGGTGTGATTTGACAATCCGTAGGACATTTATATAGTTTTAAACCCAAACGTGTCTCAATTGCTGCAAGCCAAGTTTAAATTTGTTATCATCAATTCCAGTAGCGTCAAGCTGGCATGCCACGCCACGAGGACATAAATTCCGTCAGAAATTAGCACGATTCACTCTTGAGTTTAGCGGGATCATAGGCAACTTCGCACGTTTAAAATTATTCGATGATTTATCACACACCGTGTTGCGTGAAGTGGCTCAAATGAACAAGACCAAAAGTACAAACAAAAGCAAACTAAACAATCGAACGAATTTCAACAATTTCGTCGCAATTACAATTTTCAACTCGAACACAATTCAGAAAAGTGGGTAAAACAAGATAATTAAGTGTTGCAATGTCGACTAAAAAATGTTAATTGCAAGCTTGACGGATTGCGCGACATGCGAAACTGACGTGTGCGCTCATTTGAGAATCCGCGTTGCGGGTCCTGCGACGAGCTTATTCGCCTTAGAATGCGTCGCGTCACCGCCGCAATGATCTATGCGTGCGATCGCATTCACAACGAGAATTCGCCGTGTATGCGCTGACGTAATGCATACACAATTATTACTCGCTGTTATCAACGGCCGGGCACGCGCGTGTGTGCGAACAGCGAAATGGACAACGCGATATAATGCACGTCGTCACTGCGAAAGCCTTACGTCCACGCAGCGATCCTTCATCCGGACGTTACCTATCCATGAACATTATTGCCCTAACGTCGTGTCTATAATGCTACATACACGCGTCCATTTTTCGCAAAACAATCGGCTATTAAAACTTTTCCATGATTCATTCACTCTTGTTTCTGTCCTCTTTTTCCGACTGGTTTCTTCGTCCAACTTTGTCCGACTTGAATTATTCATCCTTTACATTATTATACATTATTAACACCACTTGCCTTCGAAATCTAAAGTTTCTAAGCAATAGTCTTTCTTATTTGAAATTTATTCTGACGCGCTAACATACTTAGAAAACATTGTTCTAACAAAAAAAAAAATTAATCGGTACGTCAAGTACGTTTTTCATTGACTTTTTTTTTAGCCCGTCGAATAAATGATTGATTGATAATAATCAAAATTTATGATGTCTAATTGGCATGATTGAAAGTAGAATTACACAGCTGCATCGTGTAACGTTTGTAACTAGCCTGCGATTGACGTGGAGGGCGTTTGACAGCGACGAATTATCCTTTAATAAATTTGTCTACCGAACAGGTTTTTAGTCGCAAAATTTTTTTGGTCTAACAACAGTTTGTAAGCAAAATTTTACAAAGAATGATAACAAAGGTGTATTCGGATATGTCGGCAAAAATGGTATTCTTGCCAAAACCGAATGGAAAAAGAGAAATCAATTGTCTGAGCCAATTATTTCACTTATTTATATAACAAATAAGAAAAGAAGTGATATCCGAAGTCTACATTGTAGGAAGAAAAAATTGCTGAGGGGTGTATTGTGTTATTGTTTCAAGTATATAAGCATAGCGAACTGTCGACCCCACAAGTGCCAGCAAAAGGGATTGCGATCGGTTATGAATAAATGATTATCAATTGCCTGCAAACAACGATGTACATTCGTAATGCAAGAATATATATTTTTTCTCTCCCTCTCTCATGATCTATGCTCGTGCCAGTATGATAACTTCCAGATCAACAATTGCATTATAGATCGTATGCTCGTACATTATATTCAATTAGTTTCTTTTTCTTTGACGTTTGAATAATTAAAACTCGAATTGAATGAAAAATAAAAATTATTTCGAAGATGGAATAATTGAATGTGGAATTGTGTAAAAATGCGTTATTTATGCGATGTCAAAAGTGCATTTGCATTTCTATATCAAAAGTATGATTTCGAAAAAAGAAATCAACCCTAAACAATGCGAAGAAAAATTCCAGCGCAAACGGACGACACCAAGCAGGATGAAACGAAATTAATAAATTACTCAACTGGTTAAAACAAACACATAAACTGGACCTCACAAACACTGCTGAGATTTATAGGGCTGCATAATTTACAATCAAGTATTTTATTTCCCCGACATGTTTGTTCTTATGTTACGCACTGGGTATACGAAGACGCGTGACCACTGTGCTTTGATCGATTGGCTGCTTTGCTGTTTGCTCTGCAGTGGTTACGATTGTCACGTAGTACATTGATTATTTCTGACTCGATTGATTGATGGCCGCGTGATCGAACGCGATTGACGAGCGCTTTTGGCCTCGATAATTATTCCGCTTTTTTGCGTCTCTCAGCGTCAGGATGCTTCATTTTCAAAACCTGATTTGCCTGCGATAGAATTGTCTCTCAGGCCTTAATTTTCGTCTTCTTTTGTGCGAGCAAGTTTTTAAGTTGCCGTCAGGAGACCGGTGGCTCCTCTCCGACAAACACTTTTCGGCCAGATAGATTGCGCAAACACGCAGGCAAGCTGTTTCCACACGGCGACCCGTCAGAAAATCCGAGAAAACGTGCTATTTACGGTGCAATAAATTCGGTTTGACATCTATGATGAACACGATAAAACGAGCGCGCATTATGTC
Source organism: Telenomus remus (assembly GCA_020615435.1). Classification (NCBI taxonomy): domain Eukaryota; kingdom Metazoa; phylum Arthropoda; class Insecta; order Hymenoptera; family Scelionidae; genus Telenomus; species Telenomus remus. The sequence goes on along the minus strand of CM036336.1, from coordinate 15,659,016 downwards.
CTGTCTTCATCCGTGCCAACGTCATTTTTTTAATTCCCGCTTTGGTTCGGATTTTGTTATTTTTTCTTTTCGGTTACGTTTTCTGTTCGAAATTTATCCGTTAATTTTTTTCTTACAAATTTCGTTGAAATTGAAGAAAACGAGGAAAAATGTTTCAAAGTGGATGTCAGTCGAGACTTATTTCAATATTCAAAAAAAAGTTCAGTGATTGAAGAAAAGAAACTGTTCATAAATTATGAGACGATTTGAATGCTAATAAAATGTGATCTATTTGTGACAATTTGTACGCAAATTAGGCGTTCAGCTTTTTGTTGACTCAACTGCGTCTTATCGTTCAAGCGGAGATACTGTAATAAAAAGAAGAGAACAAAAAGAAAGAAATACGTTACCAAGCGCTTTTTTCCGACCTTGTAATACATTCGGCGAAACGATACCTTGCGTCAACAAAAGTAATATTTGTTGTCTATTCAAGTTGCGCTCGTAAAAATGACAGTTTATCGCATTTTTATTTACGTGAACACAGTCTCCGACTCTTTTTTTTCTCTGCCACCTTTTTTGTTCCGTCAATTTAATGAAAACCGATTCCTATTTCAAAAAAAATGAAGGATTCATCAAAAGTTGCACAAAGTATCTATTTGCAGACAAAACAATCAACCAGACAAAGACGAGGGGGAGAGGGGGCGCAGGTAGTCGAAAAAATTTGTCGCATTACTAAGCATGAAATCAAACAAACAGACGGCGTCAACTTTCCAAGTCTCTTCAATTTCATTCCGCCCATTTGAAGGAGCACTCGAAGCAGATTAGTATGGCCCACCAAGCTGCTTCTAATCCTTTTTCTTTGTGCCCATCGGCTTTGACAAATTAACGAGTCACTGTTTACAAATAAACGTAACGACCACCTGACACGTGACGTTCCGCTGGTATTATCTTGTAACCGAACTAATATGTCCATAATTTATAATAACATTCAGCACCTGATCATAATTCAAGCAATGATAAGTCAGTTTATGTTGCGTCTTTGTTACTACAATAGCAAGTGGTGTCTCTGTTGCGCCTACATGAATTGCGTAACACGTGATCTCGTACGCGTATATCGGAAAGCGGCGTATGAATGGAACACCAGAGTGGAAGGTTCCGTCGACTCGCCGCGAGCGCGTATATTCGCTCTTTTCCCAGACCTACCTCAAAGATGCGAATCCCAACTTCGTCCAGTAATTTCGCAACTATTTCTTTCTGCCTTCTGATCTAGTGTTTTGCAACTGGTTCTCGAAATGATAAAACTGAGTGATAATGCGTATCGATGGCATGCGAGGATCAAGTGTCAGTACTTTACCCGTGCTGTGAAATGTAAACAGTTTGTTCGGTTTTATTGTTTTTCTTGTATTTTTTGTGTATTTGAGTTTTATATTTCTTTTCTTCTATTTTTTGTCTTGAAAATTGTATGAAATTGATACAAGATAATGAATACAGATGTTGGTTTATGAGGTATGTTAATGGTTTGAATGAAGTAGTGCTCCGCTGATGAAATGCGTGAATTAAAAAAAAAAGAAAAGATTGAAAGTGGGAAGAGGAAACAAAGAACGGTAAGCAGCTCTGGAACAGGTATATGTCGCGTCCGGCTTGGCGGATCCAGTTGCCCGATGCCGTCTCAAATGCCAGGCGAAATTTGACACGTTCAAACTGTCGACTTTGCCGCTATATAAAGTTTGACTTTCTTTCAGACAAAATGCTTATGATTTCATATTATTAAAGTCTGAATATACGCTTTATTCATCGGATCTTTCGTTTAGTGCACTTGTTAATTTGATGCACGATTATGAATAAATATTGCTCGACATTATTTTCGGTCTATAATTTTCAATAAAATCAATATGAAACCAAAAAAGAACATGGTTTTTTTATTCGAAGCTTATTTTGAATTAAATTTTTTCGGGATTTTCGTCTGGAATGAAAATATATCTAATCGATAAATTTCGTGAATTATGAATGAAATTTTGAAAATCGGAGTGTAAATTTTTTTTTTGATTAAATATTTAGTCGCGGCTAGCATGATAAAATAGGTCACAATTCTCAAAATAAAATGTAAATTTATACTTTTTCGAAATGTAAAACTGTTGAAACGTTCACTTTAGTTGCAATGGTCATTTTCTATCGCGGCCAATTATTTGCAGTTCCCATTAAGGATGATAAAATCAATGAAAAAATTGATCAGCGAACAATTAGAGCTGGGAAAATTGGTATGATTGATGAAATGTATTATTTGTAGCGCTTTTGTTGCTCTGGCACTTGATTGGCTGTCTTAAAAAATGTATGAAAGCCGAGCGCCGATGCATGGCTCGAAGGAGAAAAATCGCCGATAGGATCGACTCGGTTTGATCCGATCACGAAACTCTGACTTGGCAATAAGATGCCGCCTGTCAAGCGTAGCCCAATCACGATTCAAACGATTTGTCGAAATCTTTCGTCACAGGCATATTTCATTTTTAAAATAAAACAATGAACAAAAAAAAACGATCTGATATATAAATCAACTATTCAGACATACGGATGGAAATTCCTTGTTGGCATAAAAATCGAGGCTCTTTCACTTTTTTGGGGTCACTTTTTTATGACAATTTTCAAGCTGCTTTTATTGTTTGCTTTTACAAGTGGCAGTTTATGAGGATCCTATTGTTTCATCAACGATAGCTTGAAAAAAAAGTTTTCTTCCGTCCGCGTTTGCTGCATAGACAAACAAGTACAGGAGACCGTTGTCAAACAAATGTTGTTCAAAAAGTAGCCGACTCACGTCTGACAATGCGTCAGAGAAAAATTCTGCGGCGTGCTGTCCAATGTTTGATGGATTTTTCATCGAAATTAATAGCAGGGATGATGATGACGTTTTTGAGAGACAAGCTTAGAAGTACTGTAATGCCACGGGGAGAATTCGTTTCAGATCAATTTAATACATCTGAATAGAATTGTTAAATGCTCGTGAGAAATGAAATCTTGTGAGAAGCAAGAAACCTATACAAAAAATTATACTTTTTTCTACAAAAATTATATTGCACTTTTCACGGTGGCTTTTCCTAACGTTTTTTGTATCCTTGTATAATTTTGGAATTTTGAAAGGGAATTTGTAATACGATATGACGGATAAAATGTTTGTATGTTTAGGTACAAGTGACTGAAATTTACAACCTGTTTTAAATTAAAATCTTCAGAACATCAGAAAACGATATTTATCTGAGGCGTTTTCCGCTGAGATGTTTAGGGATTAGTGACAGAACAGTCGTAAAGATAACACATAGAAATCTCGTCAAAGCTTGAACAATTTGACAAATTGAAATTTCGTTCCAGTTTTCAGTTTTTTCTTCTTTTCACAAAAACCGGTCATTTTTTTGTCCGAACGATAAACACTCACTTCTCATTCGGATATACATTTCACTTTTATTTACAACCGTATCTAAGAATGAAGTCAAACAAATTCAAATCTTCTCGAACTTCTTACAGTGTAAATTAACTGAAATTCCATGATTTTTAATTCAACTTTTTCGCTTGATGTTCTATATTTTTTTCATAATTATTTTTTTTTCATCGGATTTGGAAAATAGCTCGAGAGAAGAAACTGAAGTATGACGTGGACTTACATTCTCTTATTACACATAAGAGTTAATCCTTAGGAGTAGTGACGCAGGAGCAGCAAGCTCGAGAGGGATGAAGGGTGGAAGCGGCGACAAAGTCGGTCGAAAGCGGGGAAAAGGGATGAAAAAAAGTATTCGGAAAGGCAGGCCACTAGCTTGGCGAAGAGCTCGTGATTGATGGACCGTCAGTCATGGCAGAGCCATCAATCTCGAGAACTTTGCTGGCGCGACTGAGCCGCTGTTTGTGTGCAATACACGCGCGCTATTTATTATTCGTGGCATCAGCGGGGCGACTGAGTGGCCCCTACCATCGTGCATCGGCTCGCGGCAAAGGCGATGACACAGCAAGTCGGTCTAGCCACGGTGTACCTGGCGCGTATCACAATTGCCTCCCCTAAAATGTGTAATGGTTCGGCGTCTGACTGCTGCGTCATCAAGCGAATGCCGGCCAATCATCGCCGCGACCACAGCGAGATAATGATTCTCCACAGCTGTCAATCTGCGCTCCGAAGGCAGCCACGCACAAATGCCGGGCCCTCGTCAGTGACCCGCCGTGTATACGATGTTACGTCTCGCAAACCACTTTGACCCTCCGAGACTAACTTTGCATGTACACAGGTGGCTTCGTTTGTTCTGTGGTTAACCGGTAATTTGATAAGCCAGTTCATTTGCGTCGTTTAAAAGCAAAACAGGTGCATGTTGGTTCACATTTTCAACATGCAGATTCGCAAGTTTTGATTGGACTATTTATTTGTATGCTGTTTGTTTATTTTGTAAATTTGCCAAGAAACAAAAAAAAGTGGAATGGAGATTTTGCAAAAGATCGGAGTCGAAAGGAAGGTTACTGATAAGGACTAACGAGCTGACAGGTTGACACATATTCGAAGGCACAAAGTAGAATCAAAGTGCAGCGAGCCGTTGGGTGGGTTTGTTGCTATCGCGAGTGTGCGTCATATCTTTAGCAATGCGAGGGACACCTTGTTATAAGGTCGTGACGTGAGGCAGACCCTGGTAAGAGAGCAAGTAATTCGTCCCCTTTGGCGTATGGTGAGTGGCCAGGACGGATCAATCGGAAGGCGGGTATAAGTTTCCGCCGTTGTGGTTCAGTGGTACCGAGTGAGCTGTCGCGGTCAGTTTGAGATTGCGGCGATGTCACTGACAGCTGTGCTCGAGGGCGCCGTGTATTGAACTCACATTCAGTCGCGCACGTTCCTTTCTGTACCTACTTAGCTGGCTCGTCCCTCGACCTGTCCTTCCAAAGATCACTCACATAATCATCCTAATTTCGTTAATCAGACTCTCACTCGCTTATCTCGAAAATACGATCGATCCCAGCTGTGGATATTCGGACTCGTTTAAGGTGTCTCGACATCCACTCTTCGACCGGAAGTACATTTATCGTCGTCAATCAAGTCTTTTGTTTTTCTACTTCGCCGAGGGAAATACGGCCTCTGCTCGCTCAGACGTGTGTACGATATACCCAGTTGCTGCTGCTTACTTTCAGACTTCGTGCGCTGCTGTTCCACATAAATTTGTCATAATCATCCGACCCGGGTGATGAACGGTTCCAACGACTGTGTTTGAAAGAAAACGTTCAAACTGACGTCGTTACGTTTTTGCACTTAATTTATGTTCGAGAATTCAGTCGCGCGAAGTACAACGCTCGTCAGACATTTCAAATGCAAATTATTTTCAATTTTTAATTTCCCAAACTCTCATGATTAACTTTGACGGTTTGCGAATCGGAATTAAACTGTGCTGTAATTTGTTCTAATGTTATCAATGTAATTCGCATTCTGATTAATAATTCAAACTAAACTTTATTCTTTCGATTTGAAATACTTATTTATGATAGGCAACCTTCAAGATTGTTCCAGTTCTGAATTCTTCAAATTCAGAACTTTTTCTTTTTCACTGATAAACAATTTTGTTTAACATATTTAACTATAGCTGAACAATCGATAGCTAAAAAGATTGACGCTATAGGTTCTGTTCCAAAGTGTAATACACTGTTTATCAAGAGCGTACGTGTGTTATTTTTTTTTTCGTTCGTTCAATGATTTATCGCGTCGGCGTTTACGAGTGATATCACGCAGAGGTTCTTTTCTATCAACGGAAATAATGATAGGCGCGCGGAAAGTAACGGCTTCTGTGTCGCGCCATTTTGTCATAACAAATCCACAAAAGAGATGGAATGAGGCGAAAAAAAAAGAAAGGAATTCCATTATGCAAATCGTCGTGAAATTTAGTAATTACTTTCGTTAGTTTTCGCGTTCTTTCTATCAAAAGTGGCGGCGTGACAGTAAGGCGTTTGCATGTTGCGGGGTTATTTAAAGTCTAGCTCAATTACTCGTAGCGTTATAGGCTATCAGTGAAACTGCGCCGGGCATAAAACGAATTCAAGAGCCCTTCGGTTGTCGTTTCCCTTTTTTCTCTCTCTCCAGATCTATAAAGTTGAGCGTACGTTCATACGTGGCGTTGTTTTTTCCCGATGATTTACCTTAAAAACATCGGAAACAAGATATTTCGTTCAAGTTGTGCTATTGGATTCATGAAATTTGTGAGACTGTGGGCATTTTTCTTGCTGCACATCGGGGGCCACTATTGAATTTTAAACTGTGCGCATAAATATTTACGCGCGCATAGATAACGAAATGTTTTGTTCTTGGCTGCGTAAGTCTGGTGATTAGGACGCAGCCGGCAGACGCAAATATTGCCCGCCGGGGGTGTGAAATGGCTGGGAGGGAGATTGCATAGACGCCGTCAAAGTCTGGATAACGACGCCAAGAGTACGATATTAGACAAGAACGTCGAGTTTGGGTCAGGTTGGTTGAATGAGCGTGGGGGGAGGGAGGGACTCGGCGGGAGAGTGAGATCGACGCTCGGCGTCGGTACGGCCGCCAAGGGACGTTTTAACGCAATGAGAGCACCTTATCTTTGCTACACCTTCGTTGGCGAAACTTGCATCGACCTATCTCTCGACGCGTCTGGCTACAAAATAAACTACCCAGCGCACACCGGATGAGGCCGAAGCGACTGTAATTACCTGTATCCGAAACATACCCCGCTGCCACGAGATATGTCCGTGTTAAAACGCGACCCTGCCTTTTAAATTCAACTCTATCTGCCTAACAAAGTTTCGCTATAATATACAAGATGATAAGCACTCGCGATTGCTACGCTCCCTCTCGTAAGAATTCAAAAATTAATATTCAAAACCATAATTAAACCGCGCAATCAAACTTTTTGGAATGATTCTTCGAACTACCTTCGTAAACAGTTCTCAAACACTTTTTTAGCTAACAAATTAAACATTTAAAGTCTCAAAAGTTCCGAATAAAAAAGCATAGAGGGCTTTTGCAAAATTTAAAAACAATTAAAAGTAACCATTTTTTTTTGAAAAATCACTAGACAGATGATAGTTGCACTTGAGAGTTGAGTTTAGTTTTTTTATTCGGTACATGAAATAAACAAAAATGAGTTATAAAGAGCAGTGCATGACTAATAAAGATGATTGACTGTAACCTGTGTAAAAACATTTTAAAGCTCCTCTTTGTCATTGCCACAAGATCAAAGTGACAGGAAGGATACAAAAACGTCGCGGCCTTGCATCGTCCATCTCGTGACAACGAGAATAGCTTTAGGAAGTCGCGATTGCGTTTTGGAGGGATCAAAGGCAGCCAGTTGTTCATATGATATGCGCGTGTTTACATGCCGCAGAAACGTACCACTGCGACGAGAATCGTGGGATTTATAATAATCGCGACGGTATGGCGTCCTGCGTCTCTCCCTTGCGTCGCTTTTATAAATGTCGACGGAGCAATAAAGACGCGCGAAGGATTAGTGAGCTTGGCATTCTGACGCGACGGATCTATTCTGGTGATTTGAAGCCGGGCACGCGCGTCCAATGAATCAATCGCGCCGGTGGCTGCGCTGCTGCGAAGTCGCCCGCCACCTGCCCGTATCTCGTCTTCTGAGCGGAGCTTTTGCGAATCTATCGCGGAGCTGCTCATGAATTTCTCAAACTCAAAGAGCCCGACGATGCCATTAGTCGGCCCAACCATCGCAGATTGACATGCGAAACTCGAGACCCTGATCACAAACTCACGGATCAACGTCATCTCGACCGAGCTTTAAATATTGTCAAGTCGCGTGACTGACTCAACGAAATTTATTCCACCGCGACAAATATCTATTGTTGCACCAAAATAGAGCTTCCGAAGCGACTCACCAGTGCCGGCTAATTAGTCTTCAAGCAATCACTGACTTATGTTCCAACGGACAAATAATTTTTTGTGTCCAAGTTTTATTTCTTTGTACTTTTTTTTCGTTATTATGTTTGGGCCGTTCTTGATAGTCGTTAAAGTTTGTTTAAAGAGTCGTAATTTAGGTTCGTTGTTAATTGTCCATAAATCTTGTTCCTGATGACTGGTGTCTGTTAATGATTTTAAATATGTTGAGTATCGTCTTTCACAACATCGTTTCACCGGAATAAAAAGACGAATTAAAAAGCACTTGATTATTAATTTTATTATAAAAATGAATTGCACGAGGAACGTAATATGAATATGAAAATTATCATCTCTGTCAGATGTAAATGATTTCGAAAGTAATTCATTCGTGAGCAGCGCTTAAAATGTATGTACACGGAAACATGTGTAAATATGCGGAAATTGTAGTTGTTAATGGCAATCTTAATATAATCAATGTTTCTTTTATAATTTTAGATAGTATATTTTATAGATAATGTGTATAGCCTGTAGGATTAAATCAAACTGTTCGTCTTTAGATTAGAACACATTTCCGGAATATTTTTATTAGAAAGTAGTTTTAAAGAAATTTCAATTTGTTTATAAATAATTTAATTTATTGAAAATGAATATTTTACAATATGATTTATCTAATTTTCTTTTCTACAATGTCAAACTACGAGTTTAAATCAACGAAGTGAATCTAGAAATGAGGAAAAGAAACAAAACTTAAAAATTTATGAAAAAATTAATAATAAGCTTTTTAGAAAATCACATCATCGATGCTTTATACTTAAATCATAGTATCGCTTTCGTCGTGTTATCACGCCACTGTGAACGCACCCTAATTGTAATTGAATTGATATTCATCGTGTTTCGCAACAGCGCCGAAAAGTCACTAGATTACACAATGAGGAATGTAATCAGGCGACACCTGAGCGAACAATTAACATCAGTCCTCTCAGTTACGTCGAGTTAACTGTTTCGCAATTCACCAACACTCGTGATGAGTTACGAGTCGTGCGCCTCAAGGACAACGTCGATATCTCATTAATTAACCTCTGATTAACAAAATTTGCTCACCAAAATTTCAATTCATACCCCCATGCATACTGTTTTTTTCCCCGTCAAATAAATAGCCGAAAATCTAATAAATCACAAAAACGTTGATTTGGATATTTTATCGGAGAGAAAAAAGCAGATTATCGGGCACGAGTAATGAAAGCGGGACGGTCGAAATACAGGTGGGAAAAATAAGACGAGTATATCGAGACTTGTCTAGGATTCGTTCGTTTCAATATTTTTTGTTGCGACGAGGACTCTTTTATTAGAGTCGCCAAGTAAACTTCGACTGGCGCAATAACACGGCGTCTCTGCGAAACGTCGAGTGACAGGCGCAGCATATCTTTCTCATCCTCTCGTTCTGTATCTCGCAGTGTTTTCAAGAAACCACGTACACGTCATAAATAGTGTCCCCTCGCGGCCCTGCGCCTCGCGTCTACCGTCATTTCCCTCCGCCCGCGCGACGCCCCCGTCGACATTTTCCAATATTCCGAACTGCACTGATTCCATCTGGGATCCCTCCTCCTACTTTGCTCCGTAAAACTTTGTCCTCTACCCCGCGTCGCTGTCCCCACTGTCTTCCTCTTACAGTCATCCTTGTCCTCCCATTCACAGCGTACCTCTTTCATATCGATCGCGAGCAACACGAGCACATACGCGACAGCCACCCTACACCAGCGAGCTTTACGTCATAAATATTTCGCGATACAAATATTGAGACGTGGCGCGAACCCGCGCCACCACCTTTGTATGCAAAGTGCCCCGAAATTGGTGCATAACTTCTTCACTTTACGACGATGCAAATGAAATATACAACGCCGCGCTTCGTCTTTCATTAACCCGTCTCCGTGACTGGTCTTAAAAATTACTTCACCTTTTTCAATTCATATGTACACACAACAAAATTACACCGCGAATGTGCCGCTATCCAACTAGATTCTGTTTGTACGTCATACAAATCTGTTTGCCGCGAATACGAGACTGTGTAAATTGTTTTTTCCTTGCTCCAGAAGTACAGTTGACTTTTCACCAACGTGCAATTACGATATTGATAACATATTATGAGAATTGTTTTTATTAATTAATTGCAATAAACATACAATTAGAATCGTCCGGAGACTCTGCAATGAGTAATCGCTTAATGACATGAAAAGCGCTGAGCGTAATTAATTAGCATTAAACGCCAACGTCGATTCGCACTCGACATGAAAAATAATTAGTAGGCGCGTTTATAAAAGAGCGTTACCGCAATTGTAATTTATATGTTTGCCAGAGCTGTTTATTTCTGTATGACAAAAAAATTGTTTCCACTTGATTCGACGTAATCGTTGCAATCACATCTTCATTATAGAATCTCCTCGATTCATCATTTATATTTGTCCACTTTAACATATACTCGCATCTAACCACTAATTTTTATCTCCAGTCTGAGATCAAGAATTAGTCTGTAATTACAATTTACTTCTTACAATATATTTTGCAATTCAAAAAAAACATAATTACAACTTTGAATTTCACTCCTTTTCATTTTATGCTTCGAAAATGTTCCATTTAAACTTTTACAACAATTTTTAAAGTGTCTGAGACAGTTAGTTTTAGTCGAACAATTGTTCGATCTAGTTCTTTAACAAAATAGGCGCGAAATGTTGACACGATCATGCGCACAAGTGGCGCCTGCACCGTCTTCGGCGTGGGTTTGTTGTGCGTTGACTTTTACCCCGCCACAGAGCCGACGACGTTGCCCCCCCCCCTGCCGGCGACCTCGCCCGTCGCGCATCCACCCCGTGGCCAACCCTGACCTGATTTATGAGAGATTCTGCAAGCGTCTACCATGCCGCGCGAGAGTTTTCGAGGGACTCAACTCCCTGCCCGTATCCTGCTCGCTGCAGACAGCTGGCTAGTGTTTCGTCGCGAATACCGCGCTCGTACACATAGAGGGCTTGTTCCTTTTTATGCCCGGCGTTTGCACTAAATTAGTTCATTCCAAAGCTATTTGATACAATAGCACCTTTTTGTGTCGCCACTTTTATCTAGGGAATTTTCGTCCGCTTTTGCCTTTTCATGCAAATTCTTTTATACGCACTGTCATGATTTATTTCACAGATGTACTTCAAGGCATTTTTACACCGCACAAAGAGAGTCTTCAAAGAAACTCTATCTCGACCACGCTGCTCCGTTTTTTAACTCACTTTTGGATTAGACCCACAGACCCAGTTACTTTTTCTAAGCTATTAAATGAAAACCTTTTATTTCTCAGTTGTAACAAGCTTGAAGTTGTCACGAATTTTGAGTTATGTTTTTTTTTTTTCAGAAATTAAACTTTTTGTATCTGCGAGGATGAAAAACTGAATTTGACTTTCTTTCTGGTGAACTGGCATTGATAATTTCATATAAATTGTTGTCAAAAAAGGGCGAGAGCGAGAAGACAGGATTTGATTTACGCGAATGTTTGTTATTCTTCTTGCATCGGTCGTAATTCAGTCGGGGGTCTAAATTAAAGCGTAACGTCGGCGCTTAAAATATGTCTGGAAATATGTTTCCACGTCGACGATCGACATGCCCCACGATATCGATGACGAACGTCATCGTGAGAAGGGCGACGTGAAGTTTCTCGGCGGCTTCCTTCGGGAAAATGAGACGCGCCGCGCACAAAAGGCCCGAGTGATTTGTGTTCTGCACCATTCTTTTGACCGCACACGTCTCTTACCCGGGCTCTCTGTTTCGTCCTCGTCGCAGATATGCCCGGGAAAATATACGAGCCCTGCATCTGTTCTCCCAATGACGCAACGTCCCGTGCTATAGATCAAACCCAAGCTTTTAGAGTGAAGGTTTGTTAAGGAGGGTGTGACGAGGACATGATGACAGAACGTCAATGTGCGGGTGCAAGTGAGAGGGAACGATCAATCCCAGGTCCACGACGTGCGAATCTTTGTTCTCCATCTTCCAACGCACTGAAAAAAATTTTTAATTTCAAAAAAATAAACGCGGAAAAATTACTGGCTCGATTTTGTGTTTGGATGAAAATAATTTTTCTTGTTCTACAACCGTCAAGGATGAACAACGTTTGGTATGCCAAGAATGGGCTGATAAATGATGCACACTTTGTGATATATACGAATCGAGTTGAATTTGATGTTGCAGTCAAAATGTACAAACACAGACAAAACAATTTGAAAAAAAGCATAAATCACGAGCGATGAGATAAAAAGAAAGAAGCGCACTGGAATTGGGTCAAAATCGCGCAAACAAACAACTTTGACCCACATTTTTGATCATCAAACATGTTTGATTACACCGCTGATGAATTAGCGGACAGAAAAGTAAGCGAATACTTTTCTCAATCTTGAAAATGTCCTTGGAAATACTTGAGAAATGCGAATAAACATGTTTGGTTTCAAAATGTTGAAATTTTTCAGCTTCTGATCAGTTTGCAAGTTTCAGTTAAAAATGGAAAGAAATGTCGAATTTAAAAAATGTGTAACACATGCGTGAAATTGAGTGCTCTGTAGATGCAATGAAAGGTGCAAGGGTGGATCGGGGTTGACGAAGTTTTATCAGAGGCCCCTTATACCTATTATTCCCCTCGATGTTCCGTGCACCCCAGAGCGGGTGACGCGGCGCGCGAATTAAAACGCCTCATAAATATCTGAAACAAAGGCGTCCGCTTTTGAGGGCGTACGTTTGAAAGATATACGACTCTCAACCAAATGGCGGGGGTGGCTGCAAGGGGCCAAGTGAGTCTAGATGTTCGTATCGCAAACAGAAAAATACATTTGTACACTTTATTACAAGATCAGGAAATAATGTTCTATACAAGTCTTACAAGACAATCAGCGAAATTATATTCCTCCGAGTGATTTAAACTTTACATATATAATTTGCAAATTATGGATGTAAAATGAAAAAAATAACTAGATATTAAAATTGCAAACGCGAACAAACAATTAGATTCTGAAAAAATTGTTTCTAGATTTGAAAGCTTATAAATTAAAGGCTGCAAATATTTTCGATAACTTTTAGATTATAATATTAGTTTGAATTAGAAAAAAGTTAGGCGTTACTAACTGTGAACTTCTTTTGATTTTAGGTAAGTAGTGGTCTCCAATCGTTTGAAAAGCGACCAGCCGATTCTGCTGGTACCGGAGGGAGATATGCGCAGCAAGCAGCAACCCAGGCCTTCGTTTCGCTGGCCGCAGCAGCGCGGCGATAACCTAACCGGTAAATACACAGATGCTGCAAATGCACGCGTTATATGTTTGTGCCTGACTTTTTGATTTTTGTTTTGTTTTTTTTTTCAAGAACAGCACGTTGCTATATGTATTTTGCACTATAGTTTTTTGTGTTTGCGAATGCCAGTATTGGAAATACCACTATCGATTCAATTTGCGTGGCATTTTTTGTAAACATTTTCGTTGCTCTCGGTTCGTTTGATAAAAAATTTGCTTTACATCCATTCATGTATAATAATAAATTTGACTGATACGACAGGATCGCTTTGACGTGTTCGTTTCACGTTGCAACATTGTTTTACAAACAAATCGCATCAGTTTTCACTCGATATAATTAATATCGAAAGTTTCATCGAGTTTTCAAAAACACTCCCGTGAAAAGCATCAATCACAATTATTTATTTTTCAGTCATTGGGTCACGCGTTGCTTGTATGTTTGATTGACACTCGATTCGTAACCCGCGTCACTTAATTTATAATTGAACATCGACGAAAGCTACTCTGCCCCAAAAAATCATTGTGCCGTAAAAGTGACGACAAAATCATTGAATGTCCAATAATTTGCGGTGCCATTCAGTCGCAAAATTACTCGATATTCGTCAGATTCAATTTTCGATGTAATCAAAATTTTCGATTTTTAATCAAGTAGTACTCGTTGGGAATTACGAAAAATTCACGAATATTTCCAAACATTTTTGAAATTTCAAAGTTTCTTTTGGGATCAATTGCATGAACGATAGGGTGGTGGGGCGTGTAAAGGGTTAATACGAAAATTGTAGAAAATTATGGGTCATCAACTGATTAGCGTCAAGGGTTCCGAAATCGTCTTGAATTAGCAGTTGATCGCCGGGCGGATCGGTAACGCGCCAGCGTCGATCGGTCTAATGAAACGCGACCGACAAATCGCGCCGAACTTGGCCGCCGTGCCGCCGCAATTAGCTCCGTGTAATTCATTACGTTTCTTAATCGCCGCGCGTCACTATCGCAATTAGGTTATTCTCGTCGGCGGTAAATTACAAAAGAAGGTCGCGACGTTTATTCGCGAGTGCAATCCGAAACTTTGCCTAATGGGATTGGTCAGAATGTACGATTTTAGTCCAAAGCTAACTAGATTAATAGTTCAATTTACGACTCGTCCGAAATTGATAATCATAATTTATATTGCAAAACTGACGGAGGGCTGGCAAAATTAACGACGTAGATCATCGCTGTTGAATTTGAGAACCCCATGAATTAACGAACCAATTTCACACAGATATAGATACATTTTTCGCTCACACAAGTGCAACTCAGCTCACACAACTGAGCGCACACAGCTCACTCTTATTTCCAACTTGATACTCTTTCACTCGCTCGCTTCCTGTCGGCCTGTTGCTCGATTCAGAATCGTCATACCGAATCACTTCCTCTACCGTGTCCGTCGCCCCCTCGTCGAACCTTATTACGATTATTTCACAATTATAATAGCGTTGCGTCACGAACATTTCGCGTGGCTTAATTAAGCAAACCTGCTGGACATTGATTAACAAATACAAGCGCGCGATTTATGATTTATCAGCTCGGCGCGATTGAATCGCAATTACAATCGCGACAAAAATTGTAATTCATTGTCCTAGTTCAGTTCCATACATTAATCCTTGTTTGCCCATTGAAATGATAATCTGAGCGTTAAGATTAATGGTAATTAGATCGCGAGTTATTTTCGTAACTATTGGAACTGTTTAAGTGCGCGCTGATTGATGTCTCGATCGTTTCAATAAAACCTGCAAGACAAGTGTCCGCGCGGGGCCTCGAATCATAGGCGTGCTGTTTATTAGGCGTACGCTCGCAAGTCGCACGGCTATTAATAGTCAGGTCATAAACTCTCCGGTGCAAGAAAATTATACTACAATGTGCTCGCCTCGGCCTGCACTCACCAATGCCGCGCAACATCTCCTCTCCTGCGACACTCCCGCCACCTTCCATCATTATCATCACTTATAGCTAAATTACGACCGTCATTACAATCATTCTATCATCGATTATAATGTTCAATCGTGTCTGCTCTAATCATCCAATGATTCGACTAAGAAACAACAATTAAAAACATGTTCTTTTAAAATAATGAAATTTGCCAAATAATTTATTATGATAAATATTTTTGTTATTTCAAAAAAAGATTTCTTTTTCAAAAGAAGAATTTTAATAATCTAAACCAAAAGTGTTTACTTAACTAAATTTACCGGGAGCGTGATTGAATATATCCAAAACTCAGCAGGAATGCTAATTCGATGACAATAAAATTGCTCGTATTGATTTTTTGCTCTCCTCAATGAAACGTGACGAAATTGAAATACGCATCAGCGTAATGCTTTGATGCAGAGGGAGCTTTCCAAATGAATATCCTTTGATTTCAATTTGGACGCGACCAACAGTCCAGAGATACTCATTTAAATATCTGTCAATACACGAAAACGAGCGCGTCATTGAAATCGCAAACTTACCTGTCCCCTCTGATCTCGATGTCGTGATACAAGTTCAATTAGACACGTAAGTTTTTGTGACACATCTCGGAGCATTTTGAAAAGGATTGAATGAAATTGGAAATTGGCTCGAAGACTGTGCGTAAACGGGACATGTGTACAAGCGAGGAGCAGCATTTTGAGATCAAACGCGATCGCAACAACCTGTTTGGGCCTCGAAGGACGCTCCTCAACAGACTACAGTCGCTTCCTTTATAGCAATTTCGTGTTCATTGCCGGCACAATTAATATTTTGTTCTTTTGTTAGCGTTTCGGCGGCAATTCAGATATGCCTACGCGGTTTGCAACAAATTTTCGGGCTCGCTGATTATTCGCAACCCATTTCATCGGTTGTGCAGGGACAAAATATTTGGAAGAGCGCACGAATTGGTTAGAGGGTTGGGGGGAGTGTCACCCCCGAGGCACTGTTCAAATAGCTCGCTTCAACCTTCTTGCATTTTAGCCGCGTCTCTTATATGACGGCTGCGCGTTCTTTTTCGCGAGCTGTTTTTGTTTCCCTTTTCGTAGTTTGTCAGCTTGATGGCATCGAGCTTTTGTTTCTTTTTTCGCGCAGCCGAGGTTTTGTTTCGTTTCGTCTCTTCGCGTCGCGTGTGTGTGTTCGTTATGTAATACTTGGCCTATGCAACTGATACGGGCTTCGGGCTTGTTGTCAACGGACCCGTGCCTTGTCACTCTTGGGCTCTCCCCGTTTTTCAATAAGCCACTGCAGTTTGGCTCCTTAATTTTACGATGTGAAAAATTGGCCCCGTTAATTAAAAGTCACGAAATCTGGATTGCAAAGATTCATGAAAATGTCTTAGTGGAACTTCAAAAGTGTCCATTTTGACGTTAAATAATTTTGATTCTCGTCTTATGCCAAGTGAATGCTTTGGTTACAAGAACCACGCGAGCAATTTATGTGTCTATCAACGATTATGATGTTTCTCACACTTGTTTCTTTGGATGTTAGAAATAAGTTAGTTCGCAAATTCAAGATTTCACAAACTATTTGAGAGTTCATTGTATATGAGTGATTATGATTTTGTAGTTAAGTTATGATATGAAAAACTATTTGAGTAGAAAAATTATTTATTGCTTTGAAATCACGATATAAAATTTTATATCCATTTAATTGATTTAAGTAAATAAAAATGGTACAACTTTTAAATACATGGTTGTAGTTTCTATTTGCAGATTTTAATGAAAGCTCATATCAATTTATAGATTTCAATCAATTTTCAATCAAAAAATAAAACACGTCATTAAATTGAGAGGACGTTTATAGATTTTAATTCATGAGCGCTGTAATAAAGTGTTATCATTTTTTGTATTATAAAATTGAAAATATCTCGTGAGTGATTTTAAATAATTCATGTGGACTAACAGTTCTGTCACTCCAAGTGGATTTTAAAAGTATCGTTAATTATCTGTCGTGTGTACATCTAATTAAAAGCACAAGAAGAGCAACAAAATTTTGCAATCCACAAAATCTTATTCAAATGCAATCATGAGTTTCTCGGTCCAATGACTTCGGTAATGACTCGAGACGTGAGATCATTCAATCAGATTTTCACATGCGATTGCTCTGTACCGACTATAAAAACAGCACAAAATATATACGCATATCATTATTTCTGATAACCGACTATTTTCATGTCAAACACGTCGACAGACGAAACATAAGAAACAATAATCGCGCGCTTAAAATGCACCTATGATTAAGACATCCGCGAAAACTTATCACACGCATTTCATTTAGGATGTTATAATCACGCCGCAATCGTATTTTTTTACCGGCATCAACGTCGGCTTGGAAATAATCGGCGCGCGTAATATTGTTTCGCGCGATATGCCAGATAGCAAGTTTTGCCGTGCAAATGCAGCTTTGAGCGGGAATCGGCCGTGCGCGCTGCGTTCGTTTCATACTCGGCTGTCACAATCTTAAATCGGCCGGGAAGACTGAAATGAGTCGCTGCCACTCAAAGACCTCTGCTCTGACAGACACGATGAAGGCCGTCGGCAACGACTCACGAGCTCTGTGTGTGTGTGAGTGTGCATGTATGCGTGTGCACCGTTAATAAGTATCCACGAGTACGCGCTTATTAAAACAAAAAACGCCCAGTTGCGCGCACAATTTTTTAGAATTCAAGTGTGATGAATATATTGTTGAATTCCAATTAAAATAAACCCTTGCTTTTTTTATGACGCGTCGTACATTTTGTTTTGTGAGTGGTTTGTTTTTGATTTCACAAAAAACGTGATTAAAAATAGACCTCGAGCATCAACATAATACGTTAACTTCAATAAATCACGTCAGGAAAAGCTGATTAAATCACAAAAGTGACTGTTGCAAAAAATTTTAAAACGTCGGAAAAGCGGGAAAAAATTGAAAGACTTTCGTTGTAAAAGTAAACCTTTAAATGAGACAACGAAGAATTGCTGATGCATAATTGAACGAGTTTTTTTGTAATTGAAAGGAAGTGATCTAATGAAATCTAATTAAATCCAGCCAAATTGAAAACCGACCGTCATAACTCGGACGTTGTTTAATAAATGATTTATGATCACGATTGAAAGCTTGACCATTTTTAAAATAGACATATCGGATTTTTGTTAAATGTGACTGAAATTTGATGATTATTCATACAGTAAAAATAAAAACATTGCCGTGGACGAAAAAGTGAATCAAAAATAATTGGGTTGATTGTAAAAATAAAATCAAAGGGTCAAACCTGTGACAGATGATTCGATCGTTTGATGCGGTACTGTCAGAAAATTGTTTCAATATTTGATTTCGACATTAATTTTGCCAACGATCTTTCCAATTTTATTTATATTTTTGTTTCTCGCCATAAAAAATGTTTTTTTATATTACAATCTCGTGTCGTGAAACCGATACCTCCTTCTCCCTTTTTTTTGAATTGTATCGATTATTATTAGCCGCTTCGTATTTTATACGCCGATGATAACCACAAAGTGTATTCAATAATGCCCTTGGCAAATTATGCTTTTAGTGTATTAAGCTCGAGCGTGAAATTGCATGCCGTTTGAAAAAGTTGGCAATCAAATTATTGTTTCGTGGGGTGAAAAATTTTCTGATTGTTTCGATTCGTGTTTTTAAATCATTTTTTACATCGGTTCATTTTTTGCCAACAACTCGATCATTGTAATTTTTTGTCCACGGCGGTTGTAATCTTTTGTACATAACCAAGCTAGTCTGGAACAGGTGTAATGAAACAAATATCAGTCACTGACCGACGTTTCCATTTCGGATTGTTAAAATTCAATTAATTCCAATGAATAAATATTAAAAAAAAACTTCTAAATCCTCTTTGTACATTATTGTCAAAATTCAACAAACATACGAATCGTAAAAAACGGCAACCTAAAAAATCACAATCAAATCGGAACTCTAAAAAACAAATTAAAATGAAAGATAATCTTCAACTAAATTGTTGAACTATCAGAAGCGGTGTTAATTCAAAGGTAAACAAGAGGGTTGTATAATGAAAGTTTGATCTGAGAAGGCGTTTTGCTTAAAAATACAAGGCGTCTTGAATAAAAGTGTGCGGGTGTCAGTTATTAGTTAGGCGATCGACACCTGTATTATTGAATTGCGCGGCGGAGTACGAGCCAGTTTCTATTAATTCAACGTTGTCGACTTCATCGGGACACGTTGAGGTCGACATTGACGCGACGGAACACGTAGAGAGACGACGTCGAAGCCAACGGTTAAGAAAAGTAGAAGAAGCGAGCGCGAGGGGGTAGCAGACGCGACGCGCGGTGCAGGAGAGGTTAAGTAGAGAAGAGGACTTGTCTGTTCTGTCCATCACATCGCCGGCGTCAGATTATCGTTCTGACACTTTGCGAGCTATTCCGGTCGTCTCTGTGTGCGAGTGTTTCCGTGCCTCTCTGTCGCTCGCGCGGCTTTCTCATCTGCCTCTCGCATTTGTTTCCTCCGCGCGCGACTTCTTCTCCACTATTAAAGTCCCTTTTTTCTGGACATTTTCCTGTATTTCAATCAACGATTTTCAGTCGACGTGTGGCGTCTTTAATTGCGTCGGAAGCTTTAGCGACGCTTCGATATAACCACAGGCGCCACGGCAGATGCGATAGAAAAAACGATCTGAGAAAGAAGAGAAATAAATTTGTATTCGCATTATATAGCCTCCCGGCTCGGATTGTACATTAAGAGATAATTACACGAGGGCAAAGGGAGTTTGCGAGAAAATACGCTCGTTTTTTTCATTTCGCAAGACAGAAAAAAGTCGTCGCCAATCGGTTGATTGGCTGGTTCGCTTTGCAGTTTCAGAGCGTCATTCGATTTGACGGCCATTGTGGATTGGTCGATCTGCTCCGGCTGGATCGTGAAACTTGCATGTCACGATTCGTCTCATTGTGAGTGTCTTCTAGATCGTGCTCGATCACGAATATGACGTGACGTCTGGACGACTAGTTTGGTCGGTGTCGATCAAATTTCCGAACGGCGGCGGCATCAGTCAAGGCCGTCAAGACAAAGCTGCTTGGGTGTTTTTTTCTATAAAAAACTTTTTTTTTCACCTCTTCGATTAGCGTCTTTGTCTTCGATTTGCTAGTCATTCACACGATGACGCGCCAAACGTACTAAATCTGCCGAAACACGTGCACCTTCTTTGCTCTTCGCGTTTCTAATTTGACGTACGTGCTGGATTCTCGAATCTACAAATATCACAACTTATATCTCGATATTCTTATCTACTTTTTTTCTCACGAGACGATTTATTGATTCGCTTTGAATAAACCACGAACTTTACTATGCAGGGAAAATATTTTTAAATTTTATTCTCAAGTTATTATTGCAAACTGGGTTAGATATAGCAGAGGATGCGAAATTACCTAATATTTTTTTAAAATAGTAAGTATTACAGATTCGGTTTAAATATTGATAACACTGTTAGAAAATCTATAATCTACATCTAAATTTTTTCAAATTCTTACAATTCATTGCAAATTTTATGCACTTATCCCTTATTTAACAAAGTTATGAAACTATCTATCCAAAAAAAAAATGGATAAATTTGTCTAATTTCGTCGCCTAGAGTCGATAAAAAAAAATCAATATTCATCAGTTAAGGTCCAAACAAGGATGAAACGAAGTTTTCAAATTGCTTAAATCTGATTGAAAAAAGTAGTATTCAAATTAAAAATTAGTGTCAAAATGAAGATTTATTTTCTTCACATTGTAACAATTATTGTGCAGATGAAAAATGCACCTTTGTGACATCCGTCAATATAGAGGGATAGTTCATCAACGGTGACTGCCGTCCGATGATAATTAACCTGGTCGAATTCGTCGACGGAATACAAAATGCGAAGCGTCATGTTGGGCGATCAAAAGCCGCTGTACAAAATGAAAATAATTCAATGTATAAAATCGGGAAAGAGGAAATACAGGGCTGAGCGAATAATGATGCGACGCTATATGTCCTCGAGCGCGAACGTCCAAATGGCGCTTCATTTTTTTGCCCGAAAGGTAATCCAATCGAGTACGATGATTGAATTATTAATTGAATGATGCGCGTGGCACGGGTCACACGCAAACGCTCCTTTCTGTATCCTTTTGGATGCTTTTGTGTGAGCTCAAAATGTGCTCTCTCTCAAAGAACCTTTTTCCTTTTCAAATCCGTCTTACATGAAATTAAATTTAACACCCGAAAAACTTAAAAGCAGAAAACAAAAATGTAAATTTCGGAATTGAAATCACAACCAACTGCCAAACTAATTTACAGAACGTGGAAGCGAGGATGAAAGAAAAATTGATTGAAGTAATAAAAACGTGTGTACACGAAACGCGCGCGAATATTTAATTAGTTGCTAGCTGTAAGTCTGTTGATAAATTTTGTTGTCACGCATAAAACCGTCACGGGGCATTATTCGTTAATTGAAATACTTTTACGAGATGAGCAATCATTATAGAATAATTAAATATTTTAATATGGCAATTTCGGGGGAACGGCGCGTCTTTCACTGATAGAGTGCATTACACAATTTTCGACATTTTATATCATACATTACCGGCGTTAATTGAATCATTTGTACCGCGTCCGCCAGCAACCAATGTCTTCGATAATTATTGCAATAATAATAGCACATCATTGTGGCTAATTAAAATTTGCTTGCTGTATACATACAGTTGTTGTAGCATTTTTCGACTAATTTACTCCGCAAGGTGTCTTTGTATTTCTTTTTCTTTTACATTTTTGTAATTATTGCGCTGTAGCTAAAACGTCACATTTTCTTAAAACACTCGCAGAAAACAAATTTCAAAGTTTAAAAGTTTGAATGGCAAAAATTTTTTTAAGCATAAAAGATAAGACACCTTTCGGAATTTAAATATAGCGAGTGAGTGCATGTGTTGTATGCGGAGAAAGTTCAACAGAGTATCGGTCGCGAAATGAGTTATACACGCATGCAGTTGCACGTTTGTTGCCAAAGGTTATTTACATACATGCACAAGCGTTCTAATCACACCTCGTTTCTCTGTTGCAGGTAAGCAAAAACATCCAGCCAGCGACATTTGAGCGTTTAATTAGCCCGCTGCCCGAGTTCTCGGGCAAATGCTGTGAGTAAGCTAGATCTAATCGTTGCTCGCATCAGTCACGAGCGTTACGGAAAAATGTGTTCTAGATTATTCCTCATTCATTTAAAAAGTCGCAGAAAAAAAAGCTGCAATCTATACAAAAGTCAGCAAAAAGTAATATGTTAATCGAGCAGGCGCGAGACATGAAAAACGGGGCAATACGCCGAATGCAAAAATTGTCGACGATAAGCACCCGGTCGCGCGACGGGTACTGCCGAGAGTTGCCTTTGCCGCGTCGTACAGCGTGAATGGCCATAAATCCGTGTTTGCAGCTCGATGCGAGGTTAATTAAAGGCAAAATAAGCCGGGGTTAATTTAAGGAAGCCGCGGGTGTACACGCGACTGATGTAAGTAACGCACCGGTATATCTCATGATTAGCCGTGGATATATGTTTGTTAGAGGCGCGGAGGTCGACCTAAGCTCATTACGCATGTTAATAACCGCGAGAGGAAGTGTGCATGTACAGGGCGGCGACATCCTGCTGATGAAGTTGACCCGCGCGACGTGTAATAAGAGGGTGGGCGCGAGACGGGTGGGGCGGCCGGACCGGGTGAGCCTGACAAGCGAACTTGTCGGGGTGGGTTGAGACTCGAGGCGGACGTGACACGGCCGTCTTGCTCGCCCTCCTTCCCTTCGTACGAATCAGACCGATCGCCACTCGCTCAGGCTCCATTGTTGCTGTTGTTGTTGTTGTTATTAGGAGAGGGACGTAGAGGCCAGGATGACGGAAAGCAAGGCGGCGTCTGCAGGTGACAGATGAAACAGTCTCCGTCTCGCTTAACCGTGTTCACTCATCTATCCGGCGTCGCACACGCGACCCTCGTCTCTCTCTTTGCTACCTTGGCGCTTTCGTTACTCTGTCGCCCTACACCTCCCCTGCAACTGCCCGGCTTCAATCGACGCAAGCCAAGCTCTCTTGATGCTTTCCTCGTTACTCTCCAACAAATATTGGATTTTTAATATCACTTGAATTTTCAGCCTCCGTCGTCGGGCGGACAGAAAGTCATTAACAAGAACTGCACAACTCATTCCGAGCCCAAACAACCGGCTTGACACTTTTTCTTACATCAAAACGTGCATTTCTATTGAAAAAACCAATTTGCAGACAGCAAATTTTGTTTCGCTCGGCTAGGTGAATGGCTGATTTGTTGTGCAATTTTTTGTTTTTCGTATACTCTTTCTTCAAGTTTGAAACGCAGGGATCACTCACACGCGTCTTTTTTCCATCTTTCATAAGCCGTTGCAAACCAGTTTAATCAGACTGGCGATGCGATATCCTGACGATGCAAGGAACATGACATACACGCTCGACGTCTGCTGGCTGATGAGTGATATCGAACACGGGTAGATCAATCATTTTGTCATTGTCAACGCGGACTGGCGTACAAGCACTTTTCCAGATCGCACTGTTTGATAGCACTCATTTTTTAGTCACCGGTCACGTGGTTGACGAAACAAAAAAAAGTCGGCGACTCATTGCGAAATTAATGTATCTCTTTTTGCACGCTTCGTGGCAGTGCAAATATTTACGGGCAGAACCGAATGTTTGACGTCAAATTATTTTGATTGACGTTAGAAAAGTGAGTTATCTCGTTTTTTGTTGGTCCGCAAAGTCGAAGGTGTTCTAATGACGTTTTCTGGAGGCTGATCTTCATCTGACAATGACGTCTGGAACATTGATTTGATTGCGAAGTTGTCCAATATAGTTGGAGCATGCATCACAGGCGACAAACCTCGTACCGGGCACATAACTGGCGTTTTTCAATTAAATTTTTGGACCCCACGTCACGGAATATTTCTTATAATCGCGTGTCGACCTCGTTTGCGTTTAAATCAAGGTGCACGTCAGCAGTTGCTGAAATAACGACGAATCAAAACTAAAGACAGGAGTAAGAAACAACATTTTCCTGATATTCTTTTTTTCTTCATTTTGCTTTTTGTTATTCATTTGCTTTCTTAATGATCATCTTAAAAATTTGAAAAATTTCTAAACACTTGCAAAGATTTATTTTTTTTTGACAGTTTTTTCTTTAATTTTGCAATGTAGTAATTGATGAGTTTAAAGAACTTTGTTCTCATTCATTTTGCATAAATGTAATCATAGAGAAACGTTATTAATTATTTTTTTAATGTCAGAGCGAAACGTCAAACTAGTTGATTTGTTCTCACCAGTTATTAAACGCGTCACCTTACACGCGACGATAATTTCGCTTTTATTTCCGCTGTTAATAATGTGTAATACATTAACTATTCACGTTACAATGTACGAGCGTGAAATTTGTTGTATGGCACTAAATACATATTATTTGTAGTTAACATGCCGAGGTTTAGCATACTAATGATGCCTATACAGTTAATGTATATTCACATGACCAGCAGCTGTGAACTTTTAATGAATCTCTGCACTTTAGATAAATCAACTTTTCAACTTTTGTTCAACTGTTTTTGTGCAATTTTTTCCGAACAACGCAAAAGTCCAGCAGTCAATTTATTTTCTTGTAAATCCGACGTTTGATTGGTACTATTGCACTAGTCGATAAGCAAAGTCGTTTTGCAGTTCAGATTTTCGCACGAAACAATGTGAAAAGCAATAAGAAGAACGGGCTGACTGTTGTCTTTGCGTCAGTGACCTTTCACCTTCGAATAGCAGGTCCTAGCGAGACAAAATTCGCTCCTTCTCGCTGCCCACTCGCTGAATATGCAATGAGGCATCTCGAGCGCGGTTTTCGTTTTGCTGCCGCGCGTCCGTCTGTTCTTTCGAGTTTTTGCGACTTCTGCGGACCCCCGCGCACTTCTGACAACGTCCGATACGATATTACTGCCTGTCCATCTACCCTGGCATGCTCTAATCCAACGCTCTTTCCAACTTTTCTCCAATTCTCTGACCATGTTTCTGTCCCCCCCCCCCCATTTTCTGTACATCGAATTTCGTACATAATCAACTTCTTTGAACCCAACCGAGTTTCAATCTGCATCGAATTAATATAAATTGATCAAAAATTTAAATTGAACTGACCAGTTGGAGCTTTATTATCAATTCGGTATTTATCAACAGTCAAAAATTATCATCAATGAAATTATCTTTTTGCTTTCATATTTTATATGAAAAGGCTTTTATGATAATTGATTCGCTAATTTGGATGGAAAAAGGAGCTTAATCAATGTTTGTTATATCATATTGAATTTTGTTGAGTTGACGGTTTTTTTTACTTCGACAAAGAAAAATTTTCGTTTGTTGTGCACAATTTAAATTCGACGGTGGATGAAGCGTGTAAAGCGTCTTTATGACTGTTGTTATTACAAACGAATTTTCCGAATTATCATCACAATTGTTCATTTACTTTTGGTGTTGACGAAACTTGCAAATCTGCAGCTGACCCTCTTTGTTTTTTGTCTACATCGCTCGTGTTTAGGAGCAAAACATAAGTTGCCCATACTTTACGATTCATATCTTTCATGTATATTTATGCTCAACGTTTATTGCACCTGCTTTACAAATTGCAGACTTATGAATTTAGATGTCGTTACAACAAATTCAGAGTTCACACTTCATATTTAATCATTTCTCCTCGGATGTTTTCAAATTTCAACAAAATTAAACGCTTCTTTCGCAGACGTCACTTTTTTGAATTCTTTAAAAGTTTATAATCTCAATTTTATCAAAAAAATAAAATTCAGAAAAACTTGCAAAACTTAAAAACTAAAGAATAAAAAGTTGACATGAACATTTAAAATTACCAGAAGTTCAACGTAGAAATGTTAAAAATATATCGTACTATGTGAAATAGGTTTTGAGCTGAAAACTTAAGATTTTCGTATAAGGTTGAAGAGTGGGGGTGTTTGACGTCCAGCGTACTGTCCAAAGCCGGGCGCCCAGGCGTCGTCGCCGTTTGCGGCATTGATCTGTCGGTCTTGATATCGGCAGGGTGATGAGCGGGGATAAAAGGCACGGAGGGAGCCCGGATTTCCTCAACGTTCACCTATACTTGTAGGTGTACACATATATATGTACATGAATGTGCTCTCGAGGACTTTGCAGCAGCGAAATAACTCTGGGCAAAAAAGCTGCCAGAGAGGGACGCCTGTGTCGACCTGTCACTCCGCAAGACACCTCGTCATCTCGCGTCCGAGACTCGTTACTTCAACAACGGCTTATATTTTCCCGGCCAAATTATTTCGCGTTTCATTCGACCCGAGCTTTTTCACATTCGTTCCAAAAAGTAATTAACGTTGAAAAAGCTCTGATGCGCTTAGAAAACTAACCAATTTTTATTCATTTATTATTTTTCCTTTTTTTTTCTTTTGCAAATTCTGTTCGTCAACATGAATTTATTACTTGAAATTATTAAAGGATAAATTAAGTTGCAACTTTTTCAGATATTTGTCTCAATATTTTGTAATAATTGCCTCGGATTGGAAAAGTTTCGTCGAAAAATTTTTGATTTGGTTTTGCGGATTCCGCTTTTATTTCTATATGGAAGATCGATGCGGTAAAGAGCAAAATTTCGTCAGAGGAGAACTGCGTACACAACAAGGGGATGGAGGAACTGTGAGGTTAGGTTAGCTAGCTGACCCGGTTGACAATCGATTGACGGCTGTCGCCAAGACCTCTCCCCTTCTTAGCTCTCCCTTCACCTCCAGGGCGTTTCTTCCCTGTTCTCTTCTCTGTTCAACTCGGATAATTCTGTTCCTCCTAATGATTCGTTGTGAGCGTTATGCAATTCTATTCAAATCAACAGCAATCTATCATTGACACATTTCTAATCTTTTATAACAATCGCTATTAATAAATAACGAGAGAAAAAAACATTTTCGCAAGAATTTTACTTTTGAATGATGGCAAGGAACTTTTATTTGAAATCGCACATAACAAGTAAAACTTATGAAGGCGTTTTTTTTTTGCACAAGCAAAAAGAAGAATAAAATCTCAAGTGGCTGTAAAGTTGCGCACCTAGAAAAGCGCTCACTAAATCATGTGGTCGCAATTTTTTTCATCTCGAGTGGAGTCAGTCGTCGCGTGTCCCGCGGGTTTAATTGAAAAGCAAGTCGTGAATCAGGCGCACGAGCTACCCCATGTCGAAATGCCCCTGCCGCCCTTTAATCCATCTCCACGAGGTTAACGAGAGAGCAAGGTGGCGCTCATATGGGTGGCGTAAAAAGTGAGCACAGGGAGTCGCATTTTCACTCACAAGATAATGAACAATAGTCGGCCATTCTTCATCGACTTTGCACAAACGCTCGAAGATCACATAAATTGATAAGTATAATAATCATCGGCGAGCGAAATGAAAGAAACAAAACCAACACAAAGCTCACAAAATTGAAACGACATGTATGGATTAATTTCAATTTTCGAGTACGCAAAATCAATAACTTAATTTCGCATTCAAATTCGAATTTACCGTGCATCGTACATTCCGAATTTTAGATTTCATAACGAATAAATAGGTATATAAATTTGATACCTGATCGAGCATCGGATGAAATTTTTAATTATACTGCAATTTACTCATCATTAATTTACCACTTTTTTCATGCAAGTCATTCATTACTCCTGTTACATTCGAGTTAATTAAAATTTTTGATATTTACTGTGCGCAGTGTCATTAGTCGATGCAAATTAGTTCTTTCATGATTGCCAACGTTTGTAAACAACGTCGCAAACTTACAAAAAAAAAATCAGCTACCGCAAATGATGTATCCAAATTTCGATTCCATCTGTATTTGACTGAAAACAAGTTCGACGTCGAAAATGCGAAAAATATGTGGCTTCAATCCGGGAGCATTCGGTTTGGAAACAAGTTGTCGAGTTTGTTAATTGTTTTCGATAGGTGCTGAGAAATGAGACCGTTTCTGTTATCAAACGCAAACATCTGCATCGGGTAGGCCGGCTAGGTGCGCAGTATCTCACCGGGCGTAGTTGGTTATTATTTGCTAAGGACAGTGACAAACGCCTGTCAACGTCAGTTGCACTAGTCCTCGAGTCTGAGTCGTCTACGCCGAACCACCCTTTGGGTAAGGCGAAGCAGAAACGTGACGAGCATATCTGGATCTGGACTCGACTTGTCATCTCTGCCAGGCTTCAGGAGAAGTGTCTCTGCAAGTATGACTGCGGGTGGTGGGTTTTCACGGGATGGGAGATCTTTGCCGGATGACACATTGCGGACTCGCATCATCCTATCTCACTCAATGCCTTGTGTAAGCGCGCGACTTGTACAAAGCTCTGACAATAACGTCGTAACCTTACAGATTATTCCAACTTTCCATTCGACTTTATCAAAGCTCTTGATACAAATTTTCTTATCTCACTTCTTTGCATGGTGTATCTGGATGTTTGCACGGATCTCAAATGGATTTGCGATTCCCACCTCTGTTATATAATCAACTACACTTTTCTTTGGACCGACCTACTTCTATCGGGACAAAACTTGTATGAAAAGTATTCAAATGGTAACCGATACAAAGCGGAATAGAAATGTTGAATCATGTAACGCGAACGTAACACCGTAGACTATTTTTGAAGTAAACAAAAGATACTCCAAGCTTCGAGAAACTTTGACGAAAACGTTGGTTTTCGAAAAATAACAACAAAAAGAAAGAAAGTTCAAAACTCTGAATGAAAGAAATCAGGTGAAGAAAATTAATAGGATAGAATTGGGAAAAAGTTTGCAATTGGGTGGTATGAAAGGAGGTAAGACAAGGATAGGTAGAGAGAGAAGAAGCAAAGATTGGAGCAGGGTGCGCGCGGGTAGGGAAGGAGCGGTTGTGGGGAGGTAGACGTAGGTAGTTATTATGTGGGGGGAGACATGACGTCAGTGACGGTGACGGATGGCTACGCGTCAGGCAAGTATAAACCCCCATGGTATCCAATAAATTATTGCAACTATAAATTACTTCTGTGCTCACGATATAATGCTTCGGCTACTGCTGCGGGTGGGGCGCGGGAACGGCTGTACGGTTTCCTGCTGCATCGCAAATCCAAGGGCCTAGTGTAAATATATACGCACGTGTAGATAAATTTTGGCGCTCATGGGGCGAGCCTTTTGACAGTCCGTGCGCGCTGAGATAAGTAAAAAATCGGCCTCGATTATGGGCCATATGATCTGCCCGTTGACACAACTTTGAAACACAAAGACCGCGCGCGCTACCTCTGTGTATAACGTTGGCTCGATTAAATTTGCTTATCGCCACAAATTAGTCCCGGAAGCAGACTGTGTGCATTGATTGCTGATATTGTTTACACGTCCCGTGGTAATTAATACTTGAGGGAAAATAAAAAGCCCGGTGGCGAACGAGTCCCCTGGTCGTGGCATTTCATCAGGCACAATTTACCGAACGGACACTCCTACACTAATCATATCCACACCACAAGATTATTCACGCTTAAAATTAGATTATCGCCTCATTATCACAATTCTTTCAATTTGCCACTACAAACAAACATAGCTAAAATAAACTTTCGATCCCGTAACTAATTTTTTTAACTTAAAAAATTTTTAAAGGAAACGTAATTATTGTAGCGTTGTATAGTTGAGGGGTTGTCCAATGAAATACTGATTCGTAATAAATATGATCGCGAGGGAGTTAAAGAGATCGGGGAGAGGAAGGAGCACATTATGGGCGCTCGAGTGAGTTATACGTCTTGACGCATGTGTGTCGCATAAATCTGTTCCAAGCTCGGGTTCCCCTGTACCTCCTCGTCGGAACCTCGCTCCGGGTAACGGCGGCCTAACTGACGTGCTGCCACTTTCCAACCCGTGGCGTCCTTTTTCATCAGCGCGCCGTCCGATGTTCGCGTCCTGCTCGCAAAGCCCGAGACACCTTCCCGGCGACTGCGAACGTTGTTCATTACCGTTCATGACGGTTATTGCGGCATAAAGATTGCGGGTTCTTTATTTTCGTTCACCTGTCCGACTAAGAATCATAAACAGTTAATTAGACCCCGGCAGGATCAACGGTTAAAAATAATGCGCTGTAAAACTTAGCCGTGCCTCACTGTCAGACGTAATTGGAATTAATTGCTCGACCCGAAGTGCGTCACCCGGCTTACTTTTTTGTCCAACAGGCCTAACACTTTTTCCCGTCCGGCGGAACAAATTGCCGATATAAATAGCGACTGGGTAGCATTTTTTAGCTTCGATGCCTTTCGTCAAATTTGCACATGATTTGTTAAGAAACGAGAGCTGATTCTCAACCTCGAAAAGGTGTAATTCAAACCCAAACGGCGCGCTAATTGGCCCAACGATATAACACCAGTGACAATGAGACACTAAATTCATCCAAAACTGTAAGGAGGGAGGGGGTCGGTCCGAACAGCACCTGTCCTTACGTACATCAAGCGTCCGTCAACCGGCTGACAGCACTTGCCGTCCTTCTCCAGCCAGGCTCGTCCTTGTTCTGTGTGTGTGTATGCACGCATCACGCTTATTTATGCTGACACAATATTTATTAGAACGGATCGGTGCGTCGACTCATTCGCACACACGAGTCTCTATTTTCGGCCCGGCTAAGATTGACGCTCGGCGTTCGGGCGTCTCTGTTAGCTCGGCGGGCTGGCGATTTGGTCGTCTCCTTTTAGTGCCATCCGCTGGGATTAAGATATGCCGCTAGCTCCCTTCGACTGGCGGGATGAACCTGCGAGCTTGATTGGCCTAACGAGAGAGGAATCATTGTCAATCTTCTCGAGACTGCTGAAAAACATCCAGACGAGATGGGACATTCAAAAGGATGGCCGCTCTTTAGCCACTGTCACTTTGCATGCACGGCTGCCGGCCACGCCAGCCTAAATTATGCCCCGCAAACTTCATGAGCACATTTAGCTATCTTTAATTGCGTTTTATTAATCCTCCTGCGATCTGATGTATTATAACGTCAGCCACGCTGACATTTTCATTTGTCTCTATTTATACCGCGCATTTTCTTATAAATTATCGTTTCCTTGATTCGCCAATTGGAGCGGGAAAAAAGTCGTCGGAGAGAAATGGAAGGAGAAGAGGAAGAGAGGGAGAGAAAGATGAGTTGTTGGAGGTGTCAAAAGAAGTTGATGAATTTTAGCTGAGACGTCGGGAATGATTGACGTGCTGATAGGCGTCTCTCCGCAACTCTAATGAGAGGTCAGGAATTCCGCGACGGCTTTTGAGACGACGTAGTAAACGATAAGCGACAAGCAGATCGACACCAGCTGCTTCGTATCTGTCGCCGTACCGCAAATAGCGCTTCGAATTTTTCTCATCTCGGCTCTGCTGCAGAGACGCCGATGCTTTTCGAACGATTATTATTTTCGCGGGCGAATGTCCGTAACAGAAGCACGTCGCAAAACATTATGACACGGCGTATATGAAAAAAAAAGCGACCATCGGACCTTCGAAGGGAGCGAGCGAATAAAAGTTGAGTGACGCGCCAATGATGGCATCGCGTCCTGCCATCTCCTTTTTGCTCGCCGCCTCTTTATTTTGCGATGCGTCTTTTCGTTCTTATTTATCTTTCCTTTTCTTAATCATTCGTCGGACTGCGTTGCTCGAGCCTTCTCTTTTTTGCTCTCATCTCCGTGCACTCTTCGCACTTCCTCGGCTTCCTCGCATTGGCCCGCAAGCGTGGTTGAGACTTCGTGGCAGACTGTCAGCCGCGCGAAAAGAAAAGAACCAAGTCGGTCATTTGGAAGCCGTTTCCTTTTGATTGCTGCTAATTTGAGTCGACGTGACAGCGTTACTGTCGCTGTCGCTTTCTATTAAATACAGACGAGCTTTTGCGGAAACAATGACTGAAAAAGTGCCAAGCGCACGGAATAAATGGTCGATAGAACTATCAAGAATTTTCTTTGCCACTATACTTCGAACCAAACAAAATGAGGTTTCGAGGAGTGTATATCTTGCGATCTGCTGTGCGCACGATATATGTGTTTTCCTTACACGAAAAAAACTATATAGATATAAAATGTAACGTACGTTCGTAAGACTGATTATTTACGGCCGTTTAAAATCAGCGTTGAAACGTGGCCGCTGATAAATCAATCTGATTAAAAGTGGCTACGAAAGCAAGACGGACTTGTCGCGGATTTGGAAACGGGGTTACCGATTGCACGCTTCCGATCATCGCCTTACATCGATCATCGCCTGTTGCGTGGCCACCGCGAATGTATGCTGCACTCACGTCCATCCATCATCCCGATGAATGTAGTCGCAACTCTAACCGGTTACGACTTGTCGCACATAACGAGACCGTTCATCGAATCATTATCTGTGCCCTCCCCACCTTTCCTCTACTCGAAAGAGAAAAATGCTCTCAATTAATCGATCTGACCATGGGAAATTTTCATTTAGATTGAAATCTTCAATGTTATTAAAGTCGTCCAAAAAATTGAGATACTGCTTTTTTCGTTGCAATTTCAAAAAGGCTCTTATTATTTTTGGGATTTGATGAAAAGTATTGAGTAAAATATAAAAGAGCTAGAAAATATCGGTCCGTAGCGGGGCACCGGCCAACAATTGTACGCAGTGTACTGGTGACGGAAGTGGGTCTCGCATTTTAATGTGCGAGGTGTCGCGGCACGTGAAAAGTTGACCCGAGTAATCCGCCTCCGAACTTGGCACAGGGCTCAAGGAGTTTTCGCTTATCACTCAATGTCGCGCGCCCACTTTGGGCCAACGCTTTTTCATTTCCCTTTGTGTCCTACATATCCACGACACTTGCGGATTTTTCATCCATCCACTTCGGCTGAAATTTCGAGCCGAGGTGCTTAATTTGTTTCGCGCTCACCGATAATTAAATTGACGTCTCCGACAGCGGGGAAACGAACTTTTTGGCAAACAAGATCCCAAGTGGGCACGTCAATTTGACTGATGGAGTGAGTGTTGACTTAGGATCACAGTCGTCTCATCAGTCAATCAGTCAATCAGTCAGGTAGTAAGAATCTAGGTGCTCCGTCTTTAGCCTGATCCTGTCGCTTTGATGGTCTCTGCGAACAACTATAAGTGACTCACGAGTTTCAAAACCGATGACATGCCAAGGTCTAATTTCAACAAACTCTTTTTTTAACATGAGGGACACTTTCATTGACGGCCCTCTTAGTTGATGAATTGTTCTGTCAAAAAACAATACTCCTTTTTTTATTTTTTGGACAACATTCTAAAACTATTTCCGACTGAATGTGTTTTCGATAAAAAAAGAGCACATATTTATTTTGCAAATCAGTTTCTAAATCGTTTTTCTGTTCGTTGCTAGATCTTGGAGATGCGTTCAAACGTCAAAACAAAGTTAAAGTGGAAACTGAATCGACAGCATTTGTTTATCGACTTTTCGCGTACCATTTGGAAGAAACAGTGTTGTATGCGTGTCGCCTTAGAGAAGATTCGTGGTCTTGCTGGCGAGGCAACGGGAGGAAGCAAGCAGATTCACCCGTCAGTCACATCCTGGCAGACTGCGAGAGAATCACAATGCAAGTCCTCCCTCGACCCAG
Organism: Telenomus remus; assembly: GCA_020615435.1. Classification (NCBI taxonomy): domain Eukaryota; kingdom Metazoa; phylum Arthropoda; class Insecta; order Hymenoptera; family Scelionidae; genus Telenomus; species Telenomus remus. The sequence continues at coordinate 15,625,276 of CM036336.1, read as the reverse complement.
CCTCGTCCTTCGTTCATCCGTCCGTCCGTTCGTACGTCCGTCCGTCTGTCTGTCCGCTTGTCCGTCTATCCGTTTGTCTCTTCGTCTGCCTCCTGTCACTCTTCTCACCCAGCCTCCGGACGTTCCTCGCATCAGAAATTCATCTCCTCGCTCCACCGCACACTTCTTCGCCGCGCTATATTCTCTCACATCAGAAGCCTACTATTTTCTTCACTTTGTTTTACTCTTTTTTCAACTTGTCATTACACGTGCTTTTAAAAGCTTCACACAATGAAACTCGTTAGACTGTAATCGTCACTAACAAATAAACTTCATGGAAATAAAGAGAAAAGACCGGGACTTACATTTTTTATACTTTTTGTCATTCACCTTTATAGAAATTATTGCCACCATCATCAATTTAACTAATCTACAATGTTTCAAAAATCCTATATCTTTTTCCGTTTGAAATAAGATATATTAATTATTCCGTTCTTATATCATCGAGGATTAAGTAATTTTATCAATGTCAGAAATATACTTCCAGACTTTTTTTCACGAGCTTTAAATGTACAAGCAAAAATGTCTTATCAAGATTCCATCCTGGGATATGTAATAATGCAATGCAAAACAAATCAAGATCCCTAGCTTTTGGGCAAATTTACATTTAGCAAGACTGAAACAGATCTTAATGAACAGAACATTAATAAATCAATAAGGCTCAATGTAAGGAAGCTCAATAAATCACGATCCCTTAATGAAGTTCTTTATTTGTGGAGCAATGCATTCATCGATCGATCGACGCGTCGACATAATGCGCTATCTTCCACGGAATCTTGGAGCGTGACCATCGTGGTGGTCATTACGACGCAAAAAGATAATCGTGCAAGTATAGCGACTTACGCGCTTACACTTGTGATATTTACTTTCTTTCTGAAATTCTATCAGTAAGAAGATACGAGAGTCAGCACAAAAAATCTTGAATTGAGACAAAGATTGTTTGCTCACTTCTATTATTTCAAACCTCCAAAAATATTTATACTTATCGCGTTGGATACAAATAAATTATGGCAAAATGTTTTTGAAAGTTGTTAGTTGAACAATCTTAAAATCTAAACAAAAAGAGGAAATACGCGAACTAAAATTTAGGCAATAAAAACGAATAAAGATTGAAGCTAATTATTGTTGTGCAGTTGAGCATGGTGGACGGGTTGAGATCTGCGTGTAAGTAGAAGGGGCCGGATATCATGGGGCAGCATCTTACCAAGTGTCAGACTCGGTACACCACAGCTGTTGTTGCAGTATCTTACGAAGCGGAGGCACCTTAGAGCGAGAAGGCTCGTTAGTGGACTGCCAATAGAACCATGAATGACCATTTGCATCGCCCGGGCTTTGATTTATTTGAATTACAATGCTCCTTTGCACCCGCAACAACATTTTCTTTAGTAGAGGTACGGTTACGACTAGCCTACCCATCAATTGGACAGAGAATCCCTCGAGAGACAATCAGATTTCGTCACTTGCCTAATTAATTAGACCTAGTTTGACTTTTGTCTAGCAGAATAGCAAGCCTCAGGAATGAGAAAATAAACAAAAGAACGAAATAAAAAAATTAGGGTTGCAGCATATATATCTCATCTCCTTCCAATAAGCCACATCCTTAAATTCAAAGCCTCTAAGCCATAAATTTGGGCCTGTTGTTGGGAATTCGTGCCAATTTCGGCTTTGGAAAGTCCGAAACGAAGGTTAGTTTCGGTGGCATCATCCTCGCACGTATTCATCGGTTTATCGCGATCGTACGTCGAGCCTTGGCGAAGCATGCTTATCTGAACGTCGAATGCAAAAACAAAGGGGACACGAACGGGAAAAGGACGTCGAACGCAGCGAACGTTCGAGGAAGTAGCAGGCGGGGCCGTTCGCCCAATGGTGGTCCCGGGCTCCCGCTCCGGATGCCTGCGTGGCTCTCTTGGTGCCCTATCTGTCGTGCTGCTCTTCTTCAGCGTGGCATCGTTCCCACCACTTTAGTTCGCCTCGCTGCTGACCGCTGTAAGACAATGGACAATGGGAACATAAATCTGCGTAATTAGTTGCCGATGCTCTCGCGGATCAATGTGCGATATTTCTCTTTGGCTCAGTTTCTCTTGTCCTCTGAAGCAGCAACGATCGTTTGGTTGGCCAGCAGGCAAGGTAGGACGGTGCCGGGCGTCCCCACCCGCGGGACTAACACCTTTCTGTCCTCCGCGAAGGACGACACCTCCCTTCCTCGGGCTTCAGAGGTGGACGCTGCGCTGCCAGCAAGATGGCGGCACGCGCGTGTACCCGCTCACTAGACATACACTCTATTTACCCCCGCGAGAAATCTCTCTCTTCTCTCCCAAGGTCTCTCTTTTCACGGCTTTACTCATTTGCATGTTACACCTGTCTTAGTCGAACGCTTCGCCTCAAGCTGCATTGTAAATTACTGACGTCGAGGCGCACAAGTTCTTCCAGCTCTTTTTCTAAAGAACCGCAAGATTTAAGAATCATTCTTTCGATTGCACATGCACGAGTATTGTTCTGCTTCCAGGCTACTTCCAATCGGGATGAACAAAATTTTGCTCTTACTTGGCGAAAAAAATCCTTACTTCAGTAGACATTCCAATTCCTCTTTTGTATTAAACCAGCACGAAATTATTCGGGAGTGGGATCGATGATAAATGAAATGTTCTTAAATTAATGCAATAATTAGATATAAAAATCGATTTTTCGCAAATTTGATTCTCGAGTTTCTTTTTCATTGTCACGTAGATTAAACGAAAGCATTGACAAACTCAAAGGCAAATTCATTTCGCCTTATCGAACAAGCACGATAACATCTTCGCGCCAAAGAAAAGAGAGGGCTGACAAAATGTGTAATCGTCTTGAGTGTCGTGCGTTTCTCTTTTCACCTTGATTAAAGATCAGAGCTATGACATACACTGGTGCAGAATAACTGGCTCGTTTTGTCACTGCAGGGCAGTGAGCTCGCGTGCGAAATGAGATGATTCGATTCCGATTCATAGTGTTGGTGACGGAAGACCTTGTCTAAGCTTTCACAATGGCAACGATGTCTTCGCGGAGAGACGCATCCGACGTAACCAGGGCCAGAGTGTCAAAAGCTTGATAAATGAATCGATAGGCGCTTTTATCATTCACCACCTGCGCCATCGCACTCCCCCTCTCCAGCGATCATATCTGTGATTTTCAGACTTTTATTTCATTATTTGATTTGTCTGAATAAACCTTGATTGCTGGCTCCACGGAACGATAAAGACCGTTGATGATAATGAGTCAGATTAACAACAGTTCAAGAACATTGGACTTCTCGTTTTTTTGTTATCTAAGGGTGGCAGAGCAGTTGAGAGAGTAATTAGCGACGAGATTTTACTTACGAGAGTGCCGCTAATTACCCTGAACTCAGCCTGTTCTTCTAGCAATAGAACGATCGCCTTTTCAAGCTGGGACTTGAGTGTCCGCAATCTCATTTACTTTTTATTGCAACAAAAACTTTGCAATAAATTTGCAAATTTTTTTATTGCACCCTATATCTATTCAATTATTATCAAGTGTGTGATATTAATGTATTTTGTTATTTCTTTGTTAAAGGGGAGGACGGTGTAGAGAGCACAGGACCTGGCACGGAACTCCAGGGCGAAGAAGGTGACTGCGTCGATGAAGATGGACCGATTAGTCCCAGTGAGCGAGGTTGTTCATCAGCAGCCAAAGATGATGACGACGGCGAAGTTAGTGATGATGATGATGATGAAGAACCAACTCGAAGTACTCCGACTCTGCCCACTACAGCGAGACTAAATCCTGCCATCCTTAGTGATACAGGTCCCCCAGATAGGTAAAACTGAAAATGATTTCTTAACTTGAATTCACTTTTATTTTGAACTGAATCATCAATAGAATGATATAAATCTGCATTATATAAATGTGATCGAGTTTTGAACGCATAAAATCACTATATAAATGCTTTTATTAGAATGTCAGTTCGTTCTATTATGTCAAAATCATCGGAGCATTTATTTTACATTGTGTTTGCGGTTAATTGAAAATACCTTGCAAGTCTACATAGTCAACTGGACGACAAAAAAAGTTCTGACGAAACGGACTGTACATGTGTAGAAAACCTGACGTTTGAGAATAACATATCGTCACATTTTTAAGTTTGAGATAAATAAGCCAGTGTCGTTAAAAGCGTTATGTGAGTAGCACTCGGTTAATAGAAAAAGGCTCGTGGATTTTGAGGTATCCCCACTCTAAAGGAATTCTCGCATAGAGCACCCTCGTACCGAACACACACGCGCTCTCCCTCATTCGCGCGCGACCTATCTTCCCCTGCATGCGTGCTCGATCCTCTTCGACCTGCGACACGCATTCGAGCTTATTCAGTCAACAACAGTCAGTTACGCACTAGCCGTTGCCAGTATTGGAACGCGGTCATTTACGCTCTGAATAACGTTGCGTTTCTTCAAGTCCAATCGTGCTATTCACGTGGTTATCGCTTGAAAACATGTGTCCTGATGTCTTTCGGCTAGTTAGACTTTCGAAAGAACTTTTTTTAAAAATCGAAATTGAGTTTGAAGTAAAAAATGTTGATAAACAACAAAAACAAATGTGAAGATTTTAAAGCAGGATGCAAATGGTAAATTCTATATGATTGTTTTGATTATCAACTCGTAGACAAATCTATTAAAAACTATATTGAAAAAAAATTATTAATCAAACATTTTTTATTTTTTTGCAGGGAACCAATGAGTCCGCGGTGTCCATCGCGAGATTCGCGAGAATCTACGGGTCCAGTCGCCGGAAGCCCGCCACCACCAGCGCCACGGAACAGCGTTAGTCCCGTGAGTCCGACTGGCATAGTGCCTCTGCCTTTAGGGCCTCACCCACTGCTACCCCCAAACTCAGCCGCAATGATGGCAGCGTACTTGCAGCAGACGCATCAGAGACTACTGCTAGGACACTCTCCTTTATCTCGAGGATCAGTGTCCCCACTAGTTTCATCGTCATGCTCACCACCAGCCGCGACACCTGGTTTACTAGTGTCGCCTACTAGCGGTGGGGACATGTCCCCCACAGCAACACCCCTACCAGCCGTGCTGGACTTCAGCACGAGAAAAACTTCATCGACTGAGGACGAAGAGGACGAGCAAATTTTGAATTTAAGTAAACCGCCGACTCCGTCTTCATCGACGGAGACTAACAACGGACCTCTAGACCTGTCCTGCAGTAAAAAAAGGCCTGGGACTGAGGAGTCTGTTACTCCACCTCCACGAAAATCATCTCGTTTATCGTCATCAGCGCAACAGGAAACATCTCCTTGCGCGTCTTCTTACAGTCGGCCACCAGTAGTCTCACCCTGGTCGTCACCCGTTGTGGCCTCACATTTTCCTTACTTTGCTGCGGCTGTAGCGGCGGCAGCTACTAGTCAACAGCAACTGTCACCGAAGAGCACTGGAGTTATGGATCCTCACCATTTATGGAACGGTAAAATGAAACCTCCGACGTCTCTGGACAAGTCTTTTCAGCCAAGCGAGGCAACTAAAGCACTAGAGAAGATGAGTGAGCTGAGCAAACTAGGTGGGGAAGACCTTTTCAGAGCGTCTACGGGTGGATCGTCTGCTGGCGGTTCGTCTGCTTCATCCGGGAGTCGACACAGCGCCTGGCAATCCCACTGGTTGAACAAAGGGGCAGACCAAGCTAAGGACGTTTTAAAATGCGTCTGGTGTAAGCAAAGTTTCCCCAGTTTGGCTGCAATGACGACTCACATGAAGGAAGCAAAACACTGTGGCGTGAACATGCCTGTACCTCCTTCTGCAACTAATCTACACTCGCAAACTGGAAGTATGCCTTCGATATCCACTTCTCAGCAACATCAACAACAGTCTTCAGGTGGAAACGGAGGCAGCAATAGCTCGTCGAGTGCATCTAGTGGCAAACAAAACCCTTCGGAGTTGAACCTGCTGATTAAAGAGACCATGCCGTTGCCAAGAAAACTCGTCAGGGGACAGGACGTCTGGTTAGGCAAAGGTGCGGAGCAGACACGACAGATCCTTAAATGCATGTGGTGTGGACAGAGCTTCCGTACACTAGCAGACATGACGTCTCATATGCAACAGACTCAGCATTACACTAACATTATATCGCAGGAACAAATTATCTCGTGGAAATCCTCTGATGATAGCAAAACCAATTCTAGTGGTGGAACAGGAGGGGCGGGTTCTGGTGGTTCTGGACCAGGAAGTGGAGGACCTCCTGGTAGTGGATCTCACAGTGGAAACAACGGGCCAGGTGGAGGTGCAACTAGCAGTCACGTTAGCGCTGTGTTGACTTGTAAGGTTTGCGACCAGGCTTTCAGTTCTTTAAAAGAGCTTAGTAACCACATGGTGAAGAATTCTCACTACAAAGAACACATCATGCGTTCCATTACTGAAAGTGGAGGAAGGCGACGTCAGACTAGAGAGAAACGGAAAAAATCCCTGCCGGTGCGCAAACTTTTAGAACTTGAACGTGCGCAGAATGAATTCAAAAATGGAGACGTTACCACTGGTCTAGGACATGGCCTAGTGAAGCACGCTGGCAGAATAACGTGCGAGAAATGCGGTGATAAAATTGAAACGAGCATCTTCGTTGAACACATTCGCCAGTGTATCGGCGCCGGTGCAATTGGAATCAATCAAAGAAATTTTCTAAAGAATGCTTTGATGTCTAACCACTTGCCTCCTACTCTGCCATCAGGCGAGTCCGGTCGCAAAAGTGTAAGCGAGGAAACTTCGTCAGTTTCATCACGACACCACCGGTCACCTTCTTCTGCCAGCGATGCAACGACTCCTGGAAAAGAAACGCCAACCCCAAATACTAATGAGTCGACAGGTTCTTCGTCTCCCTCAGTTTTGAACGCGATCGAAAAACTGATAGAGAAAAGTTTTGACTCTCGTGTTCGGCACAGTACTTCAAATATGCACCATTCTCAAACTGGTGCGCCGATGGGTTCGAGTATCTTGAAGCGATTGGGTATTGACGAAAGTGTAGACTACACAAAACCTCTAGTTGATCCGCAAACAATGAGTCTCCTTCGTTCGTACCAACAGCAACAGTACGGTTCCTCAGCATCCGGGAGACGTGAGCGTAGCGGCAGCGAGTCCAGTTCGATATCAGAGAGGGGCAGCAACCGCACTGACACTTTAACTCCAGAGAGGCGCATCGATGTTGGAGGGAATGAGCGATTATCGTCTCATAATCAACGCCTGACACCTGACAAACACACTCCTCGTCAAACTCCTGAAGAATCCGGAGACGAAGAAAGTAACGTTGTCGTAAAGAAAGAACCTCGAGATGACGATGCAGAGGCTCACCATTCAAATGATGAAACCGAGCAGTCGTCCCAGCGAGAAGTGATTGTTAAAAAGGAAGTTGAAGATCCTCGCGAAGAAGATGAACAACCTACGTTCAACCACCGTAGAAACAGTATTCGAGAACCTTCAGAAGATCGGAAAGATGCGCTGTCTCCTAATCCGCCGACACCTAGGCCAACTGGTAGTCAATCCGAACAAGTTACTAGAAGTCCTTGTAGAAATAGCACAAGTAGTCCAACCAGTAGCGATCGATCTGTGACGCCTCGAGGAACACCAGATGCGAAAGCCTCTAGCAGTCTTGGAGCTTTATCCTCAATGTTCGACAACCTTTCTGGTGGAGGAAACAATGCTGGCACAAGTGCAGTTGATGGACAAGGGCGGAAGACTAGTAGCCATCCGTTAGCAGCCTTGCAGAAGTTGTGCGATAAAACTGAGACTCGTGGAGCAGGCGGCGGCACTAACTCGCGGTCAGGTTCCAGCTCTTCTGCGCATGGCAGCGGAAGTAGCAACGTTCCGGCTAGCACTGCCGCTCAAGGTCCGACACCTGGTGCTATCCTGGCCTTTAGCTGGGCCTGTAATGACGCCGTTGTAACTGCCGATTCTATCATGAAGTGCGCTTTCTGCGATACTCCTTTTATTTCAAAAGGAGCATACAGGCATCACTTATCGAAAATGCATTTTGTGAAGGACGGAATGATACCGGACCCGATGACGATCGGTAGGTCTGCCGCAGCGGCCGCAGCTGCAGCTGCTGCGGCTGCCGCTGCGACTTCACAACCCAACTCGAGTAGTTCAAGTCATTCGGCAGCATCCCCGCCTGCAGTCCAACGGAAGTCACCACCTATTGCAACGGCAAATGGTAGCCCGTCTCAGACGACGACGTCACCATTGGAAGAAAGTCCGCATTCGAAATTTCTCAAATATACGGAACTGGCCAAACAGTTATCGAGCAAGTACGTATAGTCCGAGCCCCGCAAATAGCGGTGCCATCTGTATATAAGTGTATCTATACTGTGACGGGGTAGCGAGGATTCTGTCGTCGATGACGCGCCAGTAAATGTGTCTTTTACTGAGCGTGTGTATATGCGTCGGAAGAAATTGACGATGACAACTTTATAGTATACTACCACATCCAAAAAGTCTTATTGTAAAGAATTCAAAAAACATGTATCAGTTTTATACATCGAAATGATTCTTTCTCACACTTCAGAGTAAATTTGATTAAACAAGTTATGAAGATAACAATGATGATTGAAATATTCCTAAATATACATTTAAATAATATTTTTCATTTTTTTATGAATTTACGAAAAAATTATTTTGTAAGAAAATTATTTGAATGCTACATAATAAATTAGAAATCGATGTTTTTCTTTATTTTAAGACTTTTTTTAGGATCTATCCAATGTATACAATCGAAAAGACTATTCGACATTCAAATTTTAACGATCGCTGTTGTCTTTCCACAAGTGGTCACTACATTTTAAGTAGTTCATAAGACGTGATCTTAATCTTCGATTTTCATTATTGCAAAACGGCATTTGCGCTAAATATTTAATGTATATTTCGTATACCGTGTAATAAAACGAAACAAACTAAAGAACACTCACTGTAGGTGTATAATGACACGAGTCTCGTTGATGTCTTCCGGTGTAAATATAATTGTGCGATATGTAACACCGTAACGTCGTCGCAAGTTAGGTATTGGAGTCTAGAGACTATTTATTTCTGTGATGATTTATACTTGTAAGACAATTATTATTGTACTTATTTTATTTTATGGTTGTTTACAAGATTATACATTGTACTTGAAAGCGAAACGACCTTTTTTGATATTGACAAAAATAAAACATCAAGCAGAAGATTAATAAACTTAATTTTATTTGCATCACGTTTTTTAATTTTAAGTATTTCTACACTTTTGTAGCAAAAGACTGAAGTCTCAATTGTTTGTTCTTCTTTAGAAACTAACTTAGCTGTAGTATCTCTCTCTTTCTCTCTCTCTTTGTTTCTCAGTTTTTCGTATCCTCTTTCATGTAATCACGCATACCCTAACACACCTAATCGCCCGTTAAATTAGCCCGTTTGTTTATTCTCGATCACTCGATTCTCTAGTCAAGACCTAGCACGCGACGACGTTAATGATATGATTCAGGACGCGCGATTGCGTACTGGAACAAGGTGACGAAGCGTGCAACTAGTTAGGAAACGAGATTCGAATTAATTGTGATGCCACCATATCTCGCGGCACCGCTGAGTCATGCGGGCTCGGCGCGCGGCCAAGTATGTGATTTTATATTATTAAAAGAACGAGGGAAACAAAGAAGAAAACGACATTAACAAAAAATCTCTAATAATTGAGCACCTCTTACGTTTCTTTGATTTATTATTGCAAACTCTATCAGTAGCTGGACGGTTTTGCTTTGAGATTCCAAGTTTTTTTTTAAATCAATCTGAAATGAAATAACTTATAATTCCAATGTAAATTTTTTCTTGTCAATAGAACTGCATCATTTTATCGACTGAGATTACAATAATTATTCATCATCTTGTAGCATCAAACAGTTCTGAAACGAAAAAATACATGGATTTATTTTTTAATTTTTTTATTTTATACTCTCTTGCCATGAGTGTAATCAAATCAAAATTGTTAAAAAGAACAGAATTGTCATTCTTACATTTGTACAAACAGCTGTTATGTCCAAGGACTTAATTAATACATTTTCTGTACTCGTGGCTTTGCCTGGCGTATTCTCCTACAATACAAAATTTAGTTTACCTGTAAAAGTGGTTGTGCTCTACAAGAATGATAACATTTGCAACAGAGTTACGGTTATCCAAGTCGAAGGAACTTTTAGAGGTTGATTATGAGAGAAAACACAATGGCAAAAAGCAGCGCTCTATTTGGAAGCAACATTTGACTAGAGAATCTTACTTAAGACCTGTGCAGGTCAACCGTCAGTATGTATACCTCTAGCTTAAGGCGTAGGCTAGTAGCATAGACTAGTTAGGGGCCGTGGTCCCGTCTAGGAATCTCTTTGTTGATAATAATCGTGGCAGGACTGGTAACTTGCACACGATGCTCAGTGAGTGGACAAAACAGAAGCGGCACACGTGACAGTGCAATATCGAATTTCACGAAGTGCGCCGCTCTCAGGCCGAGCGACTGGGTTATACCGACCGTTGTACATTTCTTTTATCTTCCTGTTCCCGAACCCCTTCGCCTATTGTTTCTAAGTTAACCCAACGATATTTATTGCGTCAACAAAATGTAAATTGCGGTGTAAAATACCGTCACTTAACGACTGCTCGACTTGATTGTGTATATTGATTGTAATGAAATAAACGAATGAATCGTACACTGTGAAAGAGAGAAGAATATTAGAAAGAGTGAGAGAGATGATCGAACGAACAGGAGCAAAAGGATAGTGATATAAATATATATAAAATTGCAGAGGTGGGAAGAATGCGAAAGTGGTATGAATGGAACGAGCGGACAAAAAGTGTAATGTGTGGCATCCGGAGAATCGGAAAACTGAGAGGACAAAAACTGTTTCGGAACGTGACACAAATTCCCCCCAGCCCCCTTTTTTCCTCTTTCCCTTCCACCCACCCTTAAAAACACAAACTTGTATACGTACTTCTTGTAAACTCTAATTCTTCAATCGCGGATTTTAAAGTATTTATCGAACATAATAATAATGATATTATGATTGTAATTATATACGACTGCTGAGAGTGTGATGAACGAAGAGAAAGAGAGGATGCACATAGAACACAGGCGCAGTGATGTTAAGAGCGCGCTGTTTAAGCGCGACTTCTTACGCAAATTCACTTGTATGTGTGCACACATCAACACACCGATACGAAACACATACACACAAAGATATACATCATGTATACGCGACTTAAAAAAACATTTTAACAGATTTGTCATTATTTAATTATTTCGGTTGTATTTTAAAATGCAATTAAAGCTCAAATAAATATATATGTTATAAACTACAACCCAATTGGCATTTTTATTCCTGAGTGTATACCTACAAATGATTGTCATGATTCGAATAAAATGTTGAGTTTAACTTATAAAAACCGATCGTAAACTGTTATTTATATTATTTTGTGTAATAATGTATATGTTTGCAAAGCAATATAGTAACGTTTTTATCATTATAAAACGTCAGACTAATAACGTAAATTCGCACGCAATTTATGCATTCTTCCATTTTCGTCTGATTCGCGCTCAAGCACGATTTTCGCAACAATTTTTTGTCTTCTTTATGATGACGTCCAAGTTCGGACCGGTCATTATGTTGCAGTCATTCGGCGCGGACTCCTCAGTGTGACTAATAGACCCTCGCTTGAGATTTCGTTATCTTAACGAAATCTTGATTGCTCTCAATCTCTTCACATTTTCGTGCACAACTTCACTTGATTTATGCACATTATCGGCTTGTTTTGCATTTTTTTATGACCAACAAAACCCGAAAATGCGTCATCGATTTTGTTCTTTATTTGTTCACATTAAGCGATGGATTATTTCTTCCAATAAACATATAAATTTGCATCGGGATAACATAAAGTTCGACTTTTTGACAGGAATGAATGATAAACAAATTAACGTTTGCGGAAAAAATATCAGATCGAAAAAGGAGTAATGAAAAATCGAACGAAAATTATGGCTGAGGCACGGCTGGAACTTTAAGATTCTTTTTTGCATTCGAAAACAGCGAATCACGCCGAAGGACAAGGATCTGGTAAACCAAACCGGTCGCTTTGGGTGCTCTTTTCATGAAAGATATACAGTGCATGCCTCAGATATGCGCATACTTTTTAAATCAAACATAATGCACTAATGAATCGATGCAACAGCAAACTGTCGATCCATTTTTCCTATTGTCCGTTTTCGATTCTGCACTTTGGTTTGCTACAAGCTCACACAAATTTACTTTCAAAGATCATAAAATTAAATTTGCTTTTGTTTTGAAATTGGCGCTTACATAAAAATTGATTGCAGAATTTTAGTTTTTAATCAGCTAACAGTTACGTTCACTTTGTCCCGCGGCTCTTTGAGTCTCATATTTATAACGTAACAAATTTGCAAGTACATTAATTTATTTTGAGTTACGTTACATTTTGATATCTATCATAATTTCAGTCAACTATAAAAATGTCGATCATGAATGATACGCGGTAAGGGCGTGCAAAAAAATGCCGCTAAGCAAGTGTGCGGGTTAAATGAGGCCGCAGTGGTTAATCGACCGTGCCACGATATTCCTTGCTTTCGTTTAACGATTAATTACCGCGAGAGTCATATCTGTTAAAGTGATACAGCATTAATCCTTGCTTATATTACAACGCCGCAGCTCATAAAAATCATTATCAAATATAAACTGCAAATGCCGATGCATGCAAGTTGCACGAAAAATGTCGTGATTTCATTAGTGCGTTCAGTGTCAATCCTTTTAATCAAATCAACTTTCTGCATTCAATTTTAACCAAGAAAGATATTTCCTTTTTTCCTCCAACAAATCATTGAATCGAGTTACACCAATTAATTAATATGTTTTTGTAAATGATAATGTTTTCAATAATTCGAAAACCGTTTCTCGTAATGGAAACCGGTGCAATACATCTAACTAACGTAAATAAGCCGTATTTGAATATCAAAACGTTTACGATTTTTCTGACGAGTAGAATCCGTCCAAACGATCGATTAACTCGCTCAATTTTAGAATTTCCTTTAATGGGCTTTGCACGTGAATAGGCTCTTACGATTGTCTCTCCCACGAGCTTCATTCCAATCGAAATTTACGAGCTCTCGTTCGCAACTGTTTGAATGGAATTTAAAAAAAAATTAATATCATAAAATTTCTTATGTTGCTATCAAAAAGCATACTTGTGTAAATTTTGAATCTGATCAAAAAAGACCGTCACTTTTCTGAATTAGATCTACCTAATTTGTTAAAAAACAGTACAAACAAAAAAGCATTGCTGTATCATCAAATTGTATTGACTTTTAAGAATACAATCACACGAGCGAGTGGTTTTGCATGGCCGATGAAGCTCGCAACGTGTATCATCGAACCCGCAGCGCTTCGGGACCTGTCTCGTGGCTTTGTTATCTAAATCGTCGGTCCATCAACCAGTGCAACATTATCGTAAATAGTCGACGATACACATTTACGCAGCACGTTTAATTGACCATTCGGATGACGGCGATGCCATGGTCATCGATATGCACCTATGCGAGATAAAAAGAAAGCGTGGTAATGATCCCTCAGATCCCAGATAACACTCAGTCTCCGATTCATTATTTATTTTTCATCTTTTTTCGTTCTTCGTCAAATCAATAGATCTGTGCAATTTCTGATGCTGATTTTATTGTGTCGCTACATTGTGAGCGATCGGCACTTTTATTAAAGGTTGAATTTGTTGTCGATAATTTTTCAGACAACTAAAACCAAATTCTTTCGTCGTGGATGGAAAAAAAATGAAAATTAGATATCAAATTAAACTTGTACAGATGTGAAGTGTCATCGAAAAGATGGCATGAATTAAAATTATTCATAATTGTCGTGATATTTTATTAATATTGCTGGCATGCATTTTGCAAAAACAGAAATAAAATGCCGGAAGACAAAACTGATGGCAGACAATGAAAAGAGCAGCAACGGCTTAGAAGCAGACGGCTGCCCATTGCCTGGGGTTGGTAATGAATTAGTCTAATGGGTCGTAAAGAATGCGATCTTACGGAGCGAAGAAAATAAAACTTGCATATCGATTTTGCTACCGATTCTGAAAACTAAACTTCAACGAATAAAGAGGAGGAAATAAAAAGCGTAATCACTTTTATCCAGTTTTCATCAGCGCAGACCTCTCTCAAAGTAAATAAATTTACTCGCTCAAAGTAAACATGAAAATAAAAGAAATTCTATCTCAAAATTTTTTAAAACAACTAAAAGCAAGGATAAAAATAAATAAAAGAAACTATTTGGTTTATTTATTGTTTCGCTACATAAGTTTATAAGCTTAAATAAATACAGAGGGTTAAGATTTTATAAAGTTTTATATATTGTAGTTATCAGATACGTGGGAAATGTGACTGACTTAGGTCGGATTAAGCCATACTTAAGGGTTGCTGATGTGTTTTCATTGCAAAGCAATTCAGAACTGGTTGACGGGACAATTCATGTCGCATCGGCTGTAGCTCTGAAGAGCTGACAAAAAAGTAGTTGTGTGTATGTAAGTCAATACGATGTGATTTGCGATCTTCGCATTCGAATCGTGTCTCGAAACTTGATGCAGGATTAAAACTAAGGTTTTGGTTTAAATGCAAGCTGCAACGGTCACAATTGCGAATTTGACAGTCACGTGAGTTTGAATGTACATATGTCTTTCTTGCCATTTCATCCCCTTTTCAAATGTCAGAAACAGGGTTACTTTGATGATTTCTGTGTCTTCTTGTCGGCGAATCAGAGAGCGCGACGAACGAAAAAGTTTCATCCAAATCGTATATCAAATTTAACGACTCATTAGCATAATAATTTATGCGTTATGACTCTAACTCAAAACCAAATCTATTTATTAAATGAACGTCGAGGAGTGATTCAAGGTAATAATATTTCGAGCTACGTAATAGTAATTTCACTTGTTATTTCACTGAATACACCGATGATTTAAGAAGCGTGAACATTCACCGGTTATATAGGCGTGGTATTACCAGCCTGCTCACCCACGCGTTCTTGAACACTTGACATCTTCATCATCGATCGTTCGGACAAACATCAATATTACAATCCGTCCCAGCTTTATAAAAAGAATCAAACTCAATTGCATTTGAAAACACGAAACATAAATTTTATTATCGAAAATTGATCGAATGCCCCAATTAGCTAGACAGCTTATCGAAATTTGACGAACCTCAAAATGACATCTTTCAGATTTTTTATTCAAGTCCGTCTGTATTCTAGAAATAAAAATTCGATCACTCTCAATCTGCATAGAAACATTTTTAAATAAGTCAGCCGATCAGAAAATGTGCATACTAAATATGGTTTGGAGACAGGTGAAGGATTTATAATTTACACGTTCTTAAGTAAATTGATGCTTTTACGAAAACGTCATTAGCCAGTCGATGCGACTAACCATCGATCGATGCTCTCGTGTATCCGACGGATAACATTAACCATCGAAACGTCAGAGGCAGCTCGTAAAGAGTACCGGGTGGATGCTACGTTCAGGTACACTGCCGGTTATCGTTCGGTCCCAACCATCACAAATCTTAGGTTATCGTCGGATCTATCGCTTTTTGGTGGTTCCGTAATGTTCGTTCTCGTCCTTAACTGCGACCGTTCTTCTGCACCCAAGATCCTATAATACACAACTCTTGTCCATACCCCACATTTTGTATCCCCGTCTTGTGTATGACAAGCGAAATTCTAGTCCCCATTCAACCCTACTAAACTCCAATTTTCACTTGAATTTCCTAATTTGAATAATTTCTTTTCGCTGTAACAAAATTGATTTCCAGCAGACAACTGATGAACGGTTGAAAAAAATATCTACTTTTTTTTAGAATTCTAGAGAAATAATAAATGATACGATCGATTCCACGAATTACCGAAGATAAAATTAATGTTCATATTGAGGTTTTGTAGTGAAACAACTGGTGTAAGTTTTATTTCGCTACTGGAATTAAATCAGTTCGATTAAATTTGCACTTCGCGAGAAACATTGATGACGAACATCAGTCGCCCCAACTGACTTTATCTGAATGAAAATAAAAAGTACACTTATCATATCGTCATTCATTCTGAATGCCAAACAAGAAAAGAGGACCATTTTATTTGCTAAACGACGGAAATTCAATTTCGCGCATGTGCCAACGCTTATCAGATGCACGCTTGCCAATCTCATTGCTGGCACAAAGAATTACACTTCGGAGTGACTAAAAATGTTTGAACTGTAAAAGACAATCTTTTGGAGGATGTCATCTGCGCCTCGATGATCGCGTGAAAATTTCAATTACGCGAATGATTGTACCATAAATTTTGTTTAGCTGCCGGTCGATCTTTTTCCAGTGCGTCGATTCATTTTCCTCCTGGCGTTCGTTAATTCGAGGGCAAGACTCATAAATCAGACGCTCTCGCGCAGAAACTGTATTATTACCGAGTCAGCAGCGTCCTAATCTCGACGAGCGATTCCGGTTTCAGGGAGGCCGAACTACCAAATGAAATGCCAATCTTGAACGAGTCACACACTTTTTCCCCCGCATCTCAGAGCCAGTTCAGGGTAGATACCATTTACTTTGCATAGGATATAATATGTGTCTACTGAAGCTTTCATGTTTTGTTGAAGATAATAAATTTGGTTTTAAAAAAAGCCAGGAAGAGTTGGAAACACACCAATTAAATCGTTTACCAATTTGACGGAAATAGATGAATGGTGAATAATGAAAAAGAATCGTAAATGAAAAAAGTGTCCGGGCTATAATAATATCTGGCCACACAACATAATATTTATTAAATTCAATATCCGCAATGCATCATCGATTTTTTGAAAACAATATCGTTCGGACGCGATAAATAACGAAAAACGCGGCGCACCGTAAATAACAATAATTTAGACCGCAAAATTTACATGTTTGTAGAATTATCACAACAAATTATTTATTACAACATAAATCAGGTCATAAACGTACATGTCTGAGTGTCGGGGCATTTTTGCTCGCGCGACGATTTTGCCCCAATAAAACTAAACGACACAAATAGGCGGTGTATTTTACGGCGTATATCTTGCGCTAAATATCTTCAGCAACGGTACAGTTTTAGGTGCGAAAGCCGTCATTATTTATTGGGCATAAATTGCATAATAAAATTATGCCCGTCCGCGGTGCATAGTTGATCGCTTTGAAATTGTGCCGTGTGGAAAGCTCTGCTCCTTTTATTTCTGTTTAATCGTGCCATCACAGATAAGACCACTCGTTACGAAACTACTTGTTCGCAAATTTGATTTAATTGTGTCACCCATGTCAACACATAGAGATTGTTGTTATTTCACTCGAATGTTCGCCACCGAACAGCAACCTAATCAAAAGTTAAACCACTCCTAACGATTTATGACCCCGACCGAAATTTTGTTTTCAACTTTATCTCTCCCTCAATAAAATGGATTTCTTGAAATTTTCACATCAGGTCCACGTTTAACATTCTGGTTCTCAAAAATTGTCAATTACGGGTTTATTTATCGTTGGATGACGTCATGAAGATTGCCAATGAATGTTATACATGTTTGACGGAAATGCGAAAAATGAAGCCGGAGAATAAAGTTTTTATGGTACTTTGAGGTCGGTATATTTCAGACGTTATTTGCTAGATTGGGTAACAAACGTTGATGAGTGAGAAAGATTCCTGTTTTATGTCCAGCCGAAAGAGAATAAATGTCCGCAAAATTTGTAACGGTCGATTGGGTTTCAATAGTAAGTCATGATCTTATAGGACAAAAGTTGAACGTTAAAAATTTAACAAAGATCAGACAAACGAGCGCGAACTGATGTTCATAATTTGTTGTATTATGAAGGAGAGGAGGTCCTTGTGTCAGACCCGCAGGTGCCAGCACGGTATTTTATTGCCTTGTAATCGAGCCGTCGAGACGCCGGAAGTGGCTGTAGATAGCGAACCTGCAGGAAACGAGCGTGGGACCTCACACGATGTCACGCTAAAACGATCGCAATTCGTCCCCCTGCAACCCAGCAAGTCTACATTGCATAGACAATGACATATTTCATGACTAAAAGCACCAGTCCTTCAGAAATATCATCGCCCTGTCATATACTAAACTTGACAAATTCAACGACTCGAAACACATTTTTATAACTGCATTAAAGTTCAAAAAAGAAATTCGTACAAATCATAAAACAAGTTTCATAATCAAAAAAAAAGTATCACTCGCATTCAATGCGATTGTACCAAAGAGCGAATCATTCACGCAGCAGTGACTTCTGGAAACCGAGAGAAGTTGGATCATAAATTTATCAATTTAGCATTTTCGTTGCAATCAAAATACATTGGATATCGCGGCCTTTGAATCTTGCTAATGAATAATTAAAACATCAACCCATCAAACGGTCGATATAACGTAGTATATATAAATCAACGGTTGCGCGAGCAAATCGCAAAAATATAAATATACACAGACAGCGATGATCTGAACGAATCGTATGATTCCATCGAGCAAAGTCAATGGAAATTAAAATGAGTCGATAGGTAGCATCAACGAGGATATTGAGGAACTATTTAGCTGTTTCTTATAAATATGCATTTCTGTGTCGATGAATCAGAGGACTCACGGCTCGCGCTCCAGGCGGTAAGTCGCGTTGAGAGCGTTAACGAGCGAAGAAGGCCCTTCGTCCTTGTCCCACTAGCACTCCTCTCTGTATCGGAACAAGTGGTAGCCTCCACGGAGCAATTCCAGCCCGCGTTCTTAGTTGTGCGAATTTGTTTAATTAGAAGCTAGGCCGGCGATACATTAGCAATTCAAATACCCCGCACACGACCCTCCTTCCCCCACTCCCAGTTTCTTACCAGCTCCTTGGTAATTGATCTTTTTCTTCGTTATTTCAATTGATTTCCTCTAATTCAACTCGATTCGTTTATTTATGCAATTAACTTTTTGGTTTTTAAAAATAAGAATAAACGTTTCGTATTCTAGTTTGGTTTTTCATTATTGTAATTGAATTTTGCTGTGTTAGATAAAATTGGTGAAATAAAATTTGAAGTGTTTATTGTGATAAAAGCAATAGGACATTGTAGCTTGTTTGCACGTAAAGATTGCTTCGTCGACTCGTGATGTACTGTAGCAGAAAGACACAAAAAGACGTTTGTATACTGTTAAACATAATCAAACGACTCCAGTCTCGAGAGTTTCCGCTGGAACGTGGCCAGTTGGGAAGCCCAGTGCTTTCGCTTGAATTTGTGTATGCAGTCTAACATATTTTTGATGTGTGTATCAGAAAAAATTCGCCTATTGTTGCGGAATCATTCATTTGTCAAGATGGAAATGGAAATGACGCATAACAGTGGCTGAATGAAACATAGCGACTACCAGAGTATTATATTTTTCTTTTCTTTTTCATCTGTTATGGCTATCTGCTTTTAAGGACGAAAAAAATAGAAACCAGAATCCATTCAAAGTGTATGTTTCGAAGCGTATAATTTAAAGTTCATATTTGATGAATTACATTTATGGAGATAATAGTATTGTAATATTTTGCAATGTCGATGTGATATTGCTGAGCGTAAAAAAGTCCACGTTGGATACGGATGTCTGACGAGGGTGTCGATGATAATGAGGAGGGAAAAAAGAGTAAGAATCAGTTTCTCGGCTCGCCTGACATCCTCACCTATAATTCATTCGGGACGCGACAGTGTGCGTCACTCGGAGAATCGGTCCGTCTCCCTTGCAGCAACGCCATAATTACCAACATAAATCAATTGGTCGATGAGATCATACGAACCTTCGGGCAATATATTGAGCCAGCAGACCCATATAACCCCGCACCGCTGCGCCAAACGTTGAATGTCAATTGAATCGGCAGCAGTCACTTTTGAACCATCACGAATTGCCATCTTATTTATGACACTTCTTTTTTAGACTTCTTTTGTTTTGAGAAGAAATAAAAGCTAGAAATTAATTAACGAATCAGTAAAAAGGTGATGAGTATTTTGTCTGAATAGACGATTGTTAATTAAAACATATTTGCTTTTTAAAAAGTTGTTGAAAGTTTGAAAAAGTCAAACTGAATCAAATTTTGAGCGACTGTTATTAGTACGGGGGTTATTTGATATTCCGACCACGTAAACAACTTTTACTCTCTTGATTATAGACATCGGCGCAATGAACGAGGTCCAGCCTTCTTTATCTCAATCGATATCTCGCTATATCTTCTGCAGCGTATCTCATCTTACGAAAAAAAAAAAACATCGCATCTATATATAGATTTTTTCAAAAAATGTCGAACAAATAATTAGAAACTGGCTATTTCACCTTATCTATCATCACTCAAAGTAGGTGTTAACAAAATGAAAAAGAAAAAACCTGCTCACCTTATTTAACCTCCGTCTAATCATTTCTGTTCCGGTAGACGAATTACGAACTGCCAATTTAGAAATTCACTCAATGAGTTTACAACAGTAAAACCAATGATTCTGCAAATGAATGACGAATCGAATACGATAAAATGATACGAACTTCAGTAGATTGACTTGAAAACTCAATTTGCAAATTAATCTGTGAATAAATTTGCGCGATTTTTGTGCGTGGGTTTGTAACATACGTTGATACTCGAGGACTGATCTTGTTGAAAGACTGGACAGTATTATTTATAAATAACTGGCGAGAGATCGGATAACTTACGAGACGCTACGAGAAAAGTAAGGACACGGTGGTGCCCCTGCGCGCTCCTGGTCACGATTCGCGAGCTCCCGTATTTGAATACAATGCACGATATTGTCCGCGTCATATCATATATCTTCGCCTCTAAATAAACGCCGTCTTAATATTATTTTGACCTTCGGACAGACGATGTCCAGTCGAACCGAGGGATGCGAACAAGCACCATATGGGATAAATGCCAACGAGTGCGTTCAATGGTCCACACACGACAAAAAAAAGTGTGCACGCCTTTTAACACTACACAAACGTTTGGATGAATTAATGCGACATCTAAATTTCATCTTGGTAGACACAATGGTGGTATTGACGAAAAACGTGGCTCGCGACAAATTTACAGTGTTGTTTTCTGATTCACGATACAGTATACGTAAGTTGGTAGTGTTTAGCCGAATGCCATATGCGAAAATTTTATCTGTACGATAGCGCGTTATGGCGTGTAATACGCGCGCATAGAATACTATGCTAACTCCATGACAGAAAGCCAACGCGTACATTACCAGCTATCTCTGGTCCATATCAAATGCGACCGAGCCCAATGCCTTCCATTTATTTTCTCATCTCCCCAGTTTCTTAGCCTTTGTAACAGGCTTTCGTTCTGGCGTTTCTTTACGAATGTTGCGCGCGGGACAAGAGCTTCGTTTTCCGCAACTAGTTTTACATTTCAAACGCTACAAAGAAGCTTGATACCTTTGTGGTATGAAGCTTCATTTCAGTCGACGAGAGAAAAAAATCCAACTTCCTCGTTGATTTTACGAGTTCAAATTAATCACAGTACAATCATCTAATGAATTTGTCTCTAGGACGAGCAAAAAAAATAGAAGGCACCGGAGAAGATGCGAGGGAAGAAACACGAGAAGAAGCAAAAAGAGCGCGAGCGCGGATTTAGCGAAATGAAATGGCGAGGAAAGGCAAATAAAGAAAAGGAGAGGGTGGAAGTGCGAAATAAAGCGCCGATACAAAAGCTCTCAAGGACTTCTATGAGCAAGCTGCTTCAACTAACAAACTCGTCGGACGGAAAGGTCGCGCGGGGCGTCGAAAAAAGCGAGCATTCCAGACAAAGTTTCGTCATTGCGAAATGACACGAGTGGTCTTTATAGCGTGGAGCCGCCGGCTGTATTGACAAAAGTGTCGCTTGTTGTTGCGTCTCTCTCGCAGTTGCGTTGCGCCATTCGCCGATATTACTGACGTGACGGGTCGCGGGGGCCACAGGGGGATCGGCAGATTATTGGCGCGCAAAAAGCCAACGGTGATTGCGACGAAATCATCGCGATGAACGCAAGAAGTCGCACAGTTGCGAACTTATAAGACTCAAGAGCCAGACTGTTCCAATCGAGAGACGCGCGTCTCAAAACTGAATGAAGAGTCACGTTCGCCGAATGAAATACCCGTGCCGAATAATCGCGAGCGAATCAGCCACGCCAATGTCATTGATTAACAACCCTGCACATCTGCGCGACTCCTCTCTGTTTTTGGCTTTTTCAAATCACAACGCCCTTTCTTTCCTATGAATGATTAGAATCTAGTGCGCCGCGTTTCCTGCAACTGTGGAATTTCAAGTAAATTGACTTGCAGAAATCTTTGACAGTTCGCTTACATTTGCACAAACAAACTATAATCTATCACTATATCTTAATTACTTGTAAATTACTCTAACCATAAATGAGTCGTAGTGTAATTATAATTGATTAATTGACATTCTTTGAGAACGTTTTTTTAATAAAATTATTACGATGCTTTTAATCTGGTGCAAAAAAAGCGAATTGAAATTTGTTCGAGACAGTGATGTGCCAATACGTGACCGTACTGTACGTCAGGATCAAAATCTCACAAGAGAAATATACCTGTAAGGGTATACATATTGGGATAAAGGTGTTGGGATGGAATGGATTATTAGTATTGGCACTAAGAACAAAGCAGCGAGTGGTGATGTTGGATCTGACTCTAGGGAGTTGCGGCTCCTTGGAGATTGCTAGATCCAGTGTTGCACTATCATATGTGTAATCTACGTGTGGCTACTACTGCTGGACCAAAAACCTACACGAAGGAAAACAAAAATAAACGTCATCCAGCTGACATGTATTATACAATGACGTGTTTGAAATATGAATTAATGACAAAGGTGAACTTGCTTTTTCTGACTTTTAAAAGAAGAGTGGAACTTTTCATCGACAAAGCACTTTTTGCAGAAAAAAAAGTGAATTGCAAAGTATCCTTTGGTTATCACGATTGACAAAATGGTAGAATGTCAATATCTGACGATGGCTTTTCGACTTGTGATCTGATCACGTTTGATATTTCAGAGGGTAGTGGAAACTTGCTTGCAGCAAGAGAGAGACAGGATAAAGGGTAATAATTGATTCAGGAAGTTGAATATGCGAACGATCCTTTCTCAACAGAACTCCTCACGTCACATCCGCCGAACGCTCGTATGCTCGTCCTTTTCTTCGTTTCACATCCAGCAGTCAATTTTGCGATGATAAAGCAAATAGATAATGTCCAAAGTTTAATTAAAACTGGGCAGCTGACTGACGTATTTGATTACTCGAGAATTTAATTAATCGTCTTGTGGCCCTATCTGAGTTTCGATGCGCTGTACGAGACGATGCGACCGCTTTCGATAAGTCAAACATTATTATTTTTGTACATCCACAAATATTGAAGTTCAGGAACCAGAAGATTTTTTTCATTTTTCTGCATCATTTTGAATTATCACATTAAAATCATTACAAACTATAAAAAATCAAATTTCGCAAACATATTGAACTCGTAGTATTTACTTCCTAAAAATGACTACCATTTCATTCAGTGTGTCTAGTCTTAAATCACACTTTATGTGAGTTTTAGAACCATCGTGATTTCTTGCTTCTCACTTGCCTTGTATTTAATGCTGCTGTAAATGACACTTAATGCATTTAAAGAAAAAGAGTTCCTTCAGTTTTATTGTCGCTTTGTGTACAGCAGTATCGAAGATGGTGTAGTCATAAAATTCACCACAGTGTAAATAGAATCACAATTAAATTCAACATAAATTATGTCTCGGGCATATTATAAATTCAACTTTTTGTGAATGAAAAAAGCGACACATCGTTTGTTAATGTAGTTCATCATTAGTAAAGTTGCGGCTGGAACAAAAGGCAGCTGACTGAAAGAAGCAAAACACATAAGAGTGGCACAACCGAGTAAAACAACATTGGCAGACTAATCACGTGAAATAATTACGTTTTGTTTTTGGTCGGCAGCGGTTGATGGACAGCGGCCCGTCACGCGAGCCGCCCGTGTACGTCGCGTCACACGCATAAACATCTAGTAAGAATATACGTGTCGGGGCGGTTGAGGGCGGTACGAAAAAACTACGTTCTTGAGGCGAACCGCACAAGGAGAACCTGACCTGGATCTCCATTAACGTTCGTCACGCTGACTCGAAACGCCAATCTCGGTTCGTAATATTCATGACCTTATACGTACATATCCATCATGTTTTTACAAGTCCCTTTTTAAATTAGAACATTTCAATTCTCATGTCTTTCTGATCGCGATCAATTGGTGTGATTTTTTTAACTAATAACAATTTTACGTGCAATTTTTGTTTTTCATTCAAGCTTGCGCATTTACGACGGTCGGAATAATTATAAGAATTACACGGCCCGTTATTTCAGAAAGAGTTGGTCTGACGAAATTAACTTTTTTTTTGTCGCTCACTAAGTCACAAGTGTAAAGGATAGGAGATTTAAATTCATGTTGGGGTACTTTTATGATAGTCAAGAGAGGGGTCGCAATAACACAAAGACTTGTAATATATCTAGTAAAAATGTATCTCACTAAATTATTCTATTCATAATTCGTCATTAATCATGCGAGTATTTTGAAGACATTACGTAATGAACGAAGCGTGACGCCGTCCATGAATTAATTAGCAATGAAATTTACATTTGGAGAAAACTCCACATTTTTTGCTTTTTGTTCAAGTAAAATTTATATCAAAAAAACTGACAGTTAGTGAGATGTCGTTAATCATCTTGCACTAAATCGGTATTTATTGCAAGAATGGAACGAAAGACAGTCTTTGTGTTTTTGTGTCTTCATTTCATATCCATCAACAATACGTCTAACATCATATCAGTAGAATTCCCTATTCTTGACACGAAAAAAAGTAATTGTAAGTGACTTTTTGTCTTGTGTTTTACTTTTTGCAATTTTGAAAAAGATCTGATAGTCGCGGCGCCTAAAGGTCAAAGGTCGCATTAATGTGGACAGAGCGTGTGGCGAGTAAGTACACGACGAGCCAGGTACAATGGTAACTAGTTTTAATTACAAAGTAAGGGTGAAGCAATCAATCATAATGATGTACGTGAGGCAGGCGCGGCCTCTGGGGTGCCTAGCGCTTCTCTCTTGTTGTTGGCTCGTACTCCTCGTGACGGCTCTGCCTCAACTTGCTCTCCGTCTTGCACTCCGAGGCAAGAGAGACCCTCGCGTACACTTTGCGTATAATTTACTAGCACTGGATATACCTGAAGTTATGTTACACCGCCGATGCGCTGTCCTTTTTCACTCGTTTTTGCACCCCTTCTCGTAGCTTCTTTTTCTTCTTGTTAAACCTTATTATCATTCGTGTCATCCAGATGTCGATCATTAAAATCTTAGTACAGTGCACTGTCACTTTTCTAATTAAAATGTGCAGACGACAGAAAAAGCACATGAAGGAAAAGTGAAAACGCACGAACCGGTTGAGTTGTTATCGCGCGACATCTCATTCTGGATTGATCTTGAAAGCGTTTATAAAATGTAATTTATAAAACGCGCCGTTAATACGGCGATGTGGATGAAATTCGTTTCCCACACACAATGGGAGTTGAAAATCAGAGCTTTCGGCCCCCTCAGCGTCCGCTTGGCATCGCTCGTTTCGCCGTCTCTTTCGTCGTTAGCCATGCGTCATAGTTATCTATGCTTTTTGCCTGGAGACTGATTTAGAGCCGTCTAAGGACTCGGGCCCAACGAAAATTAAATAATTTCTAATTTATGGCGTGAATCGTAACGCGCTACTCCGGGTCTCTCTCTTGACACAGTGGTCGATATGATATTCCGTTTGCTCCTGCACCTCATGCCGCGCGACACTTTCCAGGGCGAAATGAGATAGAAAAAGACAGTCATAAATAGTCCAGCGACCATTAGTTTGCAAGCAAAGCTCTCTACCGGCGTTGCTGTACATGAGTCTCTGAATTATTACAACGTGAAAGATCGTTGTCAAAACCACGCGACAATCAATAAGTTTTGCAACAAAAACAAAACAGTTGGTGTGAATTTTGCAGCGTGCAAATGTTGGTGCTTTTTTTGGGTTTGTTGTTAGTACAAGACTTGGTTGCATCCTGTTGAGAGTAGTTAATTTCGGCTCTAATGGGGAACGAAATTTTCGTGCTAAACCGATTTATTCGAAACCTGGATGCAGCGCGAGTATTTACGCGTGGAATAATGGGCGACGACATGAAAGCGCGTGTCAAATTTCTTCGCCGCGAAGTATAAAGAAAGGCTGTCAGCGTTGCAGCATGCTAAGCAGTGGCTGCGATTCTAATATCTCATTAGTAGGAGCGAATTTCATTGTCGCATCAGAGGAATTGCATTAGATGGCAAATTTCATTGAAGCTATATCTCGAAGGCAGAGGCGTGTACCGGCGGCTCTGTCGACTCATCTGTTCTTCTTGCTCGAATCTTTGCTAATAAACGCTCGTGCATTATTGCCAGCGGTTCACGCGCGGATATATAGCTAACGGCCATCGTGCTCGGTACGTGCGTTTCAGCCCGCGGCAATGGTATGCAAATTAACGGTGACGCGGTTTAATTCGGCAATAAATAGGGGGTCACCCTTGCCGCGGCCATTCGCCCATCAGTCACTCGTGTTCCTTTTTGTCCTGCCTGTATCCTGGGAAAGCTTCAGATTTATTTGATGTGTTTCGACAATATTTATAGGTCCGGTTGGGTACCGCGCAAAACGCCAAGAGCTCCGCTCTTCCACTCCACTGTTTGCACAATTGCTAACGACAAACAAAACTCATCTACCCGAATCGCTTTTATTCTTCGCCCTATCAAACATATATTGAACGGTGTAATTACATTTTCCAAACTTAAATTCCAACCTGATCATCAAAGTTGCAATTTTTTTGCAAATAAATATTTTCTCCTTTTCTTCGTACTCAAAATGCACCACCTTCTCTTTTTAGTTTTGATATTACTTTGATAGATGATTTTTATCTATTTAATAATAATTTTATTTGTTAATTGAGCAGAGTGGTCATTGACCTGGTGTGCAAGTTTTGTACTTAACAAATAAATAAATGAACGAATTCAAGTTTATACCTCAAAAGACATCATGTTGATGTTTTTTGCTTGAAATTCAGTTGAACATTTTTCAGATCTACAGAAAGTTGATATGACTGAATGAAGTAAATTTTGTTGAATTATTTTGCATTTTATACAGCAACGTGAGAGAAAAGGAGTATGAATAATATTATAAGGCCGCGCGTGTAAGTTGAATAGACCTTATTTATTTGAGAAGGAGGAAGATAGAAAGAGAGGAAGTGCTTGAGGAATAAATAAGCTGGTACAGTTAAATAAATAAATGTCATGATCGTTGGCCGCTGCAAAATTCTGGCTTGCATTGTTATTAGACAAGCCGTTCGCTTGGTGCGGTCTGTTAATCCGGTGTAACAGAGAGAGTCCGGATCATGGCAGAGGTGAGGGAAAGGGTAAAACGGAAAGAGGTCGGAATAAGGAAAAAAAGAGCGAAAGACGAAATTTATCGTTAAAAAGAAAAGGGGGCCACGAGTATAAATCTCTGGTATTATAATGGGATCTGTCTATTATTAAAGGATGAGTGATTTAAGGGTGGGGAGGAGCTCGGCCGTACTTGGGTCTCGCCGAAGTGGGTGGAGAACGACTGAATCGTGAATTTGATCGGCAATTCTAAGCTTTGACTTTCATCGTCGTCGACGCGATTTCGCAGTGTCTGATCGTGGAGCTTTTATCCCTCGTGGAAATCCAACTCTCCAAGTGCAGACCACAGCGCTCCGACGACCGTTCAGCAACAAAAACTCGAACATTACACAAACAGCGACGAAACGCAGCGACAATTTTTGGTTTGTCACGCGAGACTGTAATTAATGGGATAGGTTTTTCGCCTCCCTCCCGAGTTTTTGTGTAAAAATTAGCAGCAACCAAAATCATGCCGACAGCGCGAAAAATTGATAAAGCAGTTACGACTGGGATGCATGGTGGAATCGCGGCGTCCGGGCTGTTCCATCGATGACAATTTAATGCGTAGAAAGAGAATTAAATGACTCGAAAGCGATTTCATTAACCCCGAATTGAATTTCGCTGCATAAACAAGGGACGCTCTCGTAAAACCAGAGGAAAAGCCTTGGCGATAAAAAACTTCCGGTTGTTGTTGCTGGTGCTCTTTTTTCGCGTTCGTTCAGTCGGCAGTCGCGGCTGTGTTGTCAGCCGGGCAAAACAAAATGGTCATTAATTAATTCATTAGTAATGAATTCGGACATTTTTATGCCCGCGGACAGCGCTTGCGTTTTGTAATCATAAATCGCTGATATCATCGACATGCGCGGCTCCCCCGATTGTAAACGCGCTGCGGCCAACAATGGCCGCCCGGAAGCTGTTACGCTGGCTTTCACTTAGAACGACTTTGATGCGCTTTTCGCAAACGTGATGTACGATAAAAGGGCGAATCGCACGAAGGGTCGCTGGCGTGCGCTGCTGTCTATCCTTCGCGCTACTGTCGTTTCTGTCTAGGTCCAGTGGGATATTTACGACTGACCGATTCATTGCCGCGCGGCAAGTTGAGCAAACGGTTGCTACAAATCACCACGAGAAAGCCAGCCTTTCTCCGCTCGCTCTGGGAAACGCCTCACATTTTTCTCCACCCGGGGATAAATTTGACTTATCGTTGACAACGCCACGAAAGATCTAGAGTCGTATCTCCCTCTTCTCTCTCTCCCTTTCCATTTAATTATCCACGCGTATACCGCGTTTTTGTACAACCAACGGCGATGTCACGTCCGAGGTTTTTGCATCGCCAGACAAAAGCGCACTGCGATTTTGTGGTACTTATAAAAGCTTATGTACCTTAAGAACTGTAGCAAAGAAATTGTAACCGAGTTACCGCGCAAGCCGAACAACGGACCAGAGGGAACGACGAAAACAGTAGCAAATGCTAAATTTCAGTAGAATAAATCTTGGTCGGTCATAAAAATAAAGTAAATCATAGTGCACGCCGAGTCTTGACTTTAGAAGGGACACAAGTTTTAGGGGGTTGCGAGTACGTGTCTGAATGTCAGCTGCTGCCAATAAATAACGTCGCGCGCTGACGTACGAGCAGCGACGAGTCATCCATCCTGCCGGTAAATTAGCTTCTGATTTTTCACGCCACACTTGGTATATAAATTTTCGCTCGTTTGGTGTCGCGCGCATTGGCCAGATCGCCGATCAAATTTCCGTCGCCAACAAGGGCGAAACTGCGCAAAAAAGAATCGCAACGTGTGTGTCTTTCTTTCAACTTTTTTTTTTCCAAAGCGTTTCACGCGCGTACGTGTGGGAAAGCATTGACAATCGTCGAGGATTGCAGCCAAGGCTTTTACCAGAGAGCGTGAACTCATTAGTTAATTCCCCGGGTTATAAAGTGTATTTGTCAAATTGTCGCAGGGCGACCCGGTTGCGTGTTTGAAAGCGCGCGTCGCGGACAAGAATAGCAACGTCTATAAGTGCGTTGATAGCAGAATCGCACCCGGACGGTTTCGTCCGCTCGATGTCGGTGTCGCATAAATCACGCCCGTTACGGTGTCTTCTGGTGCCGGCGTCGGCCTCGCTCGTCACACCGGAGTTCTTGTCGCGCCTTAATAACGCTCGGCGTCTGAACCCGCGCACACGACCCAGGCAGCTCGGCCTCGCTACAAATCCTGATTATACTCTGCAAGTGACGTTGCACGGTATAGGGGTGCGATGCTGGCTTCAAGTCTGGTTTTTGTTTCCTCCACCCACTCACTCGCGTTTGCCTTCTCTCGGCCTGGAATCCCTCTTTGCCGCTTCCGACATCAACGTGGCGCTATACACAAACTCACCCCTCCCCCCTCTCCAATCCCCCCGTCCACTGTTCTGCGCTTCGCACTTACTTTTCCATCCCTTCCAGTACACTCCTCCAGCGACTGCTGTTCTCATCTTCGCGACTGATAGCTTGGACCGCGTAAATCAATTTTCAATTACGCCTGCAGTTTATGTACACCTCCGAGCTTCTCGGTGGTAAGCAAAATATTCTTCGGATCTGGGCCGCCGACCTCTTCGCTTGTGTTGGAGAGAAAAGCTCTGCTGTTGTTCGTACTGAAAAAAAATTACAGATGCTTAGTTCACTTGTCACTTTCAATTGTCAAAAGTAGAAACACGTTTTTGTTTCGTTTTGACAAGAAAAAAATCATTCATACAGGTCCGACAGGTCTCAGTGAAACAAAGAATGAAAAATTCTGTACAACTTTTTTTGCAGAAAATTTTTCTGAACCATATAATTTTGTTCCAACTCATTTGCTTATTTTGCTTTTGAAATAAAAAAAAAAGTTAATTTGAAGTACATCTTTACTTCCATAACTTGGAAAGAGATAACAGATGAAATGAAACAGAAAAGTTTGTATGTAGAAGATGGAATCATCGGGTGAAAAACAAAATAAGATGACTTGTGGTAGGAGAGTATATAAGAGGACGAGAGAGGGCGCGAAGCACAACGGCGGTTCGGCTCGGTGGATACGTATTATTATACATCGCAAGAGTCATATTTATAAATCAGCAATATAGCACGACGAGCGGACAACGTGAAGGGATGGAATTTATAGTACAGTTCTCTTTGCAGGTTGGCGTTCGTCGCGCTACCGTCTTTATGTGTCTCGCTTTATTCTGTCGGGTCTCACTCGTGGCAACCCTTTGCGATGCCACCACTGTGCTGCCCCCGTCTCCACCTCTGTACCGGGCGCGTTTGCTCTTCTTCTTCTTTGCTCGTGCTGGCTGTCTTGCTCTCTCGCGCCCAGAGTGCACGCGCATACAAACTGCCAAGCTTCTAGCGTATGAGCTTAGGTCGACATTTTGCTGCCTCCTCCCTTTAGCAATAAATCTGCGAGACTTTTGAGTGAGGTGGGGTCCGCGTTAGGGCACCGCTCCGTAGCCCCCCTAGATCTCTTCGTCGCTCTTGGCCATGTCTCTCTTGCTTTTCATTTCCTTCTTCCTCGGTATCGCTATTGTACCTATCTCACTTTTGTTCCCATCCACCGACCACCCTCTTTCTCGCTCGCGTCACGGGAATGTATATAATTAGCAGCATTGTGCTTCCTCGGACAGATTTACGAGTCGTATCGCTACCGCGGCTGCATGCATAAGCGCGTTAAATAAGTATTTATCCGACCCGTGGGGGATGACGATACGCCGGACCGATGCCTCGAACCGAGCGCGCTCTTGATGAATTTGATTCGCTCGAACGTGTCGATGCGAACTCACACACTCACTCAACTCCAATCGAGGCAAGACTCACCTCCCCTCTCCCGACCCCCTTGCATTTCTTTGTTTCCGGCCGAGTGCAGCGCGATTGTTATCACAGCCAACTTATTTCCGATCGCGATGCCGACGACGTTCGTTACGTCTGATTAATGAGTCGCAGTCGCGGAATTAATCGGGCGTCCAAACTCGCGACAAAAATTGCACGTAATTACAGGCGAGTCAAGTTTCGCCCAACTCGCGACGAGAAAAAGCAACGACAACTTTTGTATCGCACTCTCGAATCGATAATTACGAGTTTGGCTGATGTATGATTATTTTTATGCCGGCCATCAGGAAGGGCGAATCTGCGCCAGGCTCGGATGCACTTGAAACAATTATCAGTGAATTTTCGTTTGCAGGAATAATAAAGTTTGATTTATTCAATGTACGGGCTCGGATTGTAACATTAGCCGGCCGATGAGTTACAGATATATTGAGAGCCGATTGCAAATTTCGGCCCTGCCGTTTCGAACGTCAATGTCGACGCTTCGCATTCATCATAATCTGCGTCTGATGACATTTTGTGCCCGTTATTCACTAACGTGAACTCTTGCACCGCAATGGTACAAGTCAGGGACGAACCCAAGTTGGCTGAGACGTCGAGTCTCAAAGAGTTGACGGATGGTCGCTGCGGGACAAGAAGACGATAGGTCCGGATCCATCATGCACTGCGTGTTGTGTTAGTGTCAAAAGTTTGGCACGTTTAAATGTTCCTAGATCTACTATTTAATTAAGCACTAAACATTTCTTACTAAAATGAAAAGAAATTATTGTTACTTGAGAAATTATGTTACTCTTATGAAAGTTATTTTTTTTTATACTGAATTAATAAATTCAAATAAGGAACGGAATTTATATGAATATGAAAATTGTACTATATAGTATATAATTTGTTCAAATGGACTATTATAAAATAAAAATTACTGTCAATGTGTACACATCGACTATAACTTATTATTAATGATTGTTTCGGGAAAATTGGTCGCGAAATCACCTGTGTCCTGCCTATACGTATTGATGACCATTACTAATCATTTGCAACCATAACTCGTCAGTACCAGCTATCAATTGTAATGCATGATCATCGGTGACTTTGCGAGGCCGATTTTGTCTGGGACTGCATAAATGATGACACATTATTCTGTCTTTCATGCATATGACTCTCAAACTATTCATTTCAAGATTGTTCACATCATTTCAAGTTCGAGCAAAAAACTCAAAATGTTCTAGTTACGCAAGGTGAATGTGATAATAAACATAGTTAAGGCATAAACAACATATTTGTTTAATTTTTTTGAGTTTGTGTAAACGTATAATCACACGCTTGAACGTTCATTTTAGTTTGAATAGATTATGAAAACGGTAATTAAAGTCAGGGGCTAAAAAAATGTTAGTTAGTTCTTGACTTTAGAAACAATGATTAATGTACGACACGAGGAAAGCAAAACGGCTTGCGGGGATACATTTCTTATTAATGATATTTGCGCTTTTATCGATGCCTATCGTGACGCGGCAACGCAAACGAGCTTATTCAATGGGCCGACATTGCGCGAGTCGTTAAAATCGATGAATTACGAGACAACGCATTAGCGCAGTCCACACGATACTAATCAGTGAAATTTCCGTGCGATAAATAAACGAATGAGAGTGCGTTACCAGATATGCGGGACATCGGGTATAATGTCGATGCGATGGAGTGCGCGATGCGCGCTCATAAATCGTCGGATATTCAGAAAAAGAGCATTTTGAAATAGCGTTGAAAGT
This sequence comes from Telenomus remus, assembly GCA_020615435.1. NCBI lineage: Eukaryota > Metazoa > Arthropoda > Insecta > Hymenoptera > Scelionidae > Telenomus > Telenomus remus. The sequence goes on along the minus strand of CM036336.1, from coordinate 15,592,121 downwards.
GCAACGATTCACCAATAACGCGGACTCGGAGGTATCCATAAAAAAAGCTCTTGTTGAATGAGCTTCGTGATTTACGAATTAATATTCGGCGCGTGTTATTTAAGCCGAAATCAATTATTTATGTACACGATTTCTGAAATCTTGTGACAAAAATTTGGACTAAGGTCTGACGTAGTTTTACATAATCCACATATTTATATTTGTTCCAACGTAAACCAACAATATTTATTGGCAGGGAGAGTTTTCGAACTGGCTTTGTTAAAAATAGCAATAGTTGTAATGTGGGAAAAATGCATATGATGCAATAAAAGTTTGTTGAATGAAAAAAATAAAGGGAAGTTTTAAGAAACATTCGGAGGTAAATGAGGGTCAATATTGGGCCATTGGGTTGAACGGTAATGGCCCCTATAGTTTTAATAGCGAACTCTTGGGAAAGGGAGCGTTTGGCTGAACTCGCGTAAATCGCGTCGAAAAACCGAAAGCTTTGCTAGATTACATTAGCATTGCGCTCTTTCTCCTCGACTATCATCGGCAACTTATGACACGATAAACAATCGACGAAGCCAAGCCGCCGTCGCATTTATCCGCCACAATTTATCCCGCGATTTCCGTGGAACGAAACTGAACGCGAAAAATATGATAATGAAAAACAAAGGCAAAATGGCCGATAAGCGAGGAGAGGCAAAATAAAGCGCTCCAAATCAGAGGCGTAATTTCGTTTATCACCGCGTATCCCAGAATCCGAGAGAGCAAACTCTCCTGAATGTCAGTCGGGGTAGGTGGAGAAAAATCATAGCGACGTTGGCGTCTCTGCGCGAATACACTCGGGATTATAGATATCGCGGAGCAAAAACTCTTTTCCTCGCGGGCATGGAAATGGACAAAGTTTCCCTTGGTCGCGATGCCGCTCGCATTCAACGTCGTTACAGTTCAGCGCCACCGCGTTTCGCATAAACTCCAACGACGATACACTTGGCGCTCGTCCTGCTGCGCGAATCCAGGATAAACGCCGATGGATCCCGACCAAACGCACAATGCTACGTGAGCCCACCTCTGCTCTCAAGATAAACTCAACTCCGCCGACGCTCTTGCTACGTTTCGCTCAATTTTTACCCTTTGGCGCAGTTCGCTCGGGCCCCTTAGTTGCTTAACTTTTGACAACGAGATCAACTCGCAAGAGCAAGAACGCTCCTTTTATTGGACACAACTGAGCGCACGAGTACAGCCAAAGTGTGAAAATTGGCGAGCTCAACTTTCAACAAGATATTCAATTTTGTACCTCTCTTTTTACAATAATAAACACCAACTACTTTGGTTATTCTTTTCTCGACAGATTATATTTAATTTATCCCGCTGGCACGAATTGTGATTTAGTCACAACTTGCAAAGTTTGAACTTGTGAGGTTAAACTTCTAAGTCGCTTGTGAAATATCGTTAGCGAGGACTCTTTCGTTTTTAATATATGAGAAAGGGTTGAACAAACTTCAATAAGGGATAGAGAGACTGGATCCGGAAATAAGACGCAAACCCAAAAGCGAACTGGCAATGGAAATACTCGGGTATGGCCGATCCCATCTCGGACTATATCTCTTTGCTTGTGAGATTGCGTCGATCTTAGCTGGCCTTCCACTTTTCAGCATGGCTTCCGTTCGGCCAAGACTCTTTTCGACTGTTGTGCCGAAATTATGACGTCGATACCGAAGACACGTTGACGTCGAATGCAAGCGCTTCCGGGGGTATTTCTCGGAACAACTCTTGAGACTAACGTACGTTATGGCTGCGTTGAGATATTTGTAGATACGACGCCGAATAACGTAATCTCGGAGACGAAGGAAGAAACGGCGACGCTGATTGTAACGTGGCCGAGACATTTGCTTTACGACGTTGCTCCAGCACAGTCTAATGCACTGCTTTTGTAATGGAGCTGGTATTTTTGTCTCTACGGAAACACATACATATTACTGACTTAGTTTTTATCCGACGTGTTTTGACGCTGACCTCGAAAAACCCACTGTGTCGGATTTCCTTGCAAAATGCCGCGCTATATAAATCTATATATATATATCTAATATCCACTATACTGACTATAAATTTTGCTATGTTAAAAAATGAATCTAGAAGATGGACTTTTGCGCGAGATTCCATTAATTTCAGAATCGCAAAGTCTCGTCGTTGACGTGGAGAAAAGGAAGAGTTGGACAATGCTGAAAAAAAGTGCATCGAGAAAAGGACCATTGAAGTGATGTCATTTCATCTGCGCTGTGTTTTGTTATCTTGCAGTGCATTAAGGTCTGTTGCGGTCGGCATCAGTTCGCACAAAAGTATCAATCGATATTATACGTAGCGGAGTGTCAGGCGCAACAACAATACGTCGGAATACGTTTTGTCATGCTCGCTGCCAGCGGGACTGTTCGTACGTGACCGTCATAAGTTACCCAACGGGACCAGGTCGCACGTCTGTCAGTCGCCTGTCTCGCCCGACGTTGCATTGTCTTCGTATATGACGCTGCAGTACGTCTGCAATCAAACTTTGAAAGACAGTTTCGGTACAACATGTGATTGACCATATATATTATCGCATATCATCCATTTCTTTCCTGTCAATTTAGTTTTCAAACAAATCACATCGTTGATTTGAAATCAACGGTCAAAGAAAAATCAATTTTTTGTAAATGTAAAAAAAAATGACTGTAATAATTGATCATTGGCGTCAACACGATCAAAATATTGTGAAATTCGATATCGATTAAAGAGATTGATCGAAATTTGCAAACAAGAAAGCTTGTAAAATGGTCGGGTAGACACGCGCGAGCCTGAAAATGTACCAAGATTGGTTTGACACGGCGATTATGCCGGTCGTCGAGCATGGGCCACGAAAAAAGCCTGCGCGGCAGCGAACGAGCGGAAAAAATCGGTGACAGCGGCAGGGGTGGCTTTTTTCAGAGCGAACTAATAGACTGGCGCGTCCACGTGCATCTTGCTCCTTCGTCCGCGCTCTCGCTTGCTCTCGCGCAAAATAAAAGTTTGCCATTATCCGGCAACACCTGTTGAACCGAGCTGGGCCCGTGTTCCCCTGTCGAGTAAACCGTGGCACGAAAAAAAATAACAAACAAAACGGAACACGGTTCGGCAAAAAATGTACGATCAACGATATGAAGTATGTCCGTCAACGTCAAGTGGCGAAGATTTACGTGTGTGAAAGAGCCCAACGAGAAATAAAATTAAAAAAACGTGTCATAACGTGATATCGTATACGCAAAATGCGAAGTTTCATAATGTATTCGTCAGATTAAGTGTTGCTTGTTTCGTTCTTGTATGTGATTGAATTCTCTCTGTCACTCGTTCGAATTTACGAATTCGTGCCTCTGCGTTAGACCTCTGAAATTTACATTCGACAAATAGAAACAATCCACGAAAATAATATCAGAAAAAGTGAATGAAAAGTGACAGATAATAATAATAAATTTCATGATTGCATGATTAAATATTTGTGTGAATTTGTGTCATGCTCGAATTGAAGAGACGACGTCGGTAACATAATCACAACATTATTTTTGTAGCCTGTCATAGTTCGAACTGAGGCACGCTTAAATATGCAGATTATCGTTCACCGACATTTACAGCAGCACAAAGGGCCGAGCCGCGCTGATTACGCATTCTGGACGTGTGAACACAGAAGCGGACGGCAGACGCGACACGAACTGATTGACGTATGACAGGACGCGCGGTTCTCACTGACGGACGTGACCCAGAAGTTTGACGAATGGCTCTCTCTGCCGAGCTCAATCAGATCGTCAGCTCCGGGCACAGACGTCACTTTGTGTTCGTACACATCATTATCTGTCACACGATTAAAGTCGCGTACTAAACTTGCACCACCGGCTTTCAACAATCTACAATTTATCGACGCCGCGCTGCGATATTTAGTTCAATATCCGTTGCGCGCCGGCGTTTCGCGTTTTCAGCTCTTTTTTTTTCACCTCCCGTGCTTTGTCTTTTTTTGTACACCTAGCGAGGACAATTTATGATGATTGATTCGCTTGTCGAATGGCACTTTTATTCAACCCATAGTAATATATACCCCTCATCATTACATCTCAATTCAGCCGGATGAAAGGGTTTTGAATAAAATCAAAATTTATTCGTCGATTGTTTTGTTTCGCGCTGTGTTATTCAAATGAGCGCCAGGCGCCGAATCGAATCGAAAATTGAGCGCGCGTTTAACAACAAATTAAGCAGGGATGCAGAAGTCGGCGCGAAAAAAGAAGTGGCTGAGATAAATAAAGAGTGCTGAGAAGTTCGTCGAGGGGCGACGTTCGACTGCGAATAGTTGGATGCGGAAGTTTCTTTTGGCCGCTCGTATTTTCGCGAGCATGACTTCACTTAATTCCGTTCGCCTGCGATCGCTACGGGGCTGCGCATTTAATCAAGCATACGCGGAGTGCGCGAGTGCGCGCGTATTTCTTGCGTTGCCGAGAGCCGAGTCATCCACTTGGACGACGGCGAATCGCCAAGAGAGAATCGAAATGGAAATTTACGAGCTAGACATTACGATGGATTGCCGCTATACTCGAAGAATCTTTTAGGCCAATGGGTCGTGCACACTTCCCAGAAGGACGCCCGGACCATCTCGCGATTTATCATTAACGTCCTGTTATGCGCGCTTCTTCACGAAAAATTGTACTTTAGCTGGTTATTTATGATTTCGTTACGCTACTTATTCGTCTCATAAATTTTGCCATCATAAATGGGTTATGCGTGTCGCTGTTTCGCGGGTTCAAATCTCTCAAGTCCAACAGTTCTATATTGTACAATCTGAATGTTAAAAATATTCATAACGAACAGCCTCTCTGAAATGTCAGAGGTTGAAGTTCACCGAGATCACTTATGAACTGTCCGAAAAATTTATATAAATTTACTTCCTCAAAAATTTGTTCGAATTATGGTTTTATCTATGATTTTTGTTATTATGAACTTCAAAGTTTGAAAATTATGAACACAAGCATTCTAAAATTTTTGAAATTTTTCCGAATTCGTTTGAAAATATTTTCACTGAAATTTGTTAATTTAATTTTAGAAATATTAAGGTTACATAATAATTATAGTTCGCAGTTGGGAAAATATGTATTCAAGAATTGTATTTAATGAATTCTGCGCGCTGAACTAAAAGTTCTTGAGCTGTATTCAAATCGCTAGCTAATTCAGAAAAAAGGTGGAAAATGTAACTAAAATATTACAGCAATATACATGGACTTTTTCGTCTATTCGTATATGCGCCTCTGTCTTTGTCTCTCGAAGTGTTTCGTCGGCCCTGGAGTCTCTGTGCAGAGTGTAGCATTCTTCCAACCCTTATCCGGGGTATGTTTATTGCTCGGAGCTATCTCTCCTTGGCTCGAGGGTTGGTGCCGCGTCACGGCGAGTCATTTTCATAATTCGGCCGTTCGTATTCGCGACGGCCGCGCGTCCTGAATCGAACAACAGCGATGCTCCCTCTTCCTCTTAATGTTTGCCTCTGCGTCATCGTCTTTTGCTACCTTTGTCTTTCTTCTCCAACACTTTTTTCCCTTCAACATTTTTTCGCGGCTTGCCACATATTCTGGTCCAGCTTTGCCACTTGGCCGTATTCTCGTCTCTGTCTCTCACAATATGAACTTTTTTTCAACTCGCGATAAAATAAACTCGAATTTGACTCGGAATCATAAGACGACAAATATCTTTATGACGGTACAGGAAGTGAGATAAAAATGCACAATGGAGGAAATAATTAAATGTAATTAAATCGCGATTGCTAAGTTGACGATAAGAAAGAAAAACAGTAAGGTTCTGGTTAGCTGAGAAGAAGTGCGAAATGACGATGAGGAAAGACGGACGACCCTACGATATATTTACCCTAATGGTTTGCAAGGATATAAAGCACATCCCGCGCATACACTAACTCGTTATTATCTCCGCATAAATAACAAGATAATCCTACCGTGTCGATGGAAGAGTTGGCCAAGGGATGAAGGGTTTCCTCTTCGCTATCCCTTTGGCGTCAGCAGCTTTCTCATTCGTTTCTTGTTTCAATTATTGTTCGACATCATATATTCTTTTGTTATTCTACTGAAATCAGTTTCTTTAACTTTTATATTTGTAATTAAGATCATATGTTGATGGTTATTTTTATGATTAAATTAAATTGTAATGAACAGTTTGACACTTGTTACTTGTTAAGAATCATCATAAGGTACGAATGTTCACTTTCAACGGATGCAATTTGTTACCCACTTTATATGCAATAAGAAAACCAAATTGTGCGAACTTGAAGTCATCCCAACACTTCACTTCAGGCTTGTATCTCCGAGAATTTATACTGTCGATTTGATTAGGTAAAAACGCGAATTGATAATCGACATGCTCACCTTGAATATTTTATCCAAACTAATAACCGCAAACAAACGAAAACGATCGGCATCTTTTGTTTTTCAGTTGACGTCGAGTTTGAAATTTAATAAAAAAAAAAGAAGAACTGAGTCGTGAAGTGGTGAATTTATGTAATAGCAAAAAGTGTAGATTTTGTGATTGACTTTTGGAGCGTTAGTGGAAAAGGTTCTGGCGCATCTGAAGTCTCGTTTAGAAGTGGCGGGGGATGAGGGAGACGGAAATTTCAGAGCAAGAGACAGTTGAGGCTAAACAGCCATCTAAATGCATCCGAGGTGGCGCCCGCTGCCATTACACTTGATGGACGCTTATTGACGCGCGCCCCTGCCAGAAGAGAGAGCTTCCACCGATTCTCGAGTTCTGTGAAAGCCCGCGTTTGCATCCCGCGCAAACCGACCGAGAAACACTATACTCTCACGCTATTACGTTCGCAAACTGCTTCGAAATAATTGCGAGCGCGGCAGTGGCGAATTCTCTGTATCCTTGATAAACAATCATTCGAGACTTTTATTGGTTGTTTCGAGCAAAGTGTATCGAGTTGTAGAAGAGAGCTCTGTTTGCAAGAACAATATCTCGATTTATCTCAAGCAGTTAGCTAAATCAACATGTTGCTATTGCTAATGAAACAGGAGATAAGTTTAGAAAATCAATACTATTTTCTACAAACAAATGAAAACTCTTCAGAATTAAAAATTCATAGACCAAAAGAAATAATTTTACAGTGCATTGTAGTTGATTTTGCAGAAATGTTACGATGTTCTGAACACGTTCGAGAAGGAATTTCAAAAGACGAAAAGTGAAATTCCACATTGGTTTGTAATATTATGACACTGTCTTGCTGGGTTTGACATGAAAATGAAATTTCGATGAAAGGTTAGAGAAAAAGGACTGAAAAAATTGAGAGTAAGGAAAAGAAGAAGTGTCGCGAAGAAGAGAAACAAAGTTGGATAAAGACTCGTCGGTGTGGCGAGAAGTTGCGAGATAAGGCGCGGGCTAATGAATGCCGACGTGCCGTTTCGATTCTGCCGTTCAACTTGAGCGTCCTTGTCTTTTTCACGTGCGATTGGCGCGTGCGTGTATATTTTCTTGTTGTTGGAACCAAGACATGAACGCACAGGAGATAGCGCTGCCACACACGTAAGACAGACAACAACCGTGTGAGTGCGGAGTAAAGGGGGGTGTGTTCGCAAGTAAATGTAGACCGTAATGTATCTAACTGACAGTGGCCGCCTGGCTCGACGCCGTCGTCAACACTAAACAACCTGATGCACCGAGATATCCTTAGCACTATCGTGTCATGGGGCCCTAGTGGCTACCTAATAATCCTACCTCAATTCCTCTTCCTCTTCATTCTTCACGATTCCACCCGACTTTACACGATTCTCAAAATTTTTTATGCATCCGTACATAATCTCGTCGCATTTCAATCCTCGCTCTATAATGCAATGACGCGCTCGTTCCGCCGTAAATTCAGGATTTACCGGATAACTTATTTTGCACATTCCAAATTTACAAAGCAAGTAACCATAATAATACGACCGCAGCTTGAATTGCTCTTCGTATAATGGCCTGTCCGAGCATTTTATCGGTTGTAGTGCAAAATTATGGATTTTTCGTATCCAAAGTCAAGATGATGTTTTTAGTCTCGTGTCGAAGTAAATTACTACAATAAGTATAAATAACACTAACGAAATTCAACTTCACATTTGTTTCTGTAGTTTTCTGAGTGGATAATCTTTTTTTGATAACAAATATTCCATTCATAAATAACAAACTTTAACTTGTTAGTAGTTCTTAACAAAAAAGGAGATTTGACAACAATTTGTTCTGAAAGTTATTTGATTTACCTCACGCGTGGGCGAAAACTACTACTTTGTACTGGATATACAAAAATGAAGACGTTTTTTTTATTTTCGTTCAATTTTGATCATGTCTACATCTAATGACATATTGTGCGTAAGTTGAATGAAAGAATAATAAAAGCGGAGTGGAAAAAGTGAATATTTTGTTGTTGTTAAGAACTGCTGGACGTTGAAAGGAAGTTAAAGAGACCGTCGAATAAAAATATCGTGTTGCAAAAGCCATCAGTGGCATTAATCTCGCAATCAGTTATTCCGGAAGGTGGGTGTCGTGTGCGGCACAGGGGGTTTGGCGGCAATTAAAAAAAGACAGCCGGAAGCGTTAATGAAAATGTGCGAATTTTTTTTTCGCGCGCTCGCGAAAATTGCGTCATAATTTCAAATGAAAGTTTCGTCGAAATAAATCAAGTCGGGCGCGCGCGAGCGGTTATTGAATACAAAGTCCAAAACGCGGCCTCGCAGTACATATGAGATGTTATATAATACCGGACACATCGTTGTTAAAATGCAATCTCACTCAAGGTTTCATTTACATTCGGCTAGAAGCGAGGCGAAATTTTCATTTTACGTCCAACGATATCGGATACTTGAAATACAGGCGTGTGTAGTAGAGCGCGTAGAAACGAAATATTAGACAAGGCAACTGGGAAGGTATTGCATGGCCAGCGATGAGCCAGCCGGGTACAACAAAGTTGCGGCTGCCGCGATGATTTAGTCGCGTCCTTAATGGAGCTATAAATACTAGCTTTTCGATAACAGAGGATGAGGATGCAGCGCAGAAGAGCCAGTCCGGCAGGATATACTTGGACTATAAGAGCCCCTTTTCGTATACGCCCGATCATCGTGTATCAAAGTATCTCGAAGCGCAATCTGATCCCCGTCCGATAATGAGATTTGCCATAATTAGTAACTCTGCAGAACGGACAATAACCACTTTGGTCCTGGACCAAGCTCCTCCACTCGACAGAACCAGATAACAACCATTGTCGCACGCCCGCGTCGTTAAATAATATTTCTTCTTCGCGAAAAGTCAATTTTCGTAGAGTTGAAAACACGTCAGAGTTTGCCGGGGCGGGGAGAGAGGTGGGCTGCGCGAATTGGAAGAAGTAACCCCCTGAAATGGAGCAAACATTCGTACTTATCTCGGCGCCCGTAAATATTGCTCATAGAATATTACTGTGCCATAGATCTTGCCTCTCACCCTCGTGACGTTGACTTCGAGCCTTTATCGAATAAACGACCTGCATAATCGTCCCCATTCTCGACAGTATCGCTCGACGCGCGACGCCAGAAAATCGCGTTTTTAAAGCGTTTCTCATCGAGCGTCCTTGCTCCTTAATTTGTTCACTCGTTATTTATGCTAGATTCTATCGAACGCGTCACGTGTACATAGTTTAATTTCAAACCCTACTCTCGTTCGACTTTGCAAATCAAAAGTTTTCTGATCAATAACATTTGCATAAATTTTCTACGAATGTTTACAAAATTTTGTTGCCAAAATAGACCATGTGAAAATTCGTGTGCAACTTTGTATAAATTCTATATTCAATTTGTATGACTTAATTAGAATGTTTTCCGCGAGTGAAAACGAAATTAACAAAAATGTGTATGCAAAGTCAAGTGACTATAAAATGATGAACGAAAGTTGACATATCATGTATGCATATAAATTGTGCATATCACGTTTTTACAAAATTGGAAGCAACGTTTTTTGATAAAGTTGTTTTATTTTTGAACCCAAGTGAGAAAGAGAGAGGTTGATTTGTCAATGCAGGAGGCGATGGACTTGCTAAATTATCTGCCTTGATCGTAAGATCTTACGAGCCGGCTAATCATCGGGTGGCAATAAATATATCGCAATATCCGTTGGCCGAGCAGAAACGTAGACAAGCTTTGCTTCATATATCGTCGGTTAGCTATTGCGCGTCCACACAGTCGCGGCTGTTGGCGCGCATAAACTCCGACGAAATGATGATGTTTATTAATTTCGTTATCTTTTAATGGTTTCGCGTATTTTTGAAATGCTGAATTCATTTCGTAACTTATGGCCGTGATCGGAATTCTGCCAGGCATTCTGAATTCGAATGCCGCAGCCGCGCAATAAAAACCATATTTATTCTTCACTTTTTATCTTGATTCGCCATCCATTTCACGCAAACTCCATTAAATGAACTTCGTTTGAACAAATTTATCCCCTTGAAACAGATTGCCAATGCACAAATAAAATGAGACGAAGTACGAAAAATAAAAAAACAAAAAACAAAAAAAAAGCGACTCGTAAGAAAATAACACCAAACGAACCTAATTGAATGACTGTCTAATTATTGGAACTGCTTTTAAAAACAAGATGGCGACTACCTTACAGGATCTTTTCGAGCTAATAAGTGATGCTACTATCGCCGGGGAAGAGCCTATTACGGGATACTGAGTGAAACTATACCGGCGTATTGCGATTAATAATTACTCGAATGCTGCTTTCGAAGTGATTATAAGAACAGCAATGGCACCGACACTCGTATCGTATAGCTAAGACGGCGAACGCGATAATGCGCAATAATTTGAATTAAAGAATGCCGAGGACGCTCGCGCACTGTTGATTTCTAATTGCCTTTGTGCTTAATTTCAAAGACACAATTATCGTAACTGTAATCGCCATTTTTACAGTGTTAAGCTCAAATTAGAATCAACTCTATTTTATGGCCTATACAAACGCCGCTTCACAAATGCTAAGACTTTTCAACGAGATCACGCCGCAGGTTGTAGATTACAGTACGGGGCAATGAGAAATAAAGGCTCAAATGATACGTCGTAAGTGGGTGTACCTAGAAGATAAGACGAACCCGCCCGACACACATCCATCCTGCCTGATGTTATAGTCTGTAATTATTTGCGACTCGGTCTCATGCGTGAAATCGTATGTGAGATTTCTGGGTGATCTAGTCGAAAACTAATCCTCCCTTCGAATTATTTATGTCCCTTATTTATGTCCTTTTGTGATAATGGAAATTTCAGCTCACGTAACTCTTAGTCGGTTGTTTTTTTGAAAAACAATTGTTGACATTTTTTGATAAAACTGAAGGTACGAGAAAAAAATTCGAATCGAAGCTATTTTTCTCTGGGAAGAAAAAACTCATCGGAATTAATGGGAAGGAGAATAGTGTTAACGAAGTCGGTTTACATTTACACGATAAAGCAAACCTCGGTAGGAACAGAACGAACGAGGATCGAGCCTTTTGATTCCAGCATTCCTTCGATCAACGATCAATCGTGGAACGAATCACGATTTTTTCATGTCAGTTTAATTAGCACGCAGCGCCGGTTGTCCTGATAAAATTCAGCTCTGAAGAGCAGCTAGTCGACTATCTCAAGGGAATCTGATTTATGGGGAGTTACTACTGTCCCTATGTGTTCAAGTGCCGGCAAACATGTATTTAGTTGTGCCCGCGTCATGAGAGGTGAAAACCCTTGAATGCTAATAAAGTGCAAAAAGCACTCTTTTTTGCTGCCACACGCTACTGGGAAAAGATTTGTAAAACTGAAGTGGAACATTTCTCATTGACGATATTCTTATCAGTTGTTATCTGACAGAATGACCACTTTTTTTTTCGTTCGTATCAAAACAAAAAGTCGCCTCGCAATTTCGTCGGGTGTAATAATTTTTTATCGCCAATTGTTCAAATTTACATGGCGTCGCTGTTTTAAAATCATGTACACACTGTTTGGTCGAAAAAACATTTACGTTTTGTTTGTGCCAAAACGATTCAGCGAAGAGGTTTTGAATTAAATACGCGTAAAGTAGTCGCGAGATGGTAATTCCGCGCGGCGTACGCAAAATTTATGATCGCGGCGCATCGATAACTACCATATCATATTGCACGCAGCGCGCACCGGCCCGTCAATTTTTATGCCGAGCTGACTCAGCCGCACTGCAAATGCAGACAAAATTTCTTCGCCCATAAACTAGGCATATGAAGATAGCGGCCAAGTGGTGACTGACGGTTTAACGACGTAACATGGACTACTAAACGGATAGATAGCGATAGCAGAACAAGTCGAGTCGGTCTCAATGTCAGAGAGAAACGAGTTGGCGACAGTCTCGGACATGGAGTGTCACTGTGGGGGCAGGTGGGACCCCGGTCGCTGACCCGTCACCTCGTCGCTGCATAAGCTGGAGAAGGGATTTCGCTCCTTCCAGATAACTTGGTCATCTCGCTTGTGTCTTCATATCATCATTCCAACCAGTGACAGTCTGCAACCATTATCTTTCTGTATCTCTTTCAACTTCGACGTTTCCAAGTAACATCAAAATCTTAAACTCAGTTCCTTCATCCAATAGTTGGACCAAATAACTAATCTAATAAAATTTGACATAATTTAGGTTCTTTGTTATTATTCATCTATTAGTTATTTAAAATTGAAAAGTCATCGCGCACGATTTATATAATAGTATATGAAAACAAATTGCAAATGCGATTTGTAGAACAAGAGGCGTCAGAGGTAATTGATTATCATAAACGTTAAACAAATTTGAATAAGCCACTACGGGCGCGCGATGTAAATGGACGGGAAGCAGCGCGTAAGAGCGTGTTCGCGAAATTGTACCGATGCAAAAGTAACATTAACATCTCGAAAAAGCGAGGTCCGCAGCGGTCGCATCGGCGAAATGTATGGCTTTTGAATAGCAATCTTTCTGCACCAGCTTGGCGATGTCCGTGCATGTGCTCGGCATTCGCGCACAATAGAGGCGTACTTGCGGGGTCTCGACCTCGCGCTTATATGAACACAATCATATGCACAAGTCGGTTGCGCAGACACGCCGATTTAAATTCCAAATCTCTCAAGATCCATGACCTTCTCAGATGATATACTCACATCTGTGTAGCCCCTTGTTGCTTATTTGCCATCACGCGAGACGCTGCACGACCATCGTGATTATCCGATGATTTTATTCATCGGATCATAAATATCGGGCCACGTTGTTACTGCGCTTAATCGTACCTGCGAGCCAGTCTTTGCTACAATTATTCACTGCTGCCATACTTCAAACTGAGATCTGCTTTGGATCAGTCTGAACTCGCAAATGGGAACCTTTGCCAATTATCATATCAACTCTCTTTTGACTTCATAACTGATAGTAGAAGTTTTTTGATTTTGCACAATTGTTCGGGATGTCGATTGAAACTGTTTTTTGAAACAAAATTACTACAGCGTTAGTAACAAAAGTCTTGCAAATAATAATGATTTCTTAAATGTAAGACTAAAAACTAAAAATTATACTTTACACGAGTACATAAAATTTGTAGCACACATATTCATCCACGTGAAAACTGTAAACTGTCAAACTTTCATGTCGTTTTTCATTTCAACACTGAAGATGTTTAGCAACTGACAGTTTAAAGCAACTTTGTTGAGTTCTGATGATTTTGCAAAAAACTTGTCGAAAATAGTGGCTTCCAGATTATTTTTTTTAACTTTTTGTCTAGCTAAAAAAGAGCCATTTTCGGTCATTTCAAGTTGACAGTGATAACTGCGGTTTTCAAAGCGTAAAGCTTCAAAATTTTCGTAGATTTTTTTTGCAAATCTGATAAAAATCAACATTAAAGTTTGAAAAATTGCCTCTATACTCAAGATATGTACGTGCGGTAATATATAGGACATGATTATAATGTCGGTCCGTCCGCCCGGATAGCTCAGTCGGTAGAGCATCAGACTTTTAATCTGAGGGTCCAGGGTTCAAGTCCCTGTTCGGGCGATTTTTTTTTCTTTTCGCAACTTTTATTGTTCTTTGTAAATCTATATTTTACTTACAAACTTGAAGAGTCAACTTTTGCATTGAAAATGTAAATGCTTACTGAGGAATTTTAGTAAGTAAATTGTAAGGTTCTTTGATTTCGCAATAAAATTAAAATAATCGTATGATAATCCTAATTCAGAGATCGGCCGTTCCGAGTTTAATCATCCTCTCTTTGTATTACCAAGTTCCTGATCGTTCATGTCAATTAAAACGCTGTCAAAAATTGTTGTCCTATATATTATTTTACCTACTTCAAAAAAAAACTAAACTATGAATCATGGAATGTAATATTTTATACTTCCTTAAGTAAAGAATTTGATTTTAAGTAAATAAGATATCGATACCTCAACACTAAAACTGGCAAGGGAACAGATAATTCGTCCCTTTTTTGGGAGCGATCAAGGAAGGTCCCATGTTTTTAAAAATCGTTTGGAACTTTTTCGCAATAATTCTTTGGTGTAGTACCTAATAACTCTCAACATTACCACGTCGACACCTACATTAAAGACTCATATGCAGGTGGAAAAACAATTAGGATTTTGGCGTTTCGCGAGAGCTTGACTGAGACGTCAATCCCCACTATTCCCCACCCTAAACTGGGACGCGCGTTAACTCATCGCGTCCGACCTACCAAGTGCTGCCTGCCGTCTCGAAATACGGCCGGACGAATGCACCATCCGATCCCGCAGTCAGCGGGAACGGGAAAGCAATTTGTCGGCAGTGTCTGATGCGATGCGTATCTTATACGTAGCAGCGCCTCCGTTTGCGGACTGCGTAATGCGTTCTCATCCCTCATTCTTACACATCGGACAACGAACGTGCACAGAATGACACGGCCTCCTCAAGAAATGCTGCAATTTTTTTCACACTGCATTGAGATGTCGCGGCTGCAGCGCCATCCAACCAATTGTTTTCGCAGATCCCGATGATATGTTAATGATCCTTATTTCGCAGCTGACTTATTCACCCTTACCCTGCGTCTTCTCGTTCATTCCTGACGCTTTCCAGTGTCTAAATAAATTGCATCGTGCAAGCAATCTCTCGAATTAATGAAATTTGTTGCAAGAAAATGCAAAATTTTCTGACCGATTGTTGCAATAATGAAACAAAATAGCTTCGAAGCTGAGACAAACGTATCATCGGCGATTCGAAACGTATGTGAGGGTTGATAAAAGTTTGCATCTGCGAGCGAGTCTATTCAACGTCGAGTTATTCATAATGATTACCAGTCATGCTTTGTTTGTGAATTGAATGGTATTTTGTGCGGCAAAGAAACGCGGAGGAGTAGAGCTCTGGCGATTCGTACTAGAAGGACGCGTCCTACGGCGTCACGCTCGAAGCGCCTCGCACTTTTGAGAAGGAGCAGCCTTATAAAGTAGCCAGGCTACGATTTAATCCGAAATTTATTTCCTCCATTAGTAAGGGCTTGTCTTGGTACCGGATCGTGAATGAGAGACTCACGGCTGCGGAGATCTCCTTCGCCGTTTACAATCCCACCGTCTCTTTTTCCATCGCGAATTTGTATCCTTTTTTTTTTGCTTCCTTGTCCTCTATCTCTCGAGCGCAGCTTCGGAATGCACACAGACCACTATATATTATGACCCTTACATCGTCATCTTTATTATATCTGTGGACACCGATGCTCGTCCCTTTTCGTTTCATCCACACTAATATTCAAAAAAGCCCCTGAGATATATTTGTTTTTATCGCGGCGCATCAGTCAATGTTAACATACGATCGCGGTGGTAAATTACCTGCACCAAAATAACACTGACAATAAACGTTTTATGCGCCTTACTGTCATACCATTAGAAGTAGAATGAATTCGTTCCATGAGTAATCGGCTCATTTGAATAGCAGCTTCGAAGCTTTCGTTCGCTCTTGCTCTCGGAGTAATTTCGAATTATCTTTATTTTCTACCGATAACTCGCCAGATAGCAAAGTGTATGTAAGACGGGAATTATTCGCTGAGCGCATATCGCGAGTGTTGTTGGGTCCCGTGTCGTTGCGTCTCGAGATTGCGAAGGATTTATGGGTCCTTGAGTTTGCTCAGTGATACTTCTATTAATTTGGCAAAGACGTGGCTGCAAATAAGGAAAGCAATTAGTCCCAGCACCGATCATTGAATTTCATTATCGTCCCTTTGCCGAGGCATTCTAATGGAAAAGTGAACGCTCGTGCAGTTGCTTCAATGACGTAGTGTTCGAACATGATCCGAACCCTGCCGATAAATTTGCTGCAGAAATACACCGATTCGAATACCCCAGACAATTAGTAAAATAGCAAAGCTTACACGTTTTGGTTTATCTTAATGATCGAGTATTTAGTCTTGTCAATTAGGTATCTACTTTGGATGTCGGCTCTCCAGAGTGTTTATCTCGCAAACTCGATCCGACCAAGCTCCGTGCTTTCTTTGGATGAGAAAACTGATTTTAGCAAACGCCTCACGGAAATCGTCCGAACCAAAAATATGCCAGAAAGTCAGTGGCCACAACCAAGAGACGTTGATGACTGAAAAAGATGCACACGTGAAAAGTGTGCGAATCAAAAAAACTGGAAAGAAAAGACGAAGACGTGGGGGATGACGGGGGGTTGCTGCGGGCTGAGGGGTCTCATGGAGAGGGAAGACCACTGCTGCGCTGTCCTCCATAAATCTATCAGCCGTGGTTGTATAAATACGACTCAATGAGGCGGCCGTGAATCACCCTGACGTGCTTCATAAGTCCCGAGAGTTTATTAAACCGGCGGGCATTTCTCATGTCAAGGGATAAGATCAATACGGCCGCGTGCTACGGCCTATAACGCTGCCCGCCGACCTTCGACAAACTCAAATAATAAGGTAAATGATAGCAAATAATCGAACCAGATCGGATGAAAAATTCAGACACCGGGCAACAGAGCGATGGTACCAAATTTATTTCTCACTGGAGGTTCACATCGCACAGTTCCCGCGTTTCAAATATCTTGGAATAGTCAAAACACCGACTGATGTTTTAATTTAGATGTCGACTTTATTTGACAAGTTGACATTATCGAATTGCTGAGATTATGGAAATTATTAAGACGTTTTCTGAAGAAGCTGTAGATTTATGGATTCTGGTATAATTCTACATACTAAGCGATTTCGAAGTACGATTGATATCCCAAAAGACATGAAAAAAGATGATTTAATGAAAAAATATACAAGTCTCAAATATAAATAATAATACGTTTAACAGTGGCAGTTCTACCTTTTTAAACTCAAGGTAGTAAGTTTTTTTTTCAAGGTTTAGAAAGAAATTTTTTCTATGAACTTCACTATCGCAAAAATATTTGCAAATTTTTGAAATTTCAATAGTTTCTACTCTCACAATTTTATCAGAACAAGTATAACTAATTAGTTGAAAAGAATTTTCGGTGCATCTTAAAATGATAATTTCTATGTGCAGCTCACTTTAATATCCGCCTAGGGCATCATGGGCCATAAATTTGACTACAGTCATAATTCTAAGAAGGGGGTACAAACTGACTGAACTTCAATCTCTAGGTCATGTTTCATGTGTGCGCGCGAAAGATTTCGCTCTCGAGTGAAATAAATTCCGTCGTGCGAGTCAAGTGCCTTGGTTCAGTGACTACGAACTTTATAATCGACAGATAATTTTTGTCTTGATTTTAGTCAGGTTCAATAATTGAACGCCGTTGCTAGACATTTTTTTGAGTATCAAAACATTCGATTATCGGTACTCGTCGTAATGCAGCGTTGCGATCGTCCGCCAGGCGTGATGGATGAAAAAACGTGTGCGAGCGATTCGAGCTCTGCGTTCTTGTGTTAATTATCGGCGCATGGCGTCGTCTCTCCGAAACCTTTAAGGTATACGTACACAGATCAGAGAAAGCGTGTGCAGTTGTTTCGAGCCGATTATCTACTCGGCAGCATCGGCAAAGTTGTGATTTAGTATTTTCCGCGTCGTTAATTTATCGCCGAGTCTACTACGTTACGGTTAAACATAGTTCATTACCAAGAACTGTAATTAAAGCATATAATAACGAGTCATAACACTCGGAGCCTTCGGCCTTGTAAATCTCCCAGCCGACAACCTTGCAACAAGCTCCCTCTTGTGCTTTTGCTGTGCTCTCCCTGGCTCTGTATTTTCGCCCTACATTGCAATCCAACCGCGAGATAAGAAAAATATTCCAAAGTCAGGCCTGATAATCTTGTAATTTGTTTTCGGCGTGTTAAATTCAATTTCAACGCGCGCTACCTGAAAGTCGGCGAGCTTTTCCCTTTTCTGACGAATGTTGCTGACTTTGAAGCTGAATCGAGCTGTTAATATTTGAAGGGCGCTGACGGATTTGTTTATCCCAAGGCAGAACATTCGCAAGATTATACTTGACGGAAAAAAACACTCGAAACTGAAATATACGTTCGAGGGTGAATTCGAGAATTTATTGTGCGAATTCACATTTTCCTATCAACTTTTTTACACCGTTATAATATTTTAATTGTACTCTCCTACCAAATGTCAAATTTCAGAATTTGCGAAAACAGTTCCTAGAAATTCCCAAAAATTGTATTGACAGCTGTTGCTGAACAATTGATAGTCATGTAATTGGACGTTTTTGCGCTCAAAAACTGGACCTACACTAAGTGTATTGAAAAGTTTACACCTTGAATCTTATTCAGCTTGGTTATTCAATCATGAAATGGTCGGCTTTTATTCTCAAATGGAATAATTTATTACCGAAAGAAGCAGCTTCCTTAGCGCGTCACAATAAAAGAAAAACGTCG
The DNA here is from genome assembly GCA_020615435.1 of Telenomus remus. Taxonomy (NCBI): domain Eukaryota; kingdom Metazoa; phylum Arthropoda; class Insecta; order Hymenoptera; family Scelionidae; genus Telenomus; species Telenomus remus. Next base: position 15,573,280 of record CM036336.1, on the reverse strand, counting down.
TGCCCAAAAACATCGAATTTCAACCGAAATTGATGATAATCATAAATTCTGCTGAATTGTGCATTGAGTCTTACCAATTCGTCAATTATAAATGCGCCGTGATTTGTCACACTAGGGGCACATCAAGCGTCCTAAGATCTCAAATTTCAAATCCAGCAGACTCGTCATTTGTCTCGACGATCATGTTAAAATGATTCTGCCGGCCTAGAAACTTATCTTGCATGAAACTCGATACGAATAAGGACAATGCAAATGTCGTTTGATTGATTTAACAATTTTGCAAAGTTTAAGTTTCACAACGTCCACTCCTACAATATTATGAACGTTATCAATTAAACAAAACAACTTTCTTATCTCCTATTTTTTATTCGAGTTCATTCGAAACTAAAACTTATTCATAATCATATTTCATAATTCAGGAAATTAATTTTGCAGTCCTTTATCCTCTATTATAAAATATGTTTTTGCAAAAACAGAAATCATATGTTGAAGAAATAAGCAAACAATAAAACGTCGGTTCTATTAAGTTTACAAAAGTGTAGGGAATTCTCAGACTCTGACAACAGTCACAGTCAAGACTGACTATTTCTTCTGTGAACGCGATTTATGGAGCGAAATGACGGGAGGTGTTTATTGTGCAGCATCTGGTGCGCTGTTCCAACTGCTGCAAGTGTCTCTGTCACACGTCGGCGTTCAGCTTTCTCGTTGTCATTGTTGCGCCTCCACTTCGGATTGTCCTTGTCTAACAGGTTCACGCCAGCCATCATACATACAACAGACACTCCCGATTTATAGTTTTGAATTAGACAAAGTAGTAGACGGGGAGAAGTGAGACGCGTGCTGAGAAATGTCGAGGCTTTTTCTGCACCCTTCTCGTCTCAACAGTGCTGTGCTGGTACACACTTTTCGCACACGAAATTTAATACTAACAAAAACCACTTTCCAACGATTGTGTAACGTTTTGCAGTTACTGCTACTTGTTCGTTTTTTTCGAAAGCTAAACGTGTGCACAGACTCAAAGTGAAATGTTTGCGAGACTTCATTTCTGTTGATTTTACACTGATCCTGCAATTTTTAATGAGTTAACAATGTTCTAATTCGAAAAGATGAAAGCAATTCATGCGTCGGACGAAACATGATTATTCTTTAGCCCCGGCAAGCTACATCAGTGCACCTGTTGCACCTGAATAGTTAAACAGCTACCCTGCAACATAGTGTATACAATCTGTGTCCATAGACGTGTATTGTATATGCACAACCACCGAGCCGGATATACTCTTTTAGCATCAGTCAACATGACGAAGCTTAATACACTGTCCGTCAAAAACATTCGCGCAAAAATAACAAAACAACTTTGACTCTTGAATAATTGACGTGGCTGAGAGTGAATGAATACATTAAATTAAATTTTTCATTGTAATAAAACTTGTATCGCATTTTACAAATTTCAGACTGCTAAATGCAAGTTTGTGATTATTTAAAAGTTGAATTGTAGGATATTATTTCACGTATTTTGATTCTAAATTAAGTTCGTACAATTACCAATCCAACTAAAAAGATTTTAATAAACCACTACTCGTCAAAACGAAAATGTGTATAATGTACAATTTTAAAAAGAAATATTTGAACAATTTTAGATACCAAGTTTAGCTGAAGGATTTTTTTCGTGTAATTGAAGTTAACATTTAGTCTCTGGTTTTAACAATCACAAACCACATTTTTTTCTAACAACGAGTGGTGTATTTGACTGTCTGAGACAAAAAGCTACACGTCCTTCTGAAGTATCAAGTGCAGACGGCGTGACGTCATAGCCAGGCAACAGAAAGCCACTGATTTGAAGAACTCAGAGCTGAAACCGAAAGACTGAAAAGTGAAACTTCATTTGTGATAAAAAAACAAAAACAGGAAAGCGTGATAAAAACAACATTTTCCGTAGGCTGAAAAAGATTGAAATTGGGATCCTCTGTGAAACGGAAAGTGCAAAAAAAGGGGAACGAGAGCAAAACGAGGAAGAAAATTCGCGAGGGAAAGGGAAAGAAAGAAGGTGGCCGGTTGAGAGTGTTGCCGGGATGCGGGGAAGCCCGGAGCAGGGTAGCGAAACTCGGAGACACGTCACTCACTGGAAGCATGTCATTTACACAAACAAACGTACATCACGGCCAGGCAGGAAGGCAGCTAGCTACGTGTTCCCTTTTATGTTCTCGCACGTGAGCTCGCATAAACCTGTCAGTCTCGTGTCATCTGCAGTGTAGTCATTCACTGTCGTCGGCAGCTCGCAGTCAACGCCAGTGCCGCACTTTGCCAAGGGCGTGCGAATAGGTAGCGCCGTGCGCGCTTAAAGCACACGACACGATGAGTTTCAAACAACTCGCGCCGTGTCCATCCCATGCTTGCTCGCTTTTTGTAGACTGTTCTTTTTTTTCCCCTCTTCCGTGTCCAATATTTCTTGAAATAACCCAAATGAGAAATCCATTATTACAACGATCTTGTAACTTTCAATTCCATGCTTAACTTTTTTCTTTTCATTTCGTAACAAATTTTGCAAAACAAATTTACACTGCAAATAAATTGTCGGGATGGTTTGAAGAGGGCTACTGCAGATGGTTTGAAGTTGTTTTTATTTCTTTTGTTTTACAAAACGTATATGTTTTGAGCGTACGGGTTGAGGAAAGACAGTGATATATTTGTTCGAGCAAAGTGCAACAATACATTTGTTCATAAAAGTGTACGCACGCAAATTGCACGGCATACTGAGTTTAATTACCGAGCAATGTATTAAATTTGACAATGTAACATAGAGAGACACGCAAGAGCTGGCGAGCCAACGAATATTCATCGAGCATAAAAATGTCTTGTTGCTCCTTCTAGCAGTTGGAGTGCACTTGATCTTATCGTTGTGTACAATCGAGCATAATCTCTCTTCCGCGTCTCGCTTGAATTGAAACATGAAACACAGCGAGATTGGTGTGATATCCATTAATTATTGCTAAGCGTAATAATAACCGCTATTTAACGGCTGCCATACAGTCAACGCTCCGGCTGTCAATATTCTATATCTACATCTTTGTATTCAACGTTTATATTTCAGCATTCCAGCAACAAGACGCTGAACTCGTTCCAGTTCCACTTCGTCACGTTGCCAATCAACAATTTCACTTGCACTATCCATGTTTAAATTAACCAACGCAACCGAAATAATGTACAAGTTGTTTTCTCTACTTTATAAAAACTTTTTGTTACACTTTTGTTATTTAGCGGAAAAAGCGTTTGGATTGGGAATGTATTTTATTACAGAACTCGTTTTCGTCAGTGAAAAGAATCCAGACGGATGAAGAATAAGTGCACGGAAGTGCAGAATCGGAGCACCGTGCCGCCAGCAGGCAATGAAGCCCGTCATACGCCATGATGGACGTTCGCGCATAAACTTGACGAGTAACTCGTGACGCCTTTAGGAACGACTGCAAGGAGCCTTCTATATCACTTTTATTGCTCAACGTTCTCATTTTCATATCTCACAAAACTACCCCGAAAAACCACCCTCGTAATCACATGCACCCGCGTAATTCTCGCACTTTTTGCTACGCAAAATTATATCTTCCAGTCGAAAACCTTTTTTATTCAGTGTTTTGACTACTTAGGTTCGTTATTATTTGTGGTTCAATAGTTTTTCTATACATTCCAGCTATAAAATCGTAAATTTTAATTCAACTAATAGTTCTGAATTAAAGACAAAAATTGAGGTAAAAACTACGAACTCATTAATTAAAATAATATCTTGGCTTTTAATTTGTGTTTGTCATTGATCTTCTTTGAAGATAGAAAAGGGCGAAAAAAACAGTTAAGATCATATACGTGGACCCGAACCGTATGTTGTTGCGCATTTTATCTTGCAAAGTACGATGAAAACAACAATCGGCTCTTGTAGCGTAGGAGGTTTTCTTATATGACTGCTTCGACCTCGTATAACATGAAAATGACCTCGATAACGATTTGTGAACCGATGCTCGTTACGATTGGCAATGCAATCTTTAGCAATTATGCGTCGAGTGCAGATGTGTTTGTTCGCAGTCGCGTGGGTTGTGATGAATGATTCATTCGGACCGTCCGAAACTATCACTGATTTGAGATTTTATTTGTCAGAGCGTTCAATCTCGGAAACTCGATTCCGTAACCTAAATTGTTACTTTATTTTTAATTTCATGTCGAACAGTGTACTTTTAAAAATACAGTTCTTGTAGATGCACTGTAACTACCAATATTTAGTCACTGTTTATTTTTCCACTAAGTTGACTCAAGCTGATTGCAAATATTGTTACTTAAAAATTTTACTGTCGATGTTTATAAACATTTTAAGAAGTTCTTTTTTAGATGAAAGTGCATTGTGAAGTGCACTTTGTTGATGTAATTTATTTGTTTACTGTCTCCTCTCTGAAAAGCCAAAAATCTCGAAACAGTTATATCGCGCATCAGACGAAATTCCCGTCTTCCGAAAATAACTGCGCCAAACGACTGACTAATGTGTTTACCCGGCACTTGATTCAATCAAAATAATGTTTACAAAATAATCGCCGTCGTCATTCATCGATCCCGGTTGTTCTTTTCAATTCACATTCAATTAATTCATATTCATGCGATGTTTCTTTTCGTACGGTGGCTAATTAATATATGCCACGAGCAATTACTTTCTGGGCCATCTCTCGACATGCCTGGTGCGTGTATCAGTTATATATTCAAAGACGCAGTTTGTTATATAAAATATCCCTGTCGTTTTAATCCTCTCAATTTTAAGTGATCCCTCAATTCGTAATCGGTATTCTTGGAACATCTTGTAAATCGACTCTCACCAAATGACGCTTCGCCGAATCCCATAAATTGGTTAATAAATCTGAGGTTTATTGACCGAAGACAAATTCTGAATTGGACCTTTGTGGACCGCGAAGTGCACGTCTTTAACGCGTTACAATGTCAAAAGACTTTTGGTCTTTATTCAATGCACTAATTTTGTACTATTTTTTTTTACTTTGTCTTGTGAATAATTTTCACGAATTAACTATTACCAATTACAACGGTTCGTAATAATAAATTAATATATTTTTGTTATTTTATGTTTTGAGTTTTTAAAATTGTTGCTTTTTGGACGCTTTTATGCAAACAATCATTCTGCAAGATACAATTTCAATGTTGTACATTCAAAGTCTAAATTTGTGTATTTGTCTGAAACAGAGGTTTGAGAGCTCACACAATTTTGTCAAGCAAGAAGTGCTTGCGTCAAGCTACTGCTGTGCGCCTCAACTTGTGCGATGGTTTAGCTGTTGCATAGTGTATTTTATACTCGGAGAAGCATCGGGTATTGTGTGCGCTGCTTTTATACAAACTTTTCCTATCATATTTTATTCTCTTTCTTGTCTATTAAATGTTTCCATGTTCGGTCTGTTTTCAGTCCTTTATACGTTTCCTGCTGTTCACATTTAAAAAGTACAATTTTCTGTCGGATCACAGCAGTTCCAGGTCCGAAAAAACTTATATATTCATTACCTCTAATTATGAACTGACTGCCATCCAATCGAAATTATATGACAAACTTTTAGCATTTGAATTCGAAATTTAAATAATCACTACTTTCAATTCACGAATTTATTTTATCTCTCAATTGTATGGATTCGGGAACGTTGCAATCTTTACTAGTCACCACCAGTAGTTTCGATTTAGACATTTGAATATAACTTCACTATTTCTCAGTAGCCGGTACAAACTTATTGTTAAATCCGTTTAGGAGCTGGACAGTAGTGTCCAATATGAAATTAACAACCGTTTGCAACCAAGATGTGAAAACTGTGTACTCCGTGGGCGCAGATAAATCGGTTTTGCCATGGCGAAAAGCACCTTGTGTGAATGCGTCTCCATTATATTCTGTACTGCATGCGACTTCAACGCGTACAGTGGCTCCATATAATGATGCCCCATCGGAGGATATTTTATTGTCACGAGGTTAAATTATACTGTAAAGTTTATGCAGAAAAAACTATTCAATTCACATCTTCGAACATCTTTTATTCACAAGTACAAGACCTTACGATACAAATTATTGTTTATTTCATCTAAAAAAATATACTACACAAAAAACTTTACATCGAAAAAAAAAACTTTCAGTCGTCGGTGACTGCTTTACGATTCGAAAAATCGATGAAGGTGTCACTTCAACGACAGTTAAAACATCCAAGACGTCGGGAACGACAATGAAAAGTAATTGAATGATTGAGTTTTTGTACACTGGCTGGATGGGTGTGTGTTGACGAGTGTCTGATATTGAATGCAATTAATGTGTCATTCATTGTCGGTGCAAGAGCGGCAAATGAAGGCGCGTTTAATGCGTGTAGTTATTGAAGTTAAGCTATAGAGTTGGGTGTCACGCTCAAGCAAGGCCTCCTTTTGGAGGCCACTCAATTGCTATCGAAGCTAAAGGATGCGGCGGTGGTTTAAAGGCAAAGCGAGAAATATGCGAGAGGAAGAAGTCGAGAGATTTAACGTTTGCGTTAACAGCGCTGTGCAGGAAACGTTCGTATAAAAACAGAGAAACGAGAATCGCCTCGGGTCAGTGCCTCGGCTGTCCGTCAACCGGTCACCAAGCGCGTCGACTCGCGCGAATAAACGCCTTAAGGTCTCCATTTGAACGAGCTTAAAGCGACGAATGCATTGCCACGACGATTCCGACTGTCACTTAAACATGACTGACGTAATGGCCAATGCCGGCTCTTCGTAACCACAGTTCGTTCCGACTTGGGTTGATTGAAAAAGTGCACTTTGCCCGCTAATGTAAATTAATTAGATTGCGCACGCACACGCGGTCGTTTGCTTTTTCGCGCTGATAAAAATCACGACAAAATCACGCCACTGCGGTGGCAGTAAATTACCAACGACTGACGACGTGAACATTAAAACAAGCCAGGCCGAAATGTACTTTCACAAAAACAGATGAAAATCACAAGTCAAAAATAAAATTACACCCATTGATTGTGTAAATTATTTCGACGTTTGTTGTTGGTGGCACAATGCAGCATTGTGCGGGATATTTTCACATCACTCGCGATCGTTAGGAATAATCAAGGCGGAATTAAAATTTGTCTATATTTCACGGAAACCTTTTACGAATGGAGAAAAAAAAACAACATGAAATGCTGACTGGAACATTGCATTATGCTATTCACCTGTACGTTTTTCTTCATTCGCAAACATGATTCTTCACTTTGAATTATTCGGTAATAAATTTCGAAATTCCTTTTTTCACCCATTCGAAATCGCGTGATTTAGTTTTGAAAGCCGAAAATTATACTGTAATTAATAGTTCTAATTTACGACCGCACGGCGTTTATTTGTGTATTCAAAATATGTGAGAAAGGCGCAGTAAATCTCGTGATTCGTCTATTTCCAGGTTCTTCATCTTCACGATTCATTACAAAATTATAATCCCCAAGCTAGATATATCGAATTTGTGAGTTTCGATGATTCCGAATGACGTTCGCCTGCTTTCTTCGAAAATAATTGGATGACATAAATCTGCGTCCGGTTGTGTTTTGCTTGTATAAATTCTTGTAACAAATTAAAACTCGGGGAAAAACATAATTCTCGCTCACGGTATCACCGAATCAAATAAACAGCTCAGTGTAATGTTGATTACGTGTACGCGGGCATAAATGAATCAGTGTGCCCATCCGAGCGCCGACTGCTTTCTAATTATTTTCCACGGTGCAATGAATCAGAGGAGGTATAGTCGATCGGACGAGCAAAAAAAAATGAACTGTAGGCGAGTAGATCTTAATATTTTCGCGGCGATCGTTTCGACGTGTAGGCCGAGAATCATGTAGATCGAAGGAGCGTTCGACAAATCGATATATCCCGGCTATAAATCTCGAGCGCTTGCATCGACAAGCCGCTATCCTCTCGTCCGACATATTCTTGAAACACACGCCAGATAAACCCGCGAAAGAGGATTGCTTAAATCATGAAACGCTTGCTAATGTTCTGAATTTAATTTATTAAAAAGTGAATTTGCATCGCGCTCGCCAACATGAATCAAAACAAAAATCGTCCGCCACGAACACGAGTCAAACTATTTACATTATAATTAATATCGCATGCGCAACATACGTTTTTTTTACCAATGCAAAGCCAATTAAATTAATCCATATCTAATTGACTGATTTTTAAATGTAAAATCTTGACATTGCTATTTGTTTTCTTTGATGCTGAGTTAATTAGTTTGAGAGAGAAGTTAACAAATAAAGAGGTGAAAAATGAGCAGGAAAATGAAATACAGTGCACTGAAAGAAAATGAACTTTTGAAATGGCAAATTGACCAAATTCCTTGGCATTCATATATTTTAGAAATTTCATGTAACATCGCGTCTCGAAGCTATTTCTTATCTACTTGTGCATAAATCTGAGAATGATAACAATCACCCTTCCTGTCTACTTTGAATATTCTGCATTAGATAGATATTAGGAGCTGAATTACTGTACATCGTGGAACTATCATTATTGAAAAACTATGTTTGCTTGACGCGTCAAAAAACAGGTGACTTTTACGTCCAAAGTTGAAACGCAATCTCAGAGGTTCGCGGATAATTTTCGTTCAAATCAATCTGCAAATTTTAATCTCTTCTCACGCACGCGTTTTATCATGTCAAGACTGAATATCATAAATCGTTTTTGATCAGCCGGAGAAATATTACATAGCCAAGACTGATAAATTTTTCTTACATTCACGCGATTTATTGTTTCTATGTGAAACGAAGATGATGAAGTTCCGGCCATTGCGGAAAATAATTTCTTTTATAAATATCTGTAGCGAGAAATTAAGAGAAAAGAAAAATATAATAATCTGATTTATGATCGACACGTTATCATTTTTATTTTTCGATGCTCGTTCGCTGCAGTTGGGTAATTGCATCATATCAAACAAGCCGAATAGAAAAGCTTTTTTTTATTTTGATTGATTTGATGGCTATCAGTTAATTCTAATCCAATTAAAGCGAATGCATATGATATTCAAGTTTTATTGAACTTTCAACGCTTCAACAATTTCGCAAAATGTTATTCCTGTTAATGTCAATTTCTTCGTAATAATGATTTTGACAAACAAAATGATTGAACCGAAAGAATAAATTAGCGAGTACAAAAAAAGTTTCACACATTTCTGTAAAACAGAATTATAAGCAATGAATCAATTTCGATAGTACGCTATCGAATACGACAATTTTATCCATATAAAGCGATGAGAGATGTAAAAAAAAAAGCATCATCGATGTTGAAGTCGCACGTGAGGCATCGGTTTTGCGTGGCGCACGTATAAGATGCACACACGTTCCGCAACAAAAAGGTATCAATCCGCTCTCGTACACCGAAGGAAACATAAATCGTTCGCAGCGAGACAGTTTTGGAGGGCAAACGACAACCAAGACTGACTCGAAGCAGCAACGTAATACAAAAACAAGATCCACTCTCTTTGGCACGCACACGAACGAGACGAAGAAACGGTGAACTAAGAAAAAGAGGCAAAACAAAACGAAGCAATAAAAAAGCGTAGAAACGATCAGGGACGTAAAAAAGTGGTTTGGCATTTGACGGAAAGAGGGAAATTGGGCCTGAAATGGTCGAAGAAGTGACATTTCACTTCGAAATACGACAGCCAAAGACAAGTGACCAACTTGAGATGTCGTATTTTTGAACTGTCACCTGTCGCTTCGACCACTGTTTCGACAACAACTGTACGCTTAACTGACACGAAAATGGTCTTCGCTGAGATATAATTCGTTCTGAAACAGTGTTCGAAGTTATACTGCAGTTTAATAGTGAGTTAAAAATTCAACCGAAAAAACGACTTTTCGGTTCGGAGTCGTGGCATCCTTTGAAAATCGTATATGTCACGGTACAGAGACTTTATTCGATGTATGCGAAATGTTTGATTCAACATTTTTGCCACTTTTGCACAATTGTCAGCTGGAAAATATTAACAGCCTCAAAACTAACAAGTATTAAATTATTAACTTTATTCAAGAGCTGCTATCAGGCAGTAAATTACGCGGTGTTATTATCTCTCATTAAGTGCGTTGAGAAGTAGAATAATAAAACCGCTCGAAAGTAAAATCAGTCAGCTGTCGCGCATGTGAATTTTATGTCGCGCGAATTAATATTCAAATTCCGATGATAAAGTTTTAATGCGCGGCCATCGATGTAATGTTTTTTGGATGATTTTTTTGGCCGCAGATAATAGCTTTCTTGTTTTAAAAATTATGAACCGAGGATGAAATATACAATGACAGTAAAAACCAAACATTCACTTTTATGACGCACGCATCAGTTGACATTCATTTTCACATTAACGTGTGCATTTCGGCTTCGAATTATCCTCGATGTCTTTTATTTCGATCCTGATATTCCGCATTTATCGAAACCACAAAGTTGTAACTCAAAAGTACATGGCTGTTAACGCGTCATGCAGATAGGTTTAAGATGCGTAAACGTGCTGGACGTACAAATGTGGCTAGCATCGCGACCAAATAATAGATGTGTTTCTAATATACGCCTCGGTTTAAATACATAACGAACTCTCGTTGCACTGTACCGATGTTAAACTTCAAAGTGATGAATGACGATTTATATTTAAATTTGGATGAAAAATAATTCGGTTATAATATATTACAGGAAGTTGAACGCAGCGCGATTTTAGGCGGTGAGGCTAAAGTGGTAGGTAACGGCGCAAAGCTAAAGCGCTCGTGTAAATGTGATAAGCCAAGCGAGAAAAGATGTCCAGAGGTATAGAAGCGTTCTCAGAAGACTAGGAAGTTAGCCGTATCAAAGCCAAAGTTTCGCCGTGGCTCGTTTCATGGAAACCCTTGACAAGCGTTCGCAGCGATTGATTTACGACGGCTTGCGCGATATTTACAGATGACTTTTCAAGCCACAAGAGATCGTGGACAGTTATTGCCACTCGCATGTATCTGTGTGTCTTCATAGCGCCTTTCGCCCCAATGTTGATGGTTTCTTTTTCGCCGCGACTTTGCTCGTCCGCGCGGCAGACATTTATGATGTTGCACAACAATAATTCTGTCGGTGTCGCGCAAACGTAACGACACAATAACTATCGCGAAACTGCTCTAATTGCGCCACGACGAATCGTTTATAACGATTTTCGCGGCGAGTTTCATCTTAGTCGGATGCAAACATCATTTGACAGCTTATTCAACTGCGCTTATTTATAATCGAGGGTCAGAAATGAGTTAATTTTTAATTGGCTATCCGACAGAGATCCGAACCCATTTACCACGTCGCATTTCCTCGCTCAAATTATTTCAAAGTTCGTTTGAATGCATTACGACTCACACCCCGTTGCAAATTACCGTAAATAAGGCAACTAATAATTTTTAAGCGCAAAAATTGTCCGTTCCCCATGCGCGCATAAATCTCGCCGACTTGTCAAAATCTCATTCATAAACGATACCCGCGGCCCATTCATCACTCTGAATAATGTTTCGCGCAAAACTGCGCGCGAGTTCGTCGGCAGTAAGAAATGTGATTTTGCCTCGAACAACCATGATGGACGGGTCCATTGCCTTGAACCCGGATCCACTCGTCGTCACTATAATATTCAAACTTTATTCGATTAGCAGGTTTACATCAAATGTTCATATAAAAAATGTCACACACATCTTGAACACCGAACATACTTTAAAAAAACTTTGAAAAATGTTAGAAAAAAATAAGAACTCAACTAACGAAATTTTATGCTTGATAAATTCAAGATTAAGAGGTGAAAATTAGCCGGTTTACATCAAATGTTCATATAAAAAATTACACACACATCTTGAAGACTGAACATACTTTGAAGAAATGTTGAAAAATGTTAGAAAAAATAAGAACTAAAGTAATGAAATTTTATGTTTAATAAATTCAAGATTAAGACGAAAAAAAATGATAAGATATGATTGATTCGATACCTAATAAATGATGATCTTTTTGATGACTGACACCTACTCGGCGTCATTGAAAGGTATTTCGTTTTGGTGACGTGAACGTTGGCCGCGGCGAACCAATTTATGATAATGAATCCTCAGATTTATGAGCGTCTTATAATAGAGATGCGCGATGGTGCTGGCGCATTATAAATTTAGAATTCGCCTCCGCCGCAGGCTCAACAATTCTCCAAGTCCGTTCGTTCGTTCCTTCGATGGACGTATGCATCAGTGTTGACAATCATTGGCGAGCGACTTTTTAGTTGCACGTCAAAGTCATCGGCGTTCCATTTCGTCTGTCGTTGAACCTCCAGACAGAATCCAATCGGATGACTAAATCTCTAAAAAAAGAATTCGATACTTGATTCATTCAATTTTACATTCAAACACATCGAAAATAACAATAAAATCGTAAAAACACGATTGAAAATTAATCGCAACTTCTTAGCAGAAGGCTAGTCATTCTGGTGGGTATGACAAGAGGCCCTTTGCGAATTAGGAAACTTGTTTTCGAATAAGCAATTCGTTATTAATTGATTACAAAGACTGGTAAACGTGACTGTTGATCATTTCGGGTGTTCTGCTGACGTGCAGCGAAGCGCATCTGCGTACGTAGGCATTATGCAATCTTGGGGAAACTTACCACTTAGCCAAGGGACAGAGAGTTAATGCAGCGGCGTGAGGGAGAGGGTGCGCGGCGGGAAGCCTCTATCTACATTAGCCGAGCTTGCGTCTGTGTACATTTTGGTGGATAGCGTGTCAACGAAAGAGGGGTGAGGCGAGCAGCAGCACCCTTAGCCTTGCTTTCGCGCGTCCTCTGTTTAGCGTCGTAACAAGCCGGAGGCGAGAGGAGGAAAAGGACAAAATGGCCATGCCGTGCTCGCCCTTCGCGCAGACCAAGTATGTAGAGCGTAGTTGCGGCCAGTTGGCCGTCACCTCTGCGTCGACGTTCCCTTGTCTCTTGGACTGATTCAATTTGCCTCCGCTCGTGGTTGTTTAATTACCGGACCCTAGAGTGGACTGAGAGTCCGGTCGGATACCTGGCACATCCGGTTATCAGCGTTACGATGCATTGGCGCATCGACAAGACAGTGGTGGTGCAAGCTCCGCACCAAGACACTCACGAAATAACGTCCTGGCGTACCAATAGAGATTGTTGTTGATGCCAAAGTAACGCTCAGTCCCGGGAGATGCCCCCGGGGAGGGAGGCATTCCGGTCGCGACCCTACGACGTGTCTCGCAAACCGAGTGACCATCCAAACTCGGCTGCCCGCTACATTTTCGTCCACCGCCGCTTTTCTCCTCGCCCTCTCTCCTGAAGCCATTCCCAGGACGAGACTGCGAGTACTTGCCGATGCTTCCGCCAAGCAACTTGTTTCGGATTACGATTGTCGGGACGCGCGTTTAGAATGTTCGCAATACATTCCCATCAACCAGCATTTGAATGAGATAAAGGACCGAGCCGAACAAACAAAAATTCACAACAAGACATACTATCTCCTTCTGCTTTTTTTCTCTTTTTCCCCTCATTGCTTTAATCATTAGGCCAAGAGTTTTTATTTTCATTTTCTTAACATTAATGTGTACAAATTTGTTCATCCTAGAAAGTGATCAAATTTGTCACGTACATTTTTTCGTTATAAAATAATTACTATAAACAAAAATTTATCTGAAAAATGCGTATACAATAGACATGTCAGGGGACAAATTTGCCCCCTCCGGGTTTCTAGTGTTAAATGAGAAAAAAAATGGATACTTTTGTGGAAAGGAGACGTTATGAGGCTGAAGTTCTGTAGCACGCGGTATAATGATTGCAACGACTGTTGATAACATGAAAAAATAGTAGGCAATATATTTCATCCACCCTTGTCTGCATTGAGGAAATCTGCGAGTTCGCGTCTGTTGGCCGTGCGCGATATTCATCGAAGACCTCTCCTTCGTTACAGTCTCAGGGGTCTAATGAAAATATAACAGTTTCTATGTCATGGAGTTCATCTGGCAGCTTTCTTGCGCATCAACCTGACACATAAACTCTTATTATGCTATACGTTAGCGAGCGGGAGCGCTAATGGAGCCACAAGTCAGTTCAGTATCATACCTTGCCGCCTGCAACCGTCTACTTATTTTGTATTTAAGCGTCGTAAAAAAAGCTGCTACTTAACACGGATCTTAAAGATTACCAATAAACGAATAGCATTAATTATGACTTAGTCATATTTTTGCTATCATTATGGCTCTCAACCATTGTTCTCGTTTTAAATAATTTTTTTCATTTTTTCGCGATAGAAGAAATAAGTAACTAACTTGAACAACTGATAGGTGTTGTTCATCGTTTAAAATACAACAAACATTGAAATATTTAATAATTAATTAATTAGTATCTTGATAAATTTCAACTTCATGAACATAATTTAGTGTGAAAAATGTTTGAAGTTCAATATTATTGTGATGTTAAACATGTATAATGAAATAGAGTGAATCTGGAAGCGCGCTGGATTCTTGCGATTCTTTTATGGATAGTGATTGGTGTTGATATCAGCGCCTGCAGCATTCTGCTCCAAATTTATCGACAAGTATTCGTAAAGTTGGCGATTCACGCTCGACAACGAGCAATCGATATTGCACTAACGTATCCATAAATTGCACGTGCACGGCAGTGGGCGCTCGCGCGCGTGTACGACTATATGAAAATTACAAAGCTATTAATTATGACCTACGATAAATTAAGCAGTCGTGGGGCCATTATAGAGAGAGCAAGCGAACGAACAGGCGCGAACCCCGGTGAATTGTTGGTAAACTTGGTCCAAGTACGCAACACGGCCGGTGCTCGGCCCAACGCGGCTCACCAGGCATATAATAATGGTTAGCTAGAATGCTAATATATGTCCAGACTGGGGGTGCCACCCAGGGACCTTGCATCATCGAAGGACCCAACTGGGCACTCGCACACTTCCTAACCGGACACCGCATAATCTACACCCCGAGACGTTATTACTCCCTGAGACACTAAAACCTCGTTGCTACGACGATACACGCCGGCCACCTCAGAATGTTTCCCTTACCGCTTGACAAACGCCCCTGGGACTAATTATTATTTACGACCTCCCAAATTTCCTATCGATTTCTCCGTCGTTACGTTCTATTAATTAGTCTATCAATTATTCCAACATATAATCCTCTCATTGATCGCACGAGCATTTTTGTTTCCTCGCATTGTGGTCGCTGCTTGTTAATAATGGCCATTCAAAACTTTCGCGACGCTCTACGAGGACAGCCCCAAAATGACAGACTTTTGAGGGCAAGATTTCCGGCCTGTCTTATCCACATGTCCTATTCAGTTGAGCGACCCAAGACTTGGCATCATGTTGATGTTGGTGTAGTTCAGAAGACCGTCACAATGCTCCACTCGCCGGGGGTCACGTCAACTCAAGCAGGACGCAGCGCCAGCTTTGTACTTGGGCTTTGCACTATGAAGAACTTGCCGAACAATCCAAGGCCATCGTGTTCCGCTGCTTCGTCCTCTCAGTGCTCATTTTGTCAGCGTCTGTGATTAAAATCAAGAGTTATTCGACACAAGAAGAGTCCTCTGAATTCGGCCAGACCCCTTCAGTCCGACTACCTGTCACACTCCCGAGCCAAACAGACACAAGATTTGTCTCGATCCCGAACTTTGTCGCACACCCCTGACTAAACTATTTGCGAAACAATTTTTACCCGAAAAATGTGTTATCGCGATGCCAATCACGCGGTTGCATGACACCGAATTCGTCTTCGCGTTTATGCTCAAACAAACTTTCGCAAAGTGTTTGTGGTAAGATAAATTGTACCTAAGCAACAATAAAGTTGAATACACAATGGAATTATCAACATTGTATTGAACAAATTTACAAAATTTACTAAACAATTTTGATAGAAAATTTTAATATTGGTCTGACAACGTGTTGACGTCTTTTGTTTCTGGTGACAACATGCGAGCGCTCATTGTGGATGACCCTTGGTGACAGTTGAAATGCATTTATTGCGTGTCGTGAGAAAACGGTACCAGGCAAGCAGAGGACGACATAACGCATAATGTAACGGATGTACATAAATCTACATGCCAGTCAACAATGTGCATAAATACTGGCGCCTCCTCAGCAAGTCTTTCAGCAGCTACGCGGCTTGGTACCATCAGCCAGGGTGCACAGAACTAGGGTACAATGAGCTCCTAACTATGCGGCCTCGTCGTTCTTCACTCCGTGGTAACAGGTTGCGGTCATGCTCGTCAGAACGTCCTCTGGCCGGAAGATTTAGGAAACTCGGTTAGGAGTTTCCGCAGCTAGTGGCTGGATTCGAAGTCGACTGTCTTACGAGAAAGATAAATATTTAAATAAAGTTAAATCCAAGTGTTGGAGTTGGGTCTAGTAGTGCAAATATAAGGATCTATACGTTCAAATCAGCCGATGTAATCTCCGCCGAACGAGCTCGATATTAGAAAAGTTTGTTAAGTCGTACATCGTATGATCGGCCGTCCCTCTGCAGACTGGCTCTCAGGGGTAGGATACATTACTGATTCAAAAATGAGAACGTACGTTTGATCCTGTTACATTTTATTTCCGATTGCGGCCAATTCTTAAGCCATAATGTCACTCTGGAGGAAGCGAAACACGAGGGAAGCGTCGAGCAACTTTTTTGTTTCGTTTCAAACTTGTTTGCTCAAATATCGTCAAAGTTGAAAATGCTCTTTTGTTTTTGTTCCAATAGATAATTAAGCTACCAATTTCGCTCGAGTCGTTTGAAACGTCTCGGCTGAAAATTATGAGCCGTATTTAAACCACCTTCGCTTTCAAAGCAACCACCTCCACGACACATGAGACACACTTGCAATATTTATGCTATCCCAACAGGACACTCCCAAGTAACATGGACATGATTGCAATCCCGTTCGTATATCTCCAAGTATACGGCCACTAAGCTATTCTATTTCACGCTAGGGACAAATCAAAAACGCCGACTTCACCTATCGTATCATAATATTTTCACATCAACCTACACAAAGGCATTTCTCAGACTTTGCACCAGCTTCTTGATTCCAGACGGATGGATTTTCGTTCCGCCGTCACTCGGGCAATTATAAATTGACAAATTGAAAATCCCACTGGACCGTTCGATTGGCGTAAAAATTTGTCGACGTTGCGAATTTGTTGCGAGGCTTACTTTGCAAATGGATTCGAGGAGGGGTGGTAGGTAAAAAGGGTTGCGGGAAATAAGCAGGGCCGGTAAATGAGGCGTAGCCAATCGTTTCATTGCATCAATAGTCGTAGCGGAGTTATACTAACTTTCTTGATAAATCCCGCTTACTTTGTGCCATAACATAACTTTACGGAATCGGAACCACGGCTACGGAAGAATTGCGATTTGTAACTTTAGATGAGATCCCCGCCTCGGCAAAGGTACCATTCTGCTTCTTTAACTGTATTACCCGCAGTGTGCTTTTCGCATTGCCTCGCTATATTGATATGTATATAGAATTTCATACAAAACTTTTTGCCCGACACTTGTTCACCTTGAACGTTTCAATCTGTTGGCTCGATTAGCTATGATTCTTAACTTAGTGTAATGCTCTCTCAACTACAAAGACGAATAAAGAAACGGGTTCGTTTAAGCTTACAAATATCCAAGTTTTTAACTTGAATCAGTCATCGTCGTTAATTATCATTGATAAAAGAGACGAGAGAAACGACTCGTGAGCAAAACGATGTTTAACTTCGAGAAAACTTGGACTTATTGGAAATAAAACGAGCGGTAGAATTCCGATCTTTTTACGGTGACGTGCTCGTGTCACTTGAGGTCTACGACGCGTGATTTCGCAAATTGGCATTCTTCTTTTCATCAGCAGCAAGGGACATTTAATACGTGCACAATTACTTTTTGAATGAGATAACGACAAGGATGGGCAAGCTTGTACGGCGAGGGAAGGAGTGATCTCTAACTGACTCGTGGGTTTCGGCTTGAGTCGAGCTTATGCCGCATTGTGCACGACTAATTAGTTGAAGCGCTAGATCGAAGAGTGAACGGCTTTAATTAACATTCCTGGTTCGCCCACCGTCGGCGCATAGAACACCCACCTTCTCAGAAGGATAAATTAAAGGCTGTAAATGCCGGTAGGAACCGTCGATTTCGTTGACGCCGACCTTATACGTATAACCAGTCTGATATTACCACTTTCATTCGCTTGTATCCGATGAAATAATTAAGAATCAACATAAAGACTCGACAATTTGACAACTGAAAGATCGCGGTGGTTGCGAGCGAGAGTACATTTGTCTGTCAGTACCGAAAAATCAATTCCCATGTAAATTTACCTCAAATAATCAGATTGGGTCTGATCAATCGTGTCGTTAGAATTGGCGAAACGGCGACTAAGTCATCCCATCTATCTTCGGTAAGGTAGTCGAGAGGGATCATCGATTTTGGTGGCAAGGCTAAGGAAAATTAAATGATGCCGTCTCGATGAAGGGGAGTTATTTGTTACGGTGGTTGAAGCTCCAGTCTGTCATGCTTGCATCCTTTATTTTCTGTGTCCATCTTGCCACTCTTCATTCTAAAACAAATTCACTAAATTCATTTTAAAATGAAAAATAGTCCTTACCCAAATCCCAAGATTATCCAATTTATTTCTTACAGACAAAATGTTCAAATATGAAAATTATTTTCTCTTTGCAGGTTACTAGCAGTTTGAGAATAATTTCTGTTTTTTTTCGTTGAGGAATTTGTGATGGCGTTTAAATTGATGTGTGGCCATGAATTAACGTGTGACAGATTTGCGTATATAACGGGCTGAAAAAGCTAGTGCTAGTGAGGCTCTGAGTCGAGGGTCTTGCAAAAGCATCGACTGGGGCGCACAGACACGGCTCAGTCAGACGCATTCAGGCCATGGCGATGGCGGAAGAAGTGAGCCCATTACTTATTATAACTGCCTGGCGGGCGAACGCGAAGAGCGCTTGTCACACATCCATCATCGCGACGAATGGCCGCTCTGCCAATAACATCCGCCGTCATCGCCAACTTTTCGCGGCTTCGCAAGAGAAAGCCTTCCCTGCCAGTCTTCGTTATTTATTTGTATTAATTTTACGGCCGACCAAGAAGAGCGCTCAACTTTTTCCCCGCCGGTACTTTTGATTAATGAAATCACTTCGCGCTCTCTAACTTCGTCGTACACAATGATTATCTTTTCTTCCGCTCGCTGTGCTTTTTTTTTACTTCTCCTCTCGCGGACAAAGAATTATTGGTTTATGATTCTGCGATTTCTGTGCCTCGGCTTCGCGAAAGTTATGATCCAATACTCGTAAAAAGATTGGATGCAAATGAACGTTCGTCGCGGATAAAATTTTACATTATTTCATAGCAGTCGACGTTACAAATCAACGTTTTTGGTTTATAAGTTTGCTCTCGCCGGCAATCTTGCCGGAGCGAAATCTCAAATCATCGTCAATGAGTGAATTATTGTAATTTCAAAAAAGCCGGTCTGCAAACATTCATTTACCCGAAAAGAGAGTATACAGGATAGCGTCGGTGATAATCTCCTTGTTTCAACAACGTTCGAGCGAATTATCTCGCCACTTCGAGTTTCTCCACTACTATCGATACATCTTTCTTTCTTATCTCTCCTTCGTCTTTATCCTTGGCGTATCTTTACTAAGAAAGAAGGCCATATCGGCGACTTATTTACGATCAGCGTAAGCCTCGATCGTAAGGTTCACTGTGGATATCGATATGCCATTCTTTCACTCCTTGCTCTCTTTTTTTTGTTCACCGTCCTTTCCGCCGATTTCTTCATCTAGAGACAGCCAGGATTTTATAAGCTCCAAATCTATGATATTCAAAATTTTATCAGTTTATCCCTTCTATTTTCTTCACTCAAATTTAAATTATAATATCAATTCCTTTTCGAGAAACAACCGACTAAAACTTAAAACTATTATATTCGATTGAAAATATAAAACGAGAATGATGGAAAGTTAAACGATAAAACCATAGAAGACAACTTGTTAGAAACATTGAAACGAAATTTGACTGTACAAACGAAGCACTTGCTTCAGAATAGATAAAGCATACGAAGGACTGTATCTATGTAGCAGGGTAGACAGCTGGAGTGACTCATGGTGGATTATAGCGATTGCTTGTTTATGGTCATTAACATCCTAGTGGTCCTATAACTGCTCTGCATGGCGTCCTATCCTATCAATGAGCCAAACCGTACGCACCACATTACTCCACACAAACATGCTTGACCATATGTGTCCAATGCGAATATGTTTATGCATCATACATTTGCCTAACATCATATGCGTGTGCTGCAGACAGGTATACTAATTTGACACACGCTTTTATGCAATGTATAGAGACGCTGATAGAGACCTTGCGGCGAGACACGATTTAGAAACTAATGTATGACCAACGCATATGAATTCGATTGTTAATATTCAAAGCAGCGAGCCAAAATTTGCGAAAAAATTGTGAAACTGAAAAATTGCATCGTTTTAGTACAAATCGCTCGTCGGAGCAAACAAATTTTCTGAATGAGTGACATTCGAATTGTCTTTGAATATAAATTACATTTTTCATTCGGAAAGATATATCGTCAATTGTGAGAGTCAGTCGCAACTCTTCGGGAACGTCGTAATTTGCAAAGCACAGCCGAATATCCCATCGATTTCCTCTAACCAGCCGGAGAGGATCGGGGCCAGAACGAAGCGCCGGTGAAAAATTCCTGAATTATGATAATGTCGTCGACATAATGCGATCCAACGAGGCAATCAAGGGGCGGTAGAAGCTGTGCGCTATCTGTGCAGACACATGTGAGCTAATTTGCACACGCATGTGCATGATCGCGTGTGCGAGCATAACGCTGCTCGGTCGCGCGAATTACGTTGCCCCGGAATGGTATTAGTGTTATTGTCGGTGCGTCCGGACAACCGGCCCGGAGCCGAACCGATCTCGACGATGTATGTGACGGCTACGAGCCGACTGCTACAGTGTTACAGGTATAATTGCCGGTAGTCGTTGCTCCGGCGAAATCACTTTCATCAATCTGTCGACGTTAAATGCCCGGATCGGCATAGTAGTATCGATCGCAATTTCGATTAGTCCGGCCAATTCTGTAGCCTTTGCAAAACTGATGGCTGTGCTCGTTTTCCAACACCGTTCGTTACCACTTTTCTAATTTTAAAACCTGCAGTTCGATCTTGCCGATAATAATGACGTTGAGATTAAGTTTGACTGTCTTAGCTTTATAACCTGTTAAGATAAACACAAAATGGAGTTATTTCGAATTCGCCAAGATTAATCATAAAAGTGCATTTCATGTATATTGATCAGGCTACGTACAAGTGAAACCTAATCAATTTACATCAATATTTTCACTTGATACAAAATAGAAAAATTGGATACTAGAAAAGCGTAATTAAACTTTAATCAGAAAAAATCTTATGAATAATTATAGTTTTCAGGTGTCGAAACAAAGTAAATGGAAATGTTTTGCATGAAAAAATTAATAATTTTTTTATGAAGTTACCTTATATATTTTTCAAATGCAAACTTGATGTCGAAATTACGTTGACAGATGGTGAAATATATTGTCGTTATTTTTTCGTGGTACTGATTTTCGTTTGTTTTTTCCAGGTGGCCGTTATTGAGAAACAGGACTCCACAAACTAGTGTGGTGGCGCTAGAGATCTCTCAAAAATTTGAAACAAATGAAATTGAAGAAAATAAACTAAATTTGAACAACAACTGAAATGCACTAAGACTGAACTTAACAAGTAAAGAAAACGTTAATTAAAACCACACATAATTTAGTCAACTCGAAACTAAAGTAACTCATCAATATTTCAATTTTAGTAAATTCAAAAAATGAAGAACTGATTAGAAGTTTGAATATGATTCTATCAACAAAACACCCGAAGCGTTGCTAAGGAAAAAAGTCAGTCATGAAGTGAAATAACTAATTCAAAAAGTCCCCAAAATCGGTGAGTCTTTACTGCTACAGAATTACTCATAAAATTCACGACGATTTGAACAATGACACTTTTCTAATTTCTATCAAAATGGTCACTTGCTTTAGGAGTTTAATTAATAGTTTTGACACAAATTTACAAAGTTCTTGCTTCTAATTCTGAGTAGATGGTGATTGCTAGAAAATAATAATAAATAATAATAATTTTTGTCATCCAATCTTTTATATACCCTTTTTTTCAGACGAAAGGTCAAAAAACTTCGAAACTTTATTAGGCGATGATCATAAACATCATTGGACTTAGAATCTCTAAGATAAATATCAATGGTTCTCGCGGCTTTATCTCGTAAGGTTGTACCAAGTCAAATGATAGAAGCCGTAGACATGCAGACTTATGAGCAGGCAAGTTAGTGGAACCATCGGTCTCGTCAGGTTACGGGGCATAATATGATAATAACACCCACCGAGAGGCTAGATAGGTATAATTGTCGAGCATAACTCAGTGCTGAGAGAGCTCTGGACATTCACGTGATGAACGTTTCGGTAAGCGGCACTACTGAAACCATAGTCTGCCGGTCGCGCCGTGCAGACGTTACACCAAGGCCCCGGTAAGGGGTTGCGTATCTCTCGTACGCCTTAATTTATTGATATAATCAGCTCAGCTTTGTTAAACATGCATAATAAGACTGCCAAGGCGGCAACCTGTACACAGAAAATGCGCCGGATTATCCCTTCGCCAATGGCAAAGAGTTTTAATTAGACTGCGACAAACCAGGGAGATGGTCCTCGGAGATCGTTTACACTCCGTCTCGTTAATCGATATTCATTACATCTTAGGCGTGACTTTTTTTTATCTCCAAAGCGGGATTAAGTACTCGTTGGATGCGCAAAAACGACGATAATTCGTACCAATTTTATCAGTTAGGTTTTTTCCTGTGTTTGTTTGTATTTTCGCTTGGTTGTTGCGGATTTTGCATGTGTTTGGCGATGCGACGGTGAATAGTGCGCGATGGAGGTAATCACTTGGTGATGTAGTCCCGGCACGAATAGAGATAGAGTGACAGAGGATCTCGGGGGAAGGCGGTCGGTCGAGTGGTAATATGTGTGCACGTCGTGGTGCATAGAATAGCGCCACCGGGTGAGCACCGAGTGCGAGTATTAGAGCGATTGACTGCCGGACGTAACCCGTACGTGCCGGCCGGTAACACGTGTAACATACTGCCGTCATGTATCTCCCTTCGTTCGCGTGTTTATGTGCACAACGCCGAGTCACTATCACCGTACCATCGCGTTTTAGCACATCCCCGAAGCCGGATGTTCGTGCTGCCGATTTGCCACATCTGGACCATTTCACTTTGGATTCCTCCTGATGCTTATACTGTCTTTTCGCTTTGTTTGTTAACGCTGCGCACAAATTTTTCCATCCAACAAAATCTCTTATACCTTCCAAGCTTTTATTACGATTTATTTTATTACAGTAAATTAATATTTTTTCAATTGACAAATAAAATAAAGTATATCAAAATGTCGTAATTAAATTTGTAATTAATGTGAAATGAATTCGAAATTTGTTTCATTGAAGTTTCAATTGTGTGATTTAAATTCAGAATTGTGACAAAAAAGGTTTTATTTGAATGAATGAAGACAGTATATATTTCCGGCGGTACAAATAAAAATATCCCATTTATTGGCTCCTCTTCAATTTACAACTTTTTGCGGGCACTGAAAGAGTTATCAATGCACTGATTGCTGTCAATCTTTCCTGGTAAAACTGTTTTGTCCATTCGCAATAAATCCGAAATCACTTCCTCCGAACATTTACTCTGCAGCGAACAAAATGAAGCGCAAAAAAAGAGCGATGGAAATTGGCGAGACAAGAGGATATATCGAATAGTCAAAAACAACACAGTTGAGTGCGAAAAATATGTGCATTTACATAACTCGAAATAAATCGAGAGTGAAAGCTATATTACACGGGTCGCTCTGAGTGGCCCTCTCGCATAAACCAGCTCTTCGCGCTTCCATCAGGCGGAATCGCCGGCGACCGCATATAAAACTATATAGCGGGCGCATTTTTCGTTTCTGTTTGTTCGTCGATCAGTCGTGCGAAATTTCGAGTAAATCGCGTCCGGTATCGTAATGTTGCGCGCGTAACAGAGCTCGTCCGATCATGAAATACGGGCGCACTGGTCGAGTGTTGTTCTCTTTTTTATAAATATATAGACACGTCGTAACACACATAGCGAAACAACAACTCGCACACACGCGAAATAGCAGCGGTGTTTCTGCACACAGACGTACCAGAGCGCCACGGTTCAGGCGCACCGGGTGCACTGTTTATAGTGATGCGACAAAAATGTAAATGCGATATCATCACAGAATTCTGCGGTATAAATCTTGCGTTAATGTGTATATAGAGCGCTGCACTTGCGGAATGAATACCTCGAAAACGTTCATTAGGAGACTCGCCTGCTACCCTCCTACATATATTCCTACAAAATTGTTTCGTCCGCTGTATATAAAACTCGGTGAACTAATTCTTTTTTCCGTCCCCACCTCCAGACAATTTGAATTGCTAACAATGATCGATTCGCGGATCATTCAGTCGGACTTAAAAATCGTTTGAAAATTTCAACCAGACGCTGTTTAGCGATTGTAATCCATGTTGATGACAGAATTATTGCATTTCAGTTAGTCATGCGAAATTACACGACCCAGACTGAGTGATTATGCGAGAAAAAATGTGTATAATTAGGATATGCAGATAAACAGACGTAACTAGTAGCTGCAATGTGGACACTATGACCCGATATTCTTTACGTTCAATCACTGCAAATGAAATTCAATTGTACCAAATCATTATTAATTGTAAGTTATCAATTATGCAGCTACTAGTCAAATCAAAGCTTTATGCTAAATTATAAACAGAGCTCAATCTTGTGTGTTACGCGAGTTTGTAAATCAGCATTAATTATCCTCTCGACTTAATACAATTAGCTATAATATTCAACTAATATTCTTCAGCAGGATCAATGCGTGCAATCACAGAGGCTGATCGGTGGCTTGTGATTATACGTTAAACGCTATCGCGATGAGGAGAAATAATAATAAAATGATTGGACAAAAATTCATTAGAGCTTAACATTGTTGGTCTGAGGGATTGCGTCTTTTGCGTCGATAAACACACAGCACAGTAGTGGAGTAATTAATCGTGCAGCCGACCTCTCGGATTCTTCTTCCTCGTGCTACTTGGTTGTTTTCTTTTGCGCGTAACTCCCTCGCGGAGCGATGCAGACGAATAGCTATCCAGCGAGTGCGGCCAGAATGAGACGGGCTGATGGACCGAGGAGAAAGGATGAGCATAGAGTGCGCCGCGA
This sequence comes from Telenomus remus, assembly GCA_020615435.1. Lineage (NCBI taxonomy): Eukaryota > Metazoa > Arthropoda > Insecta > Hymenoptera > Scelionidae > Telenomus > Telenomus remus. Next base: position 15,547,898 of record CM036336.1, on the reverse strand, counting down.
TAGATCACGCAGGCGGCAGCGTTCCTTCGAAAAACATCCATAAAACGCAGTAGGGCGGACTCAGCGACAATAAACTCTACATATAAATCTTGTCCTCTGACGCTGTGATACGCTGATGGCGAGCACGATAATCTCCGAGAATGCGGGGCCCTGTTCCCTCCGTCTCCTTCCGACTTGCTTGCCGTCCTCTCTTTACATCTCACCCCATCTTCATCCCCTTTCCCCAAAATTCCGCGCTTGTCTTCCTTCTTTACTCAACTGCAACTGAATTTGCATCGACCTCAGATGTACATTGTTCGGTACCTGCTCGAGCCTCCTTTTATTTTCACAACGTATGATTCGCAGAATTGACTGCAAAGTGAATTTTCGACATGCTTTCTTAACCTTCGTTAAAACCGGTACTTTGACAAACTAACTCGTGATTAACTCGAACTGAGAGATCACAAAGTTTGATGATATTTTCGATGGCGTTCATGTGTGAATTACATACTTATCTTACATACAAGCCCATCAAAACAAGTCTAATAATCGGCACAGATAAACCGCCGAATAATTCAAGCAAAATGTCAGCTGCATAATTAAATTACGCGAGTGAGAGGTTTCTCCCTTCTTATCCAGTTTGAACGGCAATCGTGGAAGGAGATGAGGCACTTGCTTCGAGAGGGTTTAAAGTTGAAATTTTACGCGCCATTGTTCAATCCCACCGAGAAGGAATAGGAGTTAGAAGCATTTAGGAAGAGGCACGGAACAGTGAATTACGTTTGAAAATACGGCCGAGCGCGGGAGAATGAGACGAGGACATGGAGTGGGCCAAGGAAGTCAACGCTGACTTTAATTCCAGTTACCATCCGCGTTTAACGGCATCGCGCGCCAACTTCGATTCCAACTTGAACGCGAGAACGAGATTAATCGCGGCCTTTAGTTGGGACCCCCTTTTGTTTCAAGTGCGCGGTCTTCGCGGTCGCAAATGCCATTTCCGAACCAGTCTAAGGCATGATTACGATCAAGCCCTCAAAATTGCCGAATATTATCGATCCTCCAGGCACTACAATTAAAATTAAAACAAGAGCGTGGCAACCAAATTTTAGTCCCAATTCAACCATTATTATCCAAACTTTTCGTGCTAAATCTCGAATAAAAAAAGTCTAAAAGGAAAAAGAATAAAAAAGTGGCATAAAAGGTATGAGCTTTTTCAATTCCTTCAAATAAATTATTCTGCAAACATTTTTAATTCTTCGCCTAAGTAATTGCGAAGTGATTAACACCCAGCTCTTTTTTAGGCAGACAATAGTCGCGAGATAGATTTGTCACGCACCGCTGTCACTCCAGGCGATAGCATGACGAAAAGAAGAGGGGGAAAAGATAAAACGTTAAGTAAATACAGCGGCACTCAATTATTAAGCGTCAAAGCTTGTGTAGTTGAACTCGAACGCTTCTCCTCCGGTATCCTTCAACGCTATCTCCATCATCGGCAACGTTAGCCTTCCTCTCAGCTAAACACTTTATGAGCAGCTTGGCTGCACGTCGCTGGCGATCAGCGTTATTCGCGAGACACCGCCCGATCGAAAACGGCAGCCCGTTAGTGGTGGCCCCGTATGTTCAGCAACCACTGGCCAGCCATGTCAGTTGCGCAACAAATACTCCTCTCATACCTCAATGTAACTCCTTCAGTTCAAAAATCAACAACGTTTCGTATGCTTCAGTTACATACACGTTCGATGTGTAAAAATGATGTTACAAAGTTTTGATTAAAATGTAGCCAAACAATTAATTATGTTATAACTTCGGATACAATTTCAATCATTCAGTATTAGAACATGTTTGTAGAATTTTATTCTTCTATCTAATTTGTTTATAGAGTTTGGAACAAGCTGTTTCATGCTTGAACAGAGCATGATTATGTATTTTCTTCTGTTATGATGTTTGTATTTTTGTTTTTCGCTTCGCACAGCTAGTTGATGCTGTTTTCAAGCCAGCAAGGTTGGCCGATTAAACGTCTCGGGGCAGCTCGCGCGACAGGGATGAGTGGCCCCATGAGACGTGTTGCGATCACGAAACTTCAACATCTTATACTGGGTAGCACGGCTTGTTTATTCGCTTTCAGATACGGGCAAAAATATTGCGCGAATTAACGAGTTTAATCTGCGGTACTTGAGACGTCTCGCGATGGAGAGAGGATGTGCAAGCGGGATGTTTACTGCTCGAGTAATTATGTAGCGCTGTCTCACTTTCTTGCTGAGTCGCTAAGAGGGATAGCAAATATTGAGATATGAGAAGGTGGACATTACAAGTGCTTGTGATTTATCAGACGAATAGTTTTAAATCAATTTTACCAATTGCACATTTTCTTACAATATGCCTTTGAAAGGTGTTGGGTTATGATTAAAAAAATTAATCATAAATGCTTTTTCACACTTGAAAAACTGACCGGAAGAATTTTCCTCTTCGAGTTATTAATCAGTATTTAAAATACTATTCTATTTTCATATCAAAGTTCAAATCTTTAAAGTAAATTGTTTTGCTTTAAATATTTTTTAATACTGTGAAGAAACTAACAAATTGAAAACAATTTAGACCTAATTTGAAATTGAGATTCAATAAAATTAACAAAAGTTACAACTTGCAGAAATCAAAAAAGTTCTATAGATATGGATTTTTACTTGTTGACAGAAAGATTTAAGAGTTACTATAATTTGAGTTTCATAATTATTTGCTTGTAATTTTACCTAAAATTTTATTTGTTGAAAATTAAATATGTATTTTCAAGGAATTATAGTCATCCGAAATGCTTCATCGCCAACACGAGTCAATGAAATGTTTTTCAGTTACTCACAAGCGATTGTGACATATTACATCTTAACACCCCAAGGAGAACAGCAGTTTCTTTTGTGCAATTGACGGAAACATATATATAGAGAGAGAGAAAGAAAGTACACATATCTAGCACATACCGCGCGACTGACACAACGCGAAACGAATTTGTTGTCAGAGCTGGGTGATGTAACGCCACGAAGATTTCTCCGAGGGATTCGGCAAAAATATTGTAACATTCGTCGATAGAATAAAAGTGAAGCTCTCGCTTGATCTTTCCACTATTCATGCGATACGCGCCACTCGCGCGAATCACATAAAACAGAAATTGGATGAAACACTCGAGAGATCGAACATCCCGAGTTTGCCGCGAACCAGCTTACCTTCGATTGCCGCGAACACTTCGGTATTCATTTATAAAAGTTACAAACAATTTTTGTTTTCTAGCGCAGCGCATCTCGTTTAAGCGAACTCGCAGATGATAAACACAACACCGAGCCGTTAACAATTCCAATTGACGCCAATTTGTTCGAGTTAATTGAATAATAAAATAAAAGAGGCTTTTACGTAGAACATTAGATGTTTCGAGACAGTGGAATAATCGATAGACACCGCGTGTAGATAACAATCTTTAGACGGAGAATCAAATATTTTAGTCGCGTAATTACCGTGTCCTATAATTAAATTCAGTGCTTATCATTAATTTCGGTGCTCCAGCACGTGTTACAACTTTATGTGCACAATTGGATTCGAAACCTTAAACAGCGACTCGCAAGAGCACCGTTGTCTGATTTAAAAATCCTTCTCACCCGTATTATACAATTTTCACTTTTCCATCCAATTTTTTAAATTAAAAAATTTTTCATCATCGCCAATTTTTCACGTTGATGAGAACTCAAGCACAAACTATTTTTGACTCTCTAACTTAAAGTGGGAAAAACATAAGTTTCAGCCAACAATTTCTTCAATACCAACGAACGTTGCCAGTACATCGAACTTTCTTGCCTTAACTTGATTGTGATTGAAGCTCATCAGTTGTGACGTATATTGAGCTGTGACGTTCATCACCCGTGAACGCCAGAACAAACTTGAACAGACAAAACGAAATTGAAACAGATGATAAATAAAAAAGAAAGTGTAATTCACTCAATACTGCACCGTACTTCATTTTCATTTGAAAAATCATAATAATATTAAAACCAATTCCTCAAAACAAAAGTTCAGACTAAACCATTCTCAATTGGAATGTCCGGGGAAATCGATCAATTGTTTTTTTTTTTAATTTCGTTCTCATTGCCATTGAGCGAGCGATGGCAGAATCTCATAAATAGCCTGATAGTCTTCCTTTTTTGGCGAGAAAACGAAGTGGCGTGGTGTCGCCTGGCTGCTGAAACAGAGAACGTACAGTGTACACCGTTTGCAAAGTGAATAGCGAAGGAGATCTTTTGTAACCTACGAGGGGATATACTGTTACGGCAGGAGAGGACAAATAAACGCGCACGTAAAAAGGGAAGGCCAAATCGAACGGGAGTCAAGCAAAACTTGAGAATAAAGAGTAGTGCGCGGATTAAGAATGCTTCCTCGGAGACGAGTTATAGTCGCTTCCTTCCTTTAGTTGGAATTAATCGGCCATTCCGGAGGCGATGCATTAACAAAGACAGTCAGCTATAGCGTTCTCGTGCCCCTCGCGTTTCGCGCGCTTCTGCACTTGAATTATTTCGAACACGTTTGCACTGAAGAAAACAGATGTCAACGGCAACGTTTTCCTAGACCATTTTTATAGGTCATCAAAAACCAATTGACCAAATGGCATACTGGAAAAAAAGTTTCCTCGACAGTTTTGTAATTATGAAATACAGTTTTTTGGATTTTCACATGAAAGATTTGGAAACTTTGATTTTAGAAAAAAAAGTGAAATCGAAGATAGCGTTAACGAATCGAAAATGCGAAAAAAAATGATACTTGATAATTCAATTAGTCAGCGAATATGAATTGCGGTACGAGAGTAAATGCCACGCGGACGGGTTTGATTAATATTTTTAGATGTATTTTTTCTCGCCAAGTGACGTGCAATCATTCTCACGTCACGTTATGTCGCATCAGCTTCACCTCGCAGCGCTTCAGCGTGCATGTCCCAAATTGCGATTTCGCCATCAGATGTCGCACGACAGAAATCCGAATGACACACATCATGTCACGTCACGCGTCAACGTCGCCCTCAAAAATGCATACATAAAATATCGTAATTCCCAGCTCGCGGACAAACACACAAGATCAAGTGAAACTCGCCCGTGTCACAAATTGCGCTAACGCTTGCACTATAATTGTTTCGCAGAAATAAAAAGTACACACGTCTTTTGGTTTCGTCATTTTTGTTGGTTTAATTTCATGTACGATAAGATTTGGAAAGTACAGTGAGATTAAATTCGCAGGTTGGAAACTAAGTAGTGACATTAGACGCGAAACGCAACAAAAGATATTAAGGAAGCGCGAAAACAAAATTTCGATACGTGCCGAGCATTTGGCGGGAGCAAAAAGTGGGAGTGTTGCTTTATACACGAGACGTCGGTTTACATGCATATAGCTCGTCTTATGTGCGGTGCAAATACACCTGGAGGAAACCTCGAAACTTAGTGTTAGCTAATTACAATCTTGACTTCACCCATGAGCTTCATAACGACTAACGTCTCTCCGCCTTGCCTTACCAACTTTTTGGCTTATGGTCCTTACGTACTGTCCACAAGGGATACAACCACGTACACTTTCCCAATCTAACGACCGAACTCTGGCTTCGCTATTACTGTGCATTATCTCCGCGAAAAAAGAAGTCCAACCAGCCACCAGATTTAATTCATGCGACTTTGCATTACGAATTTATTCATCAGACAATTTACGCTCACGAAAAATTATTGACTAATCCTTCGGAGAGACATTTTTAAGCGGATTGAAATTCTAGGTAAATTTCGTGCATTTTACCTTGTGACCGCAAATGGTTCACGACGTTATAAAGTCAAATACTGTGATAACAAATGGGCACAATCAAAATGAATTATATGAGAATTAATTAAGAAATCAGTGTGCTAAGACAGTAATGAAAAAACTAACGAATGTTTCATGATTTCACTTTTGACGTGGAATTTTCAAGTTTGTTTGATTAACTAAGAGTGACTCGTAAAAAAATATGCATTTTTTGTTTAGTTAAATTGTTATTCTTTTGTAAAATATGCAAAGTTTTGCATCATAAAATTCGATGTCACACGGTACAAGTTGAATGAAAGCATAAAATAATGAATAACAACAAAATATGAAATAAGAAATAAGGAAAAATAAAATACGTGAATTCATAAGGAGAGCGCATGCGCGAGTTTAGCTGCTGTCCAGGCCAAAACGAGACGACCGTCTGACAGGACAGTCTGGTCCACTTAATCGATACCGAACTGGTGACTTGCAATTCTTATGTAAATTAATTGCATCAGCGCTACTCGAAAGCACACTTGCGATTGATTTTTTTCTCCAGCTCAAAATTCTCTCCAGTTAAAATTCTGCTCGCGTATCAAAAGATAACTAAAACTGTTTTATAATATAAACAGAATAAATAAAAATATTATTTCAAAACTTTGTCATAAAGGCAAAGAAACGGGACGATGTCTGAAATACATTTTGATTGTAATAATGATGACATCATTTTTGTAAATTGTTAATTTAGTCGATAATTGATAGCTGCAGGTGAGGTATGGAAAAAACTTGTGCACGCATACATAATCAACGTTCGTCATTAAAAGTAAAATTCGATCATGACAAAAATGTAATTTTGCGTGGGGCTTTCTGTAATGATTCGTTTATTGCATTCAATTAAACGCGACAAATTGAATAAAATAGTGAGCTCAGCGGTACATTATAAAAAGTTTGGATAATAATTCGTGAATTACAAATTTTAATTGCTTTCGTTTGTGCGTGCGTTCGTTCTTTGATGCCGTCTTTATTCATATTTTTGTCACGTTTTTTAAAAGCCATGGCAATGCATGTTTCCAAACCAGTGGGTCGTCGAATAATTGTTGCACGATTATTGTCCGCATTGGTATACATTATTAATACTAATTTTCGTCTAATTCCGTGCACGATTTTACACATCAGTGGATCAATTATATGTTAATTATTGTACAACTATCGCATTTAACAAGAAACATTATTCGTAAAGGATAGCTTATAAATCATTATAAATCATGACAGCTAAATGTATATCTGTTCAAAAAAGTCTTTCAGTTGATTTCTGAACGATGCTTGCTACGAAAATATTCAATCTCACGATCTTTTCTCGACTTTTAAAACCTAAGCAGACACTCGTTTCCCGCTCAAATTGCGATCACGACAAAAGAAATCAGTTTCAATCGCCCTCTGCTTTTAATTACAAAACAACAACACTCCAACACCTTGGCGTATTGTATTTCACGACAACACCTGGCCCATTGATCATGAGATAAAAAGTGATATATTTTTATTCTCGTATTTGAAATTCAATTAGATGCAAGAGATGATATGAAATAGTTTGTACTGCCCCGAGGATGATTCACATGTCGTGGGTAATGTTGCGGACACGCTTGTCCAATTATGTCAGTGCAATAATAATTAACAATTAGTCAAATAAGCTGAAAATGTCTTCGTTAGTTAAATTACTGAATTAAAGAACAAAAAGTCGAGCATACGAATGACCACTTTGTGACCGGCTATGCATCCGAATTACCATACACGAACCCATAAAAATGTAGTAGCTATTAAATAATCATATCTTATCATCGAAAGATCACTATTGTGTTCAAATTAAGTGAAACTTTTCATTAATTAATCGCAAGTTTATACGACCTTATAAAAACCAACGAGGAAATTCGAAAACGAACTGCTGACAAGATAAAAATATGATTACAAATTTGATGAATGATCTCTATTTTCCCCAGGACATAACATACAATTATTCAATCCATATTAAATTTTGCAATTTTTTAACTCAATTTGGTCTTGTTTGTTTTCCAATTGGATATCCATAGGTCAAAGTCACTCAACGGTCAAGTTATTTTGGACCATATATGTTTATAGAACAAGCGGATTTGAACGGATTGCAGAACTTCTGGGTAACAAGAGGTGCTGGCAACAATTAGCCAGCGTGTAATCATCGACCTATCACATATCGGGTTGGCAAGGCAAAGCGCGTGTACGCACCAGGCGGCCTATCCCATAGATATACAACTGTGCATGTGTTCGTGTAGCGTGTAACGTTGCACTGTTAACGTACACCATACCGCGTTTATGGCACTTGCAACGCTTATGGCCTTCGGTCGCTCCGTCGTTTCACACTTCGGCAAAACGCTGTCTCGCATTATTATTCCAAGTGATTATACACGCGGCGCTGTTGTGTACTAATTATCCGACGCTGTGATGGATCGCTTCCGTACGCAAGCCGTATGCTGAGACAATAGAAGGACAAATATTTTTTCCATTACAATTGTCTTTTGGTTCTTGTCCAAAAATACTGAGGGCAAAGTTTCAAACGAAAATAACGACCAAGTCAATCAGAATGATCGACTGGTTTTGAAATGTGATTAATATTTGACAATTTTAATGGTTACACTTGAAGATAAACGTTCACTCTGGTTGTCGATCTCGAGAAGGTTGCGATAAATATAGGTTGCTTGGCAACAGCTAACAGATTGCACTTGTAAAGTGACACGCGGTAAAATTAAAGTATTTGAAATAATCGTTTCTCGGTAATCATTGCGAGTTATTATTTTTGCTCGCGATAACTCATGGGTGCGTGCACATAAATTAATAACTCGCTTTGATGTCAAATTTCGCGACCTAATTATAATAATTCCGAAAATTAACTCCGTCGTGAATTTCGTTACAAGCGTCATTTACCGCGAGAAATGGTGTTCCTTGCGTCAACTCACAATTATGACAATGCGTGGTCCACAATTTGACTTCCAAATAATTGTTCAAATGATTGTTCAAGAAAATTTTTGTTCAAATGACGATGATTTGTTGTTGCAATTTTAAAAAATTTTTTTTTTCAAATTTTGTATCATAATAGCCGGAATTTCTTTTGTTGAGAGTTATCAGTACGTTGTCGTTTGAGACATTTTGCGCGATGCGTGTCAACATCCGCCGGGTCGGACCAATTTATGATAATGAATCTCAAGATTTATCGTCGCGTTCTCGCAACGACGAGATATTAAAAGAGCATGAGTGCAAAATTAGAATTGGCGTGTGTCCGTGGGAGAGCGACAAAGATCCAGCGAACGCTGCAGGATAATTCACATCACTGCTTGGCACAATGTCTTCGTTATTCTGCACTACTTGCTAGACGCCTTTGTTTCATTTCAATTCACTTCATACGCATTTAATTATCGCGTGTCTACGGTGAAACAAAATGTTTGGATCTGTTTGTGCGAAAGCATTTCAATCATCCATCAAATTAGCAGTCGCCGTTTCGCAAAACCAATTTGAATTTCTGTCGACTGCTGGTGTAACGCTTAAGCCGTTTAATGGGACGATCCATTTTTTTTCTGCGTCATCGAAGAAAACGTCGACGTATTTGAGAGCGGTAGTGGTACTTTGGCGAAAGATAGCAGTGAAAACGGAAACGTGAAAGAAAGGTCGAGAAACGGATAGGAAAAGAAGACTTGTTACGGAATAGTCGTGTGCAAGTCTCCACGGATGCGCCGGGCAATCGAACTACTTCCGTTTATTGCTTCTAATTAAACGGCCAAGATATTTCTGCTACGTTTCATTAACGTGAAGTTGAACCAATGGCCGGATGGTTTGGTTAATGGATCGCCCGCCTTTTGCCATAGCAAATTTCATTTCGCATGAAAACGACTCACACTTAACTCGTTATTATTAACTCCCTCGTTAATAATGTACCTCTTAACTTAGACACCACGCACATTTCATCCTTTCTAACCATCAATTCCTAATCAAACGTTTTTTCTTCCAAACTTTGCAACAATTATATGAAATACAAAATTTGATCAAACTTTTTTTCGTTTTCTCGTAGCATAATTCACTATAACTTGGTAACAGTTTTGTGTATCGGATAAATGTGAAACTATGTCTTTGCATTGGTTTGTCAATTTCGCATTCGCAGCCTCACATGGTCTCAGTCACCGATATCGCACAATTTTAGGATTCCCGGGCGTTGAATATTTAGATGTTCATCCCTTGTCGGCAGAAAAGTCCCGACGGAATGTGTTGCGGGATCCACCACAAGAGCGATGTATAAGTAAATGAAGCGGGCACATGCATCTGAAGGAGGTAAACTTTTTATGAGTGGACTGAGATATCCCGGCCAAGTCCTCTCACCTTGTCCGATATGCACAGACAACTGTGTGATCAAACTCAGTTACGGGACCCTGCAGACTTAAAAACGGGCTCTTACTATGCAGCACCTCGAGTGTAGCACACACGATATCTAAATATTCGGCGGCTCTTCGAGTCTGTAAAGATTCGAATACAGTCCTGCCTGGATTCTTTTATTTCTCCGTCCCAAAAGTATTAAAATCTTCGTTCTTTAGTTTTCTGAAAAAAATTCAAAATGTTGCGGTACTATAATCAGTGATTTTTTTGCCTTGGTGAAAGGAGCGAATTGAATTTTGCAAACTCGAATTGGCGATCATTAGCAGATATCACGTGCGGGTGTTCTAATTAATTTAGTTCTCGGCGGGTATACATCTGAAAAAAGGCAAACAAAGCGACTTGGATCCTTTTAGCTCTTATTCTGGGGGTATCGTTAGGAGAAATTGAAAAACGTAGCGTGCAGCGTGAGCATTACAGGAAATTTTTACTAATGTATTTGAGCGGAGTGTGTAGGTATCCGCGAGACCGCAAAACACACGCGTACGTAGGCACGTAGCTTTTTAGCTCGTGTACTCGAAGTAGGTGGTATACACTCGACGGCGTAACGACGATAGTCTGGCTGGTGCATTAGAGGCAACTTTAATTACAAGACTGCGGAGAGCCGGCCGTGAGTAGCGATGGTCTGTCTAGTAGCAGAAGCAGTAAAAGTAGCTAGCAGCGACGGGACAAAGTGCTCGTGAACAGTCTCGGTCGGTGCTATATTGATTCCCGAGATTGTCCAGTGCCACTAGCTTAGACTTGTGTGTGTGTGAGAGCCGAGATACACCAACATACAAGAAAGATGCAACGAGCACTTGGCTCGCGAGACACGTTCATTGTCTCTTCTTCTTCCCTCGCTTGCATCCAGCTGACCCTCCTTCCATGATCATCAACTACCTCACGTCCTAGACCAATGCGACCATCCCAAATATACTTTTCCAAAACCACTGACAAACGCCAAATAAAATACTACCTACTATTAGCAAATTAATATATCGACCTGCAACAAAGTCAAAACCAAAGTCAAAACCTCAAAAGAGAGTGGCAAAAATATTAAATTATCTAAGTATTTAATGTAGCTGACACATGGCTTACAAAGTTACTTGATTTTAATTTTATTCTAATCTTTGAACTCGATACTAAACCATTACAAAACTGATTTTCAAATATTTTCGATTCCAAATTTCAAACTAATTCCAGTTACTTTTAGTTTAGTTTGTATTTGGAAAATAAAAAAAATCTTTACAAAATACTCAGACTATTTCAAAAGTGACCGTTATTCGGTCCAAAACTTTCTCATGCAAGTAGTAGAACTAAATATACTAGACGACACGAAAAAAAGGCATTCCCATACATCCAACACATCAAATTTGCTTTTTAAATTTTTTTAACTCGGTTATCGATTGGTATTTTGCGGAGGAGCATTTTTCATACGCATAGAAGAAACGGGCCGTTTCGACGTACCTTTTGGGTGCCGAAAAATATAAATCGCGATGTACGATATATAACGTGACGCGGGGAAACATACGGACCCAAAGATTTGGAGTAGAGGGACAAGCTCGTCCTATGAATAATGGATCGCCCGTTCGGCTCATTATGCGAGGTGAAAGGGTCAAGGGCAGTTGCATACAAACGGCGTACCGTCGAGGAAGAGAAACGTACCGCAGCATCGTAAATATCGGCCGGCGAGTGCGATGCTAATCTGAATGCGGACGCGCGTTTGTCTGCCGATTTGCAGTAGGGCCTGTGGGGATGCCAGCTGAAATAATTTTTATGGGATGCGGCGTATGAAATTGGCACGGCCGTCCATATATGGAACGTGCCACGCGAATTTCCATACGGCGCTGCGCGTTAAATTTCAACAGTCCATTCCTGTATAAATCAACTTAAAAGGTTTCATTTTTTGAGAGAGCTTTCGACTGCGTGCAAAAAAAAATAAAGGTCCGCGCGGTATAATCAGGTTCGCGTGCATTTTCGCATCTCCGTTTGGCAGAAAGAAAGATATCCGACGAGGCCGAAGAAAAAAACAACGGAGATAAAGAGACGTTCACAATGCGCATGAGGCCCATTATGTCAGCGGGGAATGCAATTGTGCACCGCATCCTTTCGACTCTGTCCGGTTATACTGTTTTAAACTGGAACAGTAGCGTCCACTGAAATTCCATCCCGGAGAGGTACGCCGTTGTCGCTTTTTCCCTGAGCTGCCAGAAAATTATGGCACGAGTCTGGGTGCTGCTCTCTTCTTTCGCTGCCACTGTACGTCTGTGTGTTTAACTTGCCGTACACCGGGAATAAGGATTTTATTTTTCGTTATTTTACCATGTAATTTAAATGGATTTTCATGAGACTCGAGTAAGCGCGAGTGCCCAGATGTAGTGCTCACTTGCCGGCACACAGGGTCGTTTTGAAACCATCGCTTATGCGGCTTAATGAACGTTTATCTAGTTTCCACTGGACATCGTGTTATGATCAAGTGTTGCGTTTTTCACTGGTGTAATGAATTATATGATCTTCGGATTGCAACACTTGAAAAAAAAGAAAAACTCGAAAGATGACGAAAAAATCTAACTAAAATTGTTCTTTTTAGTATAGTTTTAGTTAATCCTGAAAATATTGCTTCGAATACAGTAGTTTGAAAGGTAAAAAATCCTAAATTGATATAAAATAATGAAACTTAAGATTCACTTTAGGTCGGTCATTTTACTGAGTTCGATCTGCGTTGAAGGAGAATCTCTGTGGCGAGGTCTAATCGCGTTGCTGTATCACGGCCATAACTAAACGATAATTAGATGCGCGTCTCGTATAACTTGTCTTAAGATAAGGCGTCTGATGTGCGACAAATAGATATCTGAATGGTGTCATCAACAATGCAGGCTAAGAGGAAACGATCTCTGGGGAGCGTCGCGCAGAAGGAGAGGCAACGTCACGAGACGGTATAATTAAGGCTGAAGAGGTCGTGGTAGTGTCAGTTGGTTGAGCGAGACAGATAGACGGGCGAAGAAATAGCGAAGGACGCGGAGCAAAAGATAGGAGAAAGTGTGTGCGCAACGATGAAAGGTAGCGCGGCGAAGTGGTGCGCCCTAGATCACGGGATGTCTAGCGAGCGGAGAGCGCGCAGATAAGAACCGCCAGGACGACGTTCAAGATAGACGACCGAACGGTCTCGGCAGCAGAGCTCGCCTGGCCGCGCTACAAGCAGCCATCTCCTCCTGGCTTCCTGGGGATCCTTATTTATACGCCGTCGACCAGACTAACGCCCATTGTCCCATTTCGTGCCGGGGTAATCTGCCGGACGCAAATCTAAGGCCCTGATCCTGCGGGCTACCGCGAAAATCTATGACGCCCTCTAATTTACGCAGCTCTCCGTCGTTTCAAAACCCCCCGGCCCTCCACTTTGCCACCTCGTTCAAGTCGAAGCCATAGATTGCCAAGTTACTTCGAGAGACCCGGCGACCATTCTAATCGGCCCTCGTCGCCCAAAATGTGTCCATTAAAGTCAGTTCCGACGATTAACGTGGCGCTTTTTTGTGTTATCGAACCGAACCGATTGATAACAATTCGTAACCTACTTCTTGCCGAATTTATACTCGAAAAAAAATGTGGAGGATCAAGTATGGTCGAATATTTTTGGTTTCGTCGTTTCCAGTAGTAATTGACGAAGGGGAGCGATTATTTTGAATACGTATGAGGATATTATGACAGTTAACTATTCGGACGAGAGCATTCATCAGGTTTAACGTTCATGATATAGAAATGAAACGAAGATTGAGCGCGGGATCATGTGTTGGAGGATCAAATATTAACAGCGAGTCCGATAATTACGAAGTTGATTGTAGGGAAGGGTGCGGCTGCGATGGCAGAGAACGGATCGCGATAACATCTCGCCCTCTCCATAAATATGTCGCAGCGAGCTTAACCCCCTTGCGTATCTGCGAGGCGGGGGAGCATTAACGTCAAACTAAGATGGAAGTTATGGCTCCCCCGTCAATTCCCAATGAATTCAACGTTTTCGAAGGAGATTCGACGCGTTTCAACGTAAGCTCCATGTTGCTCTTAATTTGGGGCTCAAATGCCGCTCGATCGATGACAAAGCCAAGCGACCAGCTCTTTTTGGCGCGCTCGTGTAACACGATAGCGTAATTGGCGCGGACAAACTATGACAAATACCGCGTGACAATCGACGGCTTCCTTCGGCTAATCTTATTAGGGCCCGATTGACGCGTCTTTGTGCCAGCCGACGCGCATCTAATTGCAAATGAACGTGTAATTATGTGACTGATACAATACAAAATAACGCAATCAGTATGCGACGCTTTCATGCATATTTCAGCGGGGTGTTACAACAACGCCGACCGCTAAGAAGGGTTTATGACGAGGGGGGTTGATCCGACGATCCCCCGTCAAACCGTGCTCGAATATCGAACCCGGAACGGAGACCACCGAGTCGAGTGGGATGAGGCGACGGCGCCCAATGGGAGGAGAGGGCGGACCTCTTAACTCCTGCAAACTCATTACAATAAATCAAGCTTTGTTCTTCGACCTCGGCGAGGGCTGGCTAAATTCTGCGGGTGCTATACTAACCCTTCCTTCGCTTCGAATCGCTTCCTCGGCAAACACTCTGCTCTTCTCGTTCGCGACTTTGAATTTCGATAATGTCTCTCCAACTGTCCACAGCATTCTTTTTTGAGAGTCCAACACGATACCAGTCCATCGAATCAGCCTCTCTTCATCAATCTGATCCGAGCGAAGAGAAACTGAAGCGAGTACGTAATCGCGCGGTGATTTACGTCGGACATTTAATCCTTACCGCGTGAACGCTCGTGCTGATTTACGCGGCTGACAATAAAGGCCGGAAGTACTTTTCGTTGCTGGCAATGAGTTTTTGCAGTCCCATCCCTCTCTCTCTCTCTCTCTGGACAGCGAAATTTATTTTCTCCGTGTGGACGCACAATTCCCTTCATTTCTTCACCCTACGTTTCGCTGTCAGAATAATGTTGTTCGTCAAGTCATAGCTACGTCACAATTCTGCGAGGAAAATTCTTTCATCGTCGTTTTGGTTTATGAGACAAGAAATATTTTTTCATCTGAGTAAGTTGATTTGAATGTTCTTTGTTCAGTGACCTTTTTGATAGCAACTCTAGATGAAGAAGTGCCATCAAAAGTAAGAAGAAATGAGCTACAAGTTGTTGGTGCAAAATACTCGAGCACGAATTTGTACGAGATACAAAGGGATATCTGGCAGATGTTGCATTCTGTGGGACTCCGCGTAGTACAGAAGTGTCGACATTGACTAATGATGGTGAGGTGAAGGGGATTGGACAGGAGGACGAGGAGGGGCAGACAGCGCGCCCTGGAACAGAAAATTCACCCAAGTTCACGCGACCTGTTGCACCCCCTAGCACACCGTTTAACCTATAACCTGCTCGCCAAACATGGGTTTAACCTCGCTTTATCGCGTTATCGAAGAAGTACTCAGTTCTGCTTCTTTTTTTTCAACTGAAAACTTTATCCGCATTGTACAGTTCGGTAAACTACGCAAAGCGAAACTTAACAAGGGATGGTCGCGGTGCTGATTCCGCTAAATTGATAACTATCGATTAGAACAACTTTGCGAAAAGTTGGAGCGGCGCACGTTTGGGGATGAAATTTGTAAAAGGGTCTTATCGAATCCAACAGCTTGATTATTAAACGAATGTTTAAATTTTGATGGAACCGAAATCATTATCCAATAAGCAACGTATTATTTCGAAATTAAGTCCTAATTATTCCGCATCCCGATCAAAATGTTGCGAAAGCTGTGCTACGGTTTAACATGAGTAATCGGACCCTCTTTATATCTCAAGCTAGTTCACGTAATTGAAGCCAGATCATATTATTCAATTAGCTAATTATTATTGTAAGAGTTTATACATGTACGATATCTTCATACTGTGTAATATCTATTTACACATCGTAATATATTACTTGTATTAATTTTTTACATGCGATCTGATATTTATGACATGTCTTTAATGTCTTTGAAAAAAACTTTGTAACAAGTCGTTGAAAGAAATGTGTTTGATCATTTTTTACTTCCAAGTTATTAATATTATGACTCTTTTATAGTTAACTTACTTGCGTGGATAAAAAACATTAGGAAAAAAATCGTTTGTGAAGAAAATTAAGGGTGTCACATTTACCCCGGTTGGCTCTGATTGAAACTAACAAAAATGTTATCAAGTAATAATTTTTTGTGGCAACACAAAATCATAGCGAGACAACAACGTAAAAGACTTTGGCAAACAGTTTCGCTCACGCATCGATCGGCAGTAATATTTATAAAAATATGCAGTAGGGAATTCGGTGCGAGGAGCAAATTGAATTCGACGTTCGCGTTAACGCAATTACGAGAACCCGTTCTGGCAAAAATATCAATCGCACGTGTAATCCCGCTTAACGAGCGTACCTTTTAATTAATCACCTTTTTCAATATTTCACCGCACCGCTGGAATTCGCTTGCAAATTTATATATGTCCTCGCGCAGATACGCGCCGCTTTTGCATCACGTTTAGCCGAATGAGCGTTGCACTTTCGCGACGAGTATATTTGATGGTCAATATGCAAAAGTGCCTTTACTTGCATTCAAAAACATCGATTCTCACCGATTTATGGCAAGCTTGACAAATTTGTTTCAATAATGCCTCGCTAC
Organism: Telenomus remus; assembly: GCA_020615435.1. Taxonomy (NCBI): domain Eukaryota; kingdom Metazoa; phylum Arthropoda; class Insecta; order Hymenoptera; family Scelionidae; genus Telenomus; species Telenomus remus. The sequence goes on along the minus strand of CM036336.1, from coordinate 15,531,013 downwards.
TTTATGACGATATTTTTCGATACCCGCCGAGAGATAGTACTTTGTATTACTATTTGAATAATTTATTTACCAGCATTGTTACATTTTATGTACCAGCCCAACAAAAGCCTAAAAAACAGCACAGGTACTCGCAAAGGCAGCATTGTTAATTTTTCGTCGTCCAATTCCACTGACACAAATCACAGCTCGTACAGATTAACCGATTTTATTATTTCAAATTGAACGAACAAATACATATCATTTCACAGATTATATAGTCCTACGAAATTAAGTACTGTGAAATTCGATGCGTATTAGTTGTAACTTGAAATTTTTGAAACAACGACGAGACTGCCAAATAATTTTCCATTTGACATAAAACAAATGAATAAACAATTAGCTGGTATTTTTTGCGTTCGCAGTAGGGTATGTTCTCATATTTTTCGAATCAATGAGATCCGCCTATTTTATGCCCGGTCTTATTGACTTCCTCATTTCAAGCTTGAGATTTATAATGCCAATTAAGACGACACTGTTCTACACGTCGGAATCAACTTTATGTCGCAAACGTGAAGAGCAAACGAAAAGTAATTGACTTTCCTTCTCTGAACTAAGAAACAGCTATGGCCGAAGAGGCAAGGCTGATCCAATAAAATTGATTGAACTTTTGTCAATCCATAAATTAATTCTTAGGACGAAAATTAATTAGACGAAATTGATTGTTTAATTACCAATAAAGATTTATGTCTGCTTTTCATGTGAAAAATTTTGTTGCAAAAGTTTGTGCGAGCAGAAACATATATCTCGTTTAAAAGGTCGAGTATCAGAAAGATAACCAATGATAATCACCGAACATCGTACTTCAACTTCGAAATCCGAATTAAATCCGTCGGAAAAAAAAGGAAAGGTAACACGGAAGGGAAAAAAACCGAGGAACGAGCGAAAAAACGAAGATGGACAATACGGTGGGAAAACGATCTCAGTGCAGAAACGAGAATGAACGAGCACTCGCTATAAAGCGACCGTCGAGTTGGTGTTTCATGAATATTTATGTCGCTGTATAATAACATTTTTGAGCCACTGTTTAGCTAATCCTCTGGACTCATTTATCCTCGAAAGCAAGGACAGCCATAATTCTTGAAAACGCTCCGACACTATTATTATCATTATTGTTATTGTTACTATGATTATAACGAAACAGAATTGACTAGCACCCTAGTATACTATTTTTTCCACTGTCGTTTAAAAAATTTTTGATAAACAAACTACTGATCTTAGTCTATAAATTCATCCGAAATTTCACTAACTTCGAAATCTTGATTCTGAATTTGAAAATGTCAAATTTAAACAGCAAGTTCAAAATGTTGAAAAAATTATAAAAATTTTCGAAAAAAGTAACACTAAGTTTTGTTCATTGATTTTTTTCGTCAACTGTGTGCACTCGGAAATTCGAAACTTGAAGAAATATTTTAAACGCTGTAAGAATTTGTTGTTTCACCGGTGACATTAAAGAGCAAACGTGTAGAGGAACAAAATAATCGTCACAATAAACTTGCGGTTATATTTCGTTTTGAGGAACTGTTTCGATAAATAAGCATGGTACTGGTAACATTTCCGTGGCGGTTGCACGCTCCGTTACGTCAATGCGGCATGCAAGGGCGTATCTCCGCGCTTAATGCCACCACAGTCAGGCATCGCTAGAGATTATGATAATCTTGGTTTAGGTAGCATTTCTCCGGCTGGTTAATTTGAGGAGAAAGAGCTTGGCTGGATGCGTGCGAGTGCCGGACTTCCGGTTGTCTCATTGCTCACCGTCTGCAATTCGGTTTGATACATAAGTATCCAATAAATTTTTCTCGTTTCGTTTAAACGAAAAAACACCAACTGTTTTGGTCCGGCGGATAATTGATGCGGCGTGTTTACAAAATGTTATTGTCAACGGAGTTTTATTTGTCGAATCTGAAAGCGCCGATAAAATCTTAATCGCTGAATAGCCGCGCTTTGCCAAAGTGATTGGACGCGTAAACACGGTTTGACAAGTACACCACGCATGGACGAGATTTATGCGCGCTAACCACCCCGTTCGGCAACTTAATTAAGAACGACCGATTCGTTTCGCGGATTTATATATTGAAATGCCGGCGTGGCGGTACAATAACACCGTTAACTAAATCACAATGGTCCGTTTGGGAGTCGCATTTCTTGGTGCGAATCACCTGCACTCATACTCGCGACTGCAACGTAATTTACGATCGTCTGGAAGTTGAGTTGATCGCGGGCGCCGTGTCCCTCCGACATCGGCCTTCTTACATAAAAATCAGCAAACTCACCGGCTCCATCTACAAATCATCGTTCTGTCGGCGCGAAAACAAATGGCTCGGCTTCTAAGTTGCACGACCAACTTACATCATTCTGTCGGACCAATGGACCGAAAGATGCTCCGCCGAATCTCCACTGCACTGAATACTGTCCCGTCTTTGTGTCACGGCGCTGCATAATTTTCAATGCTAAACATTAAGGGTGTATAATATGCCAATACAATCTATGTTTTTGATCCTTACGATTCATCAATTTATTTCACTGGTACCTTACTAAATACTCTCGTTCCGAATGAAATCGGAAGATGAAAAAAACGAAACGTGAAAATTTTTTTTCAGTTGGTATGAGTAGTTTAAATTGATCAGAGTTAATACATTAAGGGTACTCGGAGAAGACCCATCACTGACAGAGAAAATCGTCAACCGTATGAAATAAGTTAGAGTGATTTCTCGAAAGAGGTAGTTGATACGGCGAGAATGACGAAAGCGTTAATTATTTTGCAACTATAGGGGTAAGTAATTTTCAGGTGGGTTTTCTCGACTGTTGTGAGGGGCAGCGGGAGGAGCAACAGTCCGTAATCATCCGTAGATGAAAGAGCTGTCGGAGTGTCGAGGCGAACGAAAGGCAACAACAGAACCGCACAGGAACAGCGAGCGACTCGCTTTGCCCCGACACAGGCAAACACCCCCCGAGGCCACCGGCTCGTCAGCAGCCACTCTCGCTCCTTTCACGTTCCTTTAAATTAACCGATCAATCGCACCGCCCGTTTTCACCCTCGACATCAAACACTCGTATTGCTTTGTTGTAATTTATAATTAATTATCAACGCGACTGACACACATCTCGTGCACATTCTGACATTATCTTCGCTCAGACGGTCCAAACAAAGACCCACTGAATCAGCACGAGCGATTCTCACTCGACAACTTCATTCACTGTTACTTTTTCCGCGCCTAAACAAAGCTCCCGAAATAGACTCATTTATTATCACATGCTGCAACTTTTCAGTCTTGTCGAACCTTGTCTTGTAACAACGGTCAATTTTTAAACTTTTTCATAAGATTAAATTTTTTGATTGCAATACGAATTCAGCTCTGAAGTAAATAAACCTGATTTGAAGTTTCCATAAATTTCAGTCAAATGAAATGTTTTTTGTTTTTTCATCAAAATATGAAATTAAGAATATAAATTTTAAGTACTTTTTCATGTATATAAATTTCGTTAATGAGACGTGAAAATGAAAAAAAAATCGAGATTGTTGATGGTATTAGTGTTTGGTAATTATTTACAAAGCTCGCGTATGCAAGAAAGCAGCAGCAAGGTATCTTGTAATAATGGCTGTCCAGTTTGCGGTAAACGTTGGGAGAGCGGTAGCCGTGAGGCTTGACTAATCCCTGCCTCTGTGAAAGCTTTCCCTCGCGCGCTCGCCAAATTCGAGCAGGGTGACAGCGCGGCTACTCCGCAACATTAACTCACGCTACGCTTCAAACAGAATTATCAAAGGTTCATCGAGTAACGTTAACGTTGTAATCCCGTTGTTGCTCTTCTCAAGTACCGATGGGCTTGTGCGCGTACACTTGCTTTTGCACCGACCAACATCTCAGTCGACGTCCATACGAATCTTTTGGAGCGAGAATTTGCGAACGCCGATTAATTCGCCTTAATTGCCAAACGTCGCGTTAATTTAATACCGTGCCTGGACGGCTGTCGTTGCTCGTTTACAGCAACTACTGCGGCGAAAATTTACAAAGGCTCTCACACATGCCGATAAAAGTGTAATAAGGATTATTGATTTTCGTATATACGTTGCGACAATTTAATTCGTCAGCGAGAAAGTGTGAGAGAAAAAAACGAGTGAGATAAAAAGAGCCGTTTCCTAATATTGTGACGTTCAACTGTTTGGAAACAGCAACTAATAGAAAGATCAGATCTTTGCGACGGTCCCCCAAAGTTGGTTCGTCTTGGAGAATGATGTTATACGTGTATCTTGGCTTGTTTCTGGCCGCAGATGGCAGCACTAAGATTCGATGCTAGTTACACTCGTTGCAACCTACATTTCTGCAGCACCCTTTTATTACCAGCCGCAGCGTGTGTGTGTTTTTCGGGAACTGTGCGGGCCGTTGTATTAGGGCGCTCGAGCCAAGAGGGATCCACGGAGATGGGGTTATTGGAAGAGCGCGTCACTTAGCTCCTCTCTTGCCACCAGGGCGATATATTATTTTAATGTTTTAATATCGTGTCGATGCGCTCGTTCTGACAACGCGGTGTCCAAGAAGTTCTCAATAATGTCCAACGGCCAGCTACACGAATCATCAAACAAACTTACTTTTCAAATTCGAATTGTCGCAGGCTGAAATGAGCGCTCACGTTGTTTCAATCGACTTTTCTTTTGTACAATTCTTTTTTTTTCGATCGAAGATTGTCCAATGTTCGGAATCGGTCTCATTTTTCGTTTTCCGTCTTTTGTTAATTAGTGACGTGCGTTAAAAATGTCAGAGGCAAGAAATATGTCGTCTGGAAGGTAAGATAAAAGGTCACAGGGGGGACACTGCGAGGGGACAAATAAAATACGAATGAATATCCTCGCGAGATACGAGGATTGAATTGGCTGACGTGGCGGAGCATCGAAAAGGTGGTGACGTTCGAAGTCAAAGTCGTAGATCACCGGGAATACCCGCCTCCGGATGGTGGCGCCGCCATGTTGGTCGAATGACGACTCCAGATCGCTATAGGTTTTACCGGGAGAAAATTGCTTCTGGGCAATGAAGTCTGTCACATGATGATGTACGTCTTGGAAGTAAAACTGACAAGAGACTCGGGACGTCTTCAGATACGATCCGCAGACGAGGCACTACATCACTTTTATTACTGATCGAACTCGTATCCACTGATTTCCTCTCAGATTCTTTACAAAGAATTCGAAAGATCCATCCACCGACGGTCCACGTAAACGAAACACGCTTGATTTTAATTTTCATACATCATCCATGAGGAATAAAAAAAAATCATCCACTTTGAGCTAGACGTGTAGAATCATGTAAATCGTAAGAGATTTGAATTGCGTGCGCGCAATTTGCGATCGTTTGAAGTTGGTTAAACAATCGCACGGATGAGCGAGCAAATGTAGAATTATTTCGATTGCCGGTGCATTGATTATTAACCTTTTTCGCGCAGCGACCGACAAACGCACGAATTCTAATCGCAAACAAAAGCACGAAACTATCGTGTTAATTTAATCAAGCAAACGGTCGAGCAGTTTGAATAAAGTGAAATTTAGCTAATGGTATACACACGGTTTACAAGCTGGATATGAAATGAGCGTGCAAATGCGCGCAATTTGTGGGCGGATTTTTCGCGAATTGTCAAAGACCGAGAGGTGAAAGCGCGCGGGGTTCGCCTGCGAATAATAAATTAACGACTCGTCCTCGGTGTGTCCCAGCTCGCGACCTCCCCTGATTCTGACGTTCCTCGGCGCTCTACTATTCGCATCAACGTAATTGCTAGCCATATTATAATTTATATCGGAGCTTGAATGAGGACTATTTGGATGTGAACAATTGGCGAGTCGACAATGCATAGCCTTAAATCATAATTTGGTTAATGTGGAATGTAATGTCGATGTTGGCGCGAGCATATCTGCGCGCCATGCGTCTCTGTCGCTCCGTCGCTCTCTCCTTGTCGCACTCGCCTGTTTCGCATCAAACGCGTGTCGCTCGCGACATTATAAATCGCCGGCCTATGAGTGGCTTCCATTCGTTATCGCTGTTGTTATCACAGCCCGAGCTCAAAATATTTCAATGAACTCTTTTGTTCGCGCCTTTGATTGGCTTTTTTCAATCAAAATGAAAATAAAAATTATCCAAATTAGTAATTAACGTACATCTTTGCAGCAATACTGAATTTTATTTAATTCAATCTAGGAAACAGTTCATAAAGTTAGAAAAATGTAGAGTATTCTTCGCCAGAAAATATTTTGATTGAAACATGAGCTGGGAGCACACATTATAAATCAACCGATGATCTTATTAACGACGAGTAGTAAATTTAGATTTAGTCAAGCGCGCACCGCGACAAATCAAACATATTTCGTGTCGCATTAATAATAACTTATCAAACGTATGACTCAGCATTCTTTCTGTTCGGTTGTTTCGTTTCTGACGTTTTCCCAATTATACGTCGGTTAGATTAAATCACGAATGCATAAAAGTTTGGAAAAAAGAACAAACTCATTTTGTATCGTTGTTTCATTTGATTGGGACAATCGAGATACTTGCGCCTCTACATAATGCGAAACAATTTTGATGACAGAGTACGCGTTTGCGTGCACAATAAAATATCGCAAACATTTGTAATTCGATACACCGGGACGATGACGGAATCTTTTTGTTTCGTTAAATATTTAAATTTTGTTTTGATTATTCATTTGTTATCGCTTGTGGAATCGTGCAACCTCGGTGTTTCTCATTAATGAGAATGTACAAATCAGTTTGTTCTGCTGGTGATGCTTTGGCAAGAATGTAAAAACCCAGATCATCGCGACTAATTGAATTTTTCGTACTGGCAGCTTCACAAAACATCAGCAATTATCCGTCGATGGTATTCATCATTATGCATTTATTATATTATTGAATCAAAAAGGCTGATAAAAATGAAGCTTTTGTGACTTGATATCGAGGCATTTTCAATTGTACGAAAACCAATCTTGTGTTTTCGACGTTAATAACTCGATGCAAAAACAACCTTTGATCACACGTGAAACAATAGTCGAAAAGCGAAATAAAAAACAAAAGCAAGTAAATATTTCGAAATAATATGAAGCGCTAACGCGCGCGGCTGTTAGTCTAAATGTTTGTACATTTTTCTTCGGCTCTCTCGTTTCAGGAATTTCTTTCTTTTTTCCATGCAGTAGTTAAACATTACGCGTATTGTATCTTACTATGCTATCTAATCCTGCCGCGGTTGCTCACACTCGCTGGCGCAGCAGTAATCTCGTTTAATTGTCGGCTGTAGACGCGAGAGAGTCCCGTTCAATTAGTTTTTCAAATAAACATTAGTTTCCTTAACACGCGGTGCCATAACGGGCAGAGAGTGCGAGGCTGACGCGGCCGCCGCGTGCGGGGCTACGGCGCGATTGGAGCTCCGGGTTGCGAGTAGGGGTCGAGACGAACCGGAAGTGGGGCAGCCGAAGTCACATTGCGGCCTCGTAGCTGACGTTGCAATCAACTCGAAGCCAGGCAAATTGTAAGAGGTTGACTATACCGAGTCGACCACACCGTTGCTAATTAATGATATCGCAATTTCGGATCCAACCTGAGCCCGTCGCCATCAAGTGCCCAGCTCCGTAATAGTGAGATACGGCCACATCAATAAACATTACCTAAAAATATTCGCACAATGTTTGAACATGAATGTTTGCCAGTCTGTACAGAAGACTGCCAAAGCTGACAGAAGAGATAGAAACTGTTTTTTGAAAACTTAATTTACGGAAGTTCACCATATAGATAAATAAAAAGTTTCGATTAGTCAATTCTCGGCTGTACATAAATTGAAGTGATAAAACAAAAATGAAAATTAATTTTTGAAATTTGATGACAGCGTCTACCATTCGATCCAAATTTGACGATTGCGAATTGCAACAAACAAAATCCATCAACTCAGAATCTTGAGAAGTTCGATAAATTCTTATAAGATAAATTATTGCAAATACTTTTTAGTTAGAAGATCAACTGAAAAAAATTATAAAATCAATGTACAAAATTTTTAAATGCAAGTTAGAAGTAATCAGTGTCGTTAAAGATTTGAATTATTATTGATAAAAATTTTATTCAAAAAATGTATAATTGATTACTCACTAAAGTGTGGCGGTATTGGCTTGTTTGTTGCATGAAGCTATAAAAAAATTGATGCGCGATGAAGATAAGACGTAGATGTCACAGTGGTACGTGCAAACATGGGCTGTGTCCAGCAAACGTCATTCATTGGGTGTCGCGAGAACGTGAGCGGGATTAGTCACAAATATATAGGCGATTGATCAACGACGGGGGGTTAATGCAACTTTTGCAAAGAGACAAAACGCGCATCGTCCAGTCGGGTGTTATGTTGATGTGGATTATTCACTAATATGATTTACGGCGTATTACGGGCGTACACGCTTGACTCACAATGCGCACATAATGCGTCGCATAATTTATTAATTTTACTAATGGTTGCTCTCCATTATTATTGATTTGGGATCGCGGCTCATTCGAACGCACACGCTTTTGATTTATTCTAGTCGTTATCGGCTGGTTAAATCGCGCGTACGGATAATCTCGCGACGACGAAAGTTGCTCCTTTCTTTGCGTGCGATCCGGGGCCCCTATTTTTTAACACGACCTGGCTGAGAATAACTCGCGTAACTCACTGCGTGCCCGGAGATAAATTCAATCCACCAGCGACCCAAGTTTTCAAATGTATCGCCTCTTTAAGCCGCGAAATTAATGACCCACCCGGCAATTAAAGTTATTTGGTGACAAATGTTTTGAGTGATTTAACATGCTCAAACATTTTTGAAATAATTAAAAAAAACTCTAACCAAATTTTATATTCAATCATCGTAATTTGAGACTGTTCAAAATTCAAATCAACAAAATCCATAACCTTCTATCACTTTGTTAGATTTTAACAATGAAATGTAAATTTTTTTTGGAGTTGAAAAAAATCGATTTCGTTCAGTGAAATGTTTACCAAACTATTAGAACTAACATTTTGACAGAACATAGAAAAAAAAACGAGAGTAAGAAAAATGGCGTAACGGTGAAATTCACGGAGCGAGACGTAAAATTGAGACGCATCAAAGGGGCTTAGTAGCAGTCGTGCAATTACATCTGTAAGAGAATCCAGCGAAAACGACAAGGTTCGCAGTGCAGCGAGCGTCGTTTCGTAATTAGTGAAAGAGTATAGCGGAGAGGGTAAAAAAGGCGCTGGCGAAAAAGAGGGCGAAAGGGCGAGGAACACGCGGAAGGGTAGCCATAAAAGTTTATGTTCTCCATATGTTGTAATATAGTCGGTAGCGAGAGCGGCGGGCACCGGGGATCGGTAAAATATGCGGGCAATAAGTATGGATTGTTATTAACACGGGGCGCGCGGTGTCCGCCGCGTTTCTGAATCCATTATCTCCGCATGGCGGCTGAAATACCGACCGATATATCCACCCCGGTGTGTACATCGCGCCGATGAACGAAGGGAGAAAGAGCGAGCAGATGAAACGTGCACAAAAGAGAAAACGACGCCGGCAAAAATCAACAAGCAATCAGAGAAGAAGCGAAAAAAATTGCTCCCCAAATCGAGATCGGATAAACAACTCTTAATTTGGGGTGAAAAGATTTTAATTTGTCAATTTGTAAACAGGTATTGCTTCGTTCTTGGGTGTATGAAAGGCTCGAAGTGAAATAGTTTAATATGATTTCTAAGTAGTCGCGGGAGCATTTAAAAAAATTGTGTGCATCAGCGCGTGGCGCAATAATCCCATCGTAGAAGCGATTCCGGCTGAGACTCTTAAAATGGAAAGACAAATAATCGAGGTAGAGCTAGTACGGCAGGCGACTGATGAGGCCGGTGTGGTTCTAACTAGACGCAATCAAGCGAGCAGCCCGGCAGTGTTGCGGCCGTTACGTGAGGGTAGGAGAAGAATGAAGACTAACAGCGCGTCGCTGCTGAGGCTAACCAGAAGTAATGCTACTGTCGGATCAATCTACTTGGACCTCGAAATCCACGGGCGAAAACCAACGTCGATAGATAGTCGGATCATCAAATGATATCTTCCTATTTTCTGATTTTGCTTTATTTAGACTGCCGCTCGTTTTACTTTCATTCCCTCTCGTGAAATTGCGGTTTCGTATGGGTCTGTTAGTTCAAGGAATATCTAATAGTTACCCACCCCAACATATGATTTATGATGTCTCCAACCTTGACTTCTTCTATTTCACATAATGAAATCTTAAGTTAACTAGAAGACTGTAGGTAATCTGATTTAAGGTTATTCACGTAATGGCATCATTTACGGGAGTTTCCGCATGACAAATTTGTCGGTTTGCCCCTAAAATAGATATACAGTTCAAATGAAGCATGCAGCGACAGCTTTTAGTGTGTTTGACTATATATTACAAAATTACTTAGACCTTTTTTTTTTATTTATTTAAACTACCTGAACTTATAATCAAACCTAAAAAACCTAACAAGGCAGCGTTTTTATTTTGAAGGAATTTTTAGTGGTTTGGAAAAAAAGTTTTATGTGGGAAAAATCTAAGAACTAACTGTTAGAGATCGGTAAAACAGGTTTGAGAAAAAAAATCATATTATGATTTGCAAATGATGCGTCAGTAGATGCACACCTACCTATATTTTCATCAAAGAATCGCGTAAGCCAGGAAAACAGTGTTCTAACAATTCTCATAATATATTTCGTTTGAGCACGTAATCGGTTGCGTGATTCATAAATTACATGACGTTTTCAGAGTTCTTTATCTTCTTCACTCTGGTTATCCCGCGGTGGAATAGCGGAGCGCGCATCTCAACTGCTTTTCTCTCAGTTGTGGCTTGTCAACACGCGGAAGGCGCTCCGGAAACAGCTCCACGTCGGACGAGAGAGACGAAGCTAACTTAGGTTGATTTAACCGGCGTAGCAGAGGCAGCCCTGTACAGACACACGTAGCGCCAAATTTAGTGAGACGTCCTGACGCCACGACGGATACATAGATATCTTTCGGGAACGCGACCCTTCGCGGCCAAAACATAGTCGCCGCACGAGACGCGTTCTCCGCAAACCGGAGGTAGCCGGGCACATAAATTAGACGTACATCTGTCTCATTCTTACACCTTGCACTGTCCTCTTTCGCGAATTCAGACACCAAGATGAAACGAACCTCCGCGAAAACGGAAATTCCTCCAAAACGTCTGTTTTGTGTATTTCACAGCGTCAGCCCGTGTCATACACTGACTGATTTACCGTTGGTCATCCTGCGAGTTCATTGTCAGAAGCATTTTCAACTTCTCTCGCCTCTCCGAGCTACTTTATTCGCACCAACAATATTTAGACGAGACACTTTTCCTTGTTGCAAATCCGATCTTACAAGATACCATGAAACATGAAGTAGAAAAAATGTAAGGCTTTGAAGAGAGAAACTTGTTTCGCAATTGTACACGGGGATCTACAAGGCAAAAAACGAGAAGAGGATTTGTGCGGGGAAAAATGTGTCTAAATTTGAGTGAGAATTGAAATTACGACGAGGAGGAAGGAAATCCAATTTGAGAGCATAGACAGCGCCATCTTTAGCACGGGTGGTAACAGAAGTGTTGGAAAAGCCTGTTCATTTTCAGTTGGGAGTTGGTGCGATGTGCACGGGTCGCTAGGTATTTATCGCTATCCGAAATACATTCATTTTCATTTCGAACATTACTGGAGTAGGGATAGCATAAGCGGGTGGAGGAGAAGTTAAGGGGGGAGGGGGTCGGATTGGAGGGTCAGCGGCGGCGGCCAGGGTATTACCAAGAGCCAATGATATAGTGACTATTACCGTCACTACATACCCGGGCCCGGAGTGATGGCGGCTGACTGCGTGCTTCGATAGCGCTAAGCCTGCAGGCAGTAAAATACATCGTACCGGTGGCTGTGATCCGGCCGTATCAATGCTGTTCGGCCGTTACGTGTGACCAACACCACGCGCGTACATCTCGCGACATTAATTCCTTGGCAAGCCAGTGCCAGCGGTCCCCTTGCTCCACCTCTGCTTTCGACTCGCCTCTTTCGGCCTCCCTTATCACCGTATCAATTCCACATTTTTACCGTTACCCTCTTCGATCCTGTGTCAATACTCTCGAATCTAGTTAGCACTCCCGCACACTTTATCGCCCGCCAAAATTACTGCTCTCTATAATTCTTACGGCTACCTTTTTTTCTAGTTTTTTTATATCAACCTTCTATTATCTCGATAATCGTAGTTGCCGATTTTTCATCTCGAGCCATCATTTTGTGCAAAAAAAGAAGAAACGTGACAAGCAATAGTTCATTAGAAGTAGTAGATTTGAAATTGGGGACTTTGAAATATTCTTGGAATGTTGAGTTACAGGTAACAAATTTTTGATGATTATTGCAAAAACAAACCAAGCAGTTTGAAATGAATTAGAAATGAACTAATGCGAAATAATGAGCAAAATCTAGTCGCACACAGCGAGTAAGGATAATAATTGTTGACTAATAATAAATTGAATGATTCAGGGAAATATCGCGCAGAAAGTGGAATTGTAAAGGATAGAGAAATAGTGGGCGAAAGATGGGTTGTGGATAATGGAGCTGACAAGCATAATTTTACGGACCCTCGTACGGGCCTCGACCGCTGTCATAAGTGTAGTTCGAGGTATTAAACGATCGTAACGGGCGTCGAGCATTAAGGCGGATTTCGCGGCTCAAAGGCCAGCCGCGCGTTACGTACATCCGATCCAGAGCGGCACACGCGATTAGGCCACGCCAAGATAATTGGAAAAGACGCGTGGCTCGAGAGAACCAAACATACATTACCCGAGGGCGCTAGAAGCTTTTCTGCTTTCGCCTGCCCTTTGTCTCTCTTACGTCCACGCTTCCTTCATCCGCACTATGCATATTTAATAGCAAAATCCCGTAGCTGGAATCTTCCTTTTGCACTTAGTTCGCAAATTCGTTCAACTTTTCATGATCCCGTGAGTTTGATTGAGACCGGCTTTAGTTCGTTTGAGGCAATCAGATGAATAGTCAAGGTTGAATTGTAACTCAAAATAAAACAACGGATGAGTTTTAATCATTTCTTACAAAGAACAACCGTTAAAAAAGAAATAGAAGAATTCGTTACGTGTGTAGTTTATCAACTTGAGGGTGAATTGGATTGAAAACGGGGTTAGTTTGGAGAATATCATGTAGGAGGAATCTTCTTAGCGTGTCTACCAGACACGAATCATAACTCGAGGTGGGCAATTAAAGCAGCAAGTGAAAATACGTTCTCCAGTTGGTACCAAGAGCTACCGATGAAACCCGGGTTGGCGAACACAGCGTGCGTAATCCGACGAACTCTAACATTCGCCAGCAATAAACAGTTTCCGTTAATAGCACGACAAAGAGTATCTGAATCAAGGGAGGGACCGGAGTAGGGAGAAGGAATAGCACATTCATAGAACCGCCAGTAAAATACTAACAGCAGATGGTACAGCGCGACGGCAAAGGGCAAAAGCTGGCTGGTGGCGGCGAAGCAAGTTGTATCTCACAGATCTGTCACGTGATTAAGCTTATTAAACGCTTAACTCACGCAGGGTTGGCTCTGTTCTCTGTCTCTGTCTGCAACGAAAATTTCTCTCCTCTTTATATCGTTCTCTTCGCCTAGTAGTAGTATACACGGTGACTTGGAATATTTGCATCAGCTTATAATGATATTTTTAACATAAGTACTTTAATAAAAAATGTGCTGTTTTTTAAACACCAAAAAAGAATTCTTATAAAATAGTGAAAAAAAAAACGATCACAAAGATAGGAACAGATTATAGAAATTGTAATCAAAAAATGGATCTGTAATCATTTGCATTTTGCGCTAGGTTTTTAGGTGGACGATATTTTCATTATCTTTACATTTGCAGCGGCGGCAAAAAAGTACGAGAAGATTAAGATTAACAAGAGGTGGACGAATAATCGCAATAAAGCAGAACTTGGGGATGATACAATTGCCTTGGATCGCGCGCGGTAACGAAACTCCTAAAGTTTGATTTCTGAAGGGAGCAGTTGTTTGATTCAGCCAGGTAATAAAAGTTTGCGGATAAAAAAGGCACAAGACAGCAGCGCGGTACATGCAGATAAGTGTCGTATTGTATATTTCGGGAGAGTTTTGCCGTTACAAAGTGTGCTGAACGAACAGGGCGCGGGGGCGAGAAGCGCGGGGAAAGGACTTGCTGCAAGACTGCCAGCAGGCGAGCGAACAGGCTCGCACACCAAATCATTGTTATTACGGAATATTACGCGGCTGTATCAGCCGCGCAGGCTCCGTGGCCAATAAAGTGCGGTTACGTTCTCTAATATGGTGAATCTCAATTTTCAGCGCGAGCAAGCGAATGAACGAACGCGTGAGCCAGTTTCCAGCGCTGGCTTTGGACAGCGAAAGTAAGGAGGAACGTTCATTCGCTGATGAATTTCGACAGCAATTGTTATGCGCTAGTTGGTCGGCTCCTTCTAATGACCGGGAATTTAAGCCCGTACGTTCACGGCGAAAAGGCTGAAAATCGTTTTCCGCACCGAATAGACCGTTCATTCGAACTATGAGCAAAAAGTTATGTTACGGCTACTTTTTCTTATAACCAAAACTTATTGTAATTATGCTATCGAAAAATACAGCTTTGCCCTCTCGTTTGTCAATATAGTCCTCTCTTTCTACCGACTCTATATACACCACGTGAAGAAAAATGGTTCAAATAAAACCCAACAATCAGCGCAGCTTACTTCCTTTCCTTTCGTTATTACTTCCGCATATCAAATTTTTTAAATTAATCGATGAGTTATTATTTTCAATAAATAGTTAAAAGTGGTGAAATAACATATAATTGTAAATGCGTGTGAATTCGGTGGTAACCAGAATGAATTTTGCTACAAGTTTGTTTAATGCAGATTAAAATTGGTTCGCATTACAAAACACGAGTGCCCAATTGCACACTGAATTACAACTAACTCATTTCAGTTAAGTGAGCAGAAATAACCAAACTAATTTTTCAAAGCGATGGTACAACAACAAAACAAATGAATGAGCTGAACGCTGTGAAGTTTTCGCGCATTAATGTCGCGTTCCTTCCCGCTGAATGTAACATACATCCGTACGAACGAATTGATAAAAAGCTCATTGTGGACGAATTTCCGCTGTTTTTTAGGCGTGCGTTTTGTTTGTTTTCGGCGCAAAACATTACAAAGGCATTGTTGCGCCAACACTTTTCATATTTCATTCAAAAAAAGGTTGCAAAGCGACTAGAAAGCGAACGCGCAAATTGTTTTCCGGCGATGAGATTGCGGCCACGCGAAAGTATAACTCCGATTAGCCGATCGGACACTCGATAAAATAATTGATCAAATATATTTCAATTTCAGCGCATATTATGCCAGGGCCCGAAAGAGAGTAATTCAATCGAAAATATAAATATTCATTTGCGGGGGATTTAAAGTGCGCGCGCCCGGATGATTTATATATATGCGCGAAATAATAATTTAATTTCAGCACGCCCGGCTGTGTACGCGCCGATACAAAATCGCGCGACAAAAATAATAAATAAAATTGTCGTGTCGAACTGCTGATGATTTCGATATTCCGCGCGGGATTTTAGTCGCGCTTATATCTTTCTCGCGTGATATTTTTATGTTATAAATTACCCGACACGCCGGCGAGTCTCAGGCGAAGCCGAATTTATCTCGCGTTTACGCTATCGCTGGCTGGTTATCATTCGCACCCAAAACGCATTAGGCTCTGTCGATACATTTTTATTGACTAAAATAAAATTTCATTCTGAAGTCACAGAACGATATCTACATTTTGCAAATATTGTTTTTTGTAAAGTTCTAAACATTGTATAAATCAGGTTGATTGGGACTCTTTGAGATAAATGTGACACCTTCAAGTTTTCATGATTTTTTATACACTTTTTCAATTTCAACAAAATGTTCATTTTAAGGCAATACAATATCTTGTTTGAAATATTTACAAAATTATCCGTCTAAGGTTAGTCGATCTAATGCTAAAAAATCTAAATCTTACAAAACTTGGACTTAATTGGTAAATCAAATTGGTAAATTAGATCACGTTAGATTGATTAATGAACGGGCCATTTTTTATTACAAACAATTAATGTTACTGTAAAATTATTGAAAATTTAAATTTTGCATATTTTCAAATACTCCGATCGTCTTTTGTAACAGAATGGTGCAGGTTGAAAGCAGTCTCGATGTCAAATAACAACAATACATACAGCGAGAAGGCAAAATGAATGTCAGAAACGTCTTATTGCAGTGTTAATGAATATTAGAAGACGTTAACGAACAAAGGTCGCATGTGCGTGGAATGGTTGTCGCGAGTCTGGGGATGTGACAGCCACCAATGCAGGTACCGGGTAGTCGCTAATGGTTACTGTACAAACATTCATTACTTGCCCTTGCAGCCGAGTACAGCAGCCGAGGGATGGGAGAATGGTAGCCTGGCAATATTGTTATCTTAGATTTATAGATGTAACGGATGGCGGACACCGCTGCGTGAGCAAGCGACCGCTTGCTCGGACATTAAACGTATCATAGTCGCCCTTCCTTCCGCGTTTATCCGACCCTTGGATCGGGAATGTCTGCTAAGCTGCCGGCCGTTATTTTTCCCGCTTGCAACTTGCAAATAACTTCATAGCGTATATATAGTTGGACACTAAAATTAATCTCGAGCTCTGTCGGACCTGCCTGAACTAGCAAATGAAATTAAAATTAACGTACGTGATGTTTAGCGCAACGTCGCGACGTTTATCTACAAAAACGGCTATTCAATTCGAACTTTGCACGCAACTTTGAGATACATTCACGGTCGTACAGTCAACAAAAATTTGACACTCCGAGGTGCTTCGTCGTAACAGATAATTCTAATCTGATAGCAGCATCCAGCGAGTTTTCGTGTAACGACGCTGCAGGTCTCATATAATGTACCTTATCAAAACTTTAATGAAAGTTGCCCGATCCTAAGGAGGGCATTGATACATAAACCATGATATATGTTAATTGGCACAGACAAAGAGATTTAATTTAATCAGAGACAAACAGAGCATAAATAATTTGCCGGGCGAAAACAACTGCGGGTTGATCCTCGGAGCAGCGCAAGCGACGATCCACCGGACCCACGGTATCTGAGACACTTGACGCCATTAGCGGCTCTAAACTGCTCGTACGCGTCGTTAAAGTGATTTGCGACTATCCAGCTCTGCCGCCCCTGTCACGATATTCTCCTTTCTCTTCTTCCGAGCAAAGTCTCAGCCATTCGAGAATGAATTCAGCTCTATGAAGCTGTGTGATACCAATTATTATTATTCACCCATGAACAATAGGTGCATTGACTTGCCTCTGCGAATATCGTTCATTCGACCTCAAAATGCGCACTTGAAATGCAACGTTTCACCAACCTTTGTCTTAATCATGATTAAAAATTGCTACCAAGTGTTCAACTTTCAGTCACCGAAAAATTTTATTCCAATGTTGTTTCTTAATTTGTCTGACTAAACGCTCGATTTTCTTCGTAAAATGCACGAACTCGTCCGTTTTCTAATTTGTCTTATGTCTTATGCCGAAATGTTAATCTCATTTCATTGGATCAACATGAGAGGTTTTTCCGTGCGATGCCATCAGACATCATATATCAGAAGGCGATTTCAAGCTTGTTGAAATCTGCCCCGGTCGTATCAGTGTATTGCCGGTGTTCGAACGGCTCCTTTTATTAACCCTTTTTAATGCATATTAACTAGTCTCGGGCTCAGCAAAAATTAATCGAGGAATAGCAGCGGGCTGCGAAGATGGGCGGCGAAATGGCTTCAGCACATTCAAGAGTATCAGCGTTAGCATTTGCTATTAGCAGGGTTCTTCATTGGCACTGTCCCGCGGCTCTTTCTCGCAAACGATATCGTATAAACGTGTCGTTAATTACTTAGCCGGGGCTCTTTTTCGCGAGCGCACCCCTTTCTTTCGCCTTACTCGTCCTGGCCAATATTCTCGTTCCGGCTGTTGGCGTTTCCCCTCTTACACCCGACCTTATGTTTGCACGCCGCTGTGTTACGACGCCGCACGTTAAGAAAACAAACGTTTATTTCGTCGCAAAAACGACGAAAAAACTAATTGAACCCGAGTTCCGCCTCCTCTCATGCTCGCAAAAAGGATTATTCGAGAAAACGAAGATGCCTCGGTCGCCGAGAGGACCGCGTGAAATTCGATTCTGATGTTTCGCTTCCAAACTGCTAACCCTTCTGAAAGCTTTCTACTTTTATACAGCGGTCATAGCTTCACCTTCAGTTTAATATCTCCTACTAGTGTCTTTTACGTTATAAAATTCGCACAGACGTTACTAATAATTCCAATTGTCTTTTTTGAAAACAATTTTTTCAAATCACCTCACTGAAAAAAAATAATTAATTTAGCTTCATTTATTATTGTCATCATTATTTAGAGTGGGAGATGAAAAATGTGATTTTTCAAATTGAATCGTCTTTATTGGTATTAAATGTTGGGTACATCATGTAGAAAATGTTAGCAAGTGGAGCAGTAAGTTTGCCTCCGGACTAAATCAAACTACTATCAATCATCTCCACTTTTCTACACGCCTTCTGTGCTCGGTGTGTGGCAAGGACGTAACATGATATCCAAGAAATCCGTCTTGCAGAAAAAATAACAGGCAAACGGTGTGTTTACAAGTGAGAAAATAAGATGTCACACTTTGAAAAAGACGAATAAAAATTGTTAACAAGCCATTTGGTTTGATCGTCATAAACGAAATGAAAAGCGGCAGTGCTGACTGTACCAACCAGCTTGAATCGAAGTCGGTAACGTTTTTGCAGTCGAAGCAAAGCAGCAAGGCTCGGCAATCAAAAGCGGGATCACCTCATGGTCGAGGAGTCAAAACGAATCCCAAGATAGGTTTGCGCGATGCGGCACGAAGCATTGAACAACACGCGCTTAAACGAATAGCTCGTCGCTGAATTGGAGATATTGGTATTGTCAGCAGTATCGTGGGTATTATTTCGCGAGAGACAACTCTCGCGAGGAGGGTCGTTTCGCATTGTCGCTGGCTGGTGATCGCATACGGATTCGCAAAAAAACGAAGAAGAAGCGCGAAAAATAAACGCGTGAGCGAACGAAAAGAAGGGCGACCTGCGGAAAAATATTTCTCACGACGCAACGCCCTCTTGCATCGGTCGCTTTTACGCGTTTTGTTCGGGCGCTTTGCTTTTTCCCTTTTCTTCCGGTCGATTTTCTTGTTCCGGCATCTCCGCTCGGCTATTTTTTTCGTCCGTTCCGCGGGAGCTGTTTTTATTTAAGCCGGCGCAAAAATTATGATCGCAACCACGCTGAGAATGTATGTGAACGACGCAAGAACAATGCCAGCCGAATTCGCGTCTAACCGATGAGCAATAGGATCGTCCCTTCGGCGCGAATAAAGGCGTACTCAATAATTAATGGTCAGTCATGAATCATCGCGTGGAATAATAGCCAAGGAGACAACAGGAATAGTTTATAAAGGCCAATCCGTTCGATGCCTTCGCAGCCATCGGCTCCCAACCTTTCATCGAATCCCTCCGTCGCGAAAACATCCCGCGATTTGTAGCGAGCCAATTGTCTTCGCCGCGCTAATTCCTAACCCGTCGAATAGCTCTGAACACCCTCCCTCGTTATTATATTCCACTATACGAGAACGAACCGACGGAAATAAATAATTAATAGTCCATTAAACACTTCACAAACATTTCCTGAAAAAGTCACGCGAACAATTTCTGTCACAAAAGGTATAGATTCGAAAAAAGGTACAATTGAAAGTTAAGAATTAGGCAGAAACAGTATTTTTTTTTTACTTAAACAATCCACATTCTAAACTCATCTTGACTTTTGTATTAATTTAATATGGATAGCGATATAGCCAGGACTGCGAGACGCAAAGTTAACCCTTTTCGTGGCAATTAGCACGGGCGCCTCGTTTACTTTTGTTTCACGAGGTGGAAACCAAGAGCCTGGATTATTTCATTCCACGCGTAATATCACGTTGTAATATTCGTTGCCGGCTGTTTGAAATTGTTTGCTCGAATGCTGCTTTCTTCTACGATACCGCTCATTAAAGGCATCTTAAGTGCAGTGACATATCATCGCATTGAGAATATTTATGATTATGTGAACAGCGCGACGATTCCCTGTACATCCTTATCCAACATTTTTAATATCATTTTCGCACATTTTCGCGAGATTAAAATTCGGTGTGCATTGATAAATAATCTGAAACATCGAAACATGTAACTAGTCGGGGCATAATTCGGTTCAGTCTAATGCGAAAAATTGCTACATATATTATTGCTCGAAATGTGTTTCCCAACGTAATTCAGCTGGATGGTTGCTTGGCAGGTGACATTATTGACGTGTGCCAGAGCGTGACAGCTGTCAGCCGTGAATGTTTCGAGGTTTGACGTATACGCACCGAAAGGATGACCGTTGTCGATACGATTTTAATGAGATTCCTCTCGTAGTAACGAGAAAATGCAAAAATCATCGTAACAAAAACACACAAAAGCTAAATGTTTTTACCCCTGTGTGCCCCGTTCTGCTATGCTCTGTAAATATGAATTACCGTTACAAATGCTTTTGACAATGTATCATTTTGTTTTTACGTCCGAACAATGATTGATCTGGAATAATGAGCGCTTCATCGACAATATTGCTGTTTCAAAATCAATCATAACATTTTGAATCTCGAATTGTCTATAATTGCATCCATCACTAGATCGTAATTTTTACGATACAGATTGTACTTTTTACAACCAGGTTGTATTTCCTACCATCTTGTTCTCTCTTCAGAATTTCGTTCATTGATTGGGAGCAAACATATGAAATATAAAAAATAAGACTCCTAGAAGGGAACCACTGCCTGATGCATTTTCAATTGTTTGAAAAAAGGCGCGGGGGAATAACGCTTGAGTTAAACGGGGGTTGCTGTGGGGGCGCGCACGAGACCAGTTATTTGTCACGGTAAGCGGCCTTTCTCGCAGTATTATTTCCCACAAAGTGTTATTAACTGCTCTCATATTTTGCCCTTTTCTGTCGTTTCTTGTTTTTTCATCGCTCTTCTTTCAACCCGAACGGTTGTTTGCTTTCTCGCTTCAGGTACCACTCGTTTTGCACGGTGCGTGTTACACGCGTTTTCCTTTTTACAATAATTAATAGTGCTCGTACATTTCGGCGCTAAGCGCCCCCAAACGTGTCACGCTTAGTTATTTAGCTTAAATTCAAGCGCGAAAAGTTTGCTTTTTTTCAGCCGGTTGGCTTGTTCGTCCATGCGCAGTTTTGTTCGTTTTCTCATTCTCGTCGTTGCTTTGGTGTCTTCCGTTTTTTTTTTTCATCCTCCCATTCTTTTTTTTTTCCACGGCCAAAAGTGACCGCGAGTCGTAGCTTATTACGCGTAATTTACACCGCGCCAAAGTGCATCATAAATTCACCGGCCAAACGCATCCGAAACAACAATATCATCATTTATAGTCGGCGGCTTGAAAACTCGTGTCCGATGCGCCCGGCAGATTTGAATTGTAAAACGCATTTCAATTTAGAGGTTTTGTTTGTCACGCTTCAATCGCGTAATTACCCTTCATGCACTGCACCTGTTTATATTGTTCAATCCCGAGGCACAAAGCAATATATTTTAAGATTGACAGATTGGATAATTATTTTGATCTGTAATTAATGTATCCGCGACGTTATTTATACGCTTTTGAAGCTACAGGAATCTGATAATCCTTTGATATTCTGATTGCATTTGAATTTCCAAACTGACGTCCTGTCCTTCAATCCTTTCGGGATCGATTTTTATTTCGAAATTTCTAGTTGACACAAAGCGACCTTTTCAATAAGACCGAACAAAACGCTAAACGAAACTGGCTATCTAGTGAATGAATTTCGCGAGAAGTGATAGCCCGCAAAAGAGTGCGTCATAATTCTTATTGAAAGGGCGCGCTCGCAATAACCGCATTGAATTCTAAAACCAAAAGCTAGCGAGTGTCGTGAACGACGGTCGCGAACAAGCCCGCAGGTTGCAATATCACACGAACTCGTCGAACACTTATCTCGACGGCAAAACGAACTTAACACCGGCGCTTGATTTACGGCGCCGCGCGCGGTTTATATTTGTATTATTTACGGTACGCAAGATAAGTGACTCCCCTTGGAGTCCATAGCGGGCGTACGTCTCTCGTTCAGACGCGCTTTCCTCGGTTTTTTCCCGACCGCGATAGGCAAGAAAAGTGAGCATTCGTTTTGCTCCCCCGCAAACTGATCAAGCTTGGCCCCCGCCCCGAATTTTTTTTTCGTCAGCGTCCGGGCTCTGCCATTGTATCGAAATATCACGAGCGCATAAATCAGTTGTGGTAGTGCGCATATTATACCGCGGTCCGCTCGTGCAAGCCGCGATCCAGACTGACAGCGACGTCCATCGGTTTATTTATGCACTCGATTTTTTTTGTCCAACCTCCAAAAAACTATTGCGACAAATGTGCAAGCCGCAACGAGAGCCCTTACCAATTCATTTTTGCGCGCTTTTTTCACTCGTCAACGAGCGTTTTTTACGACCAGTCAACCATGCTTTAAATAGACCGATCATTTGTCTTTGCAAAAGGGGACGAAAATTCTAGCCGTTTATTCAAAAACGTTCCGCCGAAACTCTCAAATAGATATTAAATCTATGCCGACCAAAAAAGCCTGTCCAATCAACGGTACCTGCCATCATGAATCTGAATTAGAAATATCTTCTTTTGATGGTCGCTGTGGTTTTGTGACCGCGTTTTGCGGCCCGTCCGGGTCGTTATTTTTTCACGCGCGCAACATACGCAACGTCACAATATTTACAGGATAAATATGAGCGCTAAAATATCCGGCAGCTTTCTCTCGATTTTTCTTGTTATTCTCGCTGCCACGACTTCGCTCTCTTTCGCGCTCGGGCAAAAGAAAACGCATTTCCCAAGATAATCGGGGCGCGCTATCAAAGCGGTTTCGTGTCTCTCGAGGAGATTTATACGGATAGTTTATTGTTATTCCACCCCACTTGGTTTTATGGGTCTTTCCAAAGTAAAGGTTAGGAGGGCCGTTTAACCGGAGAGTCACAGGGGGACGGCACAAACCAACAGGGTTACATCGTCCGGCAGAGGCGCGCTTCTTTCATGGCTTCACTCCTCGAGGCTTAAGGCCAACTTCCGCGTGACCGTGGCTCGCGATAAAGCCGAAAAAGAACGGTTCACAGTTGAAAAAAATCACGACCAAATTTGCGACCGACCGAGATAAGCAACGTTTTGGATAGGTCCTTGCAAAAGTTACGGCGAGCTGATTAAGACATTTTACGTCGATTTATTCCTAGGTTATTAAATCACTGATAACCGTCTAACGAAAAAATTCTGAAATAAATCTCGAGAAGATTTTGTTCAAAATTGTACTATTATTCATAGATTAATTTTCTGTTTGAAATATCATTGATTCATTGATGATGACTAAAAAAAAGTGATAAAAAGTATGAAGTTTAAACCTGAATGGATAATGATTTGGAAATATGATAATGTGAGAGGAAGAAAGAAATCGTGTCGGGGAAGATAAGTTTTTTTATTGGGCTGTTTTCGGAGGGTGCAGAAGCGATGGACGATTCGCAGACTATTGCAACAAATGTGAAATGAATTTGATTGTGAAAAGCGCGTATATAGGCCTGGATCGAACATTTTGGAATATCGCGAAAGAGTGGAAGTACATACGTCATCGATCAGAGCGTCGCTCGGAAACGTTCGGAGTAAAAATGCCACGAAAGATATAGAATAACGCGCAGGCAGGGGAGAGGTGGGAAACATTTGCAGCAACAAAATGCAAAGCACTGTGTGCGTTAATTCCTGTCCATAAAAGCCATCGACAAATCAAAACCTCCGACGTGATTCACTGCCTACATAAATACAACTAGATCAGCATGTCTACGTGCGTGGATGAGCGATGGTTCGACAGGGTTGCCAGCAAGCTCGACATGTACGAATATTGTGTTCCGGTGGTGACTTTCGGGTCGTCATTATTTTGCGACGGACGTTTAAAAAAATATTCGCATGTGAAATTGTACGTCGCTACTCAATTTATTGAACCATAGAAGTCGTCAGCGAAAACAGAATATATTCAATATTTGGATATTAATCACGATCCACAACCTTTCAAACGCAATGCCATCACATTTTCATCGTTCTTTTTTTTTCGCGCGGCAATCTACTCTCGTCTGACGTGTAAAACCTACTTTAAATTGTTCTGTGACATCTCGTAGACAATTATTAAACCATTTGCCACTTTCGTAGCGCAATGATAAATCCTTGACTTCCGAAAAGTTTTTTTTTCATCAAGAAAATGTTTATTTCAATGACGAACTTTTTCCAACAGTGATAAGAACCACAAAACACATTTCGCAGTGAATAAAGTTGGCGACGTGTACAAGTAAGCGTGAGTAAAATAAGTCGACGTGGCT
The DNA here is from genome assembly GCA_020615435.1 of Telenomus remus. Taxonomy (NCBI): domain Eukaryota; kingdom Metazoa; phylum Arthropoda; class Insecta; order Hymenoptera; family Scelionidae; genus Telenomus; species Telenomus remus. Next base: position 15,506,441 of record CM036336.1, on the reverse strand, counting down.
TTTTAATGTAAACTTCGCATAAAATCATCGTCACTTTGCGTTTTTAATTACGTTGAAAACAGAGACGAGCGCAATGACATTTTTGCTCAGGTTGCGTTTTACAGTACGTGTTTTGTACGAGCGGCAACGGTTTATTTGCCGCACACATCAGAAAGAATTAACGTCGCGGGATTAAATTATACGTCGCGTACTTGGGCTGCGCGGCCGAACTCTCGGCAGGCGCTTTGCGTCTCTGCAGTGTCCGGCAAGTAAGGAAAATGCGCGTATACGTGCGGTGGCATCGACAATGTGCGCGATAATTATTTCCGAAAGATGGCACTTTGCTCGGGCATTTTGTCGCCTTGGGTCCCTAATGGCCGGCGGTTGATAACGAGATTTTCACGTGCGAGACAACCCTGCCCACTGAGAGACGTTGACAGCGGCTTTCAAGCTCCTACGCAATCCTCACAAAATTCTATCGCCGATGTAGCCGAAAAAAGCAGACCGACCTCCCGTATTGCGAAATTCATTAGAACATAATAACCTCGTCCACTGACACGGGCATAATTCAATTTTACAAAATTTCAATTTATCCTCACCCCAAAAAAGATCCTATTGACACAAAACTTTTTGTTTAAATCTTTTTCTCTCTTCGTAACGAAAAAATGATATTTTTGTATGGTGGTCATTTTTAAAATTACTAAAGCTGCAACAAAATTTTTTTTCGTTACAGAAATAAATGGAGAGATGGGATGTTATTGTGGACAGTGGAATTTCCGAAGTTTGCGAAAGCACAATTGCACGAAATTTGCATTATCCCTCGAACTTTTCCACATTCAGCTTGTGCAAGCCCATAAAAGAAGCGAAATCTTGCTCGAGCCGGACGCGCTGAACAGAATCGCGGGTAATGCCGCGTAGAACAAACGGCGGCCAAGTTTCATCGCAGAAACCTGTCGCAGTTGCGTTTACAAGAAAATTAGAATGCGCCCTGGTTATTATCGCGTGGCGAATTAACATATTCGCGCGTACGTGGTCAGAGAGATGTCGTACGACACAAGGAGCCGAGGCTTTTCGCCGCTAATCCATGGGTCGCGCTAAACGAGCTGGTGGATTTGTCGGCAAAGAGCTTTGCCCTGCGTATGCCGACGAACTGCAAAGCTCATAGCCACGCGCGTCAAGAAACAACAGCGGAAGCCCCTCGGGATTACCAGCCGTACTTCGCCGCTTTAACGATCGCGAAACACCTATCGCTTTCGAGACGATGCGAAATTTCATCTCTTTAACAACACACGTTCCGCAGATTTTCCGCTTTAATCTCTGACTTAATTTGAATTCGACAAAAAACAAGTTGAAACAGTCGGGGAAAAAACAATCCCACTCACGTTTCGTGCTCGATGCAAATTCGTTAAGTTGATTTGAAAATTAACTCCGAACGTCTTCGAACATTAACAATCTCGTACATGCGAATTATTGGCGAGAAGATAATTGGACAAAGTGTGTAACGATAGAGAAGCGTGAGCTGGAGTTTTTGCCTTTATCCTGTGATTGAAAGCGATTAATAGTTTTGCACTTCCGGTGTCAGAGTAAATCGGACATGAGCTCGAAAGACGTGAAGCGATTCTATTTAGCGGTGCGTAGTTTGACGGAGTTTATTTGGGGGGGTGCAACAGGTCGGGTTAGACTGGAGTATGTTCTCTCACCACCATCATTAGTCAACGTCACCACCCGACTGTGTACCTCCGCTTTCCGTATCTACTTCGCTCTTGCTCGGCGTGCCACGTTATCGGCCTGTCTCTCCGCTGCTCTCTCTCGTTCACTCTGTATCTATTACCGACAACATAACGTCCACTGCCCAAATCGCCTCCATCGTTCATGCATACACCTCGGATTCGCGTGAAACGCTTCACAACATGTTTGACTACTCCCTAAACTATCTGATAATTTCCTGTTCTTGGATCTTCCACTAAAATATATCAAAACACTACAGCATTTTTTTTATTTCCGATTCTATACTATGAAATGTAGGAAATTCAACTTCAAAAAGATGTTCAATTTGAATGAGTTTAGATATCGATTTGAAATATTGAATTGAAACATTATTTTTTCGGATTATTAAAGAATAGAACGGTAGACATTTTAGCTACGGTTAATTTTCGGATTAGGAATGTGTGTTTATTTTGAATCGAGTGGGGATTGGATTGTACGAGCAAACTGCTAATTTCACTGCTTGGCATATCGATTGTATATCTGGCACAAAGAAGAACACACCTCAGTGATGTGTTTGCACCCTGTAAATTATAAACAAGAGAGAACGAATTTCACGCTCCTATGAATAACAATGATCGCACTTCGTTAATTATGATATCATTTTGTTTAATGTGTGAATAATGCAATCATGATTGCATAATAAATGTACAGCTGTAACCATTTGTTTAATTAACCGATCGCGCGTTTCAAAATCGAATTAACTATATGTTCTAAATGTATAAATTCCCCATCCTAAGAGTTTATTATTCAGCATTCATGATATAACAAAGGTATAATATACATCCCATCTAATTACAGGTTTATTGCTCGATAATTCTCAAAATGCATCATGCGTTTCAACGATCCCAAAATTAGTAAATTAAATCTCACGAATTCGAAACGAAACGAATTCTCAAAACCTAAAAACTTTTGTTTCTCCGAAAAAATGTGTCACGGAATTTGTCCAACATGGTCTTAATCGAGAATTAATACACGTCGATGGATTCGATATGTTATAAGGAAGGAAAAAAAATATTAAGCGAACGAACAAAAGAGGGCCGATAATTTGGTCGCGCCGGGTCGTTATCGTCTTTATTCGCGCGTTACTCAAGCTCTCGGCAAGTGTGGCGCGTCGCGCGAAAATGAAATTTTATGGTCATCGGCTGGGGTCGACTTTTCTCGCGTGAAATTTACGCTTTGTCGCGTGATAATAAGAGGTCCGGCGGACCCGTAAGAGACTTCTGCAGACGAAGGGATGAGCTAACGCTGGATGATTATTTTGTGGGCATCCGGGGATTGAATCCTCACTTGGAGGGTGCTCCAGGTCCGTGCAGCTTCGCTTTTCATCCGACAATTTCACCCCGTCGAGGAAGAAGGCTCTTTATCTAACCGCGAATAATCGCACAATTTTCCACGTCACCGCACTACTCGTCTTCCGACGATATCTCCTACCAACGAAAAATGCAAGAAAGAATCAGCAAAAGGGACAGAGAGCATCGAGTCGGACGTCACGGCTCTGTGAGAGTAATCGAGATTTCCACCGTGGATCTTCAAGGACGCTCGACCTCGTACTAAAAATGGGTTATTGCCACGCTGAACAAGCACGCATAGCCAGCACAAGTTTTGACACACGAGGACAGACGACTTCTCATTTTTTTGCATTTAAAATAAAAGATACCAACCGTTCTCGATCAAAAAATTATTCGATCAATCTATGTTTGTCTGAAATTAGTAGTATAACCTGATTTATGTCAGACCGAGTACATACAAATACAAAATCGTTTGAAATTTGTTTCGTCACTTTAATAAAAGATATTGTGAAATCTTCGTACCCAAAATGTTGAAATAATTGCCAAGTTTATTACCACTATGAAAATATATTCCTGTGCGTTTTTGAGCCTGGCGGAAAGCATGCCAAGGATTCAGATGAGAAGCAACTTGAACGCGCAACGCATTTTGAATCGTCTTGTGTTTTACATCCAACGAGCTATAAGGATCAGCAGCAGGTAGTGGCACTATAGCTAGAATATGTGCCACAATATCTAGCAGCGCGGAAAGCCGCGTCGGGGGCGGGCACCACTCTTTATTGCCCCATTGTTCCGAAAATCAAGAAATATGTCAGCTCCAGCCAGGGTAAAAAGGTTAAGCTCCAGCGGTAACGCCCGTCATGGCCAGCGCAACGTTACTCTCGGCCACGTTAGCATTTCAACGCCGAATTATCCCCAGAACTTGCACCATGCCAACTGGATCGTCATCGGGAGTCTTGCATCCTTCTCAGAATCTTAATTTCCTTCGCCGGTTCGTCCGAACTGTTTGCCTCGCTCTCGTGTTCTCGTAAAGCGTAACGAGCAGCCGCCTGAGTGAAAAAAAAACCCAACGCCGGAGCAGAGCTTCCGCTTGGAATAAATAACAGTCGCTACAAAACAAAAATATATTCTCAATATATTTTCAGCTTAATTGAAAATTCTGGTTCGTTGTGTTTTATGCATGATGAATTTTATTTTCTAATTGACGTTTGCCAAAAGAATCGCGTTACTTTAAATTCCAAAGTAGAAAAAAAAACTGATACAATTTTCGATTGATCTTTTTTATGAATTTTCTCTCTTTCTTTCGAATCGCCGGGTTTTAGTTGATAAAGCTCTCGAACAATATAAAACGTTTTCAAGTCTATAGTAACGTGATACTTACATTGAATTGCAAAATGATATGTAATAGTAATTACGTAACTGAAGAAATTCCATACGAGATGGCAACATGAATAAAATAAAGAGTCTTTGTCACCGGAGCTATTTTCCGTTGCAAGGAAAGCGCTGCGGCGGAGGGTAAATAGGTGATTCGTATGCCGGTCGGTCTTTCCATCTCTGGAATCGTAATACTTTCTGTCAGTCAGAATGACCAAGTTGAATTGTCCCCGAGAGAGCTCGGCTGCCTAATCAGAAATTAAATCTTAACCTTAATTCCAAGTCCAGACGAAATAACGCGCATCGATTGTTAAGCGCGACAAATTTAACAAACAAATAAAAAGCCGAGCGAACAATTTTGTTCGTTCGCGCAAACGATTTTGGGCGATGCAATTTCATCGGTTATTTCAAAAGGTTTCAATTCGACCAGAAGGAGCTTTGCCTGCTGATAGAATAAATAATTGTTTCATCGTCTCTAAGAGGAACCTCTTTTATCTTTCATCCGCATGTTACGCTGAGTGACGTGGGAAACGTGAAAATTTGTTCGTACACAGTCCTCATTGTAAATTGTTTGCGAAAGGGAAAAGCGTTCTCTCATCTGCAACTACCGACGCGATTGGCATTGCTCGCTCTCTGATTCCGTTACAAGTTTGCCCCCCCCCCATCTTCCTGCCCTGTCTGCGTCACGTTCACTCTGGCTGCACCACCAGCGTCCGCTCAACAACCATCGTAGGAAACATCTAACTAAATTGAAAGTTCCGTCTGAAAGGAAATACATTTGTAAATGAAACAGTCATAAACGTATGCCCAGTGAACCCTCAGGGATATTCAATCTAACCGGCGCACAAAGCTAAACTGAAAATCTCATGTCTCGTATAAAGGATACAAAGATAAAACTGTATAGACTCGGTACCAATCAAGAATGGAAGCAAAAGTCTTATAAGTAATCGAGCGTTCGCGATACGTTGGTCATAGGAGCTCTTCTTTGCGATATAATTGTGCTTTCAATCAAACAAATTAGTTCCGACGGAGACAATAAATGGGAACTGGCTGTATGGATCTGAAAACATTTTGGTGCAAACATATATAATTGGCTCGCCGAAGTCGGGATAAGGGGCGTTAAGTGCGATAAATAATTTGGAAACATAATGTAAGCTCGTGCATGAGTTATGCAAATACCAATGTGTTTAACGACAACTCAGTTTGCAACTGCAGCGCCGGCAACTCCGTCAATTATGAAAGGGCCTTTAATAATGAAAACTGCTGGAATAAGGAGTTCCCTCGGGCGGCATCACCATCTTTCATGCTTACTGCTTAACAGAGCCGAGTGTCTGTACGGTCGAGACACAAATCCCTAAGTCCACCGTAACCCGACGCTTTGAGTTCACCCTTTTCCCGGACTCGCAGAATTAAAACTTGCGCGTTCAATTTTTGAATACCATAGAACAACAAGACGGAAACAAGAAAACAGGATGGAATGAACGAAAAAGGAAGGGTCTGGAGCTCGCAAAAGGCGAGGCGCCGAAATTGAGGTCTCGGCGAGTTTTATTTGAAGGCAGGTTGATATATTTGGACATCTAGCGCGAGTGTGGGATTTCAATCGCAAAAATGGGAAACAGATGCTAAATTGCAAATTTTCGCTGCGGGTTAACCGGCGGCGAAATATCGCCCCAACATCTCTCGCGTTCAACGAGCTATTTGGTATCTGAGCGCGCAGACCTCCCGCCGTCATAGGCGAACCCGTTAATTTCTGTATTCCCGACGTTTAATTATTTGCGTTATCATGCCAAGACGTATGATAATCAGATATCGAGTTGCAGCGGTATGAATAACGCGCTCGCCCCTGCGGGCACTCCCACGCGCCATCGATATCCAACAAACTCGAGCCCTCTCTCTCGCGCAGAACTCGCGAGCGTGTGCGCCTCGCACACACCAAAACCGACACACACCGGGCCAATAATTAACACCAGTTACAACTTGTGGGAATAGTAACGGCGGCGTTTATGCTCCCGGGGACGTCGTATTTCAGAGAAATGTGCTCGTGTGTGGCGTCGCGCGAGAGGATTTGTCGGTCGTCGTGGAACGAGCGCTGTAGGTACAAGAGAGACCGGGGCAGGCGGCGGGGACGCGGTTTTAGTTGCGCTGAGATAGACCCCAGATGAGCAGATACGGAATACAAGCGCTAGAAATATAGATTCAAGCGCGGCCCAAAGTCAGACGCACACGTACGGCGGAGTCGCGCGACGTGTCCTCGGGATCGTACGTACAACTCCAAACAGCCGCAGATCAGGCAGTCGCACTTAAGTCGGCGATTACGGATCTACCTCATTCTTCCTCTGTTTGGCTTTCGAGCTTTCCTTCTTGCGAGCAAGTTCGTGTCTGATTTACGACTGGCTTACCGCCGCCGAGGCGAGGTCTGCTATTCGATTGCCTATGAACGAGTTAATGGCGCGAACGACTCCTGCGCCAAAACCTCAGTTTGCGCTCCATGTGTACGTGCAAAAGTTGGTACACGCCCGGCGATATTCGCCGCCGTCGAGTTCATTCAGCTCTAATCACTAATGAAAACAATATTAGCGTCTAAGCCGACGCGTGCACTCACTGATTTCGCCCGAATACCGATCCTCAGTTGGCACACACTCAGACGACCCTGAGCTATGCGCAAGATATCCGACCCGGCGGATGTGATTTCACGCGTAATTTGCTCCCTCGATCAAGCAACTTTGAATCGCTCCCGCTTAACGATTGAAAAGCGATAGGCAACGAGCATTTTTATTCCCCCTGAACAATTCCCGGAATAATTATGGAGCAAAATCTTTGATTGATGACCCGCAATTAAAGAATGAGAAATATCCGCTTAATTGTACCTAATCTGTGGAATGAACCGCGATTTCCGCGCAACGCTCTGCAAAAACGATAAAGGGAGCAAAGAAATTATGACAGTCCTTTGTGTTTTTCTTTCTTCCTTTCTTTAACCCTCATGTGCACGGTCTATATCTGACAAACCCAGTCAAAAATTTCATTGCAATTCATTTTCAAATTCAGTTATTCAATTGGGTTCTAAAACGGAAAATTTGATATCTCTGTTTTGTTTGTAAAGTTTTGTTTTTGAAAATAAACTTTTCACTGAGTTTTAACGAAAACTTTAAAAATGAAAAAAAAAATTAATATTGTTTTTAGATTTCGAAACATTAGTAAACGCGAATAAAATATTTCGAGGTTGAATTTTTGCCTCTACATAGTGAAGGTAAACAATGGCATAAAAATGACACGATTTCAGTTAATGGTACCCCAAACCCCTACTTCAACCTTCCACCAGAGCCAATTGAAATTGTGCCATTTGAAAGGTCTTGGTCAACTATAGTAAAAAGTGCAAAATATAAAAAAAATCTAATCCTGAAGGTGCATCACCCCGTAGTGTACTGTCTCCTTAATTAATACAGGGCTAGAAAAGTATTTCTGTATTTTTGTCAAACTGTGAAAAATTTTATGTTAACACTTTTCCTGCACAGGTTTTCAACTTACAAAAATGTAAAGTCATGTTTATTTATAATTTTAATTATTCTCTGACGTCTAATTATGAGCTTGTCAGGTCCATTAGTACACTTTTGTTACATTCCGTCAACTGTTTAACTCAGAGTTAAATTTCGTCCGAGGTGTATAGAATATTTTTTGTTGTAATGTTGATTGCGGAGTCACGTTAATTGGAATAATCAAAATATATTATACAGGGGCAATTTTTTTACCTCCGGATCGTTAGCGGCTATCTTGGGAAAGATTTCGACGTAGCAAAAGGGTTGGCGCGTTCGAGATGAGACTGCGCTAAGGGAGGCCGAGACACCGCTCGCTAAATCAGAGCGGTGGTCGTTAGGAGAAGATATAGGGGCTAATTAAAATAAATCTTAGAAAGGAGTAATTATACGTGTATTAGCTAGCACAGTAACACTCGTGATGGACGGTGTAGCGGCAGCTGTACTAAAACGCCTCTTCATTCCTAGATTTTGCTCATTACTGGACAGAAGCCTCACTCACGGCATTAGTCCGCTTGTAACAAACCTCGTTGCGTTTTTGAAACAAGAGCAAAAATAGCATCAAGCCCTTTTATTACCGACTTTCATCCCAGCCAGCCGGGTAATTAGTTCAACCGTGCATCTCTCAGGCTTTTGGCTTTCTTAAAGATGGAGCAGTAGGTGAAAATTCAATTCGTTTAAATTTCCTCAAAAAGAGCATGTCCAAAACGTTGTTCTAAACCTGATTGAAACACGGTCATTTCACAAAAGTTATTGCGCTGCCGGTGAAAACGAGCGTCGTAACTTTGGCCTGCTGAAATTACACTTTCGCTGAGCATCGGGACAAAAAGCGAGTCGCTATAATAGTGGGGGGTAGGGGGTGTGACTAAAAGAGAGACGCGGACGGTATCATTGATTGCTAATTTCATTTGGTGACTTAATGTACTGAATAATAATATGTCAGCCATTGGGGCACTTTTCATTAACGCCCTCACATTCGCAGTATTAAGGGCAATTAAAAGCCGCCGCCATTGTGCGAACGTTAATCCAAAATGTTATCACGATATACAACATTTCCTGCGAGTGAATTATTATCGGACGCCGCGCAGACAAAGATCCATCTTGCATTTTATACCCCATTCTTTCGCGAGGTATAAATATTCATGGGGGTAGGTATGCTCTCGAGGAGCAAGATAACCTGGGTCCATCTTTACGAGAAGCAGCTATTTATGGTGGGATGTTAAGTATTTTCGGCCAGAAAGTATTCCTGTCCGCCTCTCTGGTCTGCGCAATTTTCGTGGTCTAATTTTTAATTAGATGCTAATAGATGGATCCCAGGCAGTTCGGATAAGTCGGTTGAACGAATTCTTCAAAAAACCGCGTTACCGTTTACGAGCAACCTCAAGCCTTGATTGTGGAGCTTCAATTGCGTTGCGTCGAGGCGCCTTAATTTTTTCATCTGCAAAAAAAGATTGAGCTCCTAACGAATATTGAGGTGAAAAGTTCGCAGATCGCAAGCCCCTGTAATCCTCTTAATTCCGGCCGGTACTTGAGCAGGATTGTCAATGAGTTTGTATTGGCGGTGCAAAAGAGTAGAAACACGTGCAGCGAATAGTCGCGATGCAAGAGGCATTAATGCTTACTGGACAAACGAGAGAGGAAGCTCGGGTCGCATGGTGGGGGCGCACAAAGAGCGAGAAAGAAGGACGGGTCGGGGGCGTTATTGTTATCTTAGATTTATAGTCATAACGGATGGTACTAGCTCGGTAGCCAGCGAGTGGTGGTCTTATAATCACCCTCTATCCTTCCACCGACTTCCCTCCGCGTCGCTGTCCTTCTCCCTCGAGCTGCAGCGCACCTCGGCCCTCCGCAGTTTAAGTGATTTGCGACGCGGTGGGGCCGCCATGCAGATCTGCATCGCCCCGTACCGCTTTGCCCCGGCAGAGTCGCCCTGTCCCTCTCTTTTCGGCCCTCTCTCTGTCAGCCCGGCTCTCGCAACGGCGCGACGCTCTGTGCAAGTACACAAGTGACAAGCACACACCAGCCCGGAATCGCTGCCTCGATATGCCCGCGAAAGGGATTAACTGGTCAGAAAAGGGGCTGCTATTTCGAATTTATTATACATCGTGCAATAACGCACGGCCACCACCGCATCCAAATGTATCAACCCCGGCTGGCTTTAAACTCACCACGACGAACGGCTTTACCTGCTAAAGAGAACATAAGATAAAAGGGGTAAAGGAGATTAAGGAGCACAAGCTTTTCGATAACTTATTACGCCCACTATTTTTAACCCATCTTTGACACTTTGTGATTTGCGATGCTTTTTTATGTTACAGTATGATCTATTAGTAACTCTCTTATGAAATTGATCGCTGAATTTTAGATTCGGACTGGATTGTTTCGCCTTTTTTTTTTGGTAATGTTGAAAAAGGAACGAAAAAGAAAAGGTGTATGTGCAATGCGCCAAAAGTTTTCTTGTATTTTCGAGCACGAAGGGTAACAGCAGGGCGACTCGGTCCTTCATCGAGTGAGCTGTTGTGACGAGCACGTAGTTGTGCGGATGGAGCCAATCAAGAATCTCACAGTCAGCGAGTTTACTCGAGCAGCGTCGGTTGTTACCGTGACTCTCTCACCCTTTGCTCCGTGACTGTTCGATTTCGCGGAAATTGCTCAACGAAAAGACTCGGCAATTTCATCCTCGTCGCAGTTTCACTTCACATGCGTATTATTCTTTCGTGCCAATTAAGAACTGCAAGTTGCATCAACAGCGAGAAATCACAAGTCGCCGAGGAACGAACAAAGTTACAATTTGATATTCAGAAAAAAAACAAGCTCGAGATTATCGAACGTCGACTGCTGCAACGAGCAGGTAGCCAGTTATCTAATTTCTTTATCTCTGCATCTATGCGACACGTTGGAGCAAAAGAATAAGTTTGTTGGGAGAAAAGACTCGGGTGCAGTTGGTACGTGAGTCAAAAAGAGAAGGAGTTTCTGGGCGAGAGCACGACGACCCGGTTAGGACGATAAGGGATCCCGTAGAGCTTGATGGAATTCCATAGATCCACGTCGGCGTCGAGACAGAGTCGGCTAAGCAGCCATTTAAATGCAACCGATGTGTCTCGGGGAGCTATTACATCTGATGGACGGTTATTGACGCGCGCTGGCTTATACCGAGCAGCAGCTCCAGTGCCCCTCGAGCCCTCCCGTAAACCTCCCCAAGCTTCTCCGAACAACCATCCCCTCGCGGACATTCAAGTCTTCAACTTTTTCTCGCAGTTGTCAGATTTCATAAAAACGTCCGTAGGAAAATTTTTTGCCGCTTTGTCTTCTCGTTCGTTTTGCTAAATTTAAAAACACAAATCAAATTGATGTCGTCGTAAATTTTTTGTCGTCAGATATTCTTGACGTTAGTTATTGCAACGTAAATTTGAGTATTGCAACGTAAAGTTGAGTGTTGATACAACCGCGACTAATTTTCTGATAGATTGTTCAAATTATTAATGCAAAAACACGTCCATCGTGTGTTAATAAATGGGCGATCCGCTGGCGCAGAGTCAGTTTTCAAGTGCAAGTTTTGGAAATCACTTTTCAGGTATTTACAGTTCACCTTTTTTTTACTACAATCGATTTTGTGTTCTTTATAGGAAACATTGTAACATTTCTCTGTTGCAGGATCAAAACATGGGTTTCAAAATTGTTCTTCTTTTCGTTTTCGCAATGTGCTTTGCATTTGCGTACAGCAGCCCTGCTATCGGTGGTAGCTTTGGTGCCCAAGGTGGTCTTTCTGGCGGCGGAAGTGTCGATGCAGACCTTGCAAGCAAGCTTGTATGTACAAGTTGTTTACTATAATATTTGAGACGAATATTCTAATATACAAAAACAATTATATAAAAAAATTTGAATATACAAAAAAACCATTCAATTCCTTCGTATGTATTCCAGGATATGGATAGTCGTTTGAAAGCTGGTTATAATGGTGGTCTCGGTGCTGGCTTAAATGGTGGTTTCAATGCTGGACTTAGTGGTGGTGTTAATATATAAAGCCAATTGAAGAATATCTACTTGCCTACATGATTCTATCTGATGAATGTTAAAAATGATAATAAATTTCTTAATCTAATTTAAATACGGATTCGTTATTTACTAAACCAATGTCTACATTAAAGCATTAAGCAGACTTCTAATATGAAGTCAAATTTAAATTCTAGCACTACAAAAACTATTTTTAAATCATTATTTACTAACTTGTAAATTACTTTTCTTAAAATGAAGTTTTAAATGTACGAGATTAACAGTTCTAGAAAGATTTTTGTAAATCATAGATAGATTGTAAAAATCATTAATGCAAAATCACGTTCGTCGTGTGTTAATAAATACTGTGAGATTTGATTGTGCAGAGTCAGTTTTCGAATGCCAATTTCAACGAATCGCAGAAGAGGTTTGGAATTCTATTTATAGGCATTTACAGTTACACCTTATTTTATAATCGATTTGACACAGTAGCCCTGCTATTAGTGCAAGTGTCGATGCAGACCTTATAAGATTCCAAATAAATATTCTCAATATACAAAAAAAGCATTTAATTCTTCGTATGTATTTCAGGGTGCAGATGGTCGTATCAAAGGTGGTCTAGGTGGTGATCTCAATGATGGTATCAATGGTTCTTACCTAGATGATTTTATCTATGAAATTTTACGAATGATAATAACTTTCTTATTCTAATTCAAACACGTATTAATTTTTACTTTACAAATGTCTAAATTCAAGTATTGAGTCTATTTCTAATATTCACTCAAATTTTAATTTTAGTACTAATGAAACTACTTTGATGATTATATAAAATTTCTTCAACTTGATTTTGCAAACTGAAATTAAAAATGAAAATTGACTTTTCCCTTGAAATGAGTTTTGTTAACAGTCGAAAGTATTTCGCACAAATTTCGTCATAAGACATTAAGCCTGTCTTCATAATACATGTTTTCCAATACACCTAGGAATTTGAGCAAGTTTATGTCATCATAAAATCCTTAGTCGCGTCAGTACGTACGATCAACGAGGGGCAACGTGTCGTGAATCGCTGCGGAAAACGTATAAAGCAAACGCCTTTTCCCGTCATACTTAAATCACTCTTGAGCAAGCTTCGGCTTTTGTAGGCAACTTTTTATGCCACCGCCTTGCCCGAAATCGGACGACGAATACGAATGATAAAATTATCAGCATCGATCTGCTCTCAAGTGACGGTAACACATACGAATTTTATTTCCGAGATAACTTTTTAATCAAATAAACACAACACAAAACTCTTCTTTCTCAGAAATGAAAATGAAAATCTTATCGGATAAGTTATACTTGCTAATTAAAGTCAGATGAATATTTTTGTAATTAAATGTTTTATTTGATCTTGTTAATGATGACAATGTAGAACAGAAGATTCTTTCAAGGACCAGTTGTCGCGTGTTACAAAGTATGAATAAGTTGGTAATGCTATATAGATAACTAAAAAGAACGAATTTATCTTTTTATGAGTGGAAGAAAAATAGGAAGAAGAATGCAGAATAACCTTGTTAAAAGAAGATATGCAATTCTGTTGCAACCACCTGTTGAAGCCATGAAAAATCGTTCATTCAATACACCGTGCACTTTAGAACGCTCCAATGTTCTTTCGCCCCAGCTATTTTTAATTTCCTATTTTTAATTTAATTGCTAAAAATTCGTATTTTTCAAAACCAATAAATTACTATCAAACATAACATTTTTGCTTCTCAAACAATGGATCTTATCATCATACGAAATCGTGAGAAAATATTTTCAAAAAAACACGTTTGAATGTGTGACATAATTTACAACTTTTTTATCTTTACACAAAAGTTGTGCTAAGAGTATTAAATTTAATATTCAACAGTGAATAATATTAGATCCCGATGAAATGGCATGAGTGCGAAATTGGAACGTCAAAAAAATTGGCTCCGACTTGGTTCTTTATTATCCAATGCCGAGATCACATCATAATCGCGAGAATCAAACTGATATGTATAACCCCCGGCTTTTGATTTAAATTTACGCGCATAGTACATCGTCGGATGGAATAGGATTTGAGGACGCGAAAGTAATCTCGCACAGACGTCGTCTGTGCGCAAAACGCGCAGCGCCGATATTACTTACGACTCTGTTTACTTCAGCTTCCAAATTTATATCTCGTTACGGGAACGTCATTCCCGGTTGAGGCGATAAAATAAATTTGGTGGCAAGCGATCCTTGCGGATTTCGCTACGGAGAGAAATTCACCGAGAGGACTGCGGCGAATTTGTAAGGCTCGTCGATATATTTCTTAGAATCCCGCGCTCGAATCCGACTGAGTGGGAAAGGACGACGAGACTGAACTTTTATCAATGTTCAACCGAGACGATGAAGACTCGTAGGAAAAAGACATTCGGGCTATAAAATTTTATCACAACACGACGAATTGCAATTGCAAAATGTTTAAAAAGTTGATGCGAGCTCGGCCAACTCGCATCTATTCTCTCTTTTCATGATGATCAATAAAAATCCAATCATTCTGCAAGCGCGATCCAGTTCGAAAAAAATACAAAAAACCTTTTTCTGTTGATAAGCCATCAAGTATGAAAATGATTTGACTATGCTAAAAGGTGTAATGCAAATTATAGCGAGGGCCGAATTTGATAAGAAATTGACTTTACGGGCAGTCGGTCGGGGATATTATCGTCGACCAGAAATATTACTCAGAAAATTGCCGGCGTGACTGCAGCCAGCCTCGTTAATTACCGTAAATTACCCATAATTGTGAGGTATGCAAAAGTTTTTGCTATCGTTCAGAGGGCGAAGCGCCGGATAAGAGATGACTGCGAGATGCAGAACGTCGCTAGGGCCTACCTTGTCTGCAAGTCTACCGAACTGTGACAAACCACCCCGACCCTCAAACATTTGACTAATCAAAAATCACTTGTTTTAAATTAAAATCACGAAACTCAATTTTTCAGTTCTCACTTAAACGCATCTTTCAGTTACACTGATGAAACTAAAAGCTAAGTTTTTGATAAAGGTATTTTTTTTTTTAATTCGGCGTTTATGAACGACAGGATCATAAAAAAGTCGATACTTGATTGATGCAAAGTTGATGATAGTGGAAAAAATGAAACCAGATAAACCGACGAGTGGAAAAAAAACTTGGTCGATGGCATGTGTCGCGCAGTGGTTTCGGATAGAGTTCGAGAGCGGAGTTCACTTTGGCGGCGCGTAATCCTGTCGCCAGGACGATCTACCTTTCTATCCATCAGTCAATTGGAATGCACTCTTTCGTCGTAGATAAACGGACGTGCACGCTTTATGGGCCACTTGTTGCACGTACGCGTGACGTCTCTTCGTCGAACTTTTAGATTGTGAAATCCAGGAAACGAGGCGGTAAAAATCCAGCTGACACGGCCGGCAGTCGAACGAGCTGAATCGCATGACAAAAATTCGAGAACGGTTCAACTAGTTGACGCTGCGGTTTAATTGCTATCACACGATGCACGCGGTGTTCTATTTTTTGCATTCTCTTCAATTATAGTCCATTGTCAAAAACTTTCCATCAATGTATTGTTGCAATTTTCATAACTTCAATTTAATTCGGGACCAAATTTCTTCGTCGCATTTTTCTTTTGTTTGATTCTGTTTGATAAGTTTTAGAAAAATAGTTGAGACAAGTTTGGAACAGTTTGACCAGCATGAGGATCGTCGGTTAATAAATAAGAATTAGTTCGAGGCTGGTCTCGGAAATC
Source organism: Telenomus remus (assembly GCA_020615435.1). Classification (NCBI taxonomy): domain Eukaryota; kingdom Metazoa; phylum Arthropoda; class Insecta; order Hymenoptera; family Scelionidae; genus Telenomus; species Telenomus remus. The sequence continues at coordinate 15,490,745 of CM036336.1, read as the reverse complement.
ATGCCGAACTTGAGAGCAGAGACATAAAGTGCGGCAGTGGAATATCCTATTGGTGCAGAAGGAGATCTCATGCGACGCGCCGGAAGGGAAACCGAAGCGTTAGAAATGCCTTTATCTTGAACTAGGACCGGCTATTTACCGATATCTATGCAGAACAAAACCAGGGGGTCAGACCAAGGCTCGACAACTTAGGCGCCACAAATCATTAACAATCTTGATTTACTTCTGTTTGCCCATTGGCTCGGCGACACTTCCACAACGGCGCCTGTAATACAACATTAGAGATCCGCACCAACTTGAAGCAACTGGCAAGTCCCGGTTTACTATTAGGTACCACGACACCCTGCAGATTAGCTCACCGCGACGTATAACACACCGCATATAGATCGTATCAACCAATCCCAAGTACATTGCAAATACCAGTGTCAGCCTTGTCTTAGCAGGAATTAAAAATTTATCAAGTCGAATTAGCGTCGCGACAGTAGCCGACGATGGCCAATTTTTTATTCTATTCAAAATGAAACGATCGTGCTCTATTTGCTGTAGTTATTTATTTTCTTAGATTGAACAGTTATAAACTATGTAATCACCTACACTCGAGACACAGATGCACTCAAGCTGTAATCCTGTAGGAAGCAATGAAAGATATTGTTTAGTATGAATTTTATGTTGGAATTTGAAAAAGAATAATCTACTTACCAAACTCAAGCACTTATCCAAGCAATCCAGGTAAAGACCCTTGTTTCGAGCAAACATTCCCTCTGCGATAATTGCTCCATCAATTTCTTGGATCATGCCGATGCAAACGACCAGAGCCAGAAGAAGAACGACGAATGGTTTGAATGCCATTTTGATATCTATAACAAACAATACAAATCAATACAATCGTTAAGAAATGGAATTCAACTCAAGGAGTACTTCATTTCACTTACTTTCAGTGACTGCTTTTCTCAGTTTGAACGAAGAATGAAAGCGACACTTTGAAGTGTTGCTTTTATAGTAAAAGTTGGAACGATGAATTTTTCCAATGATGATTTAAGAGACATCACTCGAATTTGTGTCTATGCAAATTTTAGTTTCCTTTGAACAAAAATGAAATACTGTTGAGTTTGCTTTGGCTATCAGCGAAACTAATTTTACAATTGATTGTATAATTTTTTGATGCAAGATCACGTTCAAGTCTGTGGATTATTGCGACGTAGTATTTGTTATAAAAAACTGATTTAATCTAGTTGTAATGTTCACATTTGAAAATTGATTCAATTTTTTCATTATACAAATTGATTATGTTTTATACATTTTTCAGTATTTTCCAATGGATGCTGGACTAAGAGCTGTTATAAGTGCTTTCTTAAAACTCTCTTTTAGAATAATTATTTTAAAAATTTTATAATTGACAATAAAAATTGTATTCCAACGAACTTTGTCAAGACAATTTTGAAGATCGTCAATCTGAAAATCAAAAGTATGTCAATCTAAGAAATATGAAAAGCTCAATGGTCAATTTTAGAAATTAACAAATAAATAAACGTTAATTAACAGTTTAGCCAAACGGGATATCAGGTTCAGATGATTTTCGATCTTACATTTCGGTTTATTTATAATGGCAAAAAAGCGCGAGTAGGTAGGTGAGCGCGCAATAACTTGGCGCTATAAAAGCCATCGACAAATCAAATTTTGACATGATTCACGGTCGAGCATAAATTCCGAGGTCCGGCGGTGACATGGACATGTGTTCACCCCAACTCGCCCCCCTCCCCCCCGGCGATTCGCTGTCTCACTCGTGGCCGGCGAACCGCTACATCGTGCCTTTTTTTCCTCATTCCTCATTTATCGTTTGCTGGTATTGCGACATGTAAGTTTCGTTAGCCGCATCGACCATCAATTAAACGGAACAACGTGGTCGGTCAGTCGGGCAAAAAAAATCATTCCTCACGTGCGCAACGATCGATGCCATTATCAGTTACTCACTTGACACGAGGGTCCTTACTTTCAAGTGCTTGTTTAAGCTCCAACGCCAACTTTGCGTTTTTCCTCACTACCCTCTTTTTATTCAACCCTTCTTCATTTCATTTAAACATTCCAAGCTTGTCTTCAATTAAAAAAAAACCCAAATCGAATTTGATGCAACTTAAAGTAATCGAGCTTACGAGGCGACTCTTTTTCTCTTCTTTGTTATTATAACAGGTAATTTGCATTTTAGTCAAAGAATCAAAATCTTTGTTCGGCAAAGCTACGCGTCCACGTCGAATGGTAATGAAACCGAGGGAGAAATGTGTGGCAAAGAATCTTTTGTAAACAAAACCGAAATCGTCCCCCGAAGACGACTTTCGTGTGTTTGCATCTGAGATGTCATTTCCTGCGGCGAAATTTGCAATTTAAGATGCCGAAGCAAAGAAAGCTTGCATCTTACATGAGCTTGTACAATGTGTCTTTGACTAGTCCAGCGCTTCGATAATGAAAACCATCAAAGCAGCAGATTTTTTCTTTCCGGGGTGAAGATACAAAAACGAATGCTCGCTTTATTAAATTGTTTGTTAGACGAATTTCAATCTGGGAATCTTCGTGTGATAGCATAATGGACGATTATTTTTGTTTCAAAGATAATAACAAAAAAGGGAATACTGAACACGTCTGAGGATGCGAGGGTGAGAAGCGTCTGATTGTAACTCGGCAAGTTTACGAGCCGACCGTGACATAGACGCTAACCGTGTGCAATTCGCTCGTATACAAAAGTGCACACAGACACGCAAGCGAAATCAAAATGGCAACTGATGTTCTACAGAACGGGAATGTAGATGGCCCTTTTAGAAGAAACAATGTCGATTATAAAACAAAAAACTGTTTCATTTCAAAAAGGATTCCAAGCGACGTGGACACTCTAAAACCACCGCTTTATGTTTTTCTATACGCTCATGATAAATTCGAAATAAGTGCTAAGTATTGAATGCGACGCGACTTGGATCGATAAGTGTAAAATGAAAAATAACTACCAATCAGAACAATGACAATAAACGAATTGCAAAAAAAGTTTCTCATATCAGTTTTTTTAGGATTGTCTGATCGATGTATTTTGTACTACTGAACTAAAGTAGATTTCTAGACTTGAAATGGGAAAAAAATCAGAGTGATAAATTATGAAAGGAAATGAAGAGCGATGGGTTTAGTCTGGACTATTATTCAGCCTGATCTTGTGTAATTTGGTAGTGCATAAATTTGATTAAAATTTTAACGATCCGAGCAGCAGTAACTTTGAGCGTAATAATTGTGATATGCGACAAAGTATCGCGATGATACGTATTAAGGACCACGCTCGTATCTCCGATTTTGCGGACGACGTGAAAGTGGTGGCGTAATAGAGGCGGTAGAAGTCCTGATGATTGCTGCTAAGCCGGCTATGCCACGGCGTCCTGGCAACTACGACACGGCAAATAGTCAGATAGTTATTGCCCTGCGATTTGATACGTGGATAATGACGAATAATGACACGATGCGGCGACAAACATAGCCCGACCACACCACCACTCGCGCGCCCAACATACGGATATTAGATTGCGTCATGCATATGCAGCTACATTTGCCGTTGGACTTGCCGCACAATCGCTGCCATGTAACTTGATTGTCGTCGATTATATCCTCCGACCCATCGGTATCGCCAAAATACAACACTTTTTAGACTCATCTTCTTCATTCTCTTACTCGTCTCCTTTTTTCCTCATAAATATTTGTCCTAAAACATGGTTCAAATTTGACTTTCCAATTCGAAACGAATTCTCATTTTCATTTGCAAAAACAAATTCGTTGTATTTGTTAGAGAATAGAAGTGGAAATGATTTTTAATTTTCCACTTTGAAAAATTTACATCTGCCAGTTCATGCGGGTAAATTTTTTCCGGTTGGATGTCATTAATTTTCAAGATCAAAGAACTCGATTGATTCATGTTCGAGAAATGTTTTTTTTTTAACGGTGATTAAATAGTGTAAATATCACATCCCTTTTTCAGACTGAGAAGTAAAGAGGAAAGTTGAAATGAAACGGTAGCGCGAAGAGATGCATGAAATTAGGCAATAACTTTATCAAAGCTCGCAAGATCGAGGTCTTTTGCAACGGAAAGATATCTTGTGTTGATTCAAGATTACGTTTGGTGTCGCAGACGCTGCAATTTCAAGCAAGCCCGTCCGTTCCACGAGGAGTCGGTCAGCTTGTTTTATATACGCTGAATCGCTTCGTCGAGCACGTAGGGGCATTTACACGGCGCATACTCTCGTAAGTACGTAAATGAAGGCGCTAGCCCAACACCGCAATTTATATTTCAATGATAATTTCGTTTCTTGCCACCAAAGTGCAATTAATTTTTTCATAACAAGAGTTTCATTCTAAACGCTCATCTCTCGGTATTAAAAATTTATCCGAATTTTTTTCAGCGCCTATTTTCATTAAGTTGTTTTCTTTTGCAACTGCAAAATGTTGTCTCTAAATTGAAATGAATTTCATCGATGTACAAACGTTTATGGGAGTCACGATCGAAATTCCAAAGTTAGTCAAAGTTTGAATTTGCAAAATTGTACCGAGTTCGCGCATCTTTACAAATGAGGGTACTTCATAGACGTTGACTGTGTTCAGCAGTATCGAATCGTTAGAAAATATCTTGTGCACAAAGAAAATTTGTTGCAAAATGCTTGCGTCAGATTTTGCAGTTCATGAAAAAAAAGTCAATATCTTCAAAGTGCAATCTCAAAATACATTATTTAACCCTTTATATCCTCCGACAAACTTAACGTGTTTGTCTAAAACCTTCGTTTTCTTAGTCATAGGAAAAATCATGAAAAAAATATCTTATTTATAAAATTATAACCTGTTTATTATCTGAATCAAAAGTATTTCATCATGAAACAGTGACTAAAATAATGATCTGCATTGTATAAAGGTGCTATATTATAAACTGACCAAGAGGAAGTGTGTGAGTGAATGTCGGTGTAGCAGTTTGAAGGAGGGAGCGACAAGGGGTGCTAGCATCGAAGCAACCGTTATCTCGGCAATTAATATGATTGAGGAGACATCTCTCACGTCTCCGTAATATCCAGCAATGGCCCAAGTTCTGATTGCTTTGCCCGTACCACCCTCGATTTGCTTCGCTATCTCTGCGTCGCCATAACCCTTGCCTCGGCCTCCACGACTCATCTCGTCCTTTTCTTCCGTTACCGCGTCTTGTCGCCCCGCACCCGAACGTCTTCAGAGTTAACGCAACTGAGTTACGACTAGATGCCATCTTGCGTCTGGTGTTGATGCTTTTTAACCCACTTATTATTTTATTCAGCCAACGCAGCTCGTATGCCAAGCACAAACTTTTTTTTATTAAACTTATACACCTCAACTTTGTCTCTGCCCTTGCGTTTTTTTTTGTCACTTTTCTCCGTTCTGTTTTAATAAGACGCCAGTGTAGGAGGCTCGGCTGATAACGTTGTTTCGTTCATTATCGTGCTTCTGTTCTCAGCAGATCGCTGGTAATTGAATTAGTTGTAAGTGTTTGGTGTCTTCTAAGATGGTAATAGGTTGTAAATAACTCGCCGATTCCATATTATAATATTAGATTTTTCTTATGAACTAAATTGTTTCTTCTTAAAAGGTCTTTGCCGACGCGAGTGACCATAAAATATACTTTCCTTAATTTTAACCCGAGCTTCGCAAGGTGATTAACTTTTCATTGCTTTAGAAAAAACAACCTAAGAGGTTTAAGAGTGTACTCCAAGACGTGCGGTCTTTTTATAACGCAATAACACTGATTAACGAAATTAAAAAAATTGTCTCTTTTATAATAATTCAACCTTCCCAAAAATGTAAGCAACCATTAGTTTGATCTAAACAATAGAAAACTAAAAACACCGTGAAATATAGTGAATCGAAAATAAAAAGGTCGAAACTGAAACGCGTTGCGGAAAAGTCGACGCGTGAAACATGATAAACTGCAATGTTTAATTTAAAAGGGAAGAAATAAAGGAGCGCGTTATCAAACGGTTGCCGATGAAAGCTCAGTCTCAAAGGTTCAGGTGCAGAAAGCAAGACCCGGATGTTATTGGCAGGAGAGTAGAGCCATTAGTCGTCATGATGGATGTTTGACAAGAGCGCCAGGCGTCCTACCCTGGCTGGCTGGCAGTTATAGTAAGTAATGGCTTCACTCTATGCTCTGAGAAAGCTTCGCTGCCGTCGCCACCCCCGATCTCGAGCCCCCCGCGCGTCTCCCATTTCTCGCCCTCTCGCAACTCTCGCCACTAGCGACCCTGTAATAACAACAAATCTTGCCTATATTAATTCCCTGACGGGCATAACTCTCGCTATATGGACGCTAACTCGGGGAAAAATTGCGCGATGAAAACGTCCAACACCCACGAAATACGAGGACTCGTATTACGCACGCACTTACGAATCCGCCCTTACTGCTTCCAATCTACTCTTCCACCCCTCTACCTCTGTCATTATAAAACAAGACGTACGTCAAATTTGTTTTGCCCGCCGTTCCAAGCTAAAGAGCGACTTGAATTCCGTTACTTTTTTCCCCCCACCTTTTTACTCCGAGTAATAACGTGAAAAACGACTTGTTTACAATTTCCACCTTATCATTTTTCTACTGAATAAAAACTCAAAGTCGAATTTGCATTTAGGTTGGAAATTTGGAGATTGAACTACGGTGGATTTAGATGGTTCTTTTTAGGGCTGGCGGTTGGATGGAAGTGGTCAAATTTGGGAAGCCTATCCGCATCGTTGCATAATCGAGGAAAACATGCGGAACGTTTGAAATCATGGACGCGTTCTCCAGCTGTGAACTCGCATCCGGGCGATTTAGAAAGAGCCAATTACTGTTAGGATAATCTGGCGCGAGCCTGCTGGGACTGTTTAAATTAAAGGGTTTGGTAGCGAGGCACGGCTGCTAACGTAGTCGCTCCTGTAGAAAGTGCCGGCGCCTCTTAAATCATTGATTGGTGCATTATCTGTTATTGGCAATGCAATTATCCATTAACAACTGAAACAACACGCGGAAGCGAGTCGCCAGGTAACTGCAATGACTCTACGCCGCGCGGCAATAGACTTCGTGGCCTATAAAGGGATGGACGTATGGTCGGCCCGCCGCTATCCAGCCTCGAATATCATTTGCATTTATTGAAGGCCAAATTGCATAACCAATATTCGCTCATCGTTTGTAAAGCTTAGTCTAACTTATGAGCGCAAGAAGAGTTTGCGAATTTGATCAAGCTTTAAAATGATATTATGAATAGATACGCGCACAATTTATCGAGAACAACATATTCTCATTGGACAATTTCGTTCCATTAATGGAACTGACTAAATTTTGGGTTACTCATTCGGGTAAACATTATGACCATTTTACATTAACTTTTGTTTTTCATTTTGTCATCGTCTTTTTTGTAATTGCAATTTTTTGATGTTTTTTTTTAGAAAAACTAAAATAAAACTCATTTTTTTACAGAACAATACACTTTTAAATTTAAAAACATCTTTTTTCAGTTAATTACTTTGACAATGTTTAATTAGATGATTTAACATAAAAAGTTGGGTTCAACTTAAAAATGGAAATTTATTTGTAGGGAACATGACTGTCAGCCTCACGAGCGTTATTGTTTTGCTTGGTGGTCTGCAATAGCAACTATTATATCAAGGCTATGAGCAGGTGCAATTACGATCAGATTAATAATTGTTATAATAAGAGTATATAGCAAGGGGAAGAACAGACCAGATTGCGATTTGTCCAAAAGTAGGGCGTGGCGATTGAGCATTGAATGCTGCATAGGCAGTTCGGTTAATTACAAACGCCTAAAATTCAATACCAATTTAACCTGAACTGACAGCGCCTAAAATGTTATTACTCAACAAAACATACATAAACAAATAACAAATCAATAAAAAGAATCAATAAATAAAAAGAATCATACGTTTTTTTTGAGTTTTAATAGACCGGAAAAGAAAATTATTAAAATTGGCCGTTTGGATCGTGTTAAAAAGATTTCGCAGCTCGCTTTGTGTTTGCTAATAAGAGATGCGAGTGTAATTAGGGGTGCAATAACGCCTTAAAGATAATAAGATGTTTCCTAATGTAACGTTAATAGCGACGCGGCAATTATCCCTTCGTTGTCGTGAGTATTAAAATTCATACCGAAGAGCGTATAAACGAATACCCAGAATGTAATCAGCTTGATTAGAAATCTCCGAAGACTTAACCGGTCTTGCTGCTCGGATCAGCCAGAACCGTTCTAATTCCAATCGAGTTCGCACTCGATACCACTAACAAGCTAACAAAATGATGAAAATTTTCAGCCAACGCAAAATTCAAAAGAAAAGCGACAATTATTTCCTCTCACGTGCGAACGAGTTGCGAGATTGCTTTATAATTGAGAAATAAGAAGGCGAGGCTTTGGGACAAAATTTTTATTGTTAAACGACGCGATGAATATGTATCAGCCTCAATTCTAATGCCGGCAGTTTCACAAACGTTTCGCATACACTGCCGAATGAAACTCGAGGCTTCTTGTCGCGGTCTCGCGGTATTAAGTCCTCGTTATGATTCAACGCTTTAAGCCGCTCTCAAACAAGCACCTTTGCCTTGCGCATTTCCTTCCTTCAACGCTAATTCCTCACGAGTTACGCGTATTTCCTTCTATTACCTAAACACGAGCACTATAGCTCCAACATTCTACGCGTCATACAAAATATCCTCCTATTACGTGCACACGTCACCTCCAAGCATACATTTTTAAACAACCACTAAACTTGATTTTGAATCTGTTACGAGATAGAAAGTTCTCTGACACTAATCCGATATCTATCTTTCAGAAGATTACAAAACAAACGAATGCCACATTTCAAAATTAGATGCAAATTTTTCGGAAAGGAAATTAAAAATTTATAGTTAGAGTTGAAGTAATCGTGGGAGTATGAAAAATCGTAAATGTGATTTTAATGTTGACTATTATAGTAGACGAAAAAAATGTTACAGGATTAAACGTTCAATTACATACGTTTGGATTGTTCGACGAAAATCAGCACAGGATAAAGTTGTTTTCTTCCCCTTTTGTCCATCAGCGGATATACTGCACTTATTTGTTAGCCTTAGACTCAATCTCGTGTAAAACAAATGACCCGGCAACAGAGGATTGATCAAAGCGCCAGATCCTTTTCGTCGAATTGGGATGCAGGTTCAAATACGTCGTTAATGTCTCCCCTGACACACATCCCGTACAAGTTTTTTTTACGGCGCAGTCGGGACTCCGGTTCATCTGCTTTATTTGGGCAACATCCAAATGTAATTATCAAACTTGGTAGGACCAAAAAAAAATCATCGAATTATCTCGGCGCTTCACTTAGACTTCTCGTTTAAACAAATGCTTGATCCGATGACATTTGTTTTCCGCGTTTTAAAGGTCGATGAACCAAGTTTGTTATCTCTAATCTCTAAAACAGGCCAATTGGATTTGCACGCAACTGAAATTGAATTTAAATTGTTGGTTGGAGAAAAAAAAAACGTAACACATGTGAAACAAATCGGCGTACAATGTACAGATCTGATCGAAGTGCATGTGACATTGGGAATAAAGGCAGAGTTGAATTCAAGTACATCGTTAACGTCGGCCGGCTGACAGTGTTGGAGTGGCGTCGCGGGTAGGCCTGGATCAGAAGACGTTCTCTTGTTGTCGATTGGGCGTCCATTAGGGACAGAAGTATTCGCGCGCGAGATATATCGACGTCGGTGCGCGGCGGAATTTATAGTGACAGCGGCCGCTTGAAGGGATTGTAAATCCCCGTTTGAGGATCGCTGATACCAAGTTTTATGTGGGACATTAGTTGGGTGGGGCGTGGCCAAATGGCGCGGAGTCGAGAATAGCGCCAGAGTTACCCAGGCCGCAATAAATTAGCCCGAAATGAAAGACAAATCGCCTCGGAGCTGTCCGCCCGTTCGCCCGACGTGATAGAAGCTGCGTCTCCGTCCTCTTCTTTTGCGCCCCCACATATCAACCACCGGAAACTCATCCGGAACCAGCCGGCAGGCTCCAAAAAGCTCGACCTCGTCAACTCGCCGCGTCTTTGCATCCTTCCTTTTATTCCGCGCTTTCCTTACTCTACCCCAACAGGACCATCTTATTCCTGTACAATTTCATTTTTAATTGAATTCGATCTTCAATTCTTGCCGGTCTGTAGTAATTGATCGAACTTATTTTGCTCATTTCTACTCTCTTCTGGTTTAGTTTAAATTTAAATTTTAAATATGTTTTGCAAAAATTTTATACGAACTCCAACTGATTCGGCCTTTTTCCAAGGCTGTAATAACAAATCCGGAATAAAATTAAATTCACTAACTTAATTGAAAAAATGAAACATTGAAGAACAAAATTTTGAAACATGAAATGCAAACAACAAAAGTGAATAGAACAAAAATAATATGTAATACAAGTTTGGCCGATTTCAAACGTCAATAATGAAAAACATTGAAACAGTTCAATTAAAACACTGTAATCAGACCGAAAGTCATAAATTTTGAATCGTAATTCATGAGACGGTTGGTACAGAAAAAAACTAACGGCGAAGAAGGAGAGCACTCCCTACTGACGCGTGCGGAAATAATTTCGTTTTACACAAGAGAAGTCCCTCGTCACAAGCAATTCTTCGCAAATTATTTCACCCTCCGAGCGTTGAAACTTCGCTAGAGATGACGTTTCGTCTACAAAAGCGTGAAAACGTCAATTAATTAACCACGCAAAAGATAGAGAAGAAAGAGAGCGAGAAAGAGAAAGTGGACTGGGGCATTCAGCAAAATCAAGCTCTGCCAAGTGCAGACTAGCTGAGAACTCGTCGGCTAATCATCATAAAAACTGAATACATTTTTAATTTATAACGGGAAAGTACCTACCCTACAACATGCATTTCCGGAAAATTATTTCAGAAAAAAATATCACTAAAATCAATTATGCAATGTCGATTCGAAAAAAAAAAAACAAAAAATAGATTAGCTTTTGATCAATTGGAGTTGGAATTGAAAACAGAAAGGACATGAGTCAAAATAAAATGGGGAAACAACTCAAATTATGTGCCCATAAAAATGGCTATTCCTTTTCCGTTCGATCTCCGGACATGACGTGCGGTAATTTTGCAAAAAGCCCGAATACTGTCATTATTCGCTCGTTCTCTCTTGCAGTTTTGCGGTCTCTGTCGCTCGTCGGGCCTCTCGCTTTTTTTTCTGCATCATCCCCCGTTGTAACGGCAGCGCCGACAGAATAACTCACACACACAGAACCGCTGCTATTGCAGAGTGTCTGTGGCGAAATGAACGTTTTAATTCCCCTCCATAAAAGCCAACGACAAATCAAACGACTTTGACATGATTAACTGGCTGACATAAATATCGGTATCAATGCACGTGCACGCAATGACGCGACGCGCGCCGTCGATGCCCGGGCGCCCCTGCATCCCGCGCACTTTTTCGATGCCTCGCTGTTTCCAACGTTTGGGCTACTTTTATAAATAAGTAAACATAACACATACACTGATCAATATACTCGCACTCACACAAGCCCATTCGGCACGAAAAATAAAAGTGCAGTTTGATTGTGTTGCTCTCTTTTTCGTTCGCAGGGGTGTATCAGAGATTTATGCGATAGTCAAGTGGTTTTAATTAATTGAAAAGTTTATACACAAGTGCAGCACTTGTATTAAACGTTTCGATTAATTATTAAACTTCTGTTTTTCGCATATTTTTTATTTTCCGTATCAATGTATGCATTTTCTAATCGAAAAATATTTATTTGTTCATTAAATAAGTAGGGGAATGTGGGGTAAACTTGGAAATCGATTTTCAAAGGGTTTATATTTGTTTTGAGTTGGTATTATGGAAGTTTTTGTTTGATAATTGAAATTTTTTCGTAACAACTCAGGGTTAAAAGTCTCCATATTTCTTAGACCAAATTTAATTGAAAATTAAAAAGTAGTCAAAATTCTTATGATTAGGATTTGAATGAATTTGACGATTAATTAAAAATTAAGGCTCAAAACTGACTTAGTTAGTTTTAAAAAAACTCAAGCTGTATAAAATGATACAATAAATCATCAATAGTAATCTTCTTCATGTTTCAAAATGTGATGAAATCAAAAAACTCGAGAAAAAATAAAGGAATAAAATTATAAACGAATTGAATAAAAGAGAATCTTTTTGCAAAACAAAAAAAAACTAACGTGAGCCATTACGCGCGTCCTGCCAGTGACATGAGTCGGATCGGTTGAGAGGCGAATCCCGGTTGTGGCTCGATCTCTCATTTGGCACGCGAGATCTGGCCGTAGTAGCGTTAAACGTCGATTGTATGCAAATCCACGCGAACAAGCCTCTCTTGCAACGAGCTTTGGTCTTCGATCTACATCGAGGAATCCTTCGGCGTTTTAATCGCGATTTTGTTGTAACATGTATAGCCTATCTTCCCTCTGCCATTAAAAGGCTCGACTTTTATAATGTTTTCAGAGCCTCTTCTTCAATGCTGCCTTCTGTTGTGTGCACGTTTTCTCGCTAAAATCCATTCATTACCGAACCTTTTATTTGACGAAAAAAAAAACTCAACGTAAAAATCACTCGCTCGTCCTTTTTTTCGCCCAATGTGGATGTTATCTTGAAACCAGACCAGAACTCAACTACGTTTAATTAATCTAGATTCCACTCGATTAAATTGTGATTAACAAATAAATACCACGTTGCCAATTATTATAACAAAATCAACGGCCAAACTAACAAGTTGAAAGTTTCAATTAAAAATAAACGATGACAGATTCCATGGACTATAAAACGCAAAGACAGATTTTTATTCGCGAAACAAGAAGCCATGCATCATGCAGTTTTGCTAAGAAAATTCGCAACATCGTTTGTTGGTGTTTAACGAGTAATGTTTTAAGGCAGTTGCGGGTGCTTGGGCTCCATATAAAACACCGTGGGCAAGCCACTGCATGCTTCGTTCGCGAGTACATTTTAATTGTGTATATTTCAAAGTAGCTGAGGCTCTGACATTGAAATTTTTAAGAAACTTGAAAAGTCTTAGTAGCACAAGAAACTGAGTTACAGTCAACAGGTGGCCATTAAAACCGTAAATATACGCACATGATAGTAACTCTTCACTTTTTTGCAACGTGTCTCACAATTTTTAACATCGCCATCAGACCAGAAATCTCGTCTGCAGAAAACAGTCGACAGTAGACGCTGATTTTGATGATGAAAAAATTTATCCAATCAACGATGAAAAATCATCAACGAAAGTTTGACACGTTTCGTAAATTGTACTTCGACTGAGTAGTAGTTGAGAATTGTGCATAAGAAAATCGTGCCTTTTCAGCATCGATAAACATTTAGCAGAGGCGAATACTTAGTACCGTAAATTATCCACAATAGGGCATTATCGAACTCTACTGTATTGTCGTAAATTATAGCTGCTAATTAAAGGGCTTAAGGTGGATTTGAACTCGCTACGAGAGATCCTTTTGCCGGCGTAGGAAAGACGCGCGCAAAGTTTAAACGACAAGAGCTCATTAAGATATGAAAGGAGTGTAACAGGATCTCTCATTTCGTAGATTAAACTTATACCGGTAGGCGTTGCCGAAAAGCTCCTCGATTCTGATTTACCAACGACTCCGTTAAAACTTTTCCACCTTTTACCTCCGACCAGTCTGCAAAAATTCAAAGCGCAGTTCGTTTGCGACCGATGACAATTACGGAGTTGAAAAAAAAAATGTTGTCAACAAAAAATTGGTCGGATTCGGATTAGTCGGAGTGACAAAAGGGATTGAATGAGACGCGCTGGATTCGAGGGGCCGTAATTCAAGATAACGGTCAGAGACAAATAATCCGAATGATATTGATGCACATGAATCTTTATCGAAGTCATCGCGCAAAAGTGCATGAAAATGAAAAAGAGAGGCGTAGAGTGAAGCGAGACGCGAGCGCGAAAATGGCTCTCGGTGGCGAACGCCAGACAAAGAAGCCTGTTACCCCGATGATGGACGCCTTCATGAACGACCCTACGGAGCCTCGTACATCACTTTTATTACTGCCGTCCTCATTTTCATATTTCATATTTACATTTCTGGACCGACCGTAAATCAGCGAATTTATGGGTAATTAGGCCTTTGTGCGCGCAACCATGTGATGCTGTACGCTATATCCACGCTTATCGAACATTTCGTTGCTTTTGTAACGACAACTTGTCCCCTCGCTCAAACATAGACAAAAATTGCTGATGAAAAAAAACCATTTATCCTCAAGTGAACAGTTGACGATTTTAAAAATGGGTACAAACACGTCTGATAGACTCTACACGTGTGAGTGGTTTTTAAAAACTAATCCTTCAAGTATTTTGTATTTTTCAGAATCTTCAAGCACAGAATGGAGTGCATTTAGACACCAGTACAACTTCATTATCAAAAATAGATTTTGCAAATAAAAATATTTTTTTGTTAAAATTAATTGTCTCTAATTACTCAAATTAGTGATATAGGAAAAAAAATGCAAAAATATCCAAAAGAAATTGAAAAATGAACACTTTTCATCTTCCTTTATCACTACTCAATTTCAAATTTTGAGTTAGGTTTTTGTAAAGGATGAACAGTAGAAAAAGTTGGAAAAAAGAAATTTGAACCTTGTCCCAGAAATTAAAAAAAGATTAACTTCAAGTAATTTTGAAAAAATTGGAGTTGAAATTGTGCCTCGTGAGATTTACAATGTTCTTACAAGTTTTGCAATGTAAAGAAGAAATGTAAAATTGATTTGAGAGAGCAGGAGGGAGAGAGCAAATGTCGGCGATGAGGATTCTATCGGAAGACGGCTCGTTTGCAAACAATCGATAGTGATAATGCAATGGAAATCCGTTGAGAAGTCTGCAATCCGCCACAGGCATCCAGGTAACTTCTATCGTCGTTGCACTTTCGTGCAATATCGCCGAGTTTGCAGCCGCTGGCGCGCGATTTCTGACACTATTACATTGCCATTGTTGTAAAATACATTATTCATGGCCCGTTCGATCTTAAGCTAACTGATCATTATTTTTGTCTTCTGGCCGTCGTCGGAGGACGTCTTTTGTCTTCTGTAATGAAAGAAAAGAAAATTTAACGATTTGCAAATTTCTTTGAGACAAAAATTAGTCAGAACATGATCTTTATTGACAAAGTTATTAGAAGAACAAGCAGGAGAAGTTAATTAAGATAAGAACAAAATTTCAACTTTTTTCGGTTGTTGAGAACAAAACAAAGTAATTTGCACAAAGAAAAATCCACGAAAAGACTTCACTGACATATTGAAAATTAACAAATTAATCATATTGAAGTTTCTATTAAAAATCTTATACTGTGAAGAAAAAAGTGTAAATACATTTCAAAAAGTTAACAAAGTTAATGGATGTGTTTGTCATGATATTTTAATGTTCCTAAAGAAAAAGAACTGACAGTCAAATTATCGCGCAAATGTACCTATAAAAGCAAATCATCGGCCCCGAATTCATTAGTTGAAGCCAGGGTACGTAAACAATTATCAAGTGGCTCAAATTGTTCTTCAATAATTGTTTTTACAGAAATTGATTTTATATTCTGTCTATATCAACAATCATCATGGCCAAACTTTTACATCTATCAGTTGTACTACTTGCATTTTTTTTGGTAAACACAAGTTTAAAACAGATATTTTACGTTTTCAGTTTTCAACAATTTGTATAACACTCATGTCACAATTTGTATAATAGTTATTCAAAGTGTGAATTCGATGATTGTTTAAATTATCTCGTTTTTTAAGAATATGGCTCATGGTTATGGTTTTGGACTACAAGGCGGATTTGGACTTTCGTTAAATAGGCACCATAGAATGACTCCACACGGTCATGGTTTTTCTGGATGGGGACAACAGCATGGTTCCGGTTCTTTTTTGAGAAATGTTATTCCATCCGTTCGTGGTCGTTTTGGTTTGGGACAACAGCATGATTTCGATTATGGTCCGAGTGGACAAGATTTTGGTGGGGATTATCAAGATGATATTGATATACGTCATCGAAGTAATTATGGCGAGGCTCCGCGAGGATGTGGGGAAAAGAGCATTCCTCAAGATGAAGCTGCGGAACAACAACCGAATTCAGAACCGGAACAATTGAACGAAGAACAACCACCAAATGCAGAAGCTGAACAGACTCCAAATGCAGAAGATGAAGAAAAAAATGAAGAAGCTGAACAGACTCTAAATGCAGAAGATGAAGAAAATAATGAAGAAGCTGAACAGACTCCAAAAGCAGAAGATGAAGAAAAAAATGAAGAAGCTGAACAGGCTCTAAATGCAGAAGATGAAGAAAATAATGAAGAAGCTGAACAGACTCCAAATGCAGAAGGTGAACAACCACCTAGTGCGATTCAAACATGATCTATAAGTATCACCTATAATAAATAATTATTTACAATAGTTTATTTGCTTGTAATTTAAAAAGCTGTAAACTGTAATGAATAATATATATGCTTTAGAGTAAATGCTAAAGTAATTATTCGTAAAAACTTATATTTACACTCGATATATACATATAAAAGTTCGTACAAAAAATCTTCATCGTTGATTACATTACGCAGTTAGAAAATGCTACATTCATTTTGTTTGTAAACATTTTTTCAAGGTGCTTCATTCTGTACATGTGAATGAAAGGTTGGTTGGAAAAAATTGTCAGGAACGAAGGTACATAGACGGAGAGTGCTGTGCACTTTTTTCGTATCAAAATGGTTGCCTTTTCTTTTTCTTTTATTATCGAGACTGTAGTATCAATTGTTTGCTGGAAAAAGCCTGTATTTATGCCTAGGATTCAATTCTATAATAATTTAATTAAATCCTAGCTGATTATATTTTTATTTCAACATCTCATTTTAAAGGGAGCTTCGAATAGTGATGTCAGAAACATTTTCTTCGTAAAATTTCTTCTTCGCGCGCTGAAAAATTTCTTAAAAACGATTAACATTATTATTTACATGTTTTTAATCACCATTAATAGTTGCACGGGTTGCATTACAAGTATGAGTATATCATAAATGATAATTTAAATAGTAATTTTAATCATAGTGGCAATTATCATTGTTTCATTACAAAGCTAAGAAGTATTTATAATACAAGAAAAAAGTATAAAATCTTAACACGGGTGAGAAGATGTAAGATTGTGACTTGAATAAATCATTTAATACTAACAAAGCAAATCTGTTGTCAGTAAAATTACAATAGATTTGCTGAAATAACTCAATAAATAATATAAATACATATTTAAAAAAACATGCCTTTCAGTGTAAACGAAAACAGTCAATACAAGTCAATACAAACCAATAGTTCAAATTTCTCTTGAAAAATCAATCAATTTCAACTCAAAATAAATTTGCCGCTCGTGAAGTATCATACAGAGGTCATAAGGAAGAACGGAAGAGATCCTGAAAGGACGGTGACGATTACGGATGATCCTTCATCGTCTTAAATCAATATAAGCTTTTCTAAGTTGCAACTAGTTCTTTTAAGTTCGATATCCTGACAGGGATTGCCTCGTTATCACGATTCTCACCGTTCGTTAAGAAATCTTGGATTATCTAATTAAAACATTAGATAAAGGTAAGAACAAAAACACGCAAAAATCGCGATAAGTTTTCACGGGTTTGAGAGGTTCGCATTTTCAGGAAAGAGAGAGTCGTAACTAGGTGGCAGATCTTTATCTTGGACAGCATTTAGCATGACTTCTTCGAGCATAGGTGCAGATGAGACGGTATGGCTCTGACTTCTGTGATCGATGTCAATCGAAAGTGCGGGAGTATTACGTTCGGCGGCCGGACCGGCACAGTCCGCAGACCAACACAGCTTCTTCTGTCTCCGACAGATCCACAGGCACACGATGAAAATAACGAAACACTGCAGAATCGTGGTCACCACTGCGACCGTCACTTTGGTACCTGTCTCGTCGCTGACGACATGAATCGGTGTCTCACAAGATTCTTCGTCCAAGCAGTGGTCCATGCCGCCACAATTATAAATGTCGTCGCAAAACAATTCCTTTGCTATGCAAATGTTGAGGTCGCGTACCACGCGTTGATAACGTTTAGGATCCGTTCGGTTGCAATCTAAAAACGTGACTTGGTTAATGAAAATCGTCCAATGAAGTTACATGAAATGTACGTTTTGCAGTTTTGAAAGACGAGTTTTCACCTTTGTAAAGAGTGTAGGCAATAGAAAAACCTATTGAAAAGTCCGAGCTTAGCATTTCTGAAGAAACTTTGACGATTGTGCGAATTTGCTCGCGTGGACTGTATTCGCTAAAGAACCTGCTGCTTTTGAATGGCGCATCCTTGAACAGCATGTGCTTGTATCGATGGTACTGGCCGCACAAAGTTGTTTTGTGGCCATCGTTTCTCTTGAACTGTAAACGTCAATTCAAAAGATGAAAACAATTTTTAATTGTTAGCAGCCAACTGTGGTCTGTGTAATTTAGAATTTTAAATCATATGCTCATTGATTTTTCAATGAAGGATAAAAATTTTTTTAATTTGATTTATTTGAGCAATAATATGCAATGTTGAGTTATTGCATATTATAGTCAGAAAAAAAAGTTAAAAATGAACTTTAAGTAACCCTTTATGTAACTAATTTAAAAACATTTGGGTACTACTAAAGTAAATGTATTTTAAGAGATTCACATTTTGTATCGCCCAGAAGTATCAGCCGAACTTCAAGGGTTGAATAAAAAATAAATCATTTCAATAATGCCAGTCGTTACCGTGATTGAATCAGTGCACGATTCAGTATTATTCCTAAATGAGATATGTTGAATGACAGCAAAAATGCCATTTCGTTTGTCTTTAGTCTCGATGACAAAGTCACAATGATCCACTGGGTACGTAGGCCACTTTAAAAATTTATTTTGCGAGTTGACTATAATCACTGGTGTCTCGTCGCTAAGTAGATGCGGTAATGTATACGGTTTTCCCATCGGATCGCACAAATTTGTTGTTAAATTATCTGCGAAAATAATGGACAATTTATTTATTAATACAATTCTTAAAAAACTTTTTGCCCGATCACCAACAAACTGATTTTAATTCGTTTGTTTATCTACAAAGCAAATTAGTTTATTTGTAAACATTGCAAACAAATGTTGGTTCACTGGAATTCAGCTGTCAAATTTCCAAACAAAAGATGTTTGTAATGGAATTCTATTTTGAGGTTATGAGGTGTAACATAACTTACATTCAACATGTTTTATGCAGGTGGTGATTGGCACGTAAACAATCGCTTGCAGCACAACAATGCTAGCGACAAATTGAAAACTTGTCATATTCGCTTAGCAACAGAATCGAAAGCGCACGCTAACACTTTGTCCGTTTCTTGTCAAGATTTTTTTCTGTTGCTTAAGATCGAAATAAAATGGCGTTCGCGAATAACCGTCGGGATTTCATCTGTAGATCATAGTGCGGCTAGATGCACACGAAGAAAAACATCAACGTTAATGACCAGTGAGTCATGCGGCGTCGTGCGACTTTTTCCCCTTTCAAACAAGACGTTGCTCTCACAATCAAAAGTCACATCGCATTGTGCAGTTCTCAAACACCAACAAACACCAAGCTCCCGCTGTTGTTTTCACGACAGACAATCAACAAATGATCGACTTTATCATCCGAGTAGACCGACTCTATTTAACCCTTTAAATCTGAAGATTAAAAAATAACTCATTGTTATAATGACAATTAAGAAAATAATCGAAAAATTTTTATTGTTAAAAGCTTTCAAGGTTTTCGCAACATAATTCAACTGTTTTCGACATCTTATACTCGCAGGATGAAAAGGGTTAAAAAGAGTCGATAAAGATGGAAACATCGCAGAATCCACAGAGAGCGCTAAGAGCGCTACAGTCGCATGGCGGGAAAGTTTTTTCAAAGATCTAAAAGGTTTTCAAACAAAAAGTCAAAAGTCTATAGAAATATGCTATATTTATAGCAAAAATAATGATCTCACGTTATTTTAATAACTATTTTCTAATAAAATGCTTTTCAATTTTCGCTTGATGAAAATAAAATCCACGTTAGTGAAGATATTTTCTTGTAGTTGAGTTTTGTAAACATAGTTTCAGATGGTTTGTTTCCATCTACAATGAAAGCGACTGAATCTCGTCCGGTCATTTTTGCTATTTTGTTTGCCAAAGATTTAATAACAATTTGAGCATATCCTTTCGTTTATGATGGTTTAAAGTTTGTACCATTCCCAGACCACCGAATTCGTTCCACAGGACCCACGACCTCAATTCATTATTCGATTTTGCAAACAGTCCTACCCCTCTGTTTATTCTGTTCATCGTCGATAAATATCCTCGACTTATTTCTGGATGCTTTTCCCTTTTATGGGGCCATTCAGAATGAATAATTTCTATATGCTCTTCTTCAATTTCTGAAAGATAGCAATCGTCAGGGACCCTGAAATTTAAGTGATTTCTAAGTGATTATGTCATATTATCAAATTACCTATTAATTAAAATCACATTCAAATTATATCAAAAATTAAAGCAACATTAAAATTGGCAATTTAAAATCAAATAATTCAAACGTGTTAACTATTTTTAATTGCTTTCAATTATTATTGTGTATCAATAATAATTACTAACGTTATTTCATCTTCAAGACAATCTTGACTGGACTTCACATAAATATTTCCGGGAATATCAAAATAAGTCACTTTCTTTTCATTTTTCAATTCCTCCAAAATAGGAAATATTGTTGAGAAGAAATTTGTGTGGAGTGCAGCGACTACCCATCCCTCTTTGGTGTCCCACCCGATTCGTTTTGTTTTCGACAGTACTTCTTTCAAAAAGTATTTGTCCTTGCCCAAATTGATAAAAATAACAGCGTGAGCTGGCGTCTACAAAAGATATAACAATTAATCATATGTGGCAAACAACTGTGTGATTCAATCAACATCAAAAGATTACAGTAGAAATTCCAATGAAAATTTCCGAGTCTAAGTTGTTCCTCGGGTAATAAATGTCAGTTGCAATTTCGGGGTCCTTTGTTTTCCATCGTTTGGTTTCTTCAACGAAGTAGTACAACTGAAAAAAATTTTACTATACAACTGATTCAAATTTTATTAAAAAAACACAGTGGGAGTTACATAAGAGCATTTGTTAATAACCAAAAAAACACATTCATAAAAAGGTGAACATCTCGCGCCGTTCAGTGAACGATAACGATATACCTACGTGCAAGGAAAAATTGAACCATTGTGTCATTATCTTATCATGAGAAAACAATGAAAATTCGTTTCAACTTATTTGCATTCCATTAAACTGCCAATATAATGACATTGACTATCAAGTCAATTTGTACTTTGATTTCGTTTTAATATAATAACATGATGATATCAAAACATGGTGATTCATTAAATGAACGGATAATTTGAACTACGATCTCAATTTCGATAAAACTTACATGAATATATAAAGGCCAATTTTGTCTAAGTAACTTCAAAACGCATTCATATTTGCTAATTGGCAACTTTTCCAAACTATCAGCCGCAAACTCGTCTTGTTTTTCAGCCATGTTTTAGTGTTTTTGTTTTGAACTGATGAGAACTTTTCAACTCCTTTCACTCGCTGAGTGAGTTGCCTACAGTTGCCTGCAGTTGCCTAATGGCACTGAACACTGAACATATGTGTTTTGTATGATATGAAACTGCTCTATAGATGGCCTCAGTGACGCGCCTATCACTATCCAGAATGTAAAAAATATAATTCAAAAATTTCATGTCAAACACTCACTTCTTTGCTTTCAAAAATGGATTCAAAGATCAAGTAAAATGGTCTCAAAAAATACTTTGAATTCGTTCTCGATTTATATTATTATTGATATTATTCTTCATTTGATTGATTCAGTGAGTATCAATAGATATTTTCAAAAATACTAGATGAAAGGAATTTATCAAAAGTAAGCACAAAATTTAGAATTCAGTAAATATGAACTGAAATTTATTCTTTTTGATCAACCATTAGACAATTATGATGAATCTATTATAAAATATATTTACCGATTAATGGAATAAAATAACAGTTGGAAATAACATTTTTTGTATCAGTTTTATCAATATGGTTCTCCATAATAGTCATTCATTCCCATATCCATCCCTCTTTCGTATCCTCCTCCTGGGTACATTCCTCCTCCGTATCCTCCTCCTGGGTACATTTCTCCTCCGTATCCTCCTCCCGGGTACATTTCTCTTCCCATATTTTCTTCTCCGTAACCTCCTCCTGGATACATTTCTCTTCCCATATTTCCTTCTCCGTAACCTCCTACCGGGTACATTTCTCTTCGTGGTTGTCCTTCCTTATGCGTTTCTTTTTTATGCTCTCCAAGTCCCAAAATACTAGAAATTCCTTGTTTGAGTAGTTTCGGCCCAGAAAGTCCCAGGTCCAAACCTAGTCCGAGACCCAAACCATGTTGGCTCTTCCCTTCAGACTTATGTCTGGATGCGCCAGCGTTTCCTCCTAGTGCAAGATGTCAACTTTGGACTGTGGTCTAGAAATCAAAAAATTGAAGTTTAAATAGTTTTTCAAGTATATCAAGGCATTTTATTTATACTATAGAAAAATTTACTCCTTACCAAATATGTTGCAAAAATAATCGCAAATGACAAGAGGGAATAAATGCTAGGCATGATTAAAAGTAAACAGTGTTCACTTTAGATTCAAAATTTGAGTTTAGGAGTGGACCGAATTTGCAAGTCGCTTATATAAGTTTTCTTAATTGTACTGCCAGTTGCTTTTTCTTTATTATGACAAGAACATTAAGATGTTAACAAATTTTGAATGTAATCAGCGTCATAGCAAATATTATAGATTCGACATTTGCTAATATTGAAACTGCTACGGTGATTTTTGAATTATTTTTTATGTTATTATAAATATCATATCAAAAATGTACTCAATAAGAAATCTTACCAAACATTTCGAAAATTGTTGCAACAGGTGAAAGTGAAAAAAAATTTAAACGGGGTTAATAAACGAAAAATTTCTATCAATCAAAGTTCATTTTTTTTTCAAGGAAAAGATAAGAATTTGATAAAAATTATACTTTCGAATATAATTCATATGATTCAATTTTTTATTCGAATTAATCCAAATAATCAAATTCAATAAAGAGTAACAAATAGATCACTTTGTATGATGCCAAAATATAAACATTTTTTGTACAATATAATAATTGTCAAATTTATCTTATCACAATGAGAAAACATTGCAAACTCGCAAACGCGTAGTTTAAATTATCAACGATTTTTCTTTAGAAATCCGTTGAAACAAATTTTTCTATGTTTTTTGCAATCAGTTAGTTCTGGAAAAAATTATATTCATAGTTACCACCTTCCCTTTCGTAAAGGATCAAACAATGAAGGGTACAAAATTATTCAATTTGGAACTGGATACAAATAATTAAATAACTAGTTGTAGCGCTTATTATCTGTAAAAATGTGGTAACAGTTAATTCATCTAAACTTTTTTTCATAATTTACCTCTGCATAATTAATTCACATCAAATTTAAACCTACCGAATGGAGCAACGTACTGTCTAATAAAAACATTCCACATCCACTGAACTCAGGTTTCAAGTGAAATAGGTACAGAGAAAATTCCTCCAACTAAAATTTTTTTTATCTTCACTCAGTAACATATCATTTTGAAACTTGACATTTTGCATACCTGGTAGATGATATCTTCATGACAACTTGTCATAGACAAATCATTGATCAAATCTGCAGATTTGTCTTTTATCTGAAATTAAATTTCATTTGAAAAAAAAAATCCCAATGGTTTATTTCATTGTTTCGAATACCTCAATTAAAAGATGATCAATTTGTCTGCACAAATCGATGGTTGGTACTCCAATAATAATAAGCCACATAGATTCGTTTATCATGGACGCGTAAGACTCAGTGAAACCATACTTCAAATTATTCAAAATCATAAAATAAATTCCATGTACCATGCACAATAAACTGTATCCAAGACTCGTTGTAATCGGGAACGAATACCACTTAGAAATCGTTTTTGAGACTTGAAAAATTCGATAGTGAACCTTCCTCAGAAGTTTAATCATGTTATACAAATTGTGCTCGCTAAATTCGTTCATCGCAGTTGAAATTTCAACTTGTTGACTTTTCAACAACTTTTCTAACGACTTATTGACATTATCGAACCGAATAGCAATCGTCTTTATAAACAGTGAGTACTGCAGGATAAAAAATCCCGTGATAAAATGACTTAGATAAATGTGCCACCAATTTTCCAAATCATCCAAAGTGAAATGTTCCGTTAGCATCATCAATGCGACAAAAACCATGAGAATCAGTGCAAGAAAATAGATGCCCAGAATTTGGTTCTTTTTGTTATTGTTGAAATTGTGTTTGTAGATAAATTGGTCGATTTCTAGCAAAGAATTTGCTGTCCGTACCAAGGACTTTTGATTCAGACCATAATAACAGACGATGATGGAAGTGTTTATAGTGTTCATTACCACGTAAATAATTATCAACATGTCTCTCTCGCTTGGACCTCCAGGAAAATCCTGCTCGAAGAACGAAGTCCATAGAAGTGACTGAAGAGTGATCACTGTACTTGCAAGAAGGAAGTTATAAACGGAACCTAAAGGGGAGTAGACTATTTTGAGATCGATTGATTTTGATTTTGTTATCTCGACGAAACTTAGATGACAGGGTGCAAGGCCAAACGATTTGAATAAACTCCAAGGTATGAAAATTTTTAGAAATTCGTTCACGAACATGTTTGCGAATCAAAGTTGGTTGCAGTTTTCCATAGGACTGAATACTAATAAGATCAGCTCTAATGGACGCCTCTGTGATTAGCGAATTGATTTTTTAACCCTTTCATACTTTATTTTGTGATATCAATCCGTGTCATTCCGTTTTATTGATTTTGTCATTTTCTAGTGTCTATTGTAAAAAATCTGAAATCGTCGAAAGAAAAATAAAAAATGTTACAGTCGGATTTGAAAATTGACACATTTTTTACTCAGAATGTTAATTAGTATAAACATTTGTTGATCAGTATTTAATTTTCAGGAATAAAACTACTGTATTGTTCCATTGAATCAATAAAAATGTCTAAGATCCGTTTGTAAAATTTAGTAGTGGGGCCTTAACAGCGCTGGCAAATATTGCACTTTTGTTATCCGAATTTCAATCTCTTTGTCAATGGTACTTATGTTACGACATCTTTTCGATTTCAATCAAATCAATGAAAGATTATAAGCAGCCATCAAGATTGAGATCATAAAATGACGAAACTCATTGCCTCCCAGATACATTGTTCATATTTATTTGATTTGCACACTTCCTTACTCTTTTATTCACCTATTTTAGTTCGTTGTGATATCGTTTTTGTGTAATTATAACAATAGTTCGTTTGACCTACATGCATCGCTGCAGCGCATTAAATAATATCTAAATGTGAATCAAATATAATTAGATTAAAATAAACTTTCAACATATTAAAGTTAAATATTTAGATGAAATCAAATCTTAACAACCATCAGATAAAAAACAGTATAAAGGACAGTATTATTTGTATAATAGGCAGTTGGAGGAAAACACTCCATTATCAACAAGCTAACTGAAAAATCAAATATAAACAGACTTGTAAGTTACAAAATATGTTTTTCGTCATAAAATATTCCTAGTGGCACAGCTTTAATAACGAGCGTACATCAAGTTTGCATAAATCGAACTCCGCGTTCTACTGGAAGTTTTGCACAACATTGTTCAAGTGCTTTTTTTTGTGAATTTTTATTTGAGTTGAATAACATTACTATTATCAATTTTTTTTAAATTCTTCACATTGCACAATCATACGTTGAAACAATAAAAAAACTTATTTTCGTTCGACTTGGAACATGATATGCAGATGAATTTTCTATTATGCAAAGGATATAAAAGTGTTTTACTGACGTTAAACAATTTTCAGGGTATAAATTAAGATGCAAAAGATCTCTCCGTGATCAGCAAGTGCGAATAAAAGAAATCCATTTGTTGTTTTTCACGATGAACATGAAGATCATTCTGTTGTGTTTTTTCGCGAGCGCAGTTTTTGCGCAGAAGAATCCAAACTATGCAGCCAATCGTACAACAATGGTCCATCTCTTTGAATGGAAGTTCAGCGATATTGCTAAAGAGTGCGAACAGTTTTTAGGACCGCATGGATACGGTGGTGTTCAGGTAAAACTGTTACCTGAAAACTCATTTTTTTCATTCGTTAGACTAAAAAAACAATAAATAAAAATGTATTTTGTAACTTTGCAGATTTCCCCAATCAATGAGAATTTAATTCTTACAAACAGGCCATGGTATGAACGGTACCAACCAGTGTCATACAAAATCATAACTAGATCTGGTAACGTTGAAGATTTTAAGGATATGGTCCGAAGGTTTGTCAAAAATGACTCGAATAATTTTTTGTCAATTTGATTCTCAATGATTTTAATATGCATTTTTCACGATTCGTTCATAGGTGCAACAACGTAGGAGTGCGAATTTACGTAGACGTAGTGTTTAATCACATGTCTGGAAATCTGAATCCTGCAATTGGAACAGGAGGCACTGTATCTCAACCTGACAACCTACAATATCCAGGAGTACCTTTTGGCCCTGGTGATTTCCATTCACCATGTGGAATAAACAGTTATAATAATGCCCATGAGGTACGTGATTGTGAACTAGTTGGATTACACGATCTCGACCAGTCCAAGGAATACGTTCGTGAGCAAGTTGTCAAATTTTTGAATGAGATCATTGGTTACGGAATCGCTGGAATGAGGTGAAAATTGTGAGAATAAATCAACCAACAATACAAGCACAGTTTGAATTTGAATAATTTTTTGGGGTTTCAATTTTTAGAGTGGACGCAGCTAAACATATGTGGCCAGAAGATCTGAAAGTCATCTATAGTAGACTGAACAACCTGAATCCTGAACACGGGTTTGCTCCTAATACGAGACCATACATATTCCAAGAAGTCATTGACTTGGGAGGAGAAGCTATAAGCAAATACGAATACTTGTTTGCTGGGCTTATTGAATTCCAATACGGAATGGTTTTGGGCCATATGTTCAGAAGCTACGATGATCTGCGACGATTGTACGATCTGGAACGTCCGGAAGACTGGAGGTTGTTACGTTCTGAGGATGCTTTAGTGATGGTGGACAATCACGATAACCAACGAGGACACGGTGCTGGTGGTTCCTCGATCTTGACTTACAAAGACCCCAAACAATACAAAGTTAGTAATTGAACGATTTCAGTAAGAATTTTAAAATTGGAAAAATGGTCCATACATTTGCAAATTGCTTCATTGGTTAATCTTTTTAGATGGCTATTGCTTTCATGCTCGCATATCCCTACGGACACCCTCGTATAATGAGTTCGTTCCATTTTAATGATCCGAGCCAAGGACCACCGGCTGACAAGAATGAGAATATTTTGTCACCACTAATCAAGGACAACTTATGCCTGAACGGATGGGTTTGTGAACACCGCTGGCGTCAGATCTTCAACATGGTTAAATTCCGGAACATCGTTGGCAACAGCAAAATCGAAAACTGGTGGGCAGGAGACAGGAACCAGATTGCTTTCGGTCGGTCCAACTTGGGATTCGTCGCATTCAACGCCAGTCCACACGATTTGAAAACTCGGATTCAAACAGGATTGCCTGCTGGGAGATATTGTGATGTTATCAGTGGATCTCTTATCGAGGGAAAGTGCACTGGACAAGTCATCGATGTTGGATCAGACGGTCAAGCTGAATTCTATATCCCTGCACATGCTGAAGACGGTGTCGTTGCTATTCATGTTGAGGTATGATGAATGCAGAATAAAAGTTCTAGATCAATATTTTCGTTTGTTACAAATAAATCACATTATTTTGTTTTTTTTACAGGATAAATTATAGTACTTCTGGAATCAATTATAAGTTTTAAGTGAACCTAAGATGACAAATAATTTTATGTAGAAATGTGTACACACAGACAATCTGTAAAAAATTGAATGATTATAACATTAGGAAAAATTGTGTGATTATCATTTCACTAAAAAGCTCACCAAAGAAAGCCGTTTGTATACTAGTGGCTTATGGTGCAGATTTAAATAAACTACAATGATGGAAGTAGTAGTAGTTAGTACAGATTAGCTTTTATGGATTTCAATATTATTTGTAAATAGACTTTTCTAACGCCTTCTATTTGATTAAAAAAAATATGTCTACATCAGTCTTTTTCATTGATTCTGCGATTTCATGATTTCCACCTTACATAGCATTGCTGTCATTTTTTCTACTATCAAGTCAAGAGTAATCAAAAAAGAAAAAAGTATCTTACACTATAATTAATAATGCTTCATATCTATAATACAAGAAATATAGTTTTTGATGACTGTACAATCGCATAATCAAATTAATCATAAATATAATGCCAAAGAATTATCCTTTTTTCTCTACTTATCAGTGTAATAAAAACGTCTATCAACCATGCGGAGTTAGGCACGTGTAACTTTTGTGTGAAACATTTATAGGAATGTCATATGAATGGAATTAGTATAAATAGGAATTTAGTATGAATACGAAAAACACTCAGTCACTTTTGGATGACCATTTTTCATAAATTGGACAAATTGCGGATAAATCATACGTTGAAACAATGGAAAAAACGATCATTTCCATTAACTTTGACGCCGTAAAGCCAGGTGTATTATTATGTTAAGGACATAAAAGTGTTTTTATGACGTTAAATAATTTGAAACGTATAAGTGCAGATGCTAATGATCTCTATATAAATAGCAAGAGCCTTTCGAAAAAAATCATTAGTTGCTGGTCAACATGAAGATCATTCTGTTATGTATTTTGGCGGGCGCAGTTTTTGCGCAGAAGAATC
The DNA here is from genome assembly GCA_020615435.1 of Telenomus remus. NCBI lineage: Eukaryota > Metazoa > Arthropoda > Insecta > Hymenoptera > Scelionidae > Telenomus > Telenomus remus. Next base: position 15,461,750 of record CM036336.1, on the reverse strand, counting down.
CAAACTATGAAACCAATCGTACAACAATGGTCCATCTCTTTGAATGGAAGTTTAACGATATTGCCAAAGAGTGCGAACAGTTTTTGGGACCGCATGGATACGGTGGTGTTCAGGTAAAACTGTTACCTGAAAACTCACGTTTTTCATTCGTTAGATTGAAAAAAATAATAAATAAAAATGTATTTTGTAACTTTGCAGATTTCCCCAATCAATGAGAATTTAATTCTCCCAAACAGGCCGTGGTATGAACGATACCAACCAGTGTCATACAAAATTATAACTAGATCTGGTGACCTTGCAGATTTTGAGAATATGGTTCGAAGGTTCGCAAAATAACACTTCAATAATATTTCGTCAAAATGAAGTGTTATAATTACGGTATTCATTTTTTTCAATTGTTTGATAGATGCAACAAGGCAAAAGTGCGAATTTACGTGGATGTGGTGTTCAATCACATGTCGGCAGATCATAAACCTGCTATTGGAACAGGTGGTACTGCTTGTCAACCTGACAAACTTTCATATCCAGGAGTACCTTTTGGCCCTGGCGATTTCAATCCACAGTGTGACATTCATAATTATAATGATGCCAATCAAGTGCGTAATTGTAAACTAGTTGGATTAAAAGATCTCGATCAGTCCAAGGAACATGTTCGTCAAAAAATTGTCAAATTTTTGAATAAGATCATTGATTATGGAATTGCTGGAATCAGGTGACTATTGTCAGAATAAATCAATTAACAAAAAAACGAGTATTTTGAATTTTTGGGAATCCAATTTATAGAGTGGATGCAGCCAAACATATGTGGCCAGAAGATCTGAAAGTCATCTACAGTAGACTGAACAACCTAAATCCTAATCACGGCTTTGCTCCGAATACGAGACCGTACATCTTCCAAGAAGTCATTGACTTGGGAGGAGAAGCTATAAGCAAATACGAATATGAATTTACTGGAGTTATTGAATTCCAATTTGGTATAGTTTTGGGCAACATGTTCAGAGGCCACGATGATCTTCGACGATTATACGATTGGGGAGTTCCTGAAGCTTGGAGGTTGTTACGTTCCGAGGATGCTTTAGTGATGGTAGACAATCACGACAACCAACGAGGACACGGTGCTGGTGGTCCTTCGATCTTGACTTACAAAGACTCTAAACAATACAAAGTTAGTACTTAAACAATTTCAATCAAAAATGTAAAATAAGAAATATAGTCCTTACATTTTCAAATGTTACTTTCAAATGTTACATTCAAATGGCTTAATTGATAAAAATCTTTTTAGATGGCTGTTGCTTTCATGCTAGCCCACCCCTATGGACACCCTCGTGTAATGAGTTCGTTCCATTTTAATGATCCCAACGTAGGACCACCGGCTGACAAGAATGAGAATATTTTGTCACCACTAATCAAGGGCAACTTATGCATGAACGGATGGGTTTGTGAACACCGTTGGCGTCAGATCTTTAACATGGTTCAATTCCGGAATATCGTTGGCAAAAGCAAAATCGAAAACTGGTGGGCAGGAGAAAGGAACCAGATTGCTTTCAGTCGGTCCAACTTGGGATTCATCGCATTCAACGCCAGTCCACACGATTTGAAAACTCGAATTCAAACAGGATTGCCTGCTGGAAAATACTGTGATGTTATCAGCGGGTCACTTGTAGAGAATGAGTGCACTGGAAAAGTTATTGATGTCGGATCAGACGGTCAAGCTGAATTCTATATCCCTGCACATGCTGAAGACGGTGTCATTGCTATTCATGTTGAGGTATTATGAATGCAGGATAAAAATGCTGAATCAAAATATTTTCGATTGTTGTAAGTAATGTACATCATTTCATTTTTTTGCAGGCTGCATTACCTGACTTTTCAATTGATGACTCAAATGAAATTACCTCCATCCATTAAATTATAATTATAAACTTTTAAAGAACCTAAAATGGGAAATAATAATATGTATTAATAGAAATGTTTGCAAAAATGAATTTGTGAAATAATAAATGATTTAGATAGTTAACAAGTTCGAAAATAATTTCTTTTTAATCGAAAATCAAATTCTTATTTTATTTTTGTACACTGTTTTTACATAAAATAAATATATCACACTACATTATATGCCACGCACATAAAAACTTAGATAAATCGATCAAGAGTTTTCATTATGTACGATCAAAGTGTATGTAAGTGCATTTCAAGTTGGAAATATATTTACATTATGATATTATAAAATACATTAGTAAATCAGTGACTCAATTATTCAAAGAAAGTGTATGATTTAGCTGCAAATTAACAATAACAAATTGCACATTTTCATGGCACATCCTTGTAGATGATTATATACAAAACAATCATGTTATGAATTTTCTGATACAAGCTGTAAACTTTCATGATTCAAAAAAATGAAAAATTGATATACGAACCGATACATCGATTTTTTATTCAACTTTAATATACAAATGTGCAAAACAAAAGAAAAAAATGTAATTTCAAATTCGTAAATTTTATTAATGAAAAAAAAATGATTTCACGACTTAGTACTTAGGTAAAAATTCATCTTTTGTTGCCTAAAAGCAACCTCGCAATTCGTAGATCAACGACGAATCGCAACATCATTAAGTACAAACCACTATCATACCAGAAATAGTGAAAAAAATTGCTCTAAATGTCATAATTCAAACTGACAAAGTGCCTCCATTGGACGCTCTAATTTGCGCGACTTGTTCTGGTGTCAAAATCAGTTTACTGCCATTAGGCAGAGCCAAGGCATAATGACTGCCAGTTTCATTAACAACAACCACCAACTGAGGGTTCGTCGTCAAAGCAGCCGGAGGGTTTGTCTTCGTTGGAGTAGTTTTCGGCTGATTTTTCTTCACCGGAGTGATTGAAATCCCTCCTTGATTGATTCTCTGCACTACCTGCGATGGCAATATACTTTTCACCGAGTTCACAACGTCCTGTTGCGTGAGTGCGGGTTTTTGACTCGCCTGTGCCTTGGGTTTTGCTGCCGTTCCTTGTTTCGTATTGCCCTTTTCAATAATAGTCATTTCAATTTCATCATCGCTGTCGCTAAGTACAATCAGTGACGTGCTTTTGGGTGCAGCAGATGGTGCAGGAGGTCGAAGAGCTCGTCTAGGTTGAGGTGCCTGAGGGATGCGCGGATTGTAGGGGGCGCGTGTAGCCGGCACGAGTGCACGCATCCGCGGATTTTGTTGCATTGGAACAGCCCTGTAACGAGTTGCCGGAGCTCTTGGCATTCTCATTGGAAGACGTGGCCTGAGGATTTGCTGAGGCATCTGCATGGGTTGCTGAGAGGTACGTGGGTGCATCATCATGGAATCCACACCTGGCAGGGCGTTTCGATACGATTGTGGCCTGTAGTACACTGGTTGTGGTCGAGGGTTGTAGGCCTGATTGTAAGATGGGGGATAGACTATTTGCTGACGAGGTGCCATCATTGGCTGACGAATAGGAGCTCGATACTGTGGTGGAAGATGTAGTGGACGGGTGATGAGAACGTTGGATGACACCACTGGAACATTGTTTGGTCTTCTAGGTCGTATCACCTTTGGAACCTAAAAATGTTGGTTGTATTATGTTCACTGGCATTTTCAATAACAATTTTTTGTTATTTGTAAAAATAACAAAAAAATTTTAAATTTGTAATTTGAATGAATATTACCATTGGAGTTTTTATTGCACCAGTGACAGGATCAATGACTGGCTTCTCCTCAGGGATATCTAATTCTGAGTGAATACTGTCCACTCTCTCTAATTCCTTTTTCAAAGGCGGATTTCCGTAATTGAGGTTCAGATTAATCTTACTGATATCTGGTTTGACATCAACTTCGTGGTCCTTTGTCGAATGGTCGTTTGTCGAACTTGAGGAAGCAGAATTGTGTCGATCAAGTGAGTTATTATTGTAGTTGAATTGATCGCCCATCATATTGTTCATTGGAACGACGTGTAACCTATATTGCAAATTCTTCGATCTTCTACCACCTAAATCATAAATTACATTTGTAATTCATTATTAGTATTTTATAAAATAGTTCTTTACAAGTTTCTTTACTTGTAAAGAAATTTGACATAACAAGAGCTTACGTTTCTTTTTCTTTTTTCTACTACCGGGCAACACCCACTCTCCGTCCGAATCGTCTTCTTCTGAGTCAGATTCCTGACTCAATTCTGCGTTTAGGTTTTGTGCATTGGGTGAACTGATAGTCGAGGCGTTCGAATTCGAATCAAGCACATTCTCGTGTGGCGTTTCTTCATCACTGTCGTCCATGTAAAAGTGACCTGTGTATGAAGAGACGCCTCTTGTTCGAAGGACTCTCTTAGACTGCTGTTCTTCTTCTGTTTATATATAAAGTTTCTTATAAATGTTGAAGTACATTAATCAGCAAAGTTTACCATATAACTAAACAGGCTTTAATGATTACCTCTGTCAGAACTTGATTTCTCTTCCTCATCTTGTTCAGCTGTATTATCACAATTATTAGACGTGGAAGGATTGTTTTCTGATGAGCTGGCACATTTCTCATTGATATCATTCTCTTTTTTTGTGTCACCTACACCGCGTTCAGAGTCTTGCGAGTTAGCACAGTTGACAGTTTTGGATCCGACTATCCACCAGTTGAGATAAGTTCCGTTTTCACCCAACCAACTGGATTCTTCGTTTATTCTATAAAAAATAGGTTAGATAACAATTTTTTCCAAATTAAAAATGATTTTGAAATAGTTGACTTCAAAATAACTAGAGAGTGAACTATTACCCATTTTGAAAATTCCTCAGTTCTGTGCATAACTTTCGCCTCGCTTTTGACGTGACTTCTTTCAAAAATTCTTCCTTATGAACCAATTCTTCAACCAGCAAACACAATTTTTTCAACAGTTTATGCTCGTACCCTACTTTATGCGTATCCTTGAAAAAAGTTCGAAAAATTAGATAGATACTCTTCAATCAATCAGATACAAATATCAATTTGTTAAATAAAAACAAAAATTACTTCTGCATCGAAATTGTTTCCGTGTTCCGTTGCAAAAATAACAATAAAATCTCGCAAACTCTCGACGCTATCAGCAACAAGCTCAAAAACAGATTCATCAATATCTTTCCACCAATCACTGTTTTCTTCTACACCCGATTGAGAAAGAAAATCTTGGTACTTGTTTTCATCCAAAAATGTCTCACAGCGAGATTCGCAATTCAAAAACGATTGCGACAAATACCAGAAATTTGATCTTCCATCTTCACCTTCAACTTCCATTTTTATTTCACTTTCATTCATGGTTGTTTCACTCAACTTGTCTTTCAAATCATCATCCGAGTTTGTTTTTGTTTCAATTTTTGTTTCATTACATTTTGTTACCTTGGATTTCTTCAAACTCACCAAACTACATTCGGTATTTTTTAATAACAAAGCAATAGGATCTAGTGGTTCATCGTTTGAAATTTCCTCCGAATTTTCTTTCTTTGTTTTTTCCTCGCTTCCCTCAACTTTTAGAAGCAAAGAGTCCATGACATCATTAACAACTGAACTTTCATCTTGTGTTGCTATCATTACATCGTTAGACAACGAAACATTGGAAGAACATTGAGAATCGTCAGTCGGACATCCGTTGTCGCCACCGTTTTTGAGGTTTGAAACAGTCAGTCTGGGCACCTTGTTTTTCTTTTTGATCTTAGGCAAAATTCCATTCTTCCAACCTCTTTTTCGTCGGTGCTTATCTGATTTTGTTCCTGGTTTCAGGGTGGATTCAGTCTTCTTTATTTCTAAATTCGTAGAGTCAGTTGCGTTGTCTGACAAATTTATATTCATATCGCTAAAAGCAGGGTTTCGCTCTGGTATAATGTTGTTAGACAATTTTTTATCTAACTCAGCTTCTGCAACCGATGACAACTTGGCAAACTGAAACTTTAATTGTTTATATTCGTAAAAACTTCATTTTGTATAGAATTTTAAATTTTCAGGTCTTTTAAATAAAAATTTACCATGGAAGTCTCAAGAATCTCCTTTGCTTTTTTATGTTTATAAACTCGGAGTTCGCGATCTGCGAATTGTTTGAGATAAAAAAAAGTATTGCCAAATCTATCAACTCCTAAAATCATGTCATTTTGTGCCTTTTCAGAATTCTTTACAGTTCCCTTTTGTATTGCTTTTCTCTTATGCTGCAATTTATGAACCATTATTTTGATTGATTTTTTAATTCAAAGACGTTAAATTTAATTCATAACTGATTTTGTTGCAACTCACCGAACATATATCACAAAGAGATTTCAGCAGCCATACTTTTTGTTTCAGTGTAAAATCTTCAAATTCCATTTGATCAATCTCTGAATAGTCTGTAAATATTTTCCAAAACGTTGGTTCAAGACCAGTCTCTTCTTGAACCTAAAACAAATGTTTTTTTAAACAAAGTCATAATTACACTTTTGTAATAAAACCTTTCAAATAATCTAAAGGTAATTACTTTACGAGCATTTCGGTGTTGGTTTTCATAAATCTTGAACCATTTTTTGCACTTTTGCATCAACGTAGAGGTCCAAAATTCATAAGGCATTGAAGGTATTTTTCGTAGCTTTGTTTGCATATCAGGAGAGCTGAAAATTTGATTTGCTTGTTTGAAATTTAAATCAGTTATATTTAATGCCAGAAGAATAGAATTACCAACTTCCAATTACTGATTTCGGTACTTTTAGTATTGAACAAAATTAATTCTGAGTAATAAAAAAATGCAATTTTTATTACCATAGTAAACATGTCATGATCGCAGCCAATTGTTTGGAAGCTTTTGGCATTAGCAGCATTCTTTCCACTTCGTATATGGAGATCTCAGGCAAATTGAGTTCCTCTTTTGTTTCGTTAAGAAAGTGACAGATTTGCGAGAACTTGAACATACAATAATAATTAATCATTCATTTTCATCTAACACAAGAATAGACAAGAAGATTGACTACCTCCCACATGGTTTCAATTTCATCCTGATCTGCAATAGGAACAAAATTCTCCTTTTCCCAAGAGATGAGCGATGCTTCGTCATCGTCTGGTTGAGTATTTTCTGATTCCGGTGACATTTTGACAACTGTCAACGATCAAAAATTGTTTCAAAATAATATTAAGAATCATTAACATTTTAAAGCACTGGAAAATATATCGAATATAATCTAAACAAACAACGCGGTGTAAAAAATGTTTACTAACCCTGTTTTTTGCACTGACTGTGTTTATAGCTGTTTGTATTGCTGAAAATTTGCAGTCAATTTTCAAATCTAATTAATCTAATTAATCTAGTTTGACGAGAAGATTCGAAAAAGAAATGCCAGTTCAACTGCACAGCTTGGATTAAGCTCATCTCAATTTGACGTATCAACAATTAATTTGGCAACTGAACGATCATGACTGATATACGCCGGACTCGCTGCATGTTTCTCGGAGCAGATGTAATAAACCTTCCTCTAGGTCACTGAGAGAAAATGTTGTTATTTTGACTGTACATTGACACTTCTAGAAAAATAATAAACCGATAAATTCCAGTTTACAATTGCTGATTATTTTGATCCATTGAACTGCATTGAACTGCGTTAACAAATGAGACATGAGGATATTCGTTTCGTTATGAAGTCTTCGGCACGATTTTCATGAGAGAGACAAGGACAGCGGAGACACGAGGAAGCTGGACGTTTAAGAACGCAGACAATGGAAATTCAGGATAATTCTTTTGTTTATACCAATTGTCATTGGTTTATACTTTTTCCAACTTTTTCACGTTGTTAAGGAATGGATGTTCGTTTTATTTTTAACGAAAATAAAGTGGGTAAATGAAGTAACTTTAACAAGCAGTAACCATATCCTGTTACTTTAATTTTTGGTTTTTATTATTTCATAGTACCTGTTTTTGAGATAAATATTTGCAAAAGTGGCTTTGTTTCAGGATTTGTTTACTTATGAAAACTGTTTACATGGAAAACAGTTGGTAACCATTGCTGTTGGTATACCAACTGTGAAAAGTTGAAAATGAAAAACTAAAGAGATGACTGATGAAAGAGGTTAGTGCAGGTTAGTGCATGATTGGTATATACAGAATATACACGTCTTCATAAGTCTTAAATCAACTTTCGAGAAGAAAATCCTACAACCCTTTCATATCATAAACGACGCTGGGCAGACTTTCAGAAGTAGGTAGTTGTATATGTCGTAGGCTTTTAGAATAATCAGGCTTTTAGAATAATCTGACAACAGAATCAGATTGGAGCAGATCAGAAAACAACTGATTGCGTTTGTTTGCCAATCCGATTGTATTTTTTATTTCTATTAACAATGCCTGCTATTGAAAATGCATATAAATTTTTCAGAAAATCAATTTCTGATGCAACAAAAATACTAATTGAACAACCAACTTCATGATCAATGTCTTTGTTTTGAATACTCAGCTCATAAAATTAGGGTCTTCCCCTGTGCTTCATATAATAATAACAATAACTAGCGGTTTCTCCATTTTGTTTTCAGATTCGCTGTAGTAAAAGTCACAGTGAGCAGACGGCTGACCGCTAACATTCATGTTGGCTGATCTAAAGTCTTGTGTTTTGGAAAAAATATCAACAAAGCGTGAACAAATAAAACACGATGGGTAAAAAAGGTAAGTGTTTGGTGTAACAGCAGTTGTTTGCAATCAGTTTAAACAATTTGTAATGAATTATTGTTATAACCTCTAATAATTATTATTACTCTAACAAAACATATTCGTAAATTGTCTAATATCTTAACTTACGTGTAAGTAGTTTCTTCAAAACAAATTTGATTGACTCATTTTTACATATAGCTTTCAACATTAATATTATTTCCAGTAAAATGTGAAACTTGAGCTCGACGATTGTTCTATCAAGTTTTTTTTCTTGATACTTTAGGACCTTTCTGCGAAATTAATGTCTTAGTAAAACAGACTTTTGAAATACCGAAATAAAGAGCAGATAATATCAAAACTCACAACTCCCAGAGAAATACAATAACAATTACTAATAAAATAATCACACATCTTGTATGATAGATTTGAAAACATATTCGACGCATATATTTAATAATCCATCATTTGAAATATCTGAAAAGTTATTTATCAATAACAGAGCATTCAAATGATAATTAAATTACAAAAATATGTACAATTTATCATTATATATAGTTATCGTTAAGCATCCTTTACCAAGATTTTTTTTAAATTACTCATAATTTCAAAATAGAATATTGCCTGCTGTGTTTAAGTGATTACAGTATACGTTACGAGTACAATTGTCAATCTGATAATATTTTTCACATAAATTTTAATTTTTAAAATAACAATAAATGAAAATGAATCATACTTAACAGAAGTTCATTAATACTCATCACCAAATATTAATTTCACAATAATTTCTTTAAAAAAATTACTTTAAAAAAATTGAAAATTTTATGGATATGTCGTAGGCCGATTGAATTATCCGCGATGGTCTCATCATTTTTGGTCAATCTGCCTGGAATTTTCAGGCAAATAGCAAACGCCCGGGCGACATTAGGCCGATAGAAAATAAATGTTTTGATTGAACGGTCAACGATTTAAATTCAGTTACGGGAGTATTTTCCTTTATAAAATCAAAATTAGAGACGATGCAAAACCAAAACAATTAAAATACAGGAGTTTATTATAGAAAAAATGCTGCAATATTTTATTTATAATATAATTTATATAGCCATTACAGTTTTTTTTTTCAGTCACTTAATTATTTTATTTATTTAATTGTCGGATATCATCCCTTAAAAATTGTCGCAACTCAAATTTTTTTGGTTCTAAGATGGCGTGATATCTCTTTGTCTCTCAGAGAAGCGGCCGCCGAACAGTCATTGAGTGGGGGGCAAGGGTATAAAAAATGTAATTGTCAAATTTCAAAAACCCAATGCGGCACGAAACGTTGCAAATGTTTTAAAGCTGGAATTTTGTGCAACTCGCGCTGTCATAATAGTGGTAATTGTTGTAATAAATAAATAAAAAAAATAAATTAAGTGACATAAAAAGAACTGAAATGACGAAAAACAACTGTTTATAAATAATAGATTACACCATTGTTCCTCATAAACTCCCGTGTTTTAATTGCTTCAGTTTAGTTCGTTGACCGTTCAATCAAACCATATTTATTTTCTATCGGCCTAACGTCGCCCGGGCGTTTTCTATTTGCCTGAAAATTCCAGGCAGATTGACCGAAAATAGTGAGACCATCGCGGATAATTCAATCGGCCTGAAATGACAATCGGCCTACGACAGATACAAACAATTTTTAAAAATATTAAAGTTATTGACGTAACATAACAGAACACACTTTATATATTATTATACAAATAAAAATTTAGTTTAACACACTTCAAATATTATTATACAAATAAAAATTTAGTTTTTAATTAATTTTGCCATAAATTTAGTTTAAATGGATACTCGCATGCCATTCATTGAATAATCCGTTTTTTCCTAATGGCTGTTCATTAAACATTATAGCATTTTATTAAAGATAGTATTTCGCAAATGTACTTACTAATCCAAAAAGGTTTTATAGGTAAAGGGCGAGGTCAAGCAGGGCAAGGCTCTGATGGCTCATCAGGAACATCGGCTCCGACACAACAGGCACCTCAAGGAGGACAGAGAAATCCTCAATCTCAAGGCAGAGGACAGCAGCAAACTTCCCAACAGGGAGGTGCTGGTGGTAACAGAGGTCAAGGTCAGGGACAAGGACAGCAGCAACAACAGCAATCCCGTCCTGGTTTTGAAAACAGAGGCCAACAAAGTCAGGGGCGAGGTCAACAACAGCAGCAATCTCGACCTCCTGGTCAAGGACGCGGACAACAACAGCAGCAATCTCGTCCTCCTGGTCAAGGACGCGGGCAACATCAACAACCTCGTCAAGGTTTTGACAACAGGGGTTCTCAAGGTCAAGAAAAAGGACAGCAGCAAAGACCCGGTGACAGACAGCAGCAACCTTGGGGTGGCCAGAGATCTGACCCAGCACCTCCACCTCAACAATCAGCTTGGGGTGGCCAGAGATCTGACCCAGCACCCGCACCTCAACAATCAGCTTGGGGTCGCCAGAGATCTGACCCAGCACCTCCACCTCAGCAACCAGCATGGGGTGCGAAACCTCAAGCTGCTTCATCACCTCAACAGCAACAAGCTCAAGGTGGTCAACAAACACAGAGAGCTGCTCCACCTCAACAACAAGGTGGTAGGAAAGGAGATGGAGGCCAGAAACCAGCGAGCTCGCCGAAATCTCCTACTCCATCTGTGTCTTCAATTACTTCGGTAATTATTTATAAATCTTATTGAAACAGTGATCACATTGTTGTTGATTCTTATTAACTTTTCATGTATGGTTTTAATAGGACATGTCGAAGTCAACAATTTCAACACCAAGATCGGTAAGACGTTTGTGTCAACTTGATTATACTTGGTTTTTATGAAAAATTGTACTCTCATGATTTGTTTCCTTCGTGAATCACATAGGATACCGGCGATGGCTGTTACGCACACAAAGGAGCTATCAAATCCGTAGTAGCAGAAAACCTCATCAAACAAATCCCAGTTCGACAGGACATTACTAGAGCCAAAGCCAAAGGACGACCCATTGATGTTTTCGTCAACATGCTGGCGTTGGAATTCAGTAAAAACTGCGTTGAAGCTGTTATACATTACGACGTAGACATCGATGAAAAAACGCCGAAGAACGCGTATCGTTTGGTGATGAAGAAAATTTGCACTGAACGATTTCCCGGTACACATCCAGCTTTTGATGGGCGTAAAAATTTGTACGCGGCAAAAGACTTGTTTAATGGAAACGAGGTAAATATTATTCATATAAGTTTTATAAATCTAGTGTTTTTTAAGAGACTTCTTTGATTCATTGTTTACCTATTTTTTGTGTTTTACACAGTTGAGTCTCGATGTAGAATTCAAAAACTTGGAAGAAAGAGACAGGACTGCAAAAGTAAAGATAAAAAAAGTTAATGTCATTGATATCTCTTGGATAAAACAAGTACGGCCTGGATTTTGGAGAAACGATCCAAGTGACATGACAAGCATCCAAGCAATTGATGTTATTTTGAAAGCAGCTGCTCTGAAAAATGGAGTTGTCCCAGTGAGTATTTGATTGAAACTCTATAATTTGTGTTCGATTTTCTTGTCGTAAAGTTCAAACTGTTTGAAGACGTGTAATAGAGGATCTGTACAGACAGAATTTTGGTATCTTCCACTAAAACAATTTTATGAACATTTTATCGTACAATATTACATTTCACTGTGATTTTGACTAATAAAAAAAAGTTTATTCCAAATATAATTCTACATAATTAGGCAGCAACAATCACAAAAACTATAACACAAAAAGTGTAGTCATAAAAAAGTTTGAAATATCCCCTTTTTTCAATTGTTATTGACAAACAACTTTGAATATTCAACTTTGATAAAGAAAGTATTAGAAACGCAATAAAAAAAATTATCAGCTAATGAAATCAGCTATTGGTTATAAATTTTATCTGTTGAGATGCGATTATCTGTTATTATTTATAGTTTCAATAACGTTCACAATTTTCAATAGGTCGGGCGATCAATTTTTCCCAAAACTCAACCGAACAAGGTTCAAATTGGCGAGGGTGCTGAACTTTGGATTGGTACCTTCACTTCTGCTATCATGGGCTGGAGACCATATTTAAACGTTGACGGTAAGAAACAAGACTATTGAATCACATTAATTTATTGTCATTTCAAAATTTAATCCGATGAATTCAAGTAATTTATAAATATTATTTGCGGCTTTTTACAGTGGCTCATACGGGATTTCCGAAAGCGCAAAACGTTGCCGATTACATGATGATGATGTACAGAGAAAAAGAGCAAAGTCGTAGAAGAGATATCCAAAGTATGAGCTTTGAAGAATATGACAAGATTCTAGTGAAATTTTTGCGAGGTCTTCGTGTGAAGTACGAAATACGGGGCAAGGTGGATTCAAAGCGAGTGTACACTCTAGAAGGTTTTGGAAACGTGCCAAACAAGCATAATTTCATGCTTGAAGTAGCCGGAAAACAAAAACAAATAACGGTGGAGGCTTACTATGCCATGAAAGGTTACAAAATTCAGTGCGGTGATTTACCGCTTCTTCAAGTGAGACCTGCGCAAAAGAACATTTTTGTACCACCAGAGGTAAAGATAACCAAAGTATTTCGGTTTTTTAAGCTGTACGAACTATGAAAACGAAACTAGTTTAATTCGATTTGTTTTAGCTCTGTTTCATTGAAGAAGGCCAGCCAAAGAACTTCAAACTGTCTGATAACCAAACCAGGGAAGTTGTCAGATTTGCTGCCACTTCTACTGATATCCGAAAGAAAAAGATCTACGATGGAGTAAGTTTATATAGTTTTTATTATTATAATTTATGAATAATTTTGATTTTTTGATTGATTAACATTCAATTCCATTCAACAGGTAGATGCCATCAATTACAATGCAGACCCTACATTGAAAGAATTCGGAATACGTGTAGGCACTGAATTCGAACAAGTAAAAGCCCGAGTTCTTGATGCCCCTGCGCTTCAATATAACAACAATCGAACTGTAAAAGTAAACAAAGGAGTTTGGAATGGAGATCAATTTTTGCAGCCAGGATCGGTTCCTGAGTCCCAATGGACCTTGATCTCTATTGACAGAATGGTCAACGATCAAGACTTGATGGATCTTGCAAAAAAACTTTGCAACCGTGGTATGTTATATGTGGATCTTACGTGTTATCTTACATGAAGAAATAACATTAAAATTTCTAGAATGAATTTCGAATTGAAACAAACGTAAAATTATAGGATCACGATTCGGAATAAGTTTCGGAAAACCTTTGACTCCACTGAAAGTATTGCAACCTAGAGCATCAGAAAGAGATCTGGAGAATTGTTTTGCAAGCCTGAAAAAGGCTGGTGTCAAACTGACAATTGTTGTGATTAGTGAACAAGCCAGCTGTTACGGTAATGATTAATTTCAATTTTCATTTCTAGTAAATTATTATTTAATCGTCACAACTTTTATTAATATTTGAACAATTTTGTTCGTTTTTTTTTCTATAATCAGAAAAAGTTAAACAGATGTCAGAACTAAAGGTTGGAATGCTGACACAATGCGTAAAATCAAACACAGTAAAAAGGAAACTAAACGATTCCACAGTTGATAATATTCTGTTAAAAATCAACGCAAAAGTGAACGGAACAAACCATTCCTTGTATCAAGGATCGAAGTAAGTTTATTTGAAGACAAAAAAACGTTAGCAAAGATTCATGTTTTTTAACATGGATGTGAAATTTTTTACTCTTATATTTTATTTTTTCAGACCCAAGTGTCTCAAACCTCTGACGATGATTATTGGCGCCGACGTCACTCATCCAGATCCTGGCATGAAAGAAGACAAACCGTCAATTGCAGCGGTAAAATTATACTTATGAATTTCTTTAAATTTATTTCAATGAATACTACATTTTTCCAATTAATAATTTTTAGGTTGCCGCTAATCATGACCAAGATTACTTCAAGTATAATATCACCATCCGACTGCAGCCTTGTCGCACTGAGATCATTGTCGACTTGGAGAACATTGTCAGGAATGAACTTGAAACTTATAAACAAAAAACTGGAAGTTATCCCGAACAAATCATTTTCTTCCGGTATTTTTTATTCAAATATTCTGAAGTATTGTATGGCTCTTGAAAAATTCAAATTTTGTGTTTTTATTTTAATTTTTGTATTTCTAGTGATGGCGTAAGTGAAGGACAATTCCCTCAAGTCATGGAACACGAAATCAAAGCTGTGAAGGAAGCTTGCAAAAAGGTCAACCAAGGATACAATCCTCCGTTGACGTTTATGGTTGTTCAAAAACGTCATCACACAAGATTCTTCCCAAAAAATCCGAACCCCGAAGATCGAAGGAATAACAATGTTAGTGCAGGAACGATCGTTGACACAACGATCACTCATCCGACACACATTGATTTCTATTTGGTATCACATGCCAGTATTCAGGTAATTATAAACAAACGGTTTTCCTGTTCTTCGCATGCATCATAATATATTAAACCTGAATTATTGTGCATTTTTAGGGAACTGCCCGTCCAACGAAATATCGTTGCCTTTGCAACGAAGCCAAAATTTCAGAGGACGACATTGAAGAACTGACTTATCACCTTTGTCATTTGTTCACACGGTGTAACCGATCGGTGAGTTATCCTGCTCCGACGTATTACGCTCATTTGGGAGCTTTCCGAGCCAGAGCCTGGACCCACAAGTAAGTTGACTTGACATTAAACATGTTATTTGTCAACCAAAGAATAAGGTGTAAAATTTAATTGTTAATTTTTTCAGCAAAAACATCGACATGACGAAGCTACATTTAGCCCAAAAAGAGTTCGTCACTGAGCGCGTGTCTGGTGAAAATCCGATGTTCTTCGTGTAAGACCGAAGTTTGTTGACTTTGATAGTAAAGTGATATTTTTTACGAATTAATTGTTTATCAATTAGAATATTTAGCTATTCACTTACATTACGACTATTGAAAAAAAGAAAAAGTTCTGTCCTTTATAAATTATTAACTTTGTATAAGTTTGTCTTTTTACAACATTTATTTAGGATAGTAACAAAAAAAAATTATTATTAATATTTGGATTTATTATCGATATAATTACAAAACTAGTTAGTC
Organism: Telenomus remus; assembly: GCA_020615435.1. Classification (NCBI taxonomy): domain Eukaryota; kingdom Metazoa; phylum Arthropoda; class Insecta; order Hymenoptera; family Scelionidae; genus Telenomus; species Telenomus remus. Next base: position 15,446,011 of record CM036336.1, on the reverse strand, counting down.
TTTAGTGTTCTTTCGATTTAAAAATCAATAATTTTATTTTCGTTATAATCATCATCTGTACTTGACATCCGGTAAACAAATTATTGTACTGCCGTTTTGAAAACATCATTGGCAAATGATAATGTGAATTGATTACACTTCCATGTTCTCTTTTGTTCTTTCGAGAACGTGATTTTAAGAGTGAAAAAAATAATGATATGACAAAGACACTGATATTTGTAATCTGCATATATTTTATAATTATATTAATAAACATTAGTTTGTAAGAAAGTTGTTGTTCAATCCTTATTTAATAACTTTTGCACAAACCCGCAACTTTTTGAAACATTCAATTTGAAATTCTGTTTTTTTTTTGTTTCAATTATGACAATTTATAATTTTGAATTATTTCATTATTCAACAATGCGTTATACAATTTAATTACACACTCTCTTAGATTTGAAAATTTAAGACATTTTATATAATGTATCATTACATTTTATTCATCTTTCATGAAAATTTTAAGAGAATTGAAATTCGTTCGTTTTTAACATGATGAAGAAAGTCACTAACGTTATTACTTGAGTTGCTAGCTGTATTCAATGCGCAAATGATTTAGGTAAACAAATTAATTGTAGTGTATCAAAATTAATAATTAATTTATAATGCATCAAGCATATCAATTCAGTGATATAATGCTTATTTACGTCAGCCGAGAGTCCGAGACCTACCAAAATCTACCTACTTTTTCAAATTTTCTTAAAAACCGCAGCATCATGATAAATAATTCGAACTCATTATGAATCACTTTTCTAACCAATCTTTGCAATTTTACATCAACGTAGAGCAAACAATGCAACCACGCCTTATCAAAATTGATAAGGCATTTGAAGTGATTTCCGTTGGGTTTTTTGCATATCAGGAGAGCTGAAAAGGGTTTACAAAGTCTTCATCTGTAAGGTGTCGCTTGTAATGGAATAAACAATCAATTCAACATTTATCATCAATGTCTTTGTTTTGTTTGTAATTTCCAAAACATAATACATAAAATTATGGTCTTCCACTGTGTTACGTATATACATAATAACTGGTTAGTTAACGTTGAATAATCAATTAACGTTTTCTAGATTTTGTTTTTAGATTCACTACAAAAGTCGTACTGAAAGACAGCTAGACCGTGGCAATCGTACGCTGACAATCGTGTTAAACAAAAATCTTGTATTTAGAACAAAACATTTCAACAAAGAGTGAACAATTAAACAACGACGGGTAAAAAAGGTTCGTGTTTAGTTGACTACCATTTATATCAAAAGTGACAAAATGGTTACACATGAAATTAACGTAAACATATACAAAGTGATTGAAAACCCAGAGCTGTTTATTTTTCGTCACCATTGAAGGTACAATTTAACTCACGAAATAACACCGAAAGATGGAAAGTTAAAAAAGTTAACTATAACATTCTATCAACCTGCCAACAATTTCTATCTTTGTGCCCAAATAACATCCAATTAAACTTTTCAGAACTTAGTATAAAATTTGATGCCATAGAAAAAATATTCGTGTCTCACTAATTTCTTAAACAAAAAGCATTAAACAAAAGGAACAATGTATAATTAATAATTAGGAAAAGGGCGAGGTCAAGTATAGAAAAGCTTTGACATCCAGTCACACCCATCGGTACCATCCCAACAGGCATTCCAAGCAGGACAAAGAGGTTCTGAATCTCAAGGCGAAGGGCAGCAACAATCTTCCCAACATGGAAGTTCTGGTGGTAACAGAGACCAAAGTCAAGAACCAGAACAACAGCAACAGCAACAACAGCGATTTTCTCCAGGTTCCGATAATACAGACCAACAGAGTCAGGGACGAGATGAACAAAAGCAATCTTGTCTTCCTGGTCAAGAAAAAGGACAGCAGCAAAAACCTGATGACGAACAACAACAACTTTGGAATGACCAGCAATTTGTAGCAGCTTTTCCTATTTTACAATCAGCTAGGGGTGGCCAGAAATTTCCGGCTGCACCTCTGCCTAAACAACCATCTTGGGGTGGAAAGAAATTCGAAGTAGCATCTCAAGAATCTGTATGTCAAGAATTAGCTTGGAACAGCCAGAAATTCAACGCTTCACCTCCACCTAAACAATTATCTTGGTATGGAAAGAAACTTGAACTAATACCTGAATTTCAAATATCAGCTTGGCATGGCGAGAAATTCGAGGCTACTCCTCCACCTCAAGAATCAGCTTGTAGTGAACAAAACTTTGAGGCTGCATCTTCACCTTACCAATCAGATTGCGATGGCCAGGAATTCGAAGATGCACTTCCTTCTCAACAATCGGTTCGAAGTAAAAAGGAAGTCAGATATTAAAAGATGCACCTCCACCTCCAAAATCAGCTTGGGCTTCGAAACTCCAAGTTACTCCACCACCTCGGAAGCAACAAGCCCAGGGTGAACAGCAACCACAGTCAAGTTTTCTACCAGAGCAACAAGCTCAAAAACAACAAGGTGGTAAACAAGAAGTTGAGGGCCAAAAACCAGCAGGCTTATCAAAGTTTACTACTCCATCTGTGTCTTCACTTACCAAGGTGATTATTCAAAAAATGTATTTATAAAAGTTGTTATAGTTATTTTTCTATTAACTTTATTTGTAATTTCCAAAAATCTGAATCCCGAAGATCGCAGGAATAACAATGTTAGTGCAGGAACGATCGTTGACACAACGATCACTCATCCGACACACATTGATTTCTATTTGGTATCACATGCCAGTATTCAGGTGATTATAAACAAACGGTTTTCCTGTTCTTCGCATGCATCATAATATATTAAACCTGAATTATTGTGCATTTTTAGGGAACTGCCCGTCCAACGAAATATCGTTGCCTTTGCAACGAAGCCAAAATTTCAGAGGACGACATTGAAGAATTGACTTATCACCTTTGTCATTTGTTCACACGGTGTAACCGATCGGTGAGTTATCCTGCTCCGACGTATTACGCTCATTTGGGAGCTTTCCGAGCCAGAGCCTGGACCCACAAGTAAGTTGATTTGACATTAAACATGTTATTTGTCAACCAAAGAATAAGGTGTAAAATTTAATTGTTAATTTTTTCAGCAAAAACATCGACATGACGAAGCTAAAGTTAGCCCAAAAAGAGTTCGTCACTGAGCGCGTGTCTTGTAAAAATCCGATGTTTTTTGTGTAAGAGTTGATTTCACAGTGGCAGTAATTAAAAAATATCTTGTAATGTATGTATGTGTAAGGACTCATAGATAGTTTATAGTATGCATATATAATTTTACAATTATATTTATATAAATTAGTTTGTAAGGAAGATGTTGTTTAATCATTTTTTGAATAACTTTATCACAAACCTGCAATTTTTTGGAACATTCATTTTAAAATTCCGTTTTCTCATAGATGTAATTATGACGATTTAGTATTTTTAATTATTTCATTATTTAGCAAGGCGTTATACAATTTGATTGCACAATATTTTTCATTTTTGACAACTTAAAAAACGTTTTATAATATTTTGTTACTTTTCATTTCGTTTTTTTCGTGAGACTTTTAAGTAAATTGCAATTAGTTTTTTGATTATTCACCATATCATTTTTATTTTTAAATTTCATTTGGAAATGATTGCTATGGATGGGCTAATTATAGTGTTTAGTAAATAATTGCTAATTAATCATCTATTAGACGGATATATTCAGTGATATAATACTTATTTACGTCAGCCAAACTCCAAATCCAACTAAAATATGTTGCTCCAACTTGGTTGAACTTTTTTTATAACTGCATTATTTATAAACATTAAATAAACAAAACTCAGCATCTTGAAAAATATATTGTTTCTCAAAAATATCGTTAATTAGCGCCTGACAAAACTTAAATAATTATACAGTTGGCGTTCAAAGGATGACTCATCACAAATGCTGTAACTTGTCTAAAGTTTCCAGAACCGAGTTGATAATATGTGCATAATTTCTAACTGCACAATCGGTCGGTTATCACTTTGTATTGCTTCTTTTCCTTCTGTCTCTAAAACGTACGACAATTTTGATTAACAAGAAATATCATTAATGACAAAAAAAAGAGATTTTAATACACATTTACAAAAATCTCACTGAACCGTAAAAAATATTTAAAAAACAAGTAAGTACATTATTTTAATTACTAACTTATAAAATTGTTTACGAAAAAAAACATTCATTCAACAAAGTAAACAATTTAAAGAAAGTAACATCAACCGATTTTTTGCATAAATACATAATTTTCAAAAATCGTTTTTAATTTCTAGACTTAGCTATAACTTAAACTCGTTTAACAGTATCAGTGTGTGGGTCATTATAAACTTTATTATCAATAATAAACAATTAATTAGCACAAAAAGTTGTGATTTTTATTACGAAAACAAAAACAAAAAACAAAAAAAAAACTTTCACGGCATGTGTTAAACTCACAATTTTATGAAATGCAATTATAAAAATAATTGTTTCAGTGTTCGGCAAAAATAGGTTAATTAGGCAGTGATTGCAAAATGAATAATTCAATTCTCGCAATTCAAATAAATTTAAAAAAAGAAAAACTTTTGCGACACCCACAGAGAGTTGGAGTTCATAAAGTCAACCCGAGGATGGTAGCACTTCCTTCTCTGTTCAACGAGCCGCAAGAGAGAAGAAACAAGGGCCGAGAGGATTTTCGATCCGAGCTCGTATTGTCAGTGAAAGATGGCTGCCTGCGATGAACTCGCGCCGGCACCTCGTATCGTCGCTGTTTTGTCGTAGTGTCCTGTGATTAACCACATCGAAACAGAGTAGCACCTCCACGACAATCCACGTTCTCATTTCGACTGGATTTATCGCACTAATCAAGTACGTATCGTCAGAAAATCCGGCCGCTTTGATGTCAACAACAACTCGTAAACTTCACGGGTCATTTGCGACCAGTCAATTGCGAATTCCAAGTTGTTCTATTTACGCTCTTCTCAGATCCGATCGTTTCTGACAAGTGGGTGTGACAATTTTGCAATCACTTTTTTCGTGACCAGTCGATCTTGCTCGTTTTTTCCCATTCATAAAACTAGCGACAAACTGTACCCGACGAAATTACGCCTTGTTTTTGACATTTCATATCGGCCTGGAACGGGGCAAATTGTGAAACACGAGATGGACCTCAAGGAGATGCTCCGGGAGAAACTCGTTTAACCACTATAAGAAGAATTTATGTCATGATTTAATTGTTGAAATGGCTTTTGCATGTAGGTGGACCAAAAATTAACGACATTTATCATTTTTAATCAACTTCATTAATTTATTGTGTCAAACGTAAAGAAGACGTTTATTTCGGGTTTCAAGAATAGATTTACATTTGATAGCACAATATGGTGACAAAAGTTTTTATTAGGATAAAAACTTGGACGTGCAAAATCATAAATTGCATAGATTTAATGAACGCGAAATAAGTGAATTTGAAGAATCGAATTTGCATATTGATTTTTGTGATGAATTTTATAATTCTAATCGGTGAATTTGCATTTAACAATATTTGAAATTCAAATATTATTTGTTAAATTAGAGAATTTTTTTTTTAAATTAAATCGAACAATGTGAAGAATGTCAATTTTAGCATAACTCAGAGTTGAAAATGAATCTAATGTGCATGAAATTAGATGTATCTTTGGCAACTATTCCAATTTCAGCGGGGTTCAATTCTATTTACGCATCGGCCGATGCTCGCGAAAATTTGCGACATGAGTTTGCTCACATCCGCACTAATGATTGTACGTGTAACTTCGCAGTTCATAAAAGTTGCTCTTAAAACAGCAAAGATTAAAGCAACGAAGAAGAGAAAGAAAGAAAGAAAGAAAGAACAGATTTTTGCCGACGTTGAAATATGTGATGATTTATTCAATTTGAATAAAATGAAAGGAAAATAATATGCTGACTTGATTTATAATCGTGCGGTGCACCGTATGATTATGTAGGGTGGCTTTAACAGTTACTGAATCATAATACCAGAATCGAATAAATGACGTTTAAATGAATGTTTAGTGCTTCTTTATGCTTTTAGTTATTCAACGTAGTATTACAGTGGCAGGTTACATGTCCTGTGGGGAAAATTCATGAGTGTTTCAAGGTCACACATCCCCTCAGAGAAGTTGAGTGGCGAAGCTCGCTGGAGGGGAACGCTTTTCATCCGATAAATCCGGACGTATCTTGCCAACTTGTCATTTTATCAGAAGTGGAACGTCACAATTAAATTAATACAAATTTATATTATTCTTTTCTCGTAATTTATTCAAATTCAAAACAATTAATTTTCAAGTTGCAAAAAACGTTTTCACAATTTTTTTCTAAAATCATTTTTACAATTTTTCAGGCTGGAAACGAAAAAAAACATAAAAGTACAGAAAACTTTCGCAATTTCGCCTAAATGGAAATGTTCCATCAAGTTTTCAACGCTTTTCAATGACTTTCTCAGTTGGTGCTACGATACTCGATCAACTTTCGCAGAGACCGTTCGAAATAAAAATCGCCGAATCAAAAATTCATCGACCCGACCGATTTCATTGGTCTTGCCATTGTGAGCGAAACAGCGGCCTGAATTGGTCGTAATTTCTTATCGGCGACGTAAAAAGTAATTAGTCTGTCGCGCTGGAATTTCGAGCGCGCCAATCTCGTGAAATACCATGAAACCGTCGTTTGATGTACGCGATACACACTTTAACGATTTTCCTGCTCTTATTTTAATTTGAATCGATTGGCCTCTGTCAACGAGTACGATTTTGTTCAAACGGTGTTCATCCGTTTTTCATTTATCAAAACGATGGAAGTTTGTCTATCTTGGCGTGATCGATCACTTTTTCATACCCCCTTTTTGTATTAACAAATTAAAAGAAAATAAAAACAAACGCGTCTGGTAATTTTCTCACACAGAAATTAACCGCGAACCAATATTTGTGCGCATTAAAGCGACGTTTTGCTTTTCATATTTTTTCCTTCGCAAAATGGACTAATGGTATTCAAATTGAGTTTTTTGCATCTGTTGACTCGACCAAATTAGCATCAGTAATTTAAGCGTCGTTTGCTCATCTGCCCAAACAGCCGACAATGCGAGACTACTTGAAATGATGATTCCCTGCACCAAAGCAATCAATACCTGCTGCTCGCTCTAAAGTAGCGAACTTCCGTCTGCGATATTTGCTTAGCTTGACATCATTATTACACTCCATCAAAATTCATTTCCTTGCAAATTTTCAACTCGTCTATTTTCTTATCTAAAGTAAAACATGTTTTGAACACAAATTTGACCGTGTGAAAAATGCGTGACACATTGAAAGAGTAAACAAAATTAATCGAGAGGGTGAGATATGAAATGAGCCCTGAAAAGTCGACCGGTTACAATAAGGGTTTCACTAATTGTTCGCGCGAACCGCTAATGGCTTGAATGGCTGTTGAATCACAATAACTGTGAATTCCTATGTGCACCTGATGTCTTCAGTATTCATGGATATAATTGTCATATCACGAATCATCAATAACAATTGTTTGGCTGAGCTTTCTCGTACATGAAATTGTTCTTTGCTTTTCAAATTGTTTTCATCGTGATCAATCGATGTTTTTATTCTTCCCATTCAACTCGACTGCCTATTCTGAGTAGCTTTTTTAATTATTTTTTTTTCATCGGACATGACACTATATTGTTGGAACGTATCATTCAATATTATTTTTTCTCAAATGAAAAGTTACATTTTATATCCTGACATTTTTGAATGTTATTTTACACTTGGTATTTCTATTTTGAAAATGCTTCATTAACAAGCGCCAATCTATTTTTGTAATGAATTAAAAAATAGTACCTTGATCATACATTTTGAAAAATTTCAATCAAACGCACTCTGCGAAGGTCACCGAGCAAACCCACGCAAATTGAAAGAAAGCAAAAAAGTTATACTTATAAAAAAGGTCGTATTGATCCTTCTGGAATTTTATTCATAAATAAGATTCATTCAGGTTTTTTTTTATTTTGAACGACAGCCAAGAATAGAAATATGAGAAAAGAGTTTGTTTTTTGAGTAAAAAATCTTGAACAGAGCTCAAAACAATCTTGGAACAATATTATAAAGTATCACTAGAAACAATAGAAACATTTTTGTATTCTTTTTTTCTAGACTGATTAACCCATTTCTAGTCATTGATTTGTAAATGCATTATTTTCAACATTTTGTCTAGCATACATTTTTTTTACCAAAAATAAAACAATGAATTGTGTAAACAATTTCAATTGTTATTGCAAAAGAGTGGATTTGTGAAGAAGAGTGGAAGAGTCTATTTTTGTTTGCACAATTTATTTTTTAACATGTAGAGCAAGTATTGGTGGAACTTATTTTTAAAAACAATTAGAAGTTATTGCAAAAAATAACAAATGCAATGTAATCGCTAAACCGTCTATTTTAGAACACGTAAAAAAAGAGTCTGGAGTGGACACACCGTCTCAAAAACTCAAAGTGTCTAAATTCGCGACACCATCATCCCTCTCATTCTTTCAATGACTTCTTTCTCTCAAACCCTCATAATTAGTTGTGTTCCACCTCGACCATTGTTTACTCTCGATTCAAAAACACCCCATCTTCAATCAAGAAACAACCTCAGACTATAAAAAAAGCTTAGACAAGCTTATGGAAATTTAAATTGACGCCTTCCGGAGCGGAAGAGCAAGCTCATGAACGGGAATTGAACCACGACCCCTAGGTTCATTCATGGTGGCCTTCCATCGTGAAGCTTGTCGCTATCGATCCAAGCTGAAAATCGCGCCACGGTTTTTATGTGAAAAAGCGGCCGGGGTTGTTTACTTGCGGCATGCGCTCGTCAACAAAGCAAAACGGCTCGGCGTGTCTCGCGTATAATGCACCGTGTATCGCTTTCTCGATCTCGTCTCGGTGGCTCCTCACGTGACCGCGTCTCTCTATTGATTACGCGTCTGTGCATGCGCCCTCGCACAAATTTGAGCGCGAGGGGTGGCCGCGCTCTGCTTCTGCGAGATGCGCTGTTTTCGTGCCGGCCGTCGCTCGCAACGCGACGTACCTTTTTTGTCCGAGGCCCCTTTTCGGAGTGCGTTCGCGCGAGCCCCGCCTCCCCCGCGTGACACTCGCAACATGTGCTCACACTTGACAGCGTGAACCCAACGATCCGCTGCAAAAAAGGTACCTTTCACTTCTTCCGTCACTTTTCTTCTTCCCTAGCTGACCTTTGTGCTTATCCTCTCTCAGACGTTGTTCTTAATCCGACCATTTCTGGTCAACCACCAATTCACTCTGGTTCAAAAAAGGCATCCTCCAATTTTGGCAACGGTTCAAAAAATTTTTTTCCCAACGGTTTGGAAAATGTCGACTTTTTTTGATAAGTTAGGTCAGTGTTTGATCGATAAGACGGTAATTTTTATGACTGAACTAATTTTTTGTACTTTTAGTAGAAGAAAAAAAAAGAAAAGATTTAAAGTTGGTAATGAGATCAAACATCTGAGAGATGTCCCTCCTTGACCCAAGATGACCCTGCGGTCCGAAAACGACTGACTCATCAAAATGGTTCAATGTGTTTTGATCGGATTGAAAAGTTTTCCATTCATGAAATTGTGATTAGGTGATTGTGAATGATGTGGGTGAAAGGGAAGAATGGAAAAGCAAATCTGGCCTATTTTTATTTACGTCCGAGGAAAACGTGACTGCGTGTTCGTGTCGACGGACTTCACCTGTTCCTAATATAGGCTGAGCTTTTTGCACGGAAGAATGTTCATAGACTTGATATCGATTTTGAATCCTGTCGCGACTAAGGTCGTTGAATTAGTTCCTAATTATAAATTTCTTTTGTTCGAACGAATAATTATTCACTAAGATGTTTCTGATAAGAAAAAAATGCTGCATTTTTTTCCCGATAAGATTTGTTGATTTTAAAATCTTTTTTTTTGGATTGTGAAGAAGATGAATGAGTAGCATATTTTGCTGGAGGAATTTGTTCGTTGAAATTGAAATAAACGCGAATGAAAATCAAATTGGATTACAGGAGAAATTGAAATTGAAAATAAGATGGGGGGTAAATGGCTCGTGAGATATATTGTTGTTGGTACGCTAGCGTTATCGATTTGCAATACTCGAGACAGACACCAAAAGTGTAAGGATGGAAACTTCGATGCAATTCTGACAGATGTTGCTTATGTCAAAGTTTTAATCAACTGTATGAACTCACAACGCAATTTGTAACCAAATGAATTCCACCAGATTCGTACTCCTGAACCAGCGAGAAAATATTTGCAAAAAGAATGTACTTTCGCAAAATTAAAAATTGTAATCGCAACGTTTGTCTTTCAATTTCTTCGTTTTTGTCAGTCTCGAAAATAGAATGGTAAAAAAAGCAGTTTCGCACAGTCATCAAGATTGAATTTGAAATGAAATGCGATTTGTCGGCGGAGAAATGTTTTTGCATCCGAGAACGATGATAGCCTCTCCTTATCCCGCTCACGACATTTCCATTTTCCGCATTTGACTGTTGCGTGATCGCTTTTAAAACGTAGAAACAACCGGAGGTGACTGATTCGAATGTAAGTCGCATTACGTGTGCCATCATTCCATAGGTTTCGCTTACCGCATTGCAAATTCCTATGGTTTCAAGAATTTAATGCTCCAAGCCAGACGTGATCGTTTCGCACGATTTTGCTGGAATTTGTGACGATTTGGGTCTCAAGGGGATGTTGTCACTTTCGAATTGTTTAAACCGCCGTTTATTGGTTACAAAACAGACATTTAATTGTACGTCAATCTCACTCAATTGTAATTTAAAATAATCTCACAGATTTCAATTGAATTTTAACTTGAATTTCAATTTAATCAAATGAATGTTTTCTTATGTTTGTTATTCAAAAGTTAAAGTTACAGTAAGACAAAAAAGTGAGAATAATTTCAGTACAATTTGATAAAATAAAAAAAACGTAAAATTATCGACTAAACCATTCGTTGTAATGGATTGTCTCGCCTAATCGTTCGAGAAGTCTATAAGCAAAGTGTTGCCAAACTCGAAAGTTTTTCTACCGTAATCGATACAGTGCAAAGTTGGATATAATTTATTAACAAAAAAGAGGTTAAAAGCAAGGAAGTATATCGATCGCAATAATTTACACTTTTATTCATTCACCTTCCGTCGTCAATCAGACTAATGCAATTTTTCATTTGATTTGACACAATTTTTATAATAAACAAAACAACAATTGTAATGGAAAATTTTTTTTCTTAATTAACTTTTGTTCCGCATTATTCACCAACTGAAATAAATTTTCAAACGAAATAAATCCGCGATAAACCGTATAAGTTCCACAACACCCAGTCGTGATTTATCCAGCCATTGATAACAAACAAACGATACCAGCGTTTATCTAAGCAAACGTTCGGCCTATAAAAAATCAATGGGGGTAGAAACCATTTAATATCAAATTAATGATCTCACATGAATCATTCGGTTTGTTTCAGATTATTTGTTTCTGTGTATCCTGCTGTGTTATAGTTAGTAAGCATAAAATCTCGGATCTATTTCGATCAACGGTTTGACAATAAAACTTGGCAATCGGTGGCTAAAATATAATCCCGACGATGAGTACATGCTCGCGACTTGTCAGAAGCTGGCTGCCAAAAAGTCAGTCATTGCTAATGAGATGGACATGCACTTTTAGTAATCCCAACACACCACAGTTGCAAATTTCAACGTCTATGAAAATCGGCAAACAATTGACATAACGTTTCCAAGAATAACTGAAACACGCTGACGCAAAGATTCGTCTTTGTCATGGATAAGTTTTTGCGGCGAAAATATACGCGAGACAGAAAATTCGACGAGATTCTGCCACCAAAGTTTACGATCTACAATAATGCCTCCGGTTGGTTCAAAACTAAAGTTACATCAAGTTTTAAGTTATGCACTCTGAACGTGACATATTTTTGTTCAAGGCCGTTGATTGACGGGTTATGAAAATTCGTTTTGGTTTGTATATTTTAAAAGTGCAATTTTTCGATGGAAAAAAAATCTTCGTCAGAGAGTCACAGGTTTGGGAAATTTTCTTTCCTGTCTGTCTCCTCGGATGATGATCATTGTTCAACATTAATTACAGTTATCGCTGGGTTATTATCGGATGCCGGCTTGGAAATGGTGGCTTATGGTAGATCAATATATAGCAAACAGAGATACCAGCCTGACTAGCTCAGTTTGAGAAAAGTAAATACTCTATAGCTAAGCTTCTGATTAGGTGATTCGGCGAGGTATCAAAGTTGGGAAATTAGAAATGTTTATTGGAAGATTGGATTATTAGATTTGAGTCAAGTTGTTTATTTGGAAATATTCCCGTTCCATCAATCAATCAATATCAATGTCAGGATTGATAGGATACGAAAACTCATATTTCATAGAGAAAAAAGAAAACGTTCCAAAAATGGAATTCTAACTCTCAAGTGCTCAAGAACAGAAGTCAATTTTCATCATGATCATTTTTTTTGTTCAAAATTTGTTCTCAACAAAAAAAAGCTTGCAACAAAATGTTATCATTTGTTCCAATTTAGATTTTTTAGATTCAGACTGAGCAATTGAGGGTTAAAAATTTCATTTCACATTGAATCTAAATCAGTTTGTTATAGAAAAAAAGAGATGAATTTCATTGGTTATTGTTTGTGCTTTCAGGAAGACGGTGATTTCAAGGTAAAGTGAAGAGCGTGTAGGATGTCAGGGCAAAGGACTATCTGGTGACCTAGTACCATCTCCGTTCGGGTGTCCCTCGATGCTTACTTTACGGTTGGTGTCAACTCACTTCTTGAAACAACCATAGGCAGTGCCCTGTGCCTGGAAAAAGGGGCCTATAATGTGCCGCGATCGGGACATGAATCCAGAACTTGTACCATTGCCGGATCATAAATTCTAAAACGTCGATTTATACCTGAGCGTCGTCGCGAGACAAAGTTTAACGCAACCTTAACAAGTGCGCGGACTTGAACCCACAATAAACGACCCTCCTATCGTCCTCCTCTTCTTTAACTGTCCAAATAGTGTCGTGTTCGTCGCAAGATGGAAAAACGCAGTGTAGTTATTAAACCCGGTCGATGTTGATAATAGTCGCAGCAACTTTCGATGCATCGACTCTTGGATGACAGCAGATTAAGGTACTCCTTCCGGTGATAGTCACGACATTGTTAAACGTGGTGATTCACCTGACACATACTTCAGACTGAACTCCCTGTACTTCAACCTGTGGAGAGTCGTGAGAGAGTGCATTGTGAGTATCAATTTTTTTGAAAACAAAACTTAGAAAAAAAATAACAAAGCTAAGCCAAATCCTGAACTAGAAACTGGCCGATAGCCAGACTGGCTCTGAAGCGATTTCTGCTGGCTGAAACTTCTCTCTTGCTGACACATGTTCCAAACCATACGCTGAAAAAAACGTTTCTTTTTATTCTAACTTGACTAATCCCTGAAAAGAAATTGTCGAAGGATGAAAGTTTGCGAAATTGATCATCGATTTTCTAAACTCACGTTTACGTTTGAAGTGTTCATTAAAATAATTTCATTCTATTAATTCAGAATTTGAACTTTGATCATTCAACATGAAAGCCTATAATTGGGATTTAATGATTTAGTAAATTTGATCGACAGTTCTAATCAAGGAACTGACGTTATAAAGCACTTCAATGGGTTCCAATTTGTGGACGTTATTTAACACTTACATCCTAGAACTTTCGTTCCAGTTTTACATTGAACAAATAAATGTAACTTTTTTGCACAAACAGCATTAAAATAAAATATACATTTAAATATTACAGTAATCATTTTAATTCAGAACATGTGAATCGACAAAAAATTATCAGAAACTGAACACAGTTTTTAATGTTTGACTTTTTTATAATACAAAGTCATTGACGAAAAGTGATTGAGTAAACAAAAAAAAGTGCTATCTCTTGTGAATTGTCCGTGTAAAATACGAATCGTTTGACTTGTCTTTCGCCCTCCAGTCAATTAACTGTAATGTTGAAAATCCCCCTCTGAATGTTTTCGTTAAGTAGGGTGTGTGATTCAGTGAAACAGGTGATTCAGTTTCGAACAGATCACTCCTTTCAACTTTGTTTGTTCTGTTAGGGTGTATCTGCAATAATAACCCAATAAATCCCTCGGCTCTATTTTCACCGGGATGACGAGCGTTGCGATTTAGTGACGTGACAAACATGAAAATTTCCTACGATCATTAAATCAAAGACACAACTTTACTTTTCCTTTTCCAACGTTTGTCTTTCTTAAAAAATGAGCCAACATTATGTTAAGAAATGAAAAATGAAAAAAAATTAGACACCGACAGAAAGTAACGAGACCGTTTGGCCTTGGTGAAATTTGTCATCGCGTCGCAGAGTCTGATAATGTTTCTGTTGAATCAGCTTGATTAATGCGACATCAACAGAACACATAATTTTTGCACGCCAAGTAAATTGCATTGGGATAGGTATTTTTTTCTTACATTTCATCAGAACTCGCGATGCAAAGTCCAGTCAGGTCGGTATCAATGAAAATTCAATGTCCCACGTGATTTCGTAACTCCGATTAATCCGAATTGCCGGTCGAAAGTTTCCACGATCTTCTTTCTTTTTCATCGCGAGGAATATAATTGCGTCGCGTGGCACCTGTCCAGCCGATTGCGTAAAATAAATCGTTATTTTGGCTTAGCCCGGTGTTCTGATCCTGCGCCCGTGAAATCCAAATCGAAGCCAGTTCTCGCCGGACGGCAGACGTTGCGACGTCTTTATTTTTAATACCCGCTAAACGGTCGGTCGCGAGCAAAATCAAAACAGTCCCGATAACAATTCTTTCGGTTCGATGCCGACTGGACAAGAATTTGTAAACAAAGTTTGACGTGTTAGAGTGGAAGGAAGCATTTGGTTGTTGGTGCGTCCGATGTGTGGTTCAAGAGAGAAATCATGATAGAAATAATCAAAAAAAGTTGGGGAATGAAGTATGTTAACGCTGCTTTTTGTTGCAATGATGGTCAGTGCGGCAGTGGGTCGCGGTGCAGGCGTACTGGGATGAGACGTCCTCAGCAGGAACCTCTTCATTATCATAACCATCAACATAGATCTTCGAGTAGCCCTACGCGCTCCCGACAATCTCAAAATAAGGCAAGTTGGGTGACAAATTCTACATTCTGCTCTTTAAAAGAATTAAACTTAATAATTTTGAATATTCATCTCTGTTTATTAACTTTGATTAAAGAGATATTATTAAAATACTTTAAGGGTAGTCTTTTGGTCTTCTATAGATTCTGTTGACATCTTTTGGTTACGAAATACTTTGGAATACATTTAAAATACTTGAGGCCTTACAAATTTTGAGACTTTAAAGACTTACAACTAGATGTAGTATACTTTAAAATACTTTGAAATACTTTAAAATAAAAAAATCCTAATTTACCATTTCAGAATTGTTTATAATTCCCTTTCAATCATTTCAATATAATTAATTAAAATTATCAATTCGCTAAGGTGATTAAAATACTCCAATTAATAACAAAAATATTAAGTTAATATTGAGTTGTTGTATTCATTATAACATGAAAAACTCATTCAACATTTTTTCAATTCAATTGTTTTATAAAAGTATCCATTGAATTGAGACTAACAATGACAAGAATTGTTAGAATAAAGAAAATGAAAATATTGTTACTTGCGATGAAGTGGATAATGTTGAATTTTGTGATTGATTTAAAAACAGGAAGAATCCCGACTGGCGCGAGTGAAACGAGTACTAACAGGGACATTGCTTGGTCGGAGCGGCGGTTCAAGTCGAGTGTTCGGCGCGCCGCTAGACGAGGTGGAGCAGTGCCTGGACACAGGAGTGCCGTATGTTGTACACCGCTTGAGCTGTTACATCGAAGAGCATGCGTTCGACAACATCACGATTTTTCGGCTGTCCGGAGGAAATCCCAGACTTGCCGAGCGTCTGAGAGCCTCGTTCGAACGTCGTGGCGATGCCGATCTGGAAGGCGCATCTTGTCCTGCGACCGCGGCGACTCTTCTTAGACAGTATTTGAAGGAGCTTCCTCAACCTCTTGTGCCACCTACTTTGATTACGAAATTGTTACAAGTTTATTCTAGTAAGAACAAAAACTACATCTCAAAATTATAACATTACAAAATTACAATATTGCTTAGATACTTTAGTTAAGTTTACAAAAAAGTAAATCGAAATTTTGATATGATTTTTAATTTTTGAATTAAAATTTCTTTTCAGCCGATCATTTAAATAACTACGAATTTTGGATATCAACGACTAGAGAACTTTTGTCAACGCTACCGTCTTCTCATTATCATCTGCTCGGCTACCTTGCGATTTACTTCAACAAGTACGAGTCACAGCACCAGCGAAACGCCGGCGTAGCCAACGTGTTCGCGCCCGTCATATTTCCGTACGTTCCGCCGGCGACAACTCTTTTCACGGACATTTTGATCGCGGCCAACGTGCTTTTCAGCGACCGGTGAGTTACGCAGCTCTTTTTCTTTCACCCCGCTTCAACATGTTTATCTCTAATCCGACGAGAGCTTTCATTTCATTTTTATAATACATATTCATTCTCTGAAAGCTCCTTCTCTACTCGTTTCGCTTGTACAATTTTTTTTACACTTTTTTTACTGTCAACTTTACATCTTTTTTGACATGAATTTTTATTATTGAAAAAATGTTCGCTTCAACTTCACTTTATGAAAAAAAAAGAGAGACAGAAAAGTTTGAATAAATAACAACTAGTTTGTTCTCTAAAATAGTTCAGAAATGTATTAAAAGTGGAATGATTTATGTACCTGTTGACAATTTGTTGTTATTGAAAGAGCGAGAGAAAAAGTTCGGGGGAATGAAAATAGAATGATTATTAGAGACAAAAGTTTCGATGACGTAGAATTCGACCTTTGAGAAGTTCGGGTGATCGTGGTTGAAATTTTTCGGCATTACATCATCGCCCTGATCTATACCACGGTTATCACGTGTTTATCATTTATCCGAGTCTGGCGCACGAAATTTCTGTGACCAAGCATGTTTGTTTTAGATTCGCATTGTACACTTCCGGTCTTTGAATTACTTTGAATACGAATCAAATTGAGAGGTCTTGTTGGTTTTTGTTTAATTAATCATTCATTATCATTTAATTTCTACTATATCAGAACCGTATCTAATTGATTATTTTTACCTCATTATTTACGATTCAATTTAATTCTTAAACTGTTGCTAGTCGATAACATTTTAATTACGACTTGTACGGTTCGTTGGAACGTTTATTAATCATGCAAAAGATGATTAGAGCGTTCGATCCGGTTTTATAATGTTGACATTTTTGTTTCAAGAAAGACGCTTATTGTTGGTTTAATTTGTAGTAAAATGAAACATGCGCTATGACAGCTATTACAATGAACAATCGATTCTTTCATTACTCCACGGAGACTCATTTTCTTTCACAACATAGTGTACGACGGTTTGTACGCGACTTATTATGTTCCATCGCACTTGGCGCAAACATTTAGATTATGCGCGATGATAAAATTCTTTGTCAATTCTTTGAACGTTGTTTTGCATTTTTGTTCTCGTAAAATGTTTTTGTTAGAATATTTTTAGCGTCGATTCTAATAGGCGAAATATTTACAACTCATGTTGTTGAACTCAAAGTAAAAAATAAAGCGGACGATTTCTCATGCTCCAAGGTGAAATTATAAATAATAAATAATCTATATTTTTTAACAAAGTTCCCCCAACGCTATAGACTTCTGTAATTTTGCTTTTTTTCTCGATAGCACTTTTTAATCTGCTCAGTTGTTTTGTTCCACTTTGAATTTTTTTTTATTCATCTGTTCGCTTCTCTTAACACCTTGACAGTGCTAAAACTTCAATGAAAATTACATTGCACTTTTTACTACACACTTTTCTTCATCATTCGACCTTGCAAAATTGAATACAAGGTCTCGCGCGATCAGGCAAACTTCCCGGTTTTTGGGTAATATTTTTATTCTTCCTAAAAAGGCTAAAGTAATTGTGCGGAAAAGGAGCAAGAAAAAAAAACAAGAGAAGTTGATTGGCGACTGAAATAAATAGCGTCCGCCAACGCATTTGAGCGGAAGCATGGTCAAACATGAATCTTTGAACATGCAAGTCGCAACAAAGATGAATGTGAGCAACTTTGGCAAATATCACTGATTCAAAGCAAAAGTTCATTTTGCGTTGAAAGTGGTTTATCGCGGGGTATTAATAGAGCACCGGCGCGTCCATAATTTATTGACACTAATATTAGCGACGGAATGACGAAAAACACACGAACCCATTTGTTTGAGGTCGTCTTTGACGTTGTATTGCTCGGCTGAACGCCGAGCGTTATCAGTGAATCAGATTGCTAAGACTTATCAGTTGGAATTAAATTATTGATCGACGCGCCAAGTGTCGTCGATTGAGTTGCGAAAATTTACACATCGAGGGTGTTTCGTTTCGGTGTAAAACACGATCCGGAAAATTGCACGATGATATGCACTATGAATACAAAAGTCGGATCGACTGGTCAATTAAAAAATAGCCGTGTCATCTTTCAATTTGTGGTTTCGATTGAAAGCTACAATGAGTGATCAACATAGTACAAGATGCAAATGTTATTGTGAAGAGGAATCGGCATAAGGTGATTTCAGTTACGTGCGGTCATGCACATTTGCATGGATTGACTTTATTTTGCATCAATGAGATACTAGGAAAATCCGATTATTGAACTTAGTCTGAGTTACTTCATCACAATCCAAGATAAGCTACTCATTGAGTCGTTGTGATTCTTACATGGCTTATTAATTAGTCGCATTTTAATCCTCAAGCTAAATTGAAACTAAAGTTAAAATTGTGTATAAGAATTTAAAACACAAATAAAAGCGTTCAAAAAGGAGCTCAACATTTTTTGTGACATTTTTTTTATTTAAAAACTGATCTGATCTTGAAATACGGGTCAACAAATTTCATTTTGACTTTAGTTTTGTGACGAGACACGGTCAGGTCGAATGTGCAAAGTGAAATATTTGGGAAGAATTTGCGCGGGAAATTCAGTTCATTTTGTGACAAAGTAGATGCTGCGATTGTGATGCAAAAATCCCCGTTGCATAACAGAGATCGAATTCGCGAAAACAGTATCGAATGACTGTTGATAGGAAATGGGAAGACGATATCAAACTGCACGATTAAATCCGTTTATATGTCGGAATATTCGATGTCAGAAATACCATCCCCGAATGAAATTGGTTCATAAAACAGTTTGCTCGATAGTTAAAATTGTCTATATCGAAAAAAATTGTGGCAAATTAGTATTGCAATTTTTTCTTCTTGAAGTCATATCCAGAAATCAATTCGTACGAATGTCAAACGATGGCAATCAAGTTTATTGAAAAGTTTTTGAAAAAAATGAAAAGACATATCGACTCGTCAATGACGTGTCGTCATACACTTTTTCCAAAAGTTTGTATTTACAAATTTAAATTGCGATTATTATCTTGATTAAATAATGTTTCAATAGACAGTTTCATACCAGGAAAGATATTGTTAATTTTAAAAAGTCGTTTATTCGAACTTGAAAATCAAATAACCAAGAATGAAAAAAGATTTATTTTTAAACCATATCATTGCCTGATCTCCTCGAAAAGAGAAAAAAATGTAATTTTTTCCTCAGACCGTAATCGATGAAATACAAATAATGTAAATTTTGTAATTCCAACATTCCTATACCCACTTTGCAACATTGTTTCTGTGCTAAAAGTATTGAAGAATGAAAAAAAATCCTTTTATCCGAAAATAAAAAATTGCATTTTGCTGTCGAGTTTTATCAAAAATGATGGCATAATCTATTATTTCTGCCAACCTTCAGCAGCTCAAAATTGGTTTGTTTTTGTTTTGCGAGCGTTAATTGCCAAATGCCGAAAGACAAGTTTACTTTTTTGATTGTGTTGTATCGATTGAAGGACTGGAAACGGGTTCCTTGCGCACCAACTGGTAAATATTTATCAGGAAGGATCGAACGAGAAGTAGAGATGATAAGAAAAGGGAGAAAATAAAAAAAACCTGTATGGCCAAGTGGAAACACGTGCTTCGTGACCTTGTATCTTTTATTCAACCGATTTGACTTCCATGTCTTTTTGCCGCCCCTTTTTTAAGGTACACGTGCACACGTAACTTGGTTTGGTCATCTTATAAAAATTCATTCCAAAATCAGCCAGAATCAAATCAAAGACAAAAATCTGTCCAACTGAGATGTAAACAAAAATTTACGACAAAGTAAATATTGACAAATTTTGACAAAAAAATTCGGTTTCCAAAACCACAGAGACGTTTGGAAAAACACGCACTGTTCAATAAAGTTGCTTTCATAATCTCGTTTGAAATCGTTGGGTTAACAAAGTTACATCCAACTTTACAGTTTTAAATTTAAATGGATTACATTGTTGGGATAACCGCGTAAACCGTTGGAGTATTAGTTGGCTTGGCAAGCGTGTCACCACGTCAGCGAATAAAATTAATTGTTCAGCCACAAGTTTACTACCGAATGACATTTAAATTCGTAACAAATTATTTCTTACATCATTTTATTTTAGTTGTAGAAAAAAAAGCATCCGTTCAATAGGTAATAAAAATTGTGTACTTATTTGTCGGTAAAAAAAATTGCTAGTAATTTACGTGCCAGAATTACTCACAATTTAAAACCTAGATTAAAGTTACGAATAATAAAAACAATGTCTTCTTTACTAAGACGCAGAATTAATTCATCTCGTAAATAATGAAACGAGATTTGCGGAAAAAGTTTGATAACTTTGTTTTTTGCTTGATACCTCTTTAATAAACTTTCTCGCGTTGAGCGAACTGATTTTTAAACTCGTAAACAAATTTAACAAGCAACCTGCTTGTTTGTTTATTGTTTTTATCTCATCTACGTTGTTTACACTTGCTTATCCAGGTCAACCTTATTTTTCTCGATCTCAAATAATTTCAAACGCGTTAATTGAACAAACTTGCATTAGATTTTTTCTCGTCATTTATAAACCACTGAGATTCCGATCATTTTTGATTGCCGGTCAGAAACGATCAGACTCATAGTCTGGCAGAGGCATTTTTCTAGCATTCGTCAGAGTGATATTTGCAATATCAATTTACATCCGCGAAAACTACGCAGTTTTTAAATTGTATTTCAGATTGGCACGCGATGCCAGGCTTATTTTATTTGATTATGTCGCGGACATTCCTGTCCATGTCGTTCACCGATCGTTACAGGAAAACTATAAGAGAACGAAAAATAAATTCAACGAAAAAAATAAATCAGTCATCAGATGAGAACAATTATTTATACTTTTGACGCTGATCTCATTGAGTTCTGAACAAACATTCATCTCTTGTGGACATGAATTATTATGTGGTGACACATCCGGCTAAAAATCAAATTTTCTGCGATTCCAAACGGCGGAAAATAAATATCAATCAAACCTCGAAACGTCGAGGTTTGGAAAATGTTGGTTTTGTTTTAGTTCGTTATTTTATTAATAGTTATTTGACATGTCGTTCAAAAGTTCCACGAATATTATTAGGATTGAAACAAAATCGATTATTCGCGAAAGCGATTCCGGCGCCGGTGACCTTCGGAGTAAATTTTACTTGGTAGATTGAGCGTTAATTGAACGAAATTGAGCGAAATTATAAGTCAATTTCAACTTCTTACACTTGCTAATAACGGTTGTAAAAGTTCAATCGCGAACGAGCTCGCGAATAAATAAATATTAGGACAGATGAATTAGTTGTTAAACAAATCATCAGTTCGTCTATGTTTTTTATTGGCTATCAATTGACCGACAAGTCTAGTGCTGGACAAAAATGTGTGTTGGGATGAACTGGTTCGAACGATCGCTCTGGCTTGACCCGTCGGGTCACAGTTCACTGTACTTATTTTAGGGCAAAAATTCTGTCGCATTAAGTACCGCGCAAACATTGTGTAACCGCATACTCTCTAAACATTCAGAAAATTGTACTTTCTGTGTCAGAAAAGTTTTTATGCAAATAATTATTTCTGAACTAAAAGTTATTTTTTGTTCAACTTCTTAGTTTCTCAATCCTTTTATTTACTTGTTACTTGATATTTTTCGTTTCAATCCAAACCAATAGATGAATTTTTAAATTTGAATTGGACTCTTTTTTTGTTACTTAATAAATTATACTTGTTGTAATGATATTCATCAAAACTATAAACGAATCCTACATTATCAAATTTTCCATTTGCTTGAAATTGCAAAAAGGAAATTCTATGAATTATGAGACCATTAAATGTTTTATTGCCCATTACATTAGTAATCGCGTTTAGATTCCATGTTTAGTTTTGCAATAATATTATTAATAATAACGTCCGTGACATAAATCTTCAATATCTTTTCAACTGTTTTCAATCCGTTTTGTTAATTAAACGCTTTTATTTCTAAACGTAATTCAATTTTGAAAAATTCTTCCCGTTATTAACTGTACCAGACAAAATTTACTGACTCGTTTAACAATCGTTCTAGTTTGTCATTAGAATTTACAATCACATTCTGGAACAGCAAGATAAGCAGTGTATCTTCAGAAACGGAAACACATTTAAAGATGACAAGCGAGCTCAACGGCGCAGATAAAAAGGTCTAAATGAACGGAGTTTGTGATCTATAGCTGGCCTTGACATGAGAATACATTTCAAGGACACGCAGTCCAGTTACCCTCAAACGTAGTAGAAGAACAGTTTGGTGCGAAGAAAGTTGCCCCAGCTGCGAAATAATATACTACGTCGTTTGGTCTACTACTATTTTATTTTCTCGTCTCTTAGTCATCTTCATGGGCTGCAAATACCCACCTCCGCTTATCCGTAAATCTTATAATTTTCTGCAATCGACTTCAAACTCAAATTTCAACCCTTACGTTGACACAATCTAACATAAACTATGTTTCTGACTTTTAAAAGCCAACATTTCGTAGATAGAAAAAAAACAACCAACAAAATTTGTAATAATTTTTGTTATCATGAAAATTGTGATTTTTTCTGGATCTGTCAAACACAAGCTGTGAGTTGAAGAACGAGAAAAATGTACACAGTAAACATCAGTCATCAATTGAAAAAGCGAACTTTAATTTTGTTTTGAACGTTTGACCTCAGTTTTCAAAGTCAATAGTGTTTACAAACATTGCGAATCGCATTGATTGCGGACTTCTTTTTCCAGATTGTCAATATATTCATCGTGATGTAACGTCTGGCTTTATTATTGTTCTATACTTCTTTCCTGATTATTTTATGGCATCGAGCAAAAGCTTGTTACGGTCATCGTCGTTGATTATTGTTAACGGTGACATTTGCACTACAATCGGTCAGCATGGCGCTTCGCCAAAGGTTACATAATGTTGTACCCTTATTAAGCCTTTGTCTAAAACAGTTTTCTTTGAAAAACAAAAAATCGGATTTTCGCTCCGAGAAATAAACACTCCGCGGGTAAACAAACGATGATTTCAATTTGCACGAGTAAACAAATTATTGCGGATGACACGATTTTTCTTGATTAATGTGTTTACGAATCGCGCTTTTACCATTTCTTTTTTAGCACGTGCGCAGTCGTCTTCATACAGCTCGGAATTAAATTGTAAGGCGCCGCGTCACGGCTTCAAAACGTGCACAAAAAAGGAGAGTCTACTTTGCACTGACAATAAGAAGTTATCGATCCCAAAGATAACCCGGCCTATAGTTCTTCCTATATTTTTTTGTTCATTTTTTTTTTCTTAAGAATATGATGATTCATAAATTATGCAATTGGAAAATATCATTATGTAACTTGTCAAACACTTCAGAGTCCAACGACCGTGATCCAGTTGGAGAAATGGAACAGTGACATCAGTGTCCGGGGATAGTACTTTCTTTCATTTTCTCCCTTTTTTTATGATTTGAAAATGAGTCTGTGAAAGATTTTTCTAGTTTTTTTTGTTCAATTTCAATTATGTTGGGATTGTAAAAATGAGGATTTTTTTATGTTAGATAACAAAATACGAGCTTTTATTATTTTTGACATTTGTGGAACTTGCAACATCTGCTACTACTGAAGCGGCGGGTTGGCTGTCATCAGTTTACTTTTGTGAGGAGACGTGTTTACGTGCAGCGATAGACCGGGATACTTTTTTAAATCCCCATACGCGAACGTTTCAAAGCGATAGTTGTTATTCAATATGCGGAAGACAAATATTGTGCTTGAACTGTCAACTAAGAAATTCACCCTCAACGTTTCGTCCCAATAAGCTACAAAGTGACGTTGCAAAATTAAAAACAAATGTGAGAAATTTTACAATTATTGAAGAGAATGATTTTTGTAATTTTTTTTTCGACAGAATGTTGATAAGTGTTTTAAAAATAGTGTTAACAAAATGAACCGTTGAAAATATACAAAGCAATTTGGGTTATTGATGGAAATTAATTGAAACTGAAACGAATGTGTGAGGTCGTTGGTAAACACGTTGCGCACCTCGTACAAAACAGTTCGCGGCGTAATAATAAGCTCTGGTTCAAATTTAAGGGGATCGGTTGTCGGTTGGCATGTCCGAAAATAGTTAATCGTTGACGTCAAAGGTGTGCCTTATGCACATGCATGCCACATCACGCCAATTGCTCTCATGCCAACTTTTTAATTGTCCAACTTTGTTTACACGGCACCGCTGAAATTTTAACTCCTAACAATTTCCTAATCACGTTATCATAAAACATTTACAACCCAGAACTTTGATCGTTTGCGCCAAATGTTACCATCGAATTCCAACCAATCATATAGTCTATGTAAACTTCAAAAAAAAAAGATAAAAGATAAAAAATCTCAAATTTACAAATTTGATCGCGCCTTGTTATGAAAACTACGTTTTAAAATATGTTGTAAAATCGTTTTGTAAAATGTTGTTTGAAAAAGAGAATCTGAGAATAAAATCGTTGACCGAAAGAAAATTTTCCATAAGAAAAGTTTGCTTATTCACGTGACAATCAACGTCGAGATTGTTTTGTAACAAATTTTATTATCGTCGCTTAACTGGCGGACGTTTGAAGAATGGGATGACTATATAAGTATACATTTGAAAACAATTTTTGGACACATAATTCTTGGCGCAAAGTTCTCTTGGCGTAAGTTTCATCTATACGCGTAAACATCTATATTTACACGTAACCGCAACTGAAATAGAAGATTCTCAAGCGATGACGTCATTTGCAAAAAA
Source organism: Telenomus remus (assembly GCA_020615435.1). Classification (NCBI taxonomy): domain Eukaryota; kingdom Metazoa; phylum Arthropoda; class Insecta; order Hymenoptera; family Scelionidae; genus Telenomus; species Telenomus remus. The sequence continues at coordinate 15,420,706 of CM036336.1, read as the reverse complement.
AGTGTGGCCCTTAGTTCGCGAAGTACGCACGACGCCCGGCATAATCGAGATCGGCGTGGAAATACTCCGGCGAACCGGTTCCCCGATAGTCGTGAGCTCACAGGTGCATATGCAGGCACTCTTATCAATTTTTGTCTACAATGTTTATACCTGGCACGATTCCATGCGCAATCTCGACTGCTACTGCGATTACAAAAATTGTTTACTCGATGGTAATCATTAGAAAATTATAGCTACAACATTATTCCGTTCATAAATCGGTCCAAATACGACCAGTTCATTTGCAACCATTTTGTTTAAACATATCCAAAAACAATACTTGAAAAACAAATGATAAAAAACATGTTGCAAAATGTTTTGTTTGATAAAAATAGAATGTTTTTAACAAGAGAAATTGTTTTCTTATCTGTAGTGCATTATTGTTCGAAGTGGATGAATGGAATATTTAGAATTCTAAGTGTAGAAACTGTGAGTTCAAAATATTTTTGAATTGCGAGTAGTATTTATTTCTCTTTTTTTAAATTTCGCTTTGTTGTCGCTATTTTTGCTACTTAAAAATACAGTTCAAATGATGGGAAATCCCTAGAAACACTTTGGAGCGATACCAACTATGGATTTTTTAAATTCTGTTTTCATTTATGGTCAAGTAAACATTCTGTATGTTCTCGGGCTTTCATATCAAAACAAACTGGGAATTCCCCAAACGCAACCCAAACGTTGCGAGTAGAATGCAGTGAATCTATGAAGACAATTTCCATACAAAATTTAAAGAAACTTCCTTTTTGCAATGAAAATAAAATTTCCATTGGTATAAATTGCAATCGACCATAATTAATCAATGCAGTTTACTTATAAAGAATATTATACTTGGATTTGTGTTATTGAACTCGACGTAAAAAATGTTACGATTTCTCTTTTTTGTTCAAGGCAAAATTGGGTATAATTTGTCTCTTAGTCAGTTACAAGATCTGTTACAAGAAAATGTTGCTTATTAATGAACAAAACATATGGATGTAAATTTTTGGAATGAAATTGAAAAAAAATCGTCATTTCGAAAGATTACAATTAAATGCAATGATGCAATTAAGTCGGAGACTGTTGAACAAATGAAAACAGCAGCATAAAATTTTGCTTGTCATTTTTCGTTGTAAAAAAAGCACTCGTTCCGCAAAAACGTCGTGCAAATTACGTATCGCTGCTAATATGCGCTCGGTTGGTGAATAATTGATGCCCATTTCTCTATATAGCTAAATTACAAATTCGACACATCGATTATGTTATTGGCAAACGATCATTTACCGCGATAAATTACATTGATAAGATAATAATTGTTGCATTGTACGTCTGATGACAGCTATTTTAAAATACCGCACATCTGTGCAGTTTTTTTTTGCATTTCGAAATTTTTTGCAACAGTTTTGAATGAAAAAATTTAATTTTTCCTAATCACTCATCAGTAATCATTTTATTAGCGAACCAGATTTATTTTCATTCTCAATAATTGGTTTCTAAAACGAGCAAACAAATAGATTTATCAATTTTAAAAACTGCTTAATTAGATTTTGGAAAAATTGGGTAAAAAAGACAGGTCGTAGAGTGATAATTTTGTTATTTAATTATCGATAAACCGAGATTATTAAAAGATAAGTGTATTGACTGGACAATTAATTGATTGAATTTGGTAAAAGTGATAACAAGAAGCGCCTAGCGATTAGAATCGCGGAACCTTTCTCGTCCCACCAGGCGCGCTCGGGAAGCGCGGTTATAATACACAGTTTGACCGGCAACCGGCGCTCAGTTGTCCGTGAGTTGCGAAGTGTGTGCGCGCGTTCGCAAGTCGCGCGAAAAAGAGAAATATCGAAACCGGAGTGACGGAAAAATCGGCGCTCGGTTCGCGAGGGACGCGAAACTTTCTCGGGAATAGCCGATGGCAGGAATAAATGTTTCATCGGCGTTTGACGGATTCGCTCTAGCGCGAGTGACACGCTATTGGAAAAGAAAGCTGGTCTTCATGATTACATGAGTGCGCAAGCCAAGTGGCGTACGTGCATGCTGCAACGTTGTAGCGTCCGTTCGAGGGCATGCCGACTTTCCACCTTTTCCGCTTGGTCATTGAGAAAACGTCCGCTGTTTACGCGCCGCGGTCAATGCCAATTTCAAACTGTTTACCATTTCTAACTGTGATTTGAACTGTCAACAATCGGTTTACGAGTTGTAAGTTTTCAACCAGCTGCAAAACTTTTTTTTTTTGGTACCTCAAACAAATAATTAACTGTTTATTTTGAGCCGGAAAATGACGTGCATAATTTAATTATTGTAAAACTGTCTTGATGATTAACTGTGGGATTCATCTAGATGTACTAACCGTACAGTTTGATTTTAATTTCGTTTAACTGTGGAGAGTGGCAATTTAATTAAGAGTAATTGCGTTCCTGTTGCATTTTGCAAGTTGCATTTCATCTGAACGAGGCTGAGCATTTTTTGGGCAGATTTTTTATTAAATTCTTTTATTGGAATGGTTTTTTGGCGTTGCGTGATAAAACTTAATTTGACTCCGGTTGAGGGATCAATTAGTTTCTTGATTTTGATTAATATTTTCATCAGTCAAGGGATAATCATCTTTTTTTCGGGGAATTTATTTGTATTGTCATTTAAAAGTTGGTTTAATAATTCTATCAATATAGGTTGAATTTTATTGAAAGCTTCATTTTATTGTAATGAAATATGAAAATAAGAGTAATGTCTTTTCCTGGTGGATTAATGGATTCAAATCAATTTGACATATCAATATTGACTGAAAACTTAATTTTGTAAATAATTTTTCTGGATTGAAAAATTTTTTCAGGGACTGAATGGGTCATAATTGAATTAACGCAATTAACATTCTATTACAAGTACTTAGATAATCATGAACTAATCGCGATACTTTTATTATCGCTCCAATCTATCTTTTTCTGTAAGAATCTCACATAATTGAAAATAGTATAACAATTAGTTTTATTAATACAAAATACACAACAAAAAACGTAATTTTCATTCATTATTTTATTTCTACAAAATTGTAAATGTAGCATCAATTTTCATTCAAGTTTCAATCAATGCAAATTTCATTGACAATTATTATAATTTGCTTGGGACTAAAAGATTAATTTTTATTGGAATAAATTTTCATTTGAAATGTAAAATTTGCATTTGGAAGTAATGTCAAAGAACTCAACTGTAACTGATTGTGGTTTTAATTGCAATCACTTTGGCGATAACATGAACGTTAAATTTAGCTTCTCAACTTAATTCGCCAAGTTGCAGTGACAACTGTAAAAAAAATTGATCCGTAAAAAGATACAGCTAAACATCAATTGTGCGACGATAAATTTAGCTCGTACGAGGCGTCTCAAATTAAATACCACACGAAAGATAATGAAGTGTCAACTTTGACACATTCTACGCAAAACAACCAGACCAGTTTAATTTAATTTTGTTTTCACGAGTTATCAAAGCAGTGATAATTCATTCATTTATTTCACGCTTGGCCGCCTACTTAGATACCGCTTTTGGTTGAGAGAAAAAAGCGCCGAGTGCGTTTTCCAGCTCAAAAATAGCCCAAAAAATGACTTTTTTGTTTGCCTGTATTTTCGGAACAAGTATCTCTGCCCAGGCGGTGTAAAAATAGCGCCGTTAAAAAAGTTACGACTTTGATATCAACTCAATTAATAAAGAAGTTCACTGCGTCGCGTTTTGGAGATGTAAATAGACTTATTGAGTGTCGACTTGATTTTAATAGGACGCAACTAAAATTCTCACATATCGGAAGAGAGCTGAATGTCGGTTGAGCAGACACAATCAAAGATAATCGATACGATCGCGCAGCGTTGCGTAATGCATTTTCCTAGGAAAACTACCTTGCACCCTAACTAGACAATTACGATCTTATTTTTCTTTTGCCTCGATCAATTTACTGCTTCTCAAGTTTCTGATTTTTTTATTCCTCCGGAAAAAACATTATTGTGCAACTAACTGGGTGTTATAATTTAATCTTTTTTGTTTCTCTGTTAGTCACGTTCACTATTTTGCAGGATCTAAAATTAAATGAACGACAGTTTTCATTTACTAAATTGAATTTCGAAACGAACTGCATTAGAAATTGAAAAATAAAAAAAAAACAAAGACCACAAGTCATCGTACAATAAAAATGTGTATTTGAAAATTACGCATTCTTGTCGCAAAAGATGTTGAGACAAGTGTTTTTCATCGATTGAATCGCTTTGTTTTGACGGATGAAAAAAATGATTTATCATCTGTCAAGTATAAAAATATAAAAACTTTAGACGTTGATTGATAAGATTACAGAACTGATGAAGAATCGTGGTTTTTCTGTTACAGTTGCAACGACTCCGCAAACGGAAAAATTTCAAGTGCAGATCATATTGTCAGCCACGATACGACAGACAACGTCGATCATACCGACAACTCTACTTTGTTTTGTGCACCAAAACGCAAAGATCAGCTTGAGTCTTGCCAAGAAAGGAAGCTTATCAGGTTAGTACCATATGTACTTTTATAATTTTTGAAGTTATTTCAAACTTTTTTCCATAGTTTTTTTCCACAGTTTACATTCAAATATTCAAAACAGAAAATGTCTGTTTTTAATCAACTGATTTGTCGAATCAGAAGTTAATCCTAGTTAATTTTGTTTACCAATTCTAATTGAAATGTTGACATTTTTACAGAAGCAACAGCGAGGAAAGAATTCTGGAGAACTCGAACAATTCTGCGGACAATATTCGCAGAGTGAGTAGCCACGAGGATTTTAATAGTGATAAACATCTGCACATTTTGGCTCCACTGCAGCAAGACATGGGTCACGGAGTGGTACGTGCGAAAGTTCTAATATTATTTTTGTAACTCTCACTGTGCCTCTCTTCGTACAAGTTGTCGCCGTCATAAGAATAAAAATTTATTATCTCTTTGACTGTTTTACCAAAACAACTTCTCTTCAAAGAAGTTTAACTGCCAAATTGAAAGGTGCTTATTTTAATTGTAGAAGATGACTTTACAAAAAAAAAAACAAAAAAGAAAACAAAACAAAATCAAAAAACGTCTATCAAAAAACTTCTCTTCAAAGAAAATTCAACTGCCAAATTGAAAAGTGCTTATTTAAATTGTAGAAGATGACTTTACAAAAGAAAGAACAAAATCAAAAAACGACTATCAGTCAAAAAATAATGCGACTTCTTTTATCCACAGAGATGCAGCGGAATTCCGCTTCACGAAAGAACAAACGTCTCTCCAGTGTCAGCGAAATTTTCGCCGGTACCTTCAACATGCGACGTAACACTCGTATCAGACCGTCTCGAGTGCGACGTCGAGCGGCTCCGAAGCAGCGAGCGATTCAGTCGGAGTATAACTCCACGAGGTCGTCGTCAAGGCAGGCGAAGAAAAGTTCACAAAGGAACTGAATTTGATAACAGTGCAACTAAAGAGAACGATGCTGAGCCAGTGGAAATCTACAATGTGTCGTCGAACACTTCTGTCGTCGGTCCACCTGTACAAAGTTTTCTTGAGATGCTCAGCAGTGGACCCAGTAGGTCACCCTCTCCTGCACGACCACCCGACGATCTTGACGACCCAACCCCAACTAACTGGGGATTCCAACATAGACAAGTAAACGTAAGAACAAACAAAATTAATTGAAGTCAAAAGTTATTTTTTTCTGGTTTGAAATTTTGGTTGGAATAATAAAAATTTGTTTTAGGAATCAGAAGCAAACGCCTCAGAGGCAGTTTTATCGCCTCGCAATTCTCTGTTGATCCCAAGAAGATTTTACTTAGAAACCGATGGAATTCAGTCGGAAGTTCCCGACGTGAGCGAAATAGGATTGAAAAGTCTAGCAAAACAGATAAACGGTCTGAAGAGAAAGATCAAAAGGTACGAACTGGAATTTGAGGAGAATTACGGATACAGGCCGAGCCATTCGGATAAGATGAGCAACAGGGACGTGAAAAGATTGGTCTATGAACTGAGCAAACTGAGAAAAGAGCATAAGATGTTGAAGGAAGGATTGCACGCTTTTCTCACGAGCTCGAGTCTTGGACTGGCCAATAACAACAACCAAGCTCAAGAAAAGTCCAGAACTACGTCCATGGAAGAGATGGTGAGAGAGGCAGAGAGAAAACTAAGTGAGAAGAGAAAGAAGAATAACAGATTGGAGAAGATGGAAGAACTGACTTATGAACAGTTGCTGGACGAGAAGACGGCGGTACAGAAAGCGTTGCTGCATATTGAGAATGCTTTTGGAAGACCTGTTTCGAAAGAGGACCGAGCAGTTGTTAGACCTCTGTATGATAAGTACAGGACTTTGAAGAGATTGCTTATCAGAGCTGGAGCAGTAAGTTTTGATTTTGTGTGCACGAGCACAAATTTATTGACTTTTATAGATGAATGACAAAGACGTAATTGAATGTTGATTAATTACAGAAAAATCAGGACAGTCTTTCGGAATTAGCGACCATTTTGGAGCACGAGACTATGGACTTTACTTCATCAACGCTGCCAGGAAATTCGGGCGAATCGGAAAGAAGAGCTAGTGAGCCAGATATGTCTCACAGGGGGATTTTGGACTGCATTGAACCTTTGGATCAACAACCCACTGACAGTGACAGTCAGCACAGTAGTAGTGAAGGCAGTCGGTGCATCAGAGAAAGCCTTCACTCATTACCTCCGTAAGAATACATTTTAATAGATTGAAAAAATGAAAGTTTATTTGAAAAATGGAAATGTTCATTCTATTGTTGTTGATTTTGTAGAGAAGAACTGGTTGTCCAACAACGAACAACTGCCGAAGAAAAAAGGCGTTTGCGTCGGGCGCTTAAAGAGCTGGAGGCGCAATTTGAAGCGCGGGCAGGACGTCGAATGCAGCGCGAGGACCGCGGGCCTCAGATCACTCTGATCTACGAGTCCTACAAACAAACGAAAGCCAAGCTGAGACTGATTGAAGCGCTGCTCGCGAAAAATTCATAAACGCGATTCAATTTTGACGTGAGTTTCAACACACGCACGTTTAACAAAATATTTATACTTCACGCTAGTTGCGACCGAGTCACTTTTCTATCGTTGTTGTACGATAACGGAAATATTGCCATGACTGTGCTAAGTGGAAATCCCTTACTGTGAATTTCAAGCGAAATGTTGTCACTTCAAAGTAATTGCATATTTCGTTTCATGAGATGAAAATAAAACGATAATTATTTAGTAAGTTATTTCTGAAGAAATGGAACGATTATTTTTCTTTTTTTAAAAAAACTTCATGGGACATATCGTGAACATGTACATATCTGATTGGCATTCAAACTTTTTGGATTTTCGGAAGAAAAAAAGAAGTATAAAAAATGGAAATCTGCAGTTGCGAATAAAGTGACAAATGAACTTCAATCTCAGCGCCTCACTCAAGTTGATGATGTTTCAAAATGAAGAACACTTTTGAATGTGAAAAAAGAGGCAAACATTAAATCTCTGCAATTCATCGGTGACGAGTTCTGACAAACTGTGTTTCGTAGATTTATTTTTGTATAAAAATTTTGTGAATAAGAGAATCTCATTTCATCGTGAGGCAAGTTGTTTCAATGCACATTGTGCTTATTTATGATAAACGTGTCGTTGTGTTCGTCGATCGAACAACAAAGCAACGTTAAATAAAAGCGAATACAAAAGGAACGAAAAACTGCAAGAAGTACAAGAGAACAAAAAGGAATCGCGCATCAAACGCATCGTTCGTTATAAAACATTCGAAGACAATTAATGTTGACTCGTGATTGTTTAATCGGTAACAGTTTTTTTTTCAATTTCAAATGATATTTTTATATTCAATAAACAAAAATAATGAAACAACTGTACACTCAATTTGATTGTTAAATTAAAGTTCTTGCGATTTTTCAACAATTGTTCGTCGCTAATAATACGCATAGAGAAATAAATTGTAACTGTATTGTCGATACTTGAATGATCACAACCAACAAAATGTCACGAGACTGTTCTGCGTTAACCGTTTGCATGAAAATTGCACAGCAGTTGTGTAAATTTGAATGAATTGTTGTCAAATCTTTGTTGTTTTATTTTTCTTCAATTTACTGTTTTATATGTTTTTTATAGGTAAATCATGATGTATTTTCATTTAAAATTGTTTTTATAGTAAAATAAAATTCAATCGTGCCCAAAATTTGTACAATAATTGTGTAATTTTATGAGAAATCGTTGAGATTTTGTGGACAACCAAGTACCTTACCGCGTTGTCACTTTTTAAACATAGAACATAGAACACGTTAACATTCATAAATCAAGAAATTTAACTGCTGAAAGATCAAGATTTTTCAAACAAGTCATTCGTAATAATCAGAAAAGTCAGAATTTTCTCAAATCCAGAAACTTCTTGTTTGCATTTCAACTTTCAATTGATAATAATTACTCGATTGCAGTTTCAACAATCTTGATCGTTCAGTTAAAAAAATTTAATATTATTAAGAAAAAAGCAATGTTTGAGGCTTGTTTCATTATAAAATATATTGTATATGGAAGTACTGATTTTATGAGCATGCGCACGTACAACATAAGAAAAGAAGAATTGGAATTAAATTTTACTATACAGAGTCACTGACAGACAATACTTTCTCTCCAGACGTTTCTGATAACGTGTAAACAGCATTCTGAATTGCCTCTTGTTCATTTCCCTTCATTCGCTAGAGAAGATAAGACAGATGCAGACGGTTCAATGGTGCTAATGGTATTGTAAACAAATTATAAACCAGATGAGGGATGAGTTTAGCGTTAGTTTTTTTCCAAAATAAGTAGATCCTACTGAAGTGAAACACTGTCCGAATCACGCCTGAAACCATATCTCAATGACCGTCGTGAATATTCCTCTTCTATAGAATATTGGTTATCTTCAATTGAACAAACAATTGCAGTTTCCTTTGAACATTGCAAAGACAATGACGGCGATTTCTTTCAGTAGACAAACTATTTCGTAGACCAAAGCATTTTTTAGTCTGTGATAAGCATTGATAAACATCTGAATCGGCGGAGAAAACAAACAAGTAAAGAAGAAGAAAAAAGAATCGTTCGGAATCTTCATTTCCTTCTCACAAAACAAATTATGTGTATATAAATGACAAAAATTTAAACCTATAGTTATTATTATATCTTTACTGAGCGTTTCACAGCGTATCATATTATTATATTGCAAATCAAACGATTTGTTATCTTCGATCATAGACGGTTCGAGTCGAAAGTTGATCAGTTAGGTCTATAGTCTCCGCTGTGATCAGTGCATCCCTGTGAAATCGGCCGAGGCTTGTCGGTCCGACCGATTTTGTTTCTCCGAGAGGCGCCGGCCGGTGCAACCTTTTGTACATAGAATGAAACTTTAAACTTTAGTGCAACTGTGACAGAAGTGTCGTGTATTTCTCTGACAACTGAAGTAATATACAAAATGATTACATTATTGCTTATTATCGAGTTAGGTTCATAGTTAATAAAAGAGCATATAAATGAAAGACATAGACGTTAAGTGAAGAAACAAAAGAAAATGATAATGAACAATTTTGTATGGCTTAAAATTTAAAACGTAGCTCTTAGTTTTTTGATTGCAATGAGAAACTGGACCCTGCAACGAGCTATCGATTAACCGCAGAGACAAACAAATGAAAGACTTTTCTTCCTGTCAAAAAATTGCGTAGAAATCTGTTCAGTTGACAACAAAGCGTAGCACAACGAAGGGTACACGGCTCAAATGAAGGACAAAAAAAACAAGGACCAAAAATTGGTCAGCATGGCGAGGAATAAAAGGGACACAAGAAAATAGAGAGAAAGAACAAAAAATTATATATTGTATACACACGACACTGTGTTCATCGAATGTCTAATTGCCGTTTCTCGATTCTTCATTGTTTGTACGACTTTTTACAAGCGTAACTAGCATCATTTTTTGTACCGCGAATTTACATCTTTTTCACGTGTTAAATTTTTGCGATCCGACCTGTGTCATACGAGTACAGTTTCTCCGTGAATTTTTTACAAGGCAAGCCGATGCATTGTCAAAACTGTTGCAAATCGTTTGGACAATACTTTGAAAGCAACCAGCCTAAAGTTCGAGCTAACATTTTTCAACGCGTTCAAGCGACGTCTTAGATGTCGACAAGTTTTCAAAGTCAACTCAAATTAATTATGAGAAGCTTCAGACAAATTCGATTGTTTCGACAGTAGATTGGTACTTGTAGAATGGAGTTTCATCAAATTGACTCTCAACTGTTGCTCCAATAGAATGTAAAGTTCGTAGAGTTTACTTTTGAATTTCGATTCAATCAAAAGCAGTTGAATCAAACTTCAGGCTTTTCATTTCAAATTGTTTCACTTTTTACAGTAAAACGACAATGCATCTATTAGAGATTGAAATATTTCGATGTTTATACGCATGTTGAATGTGTACAACTACGTATAATACTAACTTATATACATATGTATATATACGTGAATATAGTATACATGTGCGAACAGCCAATAAGTGGTTACAGTATATAAAGTTGCATAAATATATACATTACACGTAAAATAGTATAGTTGAATCAAATAAAATATTATTATTAATCAAAAATTTACTTTTGATTTTATTTAATAAATTGCCCTCACCTCAAAATAACATTCAGATTTTGTAGAAGATATAGTTCTCACAATTTTTATTATTTTTAAAGTTATAACGAAATTTTAACCATTTTTAATCGTCTTATATTTCTAAAAAAATGAACGTAAAAACGTTGCAATCAAATTTATCAGCTCGAAAATTGATATCTTGCAAAAAATTCAATCAAGTATAACCTTACGACATGGAATTAACTTTTTATGAAGAATTTTTTTAGTGAAACTCTTTTACCTAGAACAACAGAGCAACTAGGATATCAACGATTAGATGCCAAATGATAAGCCGCCGCAAATTGAATAAAAACACGCGAGAACAAAAAACATGTCATTTAAAATGTCCACCTTATAATGATGTCTGTGGTTTTGATCAAGGGGAGGTACCGGTAATTGGCGATGAAAAAATCAATTTTTATTTTTGTACATTTTATCGATCTACAAAAAATCTTAAAAGGAATTTTTGATAGATCAATTTTTTATAATTTCACAAGATTGTTGATTCACAGACACTCCTAAATTTCTTATAAATGGTTTCTTGTGATCATTGTTAAATGAAAATTGTTAACTTTTAGTTAAAATTAACAATTTTTACATAATCTCCGAGAACGTCTTTGTATAAATCAACCCAGAACGCTAATCTATCCGCGAATAGTCCTTTTTGCATTTCTAAATCCAAATTAATATTAAGATAATTATCTTCTTTATCAAGTGGCAGCCATTGAATATTCACGTCTTCATTCATTTTAGCTGTTGGATTCCTATAAAAACAATTAAACAATAACTTATTGTGTTTATTGGTATTCGTAACAATATTAAAAATTTATCACTGTGATGAAACATTTACCCTTCTTTGGCGAAATTGGTCCACAGTATAGTCATTTTATTTGTCATCATTTCAGCCGGCGAGTTCGGTTCGGGCTTATTTTTGAAAGCATTTGAATAAAACTGATATCCAGTTTCATCGCCATGAGTAGCTTCTGGAAAATCACAAACAACGTACAATAACGTTTTTCAAATAACAAAAATTGAACAAGACTTTCAACTAAAAATTAAAAACTTACATTTGGTTAATCCTGCAAAACTTTTCATTATGCCAAACGAACTTTCGTAAGCATAAACAGGAGACTTATTTCTCAATTGAATTATTCTGTCCGCTATCAAGTGCGGAATATTGAGGCAAACATCTCCGACCAGCTGATAACATTAAATAGATTTAATTTGAATTTTATATTTGATTAAAGCATGATTCAATTTGAATTAATTCAAACAAATAAAAACTTCTTTTACATCTAAAAATGCCGCTTCAGTTTCAGGGAACGAAATTTTTTTGTCATTGAAATAAAATTTCTTTATCCTGTCTGAGATCTGTTTTTCCATCGTAGGATCTGTAATGTTCAGGCTGATTGGTATGAAACTTTCCATTTGTTTATTCAGAGCATCTTCCATTGCAAACATAGCTACAAAGGTTCAATCAATTATTCTATCAATTATCACCAGCTGTGATAAAATGATGTCATTAAAAAACAAAAAAATTACCTACGCCAAAAATTGAACCCTCATCAGAATTCACTCCTGATAACACTGGAATGTCCGCTAATTCACCAGACTTGAGGGCGACCCAAGGATCTGTAGGTAGAAATATACATTCCCTCCTTGATCATTTTCAATGACTGGAATAAAAGCAAATATCTGTCCTGTCATAGGATGCATTCGTTGATTTTGCATGAATTCCCAAAAACTTTCCCAGTTTGAATGCAGTCTCTTTCGCATTTCGGTTTAAAGAAAAATCGTTCAGAGCAGATCCTGCCTGGTTGATAGCTTTACTAAATAATCCTAGAATGAAACGAAAAAAAATGTTTAAACTAACAATTTGATGCAGTTGAACAAAAATTTAATGTTTCAACTGTACAACCTTTCGACATTGGTGAGATCATATGTAATTGAACAGATGCAGAACCTGAACTATGACCGAATAAAGTAACTTTCGTAGGATCACCGCCGAAATGAGCAATGTTGTCCTGGACCCACCGAAGGGCCATAGTTTGATCCTTTAAACCTGCATTACCCGGAACTTTTTCATCCTGAGTACTTAAAAATCCTATTAAATAAATTGAAAGTTAATTTTAATCATTTATTTAAAAATGAGACTAAATTAAATAAACAAATTTGATATCGTTAGTTATTCGTTTACCGATAGCTCCTAATCTGTAATTAGGTGTAACTAGAATAACATCCTGGTCAATAAAAAAGTCAGGTCCATAAAGGTCATCGTTTCCAGAGCCAACGTTGTAACCACCGGTTGGGATCCATATCATCACTGCTTTTTTGGCATCCGAGTTTAAGTCTGTGGAGTAGACATTCAGGTACAAACAATCCTCGTCGCCCATAACACCTTTTTGCATCATACACCAATAAGGACACTTTGCTCTGTGTTTCGTTGCGTCCCAAATACCTTCCCATGGTTCAGGCGATTCCGGTGGCTAAAGAAAATAACAATTCATTCAAAGTACTGGTTGCTGCCAAAATTGAATGGTTGTGTTTTATTTACTCACATCAAATTTTTTTGGTCCCACCCTAGGTTTGGCGAAAGGCACTCCTTTGAAACTATAATAAGGGATATTTTGTGTCACTGTGAACGCCTTGGTCCCTTTAAGAGTCCCCTGAGGTATGGTCACTGTAACTTCATTGTCGCCTAGAATAGTTTGAATAAAAAAACAAAGTAATATTGACTATAAGAACCACATTGCTATTTTGTGGCAAATTTGAAATTTGATTGAACTTTTAAACCTATAACAACTAGGATATCAGCGCAAAATTACACAGAATTATTTATGTAATGAAAACATGAGCCATTTGAATTGCGTCTTTTCAAGCTTCAGCTGATATTTAACAAAAATTCTATCTCGCATTGTGCAAGGTCAAAAGTCTGTAATTTTGCAAATTCCTTAAACCAATAATCAATTTTTTAATAATTTTAGGAATTGTGTGCAAGGTACTCTTAAATCTTAGGACAAGATTTTGAATTCAAATCTTACAAAATTTTATACGAACCATACTATCTGTGTAATTTAGTCTACGTTACTAATGATCAAATGAATAACCAAAGTTAATGCGATAACTATTATTATGGAGATTACTTTCACAGCATGAATATGCACAGTGATGTTTTCTCTGATGTCATTGCTAAATTATACAAAGACTCCTAATTGACAGCCATCGTTTATCTAATCACGTTCTAAATAGTACAAAATGACGAATAATCAGAATAAAAAGCGCCGTTAATTAAAAAATGAATACAAAAGAATTTCAAAAGAATTTTCTATTTGAAATATGAATATTGGGTATGATATTTTTGAGACAATAAATGATCCAAGAAATTAAATGCCAAAATATTTTATCTGTTATTCACATAAATATTATCACAATTATTTAGCTTAGTTAGGTATCTTTCATACTTATAAGAAATGTGAAGTAAGACATAGAAGTTTGAAAGACCTGTAGAAATTATCATATTTTAAAATATAATTTCTAAGCTGAATTAATGTAAACTAGATAACAAATTTTCTGTTAAAATCACCTTTAGAAAAAATTCTGAATTCAGAGTCACAATGCCATAGCCAGAAATTTCACAAGGCCGCGATGCTCGGTACTTCATAATCTCAAAACTTCTGTTCATTGACATTTGCCACACAAACCATGGTAAATTGTATCTTGATTAAAACGATGAAAATCATAAATTTATTACTTTTACTAAAAGCTTTTGTTATTTGATTTCTTACATAACTTCGCGAACGTGCAGAGCCTGGCAACGTAATTTTTCACCCCAATAACAAAGCGCATACACAAGGAACAGAGGAAACCCCAATAATGGTATCAATTTAGGTATTATTCTTACTATGTCGTCCAAATTTAATTGAATCTGATAGCAAATTCAATTGTTTTCAGTTGAAGATCTCATATTATAATTTGTACAACACAAAATTCTTACATAAAACATAGTAATACTTATTGCCACTATGTCAAGTGTAATCCCAACAAATGCGACATTACGAATAAGAATATTGAAATTATGTTTTAATCTTGATTAACGTACCAATAATTAATAATCATTTTTCGATGACACAAATATGAATTTGGTTTTTCAAAGAAAAAACAAAATTTGATTGCACAAATATGAACTTAGTTTTTTCAAGGAAAAAACAGAATTTGTTCTATACAAACTCGAAGCATGATTCATGTTGTTTGACACACAATCTTATTTTTTGATCGAACGTATTTTGATCCAAAAAACGATTTTCATGACTAAAAAATTCATTGAGGTTGTACCTGCAAACATACCATCCATTCTAAGATTTGAATGAACTCAAATCTGAAACTTTTCTTGATTTAAAAAAACATTGATAAAAGCATGTCTCACTCAAGCACCAAAAATCTACAATATAATTGGTAGAATATGATCATGCAGAAGTAAAAGACGACCTCAAAGTGCATAAAACCAATAATCATTCCGAATTCTATATACAAATATTTTCTTATGAAGTCACTTGTAGATCCAGTGGAAAATGTTAGATTTACTTCTATAAATAAATTTTCCGGCCGTGGTTCGTCCTGCGGATCAATGACATCCAACAATTTGGACAATAATGGTGTTACAGTGCACAGAACAAGAGAAAATGTAAAAGCATCTGAAAAACGACCAAGAAATTAGAGTCGTGCAAAAATGTCATAATTGTTCAACAAATTAACTCACAATTAACAAGTTGCACTATTCTTTGACTCTTTAATAAATTTTTCTGAAAAATGTTTCCTATGGCATCACAGGCATTTCTTCTTTCGTGATCTTTATTGTACTCTTTCATGCAAGTCATAAACTGAAACGTCCAGTGCAATGTCATTCGCTGAATCCAAAAAAATTATTTCAGTTTAAAAATAATTTAAACGTACACGATTGAAGTAAATTATCAAATCCAATCGAACGGCCCATATGAAAAGGTGAGCTATGATAAAAATGAAATTTCCAATGAAATCGTCATAGTCGTCTATGTGATCCACTAAATATAAAATCTGTATGAAATCATAACATTTTGCATTACTACATTTTACGAATAATCGGTAAGGAATAGCATTAACTACTGCTGTAAACCTGTGTTACAAGAAAGACGTTACTAAAAACAGTGAGCAATGCAGTAATCGTTAAATTTTTTAGTATAGATTGCTCTGGCCAAACTCCGAGATACTTGGTTACAAAAACTAAACGTGGAAAATACGTATCAAAAATTTTATCATTGGGCGACAAATCGATCCTTCTGGTTAGGAGCGTGTACAAAGCCCTACGTGACGGTACTTTCATTTTCATATACACTTTTTTCAATTACACTTTCTGGTCGAAATCATATGTACTTCTCACGTTGAAACAGGAAAAGGAACTGGTGCGTGACGGTGTGCACAATGTGTTACATCGATTCAAAAATATTATGATTGACACTTTTCATTGCGTCAAAATTATAGGATGAAAAACTTACTCTCTCTTTCAGAGCATAATTGTACTTGAATAATTAAACAGTCTATTAGTGCGGTACAATTGTGCTGCAAAATTATTCGTACGCAAATTATTGGCTGTCATTTTTATACATGAAAAGAAACGAGTCATGCAGTGAGGGATAAAAAAGTCGAACCATTTTTTCAGTTGCTACAAGACGATGTGTTTGGTTAGTTTCAATAAAAATGCTCTTAACTGCAGATCTCTAATATGAAAAGTGCGAAAATTTTAATGTTGAGAAAAGTTTATTTTGAAAAAAGAGGTAATAACAATAAAGGTATTAGGTTCAATCCGAAAAATAAATTTATTTGAACTGCGAATATACATAAGTTTTCTACATTTGACTATTTTTGAGTAAGTAAACTAGTTTATTTGGGGTACATTTAGTTGTTATGTAATAATGCTATGTAAATGTTATAAGAATAATTAATTATTTCGAATTAACTTTAACCCGACATAAACTCTGAATACCTATAGTTTGCCTCAAAAGTCTCTGCTCGCCTCCAAGAAGAAGGCAAATTGAAACGTCATTCGAGCTGAGGCGCTTTCACTTTTGAACATCTATTGGTACACTTCGACAGAGTAGCTCGGGCGTTCCCAAACGTCAGGGCTACTCTAACTTTTGTAGTTGAGGATCCTGAGTTCAAAACCTCATCGTCACTTTTTCAACCTTTATATCAATGTATTCACAAATTTCAAAATTTTTTTTTATTCTTTCATTTTTTTTATTCCAAATTTTACGTTTTAGATTAAAATGCTTTTTTATTCGCTTCTAGCCTCCTGCATTGTTATTAGTGCAGTGAAATAACAAAACGATGTCTGTAGTACCTGAAATATGAAATATATCATTAGTAAAAACGTTTTCACCTGATGTGGACTGCCTCATCGATGTCTAAATTTCGATCTAAAATTTTTGTTGTTGTTAAAATATCCTTCAATCGTTTTTATGAAAAACATTCAATTAAATAGCGTACCGTGACATAAAATTCCATCCTACAGCTAAACAATCCAGCCGGATTCATTTCACAAGGTATATTACATCTGTTTTGCAAAATATTGAAAATAGACAGTGTCCTACGTGGCCAGTGGTACCAAGGTAATTTGTACCTAAACAAGTTACAATGCAATGGAGAAAGTAATTGATATTGTAAGGTAAACCATAAAATTTGATGACATACACATCGTACTTGATACTCGAACTCAATGATACTAAACGTTCTCCTATGAGGCAGATGAAAAAAAATAAGACTAATAGAATCAATAAGACTGGTGTCGTTTTGAAAACCATCCCCATTGTTTTGGAGTTCAGTTGGAACTAAAATCATAATTTGTGAAGGACATCTCTGCAAAGGAAATTTTAATTAAATTCTGAATTACCGTATACAATGCTAAAGCCAGTCCAACCATGTCGCAAACAACCCCTGCAATCAGTGGTACTGCTGTAAATTCTAATATCGTTGACGAAAATCTGCAAACAACCGAAATTTCAAGATAATATGGTTGTAACTTGATCGTAACAATAAATTATTGTCAAATTTTAATTGCTAACGCTATGGTTTTACTATGTGCTTGAATGCCAGTACGAAAATGTTCAATAATCTTGTTAACAAATACGGGAGATGTGCAATCATTCATTTTTCTAAGTATTGACCTGGAAATAAAGTATTAAATCAATTCCAACTTTGAATTTTGATCGAAAGTAACAAATATTTTTTTGTATACTCAACAATGACTTGCTTTGTAACCAAAAATCTAGCGAAGGTATGATTACACATCAAGATCAAAAAACAAAACATGAATATTAAAAATACACTGCCATATGTAACTCCTAATACATTATAAACATATTTTTTGAAAAAGCTCGCCCTCGGATGTAAAATGAACTGTAAATTTAAAATGTAAATGTTTGGTCTTGGTTGGTCCAATGGATCTAGGACATCTAGAATTTTGGGGGCAATTGATGTCGAAAGCAAGACAGCAAGCATGCAAACAAAGACAACTGAAATGAAATGGTATACAACTTTCCAGTAAAATATTATCTAACAAAATATACGATAAAATGTTGGTATTTATTCAACACCTGCTACTGCTTTTATTGCATGAGATGCAGAATCGGACACCTCGTTCATTATTTGCCGTTCGGTATCAGATGAAATGTTATTCCAATCTTCCTTCACTTCTTCGTGTATCTTTTTCAGCTAAATAAAAATAGACAAAGGATTTTAAATAATTATGTAATAATAGTACCGAGATTCATTATCGATGAATTACCAGTTTGGAATTGACTTCAAGATAAATACGACAAATTTGCATTAAGACATGCACGAAAATATACAATCCATCAAAAAGTCCTTCGTTTACCGTTTCAATTTGCAAACACAAGTATCCAATCTGTAACAAAAGTATTAATCAATCAAGCCACGGTTCAGTTATAAAAAGTAAAATTTTTTACCTGAGAACTTATAATCGTGCCACTCAAAAATATTTGACCCGCAAATATTACAGCTTTTGTTAGTTGATTTTGGTCCGGCCAGGCACCCAATAAATGCAACGTAAAGGTATAAACGAAGTATTTTGAACGAAAATAATCAAATCCCTCCTCTTTTGTTTTTCTTTTCTTTCTTTTACTTTTAAGTTTGAGTTTCATCATGACAAAATTAGTCATTGTTTACGAATGATTTGGCAGTTAATGTTTCAAAGGATTGAATTGTTACTTCGTCAAACTGATGTTCCGAACGAAAGAGAAATTCGTACTGAAGTCCAATTTT
The DNA here is from genome assembly GCA_020615435.1 of Telenomus remus. Lineage (NCBI taxonomy): Eukaryota > Metazoa > Arthropoda > Insecta > Hymenoptera > Scelionidae > Telenomus > Telenomus remus. Next base: position 15,401,716 of record CM036336.1, on the reverse strand, counting down.
TCATAATGAAAAAAAATTCAGCCCTCGAATGGATAGTCATCTTTTATTAATTGAATCGATAGTCTTATCCGTTTGAAAAATGGTAAGAAATAAAAACCGCATCATTCCAGACTCTAACGTAAGATTAAATATTAACTGGCAATTATTGAAATTAGGACTTGAAAGAAGTGAATTTTAATTTTTGAAATGAAGCTTCGTAGAAGAAAAAAATATTGAACATGTAGTAGTTGTTCGTTTCGTGTTGAACAAAGTCGTTACGAGAATTCGGTTTCACGCTTTCAAATTATTGGAGCTCAGTTGGCTTACTTTTTTGCAACTATCGACCGGTTTTATAGGTTTGTTGCACTTCGAAAATTGCACAAAAAAGTTTTTGGGTTACAATTGTTGATGATAAAAAGACAACTTATCAAATATGAAATAATTGTTTGGTTTTACAATGTCTCATATGCAATGATGATAACTAATAAGTTTTTATTGAAGTACAAAAATATAATTACAAAAAGTAAATGACTTTCTCAACTTATTCTTTCATTGACTGCAGAACAGTGAAGTAAGAAAATGATGTTTGGAAAAACTAAAAACAGAAACGAATTTTTTGTTAAACAACTAAGTTAGTTTTTTCCAAACTAAACAGTTTGATTTAAATCCAACAAAACCTTAAGAAAAGTTTGCATTGAAAGGTCAAAAAATACACAAGTCATTTTTTTTTCTCTACTTGATCTGATTTGAATCATACTGATGACTTTTCTGAGTTTTAAAGGCCAATTGTACCATAGTATATTGTAGCTGTGAAATAAAATAAATTATTCATAAAAAAAGTAATATTTAAATACAATCTAAATAAGAACAAAAAATATCGTATTTCGATTGTTACTTGTGAACAATCGTATGTAAAAATGTAAGTATTTTATGTGTTTGTGATAAACATAATAAATAATTATAGAAGGTAATGTTTATTGTTTTACCAGGTATTGTGAATATTCAATGAAGAGGAAATGACTTTCTCACTTGTGTAGCAAAAGTGAAGTATTATAATCGACACGTAAAAGGATACTGGCAGCATTTTGTATATCAAAGTAGATATGTTATCAAGAGTAGCAACCTGTAAAAAAATACTGCAATAATTTTCTTCAACCATAAGAATGAAACAAACTTACATTGTAAAGGGTTAATGTTAATGACATCGAGGCTACTAAAATTCCACTTAAGATACTAAATCTGAGGGATCTATCAACCAACATTGCAAATCTTTTTAAAGAGATGCGAAATTGCAAAGACATTGGAGTTAATTTTTGTTTTTTGTTTTCAACAATCTACAACATTTAAATAAATGAAACATTACGTACTGTAATGCTTCATCGTGATAATCAACACATTTGCGGATTGAATCATAAATCATTTGTTCATTAAACGTAACGATAATTTGTTGTAAATTTTTTATTCTTGTCCTATGAGAAAAAAAAACATTAACGGTTGTAAAAGTAGTTCGATTTAATAGAAAATACCTTGTAATATAGAATTTCATGTATAAATGATGAGTGAACAGTGTCACAAGCGACATGAACATCATTATTGACACAAATGCAGTAGTTAATCCCAGTATATTTAAAACATATTTTACAACATTCACATGTTTTTTAATGAGTTTTAATTCCATATTGAGTACAAGGAAATCTGGACGAGCCGTATCAAGTGGGTGTATAACATCACACAATTTAGAAATTAACGGCAGCGAGACAAAAATTAATAAGTTTATGGTATACACAGCTACAACAAATTTTGAAATCAATGTGAAATCACATTTGAATTGAATCTTCTTTTAGACTGTGCAATTTAAAAATTTAGCATTGCAAAATTAAAGAATGCCTTTTTTAGTGTGTTGCTTGTACAAATACAACTGATATTTTTTTGAACTTTAAACACGAAACAAGTAAAAGTCCGACTAACGACAGACTTTTTGACAATCAAACTTCAAATCAGACAGAAATTACAGAGTTAATACATTTTGTTGACAAATTTTCTTGACAACGAAAACGAGACATTGAGAGACTAACATTTCTTTGGAGTATTTTAAAAACAATTTTTCAAGCATTTTCATTTCATGATTAAATTATTGTAAATCAATCATAACTACAAAAATGAAAGTGACAATTTTTGGTACAGCGTCATTTCATAGTCTGATCTCGGCACCTATACCCGGATTGTTGACTTTGTAAAAGAACTAAAAATTATGCACTCCGTTTAGCTAACAATTTTTACCTGCTGATTGCTTAAACGTTTTTTGAGTTTCAACAGCAAATTTTACCATAACATCATACTCAAAAGATCCAGGTGTTACAATTTTCCAATCTCTACTTATTAAGGCATATATTCTTTTAATCTAAAGTAGATAAAATGCTCTTGTTTGTTATCAACAGTGAGCTATTTTTTGAAGCATTTAGTACTACGAGAAAAAAGTTTTTTGTTATTTCTAGTCGAAATAACAAAAAACTACAAATAATAAAGTGTGTCATAGCTGTTTATTATGACTAAAAAACTTTCTATTAATAATTTTTCAAATTTAAATGAATTTGCAATCTTACTTTTCGATGAATCAGTATCAATTGTAATCGTATTATCAAGATTCCAAAATGAACAATTGTAAATGTAATGGCCAAGAAAACCAATTCCTTTTTGTCCCAGTATGTGTAAATGTACCTAGTCTGAAAATAATTTACAGATAAAACAAAATATATTTCATTTTAGTTATAAAAGAAAAAATAAATAAAACGTTTTCAATTTATTTTACAACGAAAAGACGTGAATAAATGTTGAATGTATACCTGAGTTATGGTTAGAAAAACAGATATGAATCCTTGCAAACCTAGCGTCAATAAAACAGTAAAAATGTTTTGATTCGGCCATGTTCCAACTATTAGGCAATCTATTTTGAACAATTTAATATAATCACTCTCTAGAATATCCATTTTTTGTATTTTTAAAATATGCAAACAATCTCATTCAGACAGGAAAAGCTCACAAGTTCATTCCGCACGTGCAAAAGTACAAACCTACTTTGGAAATGGAAAAAATGCACCTTCTTGCTCAACTCGTATTCCAGGGGTTGTTAATAATTAAACTTTTAATTCCACATCATTCAGTGGAGTGTAATTTTCTATCTCGTGCAGAAAAAAATTTGCCTTATTATAGGATTAAATATTCATCTATCTAAATGAACTTTGTATAACATTTTCAAAAATTGTAAAATATATCATGGATCATTTTAACTTAAGAAGTGGGTAGCCACTCATCTCAAACTTTTCTACATATTCATATTTCGGTGCATGTACATGGTTAGTCAAGCTCACTTTTTTCTATTGATTAACCTTTACCGCTATAGGTGGCTAATTTAAGTATTCTAACTTGTTGACTCTTTTTCTTTGTCGTCGTTCTTGCACACCGAGTGTCACTTGAATTAAACTCATTAATCTCCTCTGCTGTGATTTTTAATTCGAACCAGTTATAAACAAGTGTCAGTTGTCAAAACTGCAGTTAAATTTGCCCGAATTCAATTAACCGAAACACCAAACCGATGGAGGACCAAAGGATGTCTCTGAAATTCAGGATTGGAAATTTTTATGAGTCCTATGTGAGTAAAAATTGTGCGGACAAAATCGACATTCGCCAAAGTCAATTATTCAGTTATTTTATGTCGACATTTTTTAACAATGTAACCATTTTATAATTCGATTACATAATTTGATTGACTTTATTTGACCAATCGAGACTGATTTTTTGCAAAAGTTTTATTTTCCTTTGTTTTTACCTTTCCTAATAATGGCACATGGGTCATGTACGAAAATAAGTTATGATTTACAGAGAAAGTGAAAATCATTGATCATGCCCTAATGCACGTCCCGGATGGAATGGTGTACAAATCACTTGTGATCAAAACAAGCTTGAATCTGCTAAAATCATTTATTCTTGTAACAATCGTATTAACCCAATTCAAATGAAAGTTTAAAGTTTACTTTCAACAATCTAAATATACCGCTGATCGGAAGTGTTTGACAATCAATTCAAGCTGTTTAGCCCAACTTTCAAATCGATTGCATTTTCTACAAACATATCCAAACGATTTTTTAAACTTGCAATTACAACAAGCTGATCATTTCTGGCACTGAAAATTTACAGCTTTTACTTCTTAAGGAAGTAATTTTAAAGAGACAATCGAAAACTTTGTGTTTTATTTTTGACGATTATTATTGTTAACTAATTGTAAATCTGTGGAGTGGCTAATAAGATGCTAATTATTAAAATGTTACTTTACAACTGATTAAACTTAACAACTAATATAAGTAGCTATTTGGGTATGAAAGTATGCGACTCTCTCTCCTCAGATTTGCTATTCTCGTATACGTAAAATCACTTGAACTGCACCCGTTGAGCAGACGGCTTTCTGTAATTCTGGATAGGAAGTTTCGATAAACAAAGATTTGTTTGCGACTTACGACAAAAGTGCATTGTTCTCGTCAATCAAATGGCTATCAAATTCGAAATTGCCAATTTCTACGAAACATTTGTAAGTGAAATTTTAAATTCGTTAATTTGTTTCTAGTGGAAGGTTTATTTAGTTAGTGGGATTTTTGGTTTTGATTAGAGATTGTAAAAATTTGATTGTCAGCAGTGACTGTAAGTATACATCAAAATTGTACTTTGGAAGTTGAAATTGACATAAGACATCATCTGACAAGTAATGGCTGATGGGTGAAGAATTTGTGGAATGTATAAACGAGTGTGACACTTACGTTTCCTAGAGTAAATTTTAGACCAGTTTCATAAATTTTAAAATAATACCGGGAAGCTACTGGATTTAACATTAGCACTACATTTAATAATTCAATTTAATTTGTTTTCATTAGACACTGGTGAAAGAAGTTATGGTTCTATTTAATTATGGCTTTCAAACTAATGAACGGAAACTTACGAAAGTACAATTTAATGAGGAGAGTCAAGATATTTATTAGATCTGTAGAAGTTCACTATTAATTTAAACATGAGAATTAAGTTTATTTTTATTAAAATTGGAGTATTTAAATAAGAAATATTTGAACAACCACGTTAAATTTAAGTACTAAAATTAAATTAATTTAACTTATCAGTATTAATTAAATTTGAACATTTTTATTATTAAAATTTTTAAAAATTTGGAATGTAGGCAAGTGTTTCAAATCATAGATTTTCTTTTTCGTTATTTCAAAACATAATTATAGAAAAATATAAAAATTTTTGAAGGTAGCATTTCAATTTTTGTTGAATTCTTATAACTATTTTTTAGGCGTTCAAAATTAATTTTTCTTTCTAAAAAAACCACTAACTAGTGTTCTCACTTCCTACACTCTAACGTCCGACATCAATCAGCGATGTTTCAAACTGTCGGTTTGTAGTTGAAAATTTGAGCGATGATGATCCCTAGATACCAAATCAGTATTATTAGCTGTATCATCCAAATTAATTTAAACTACAAAATAACAATTAAAGAAAACATTTTCAGACAGACTTTTAAAAATCGTTGCATAAAAATCAACAACTTTAAAATTAACATTTTATAGTTACTATTTAGTTAGTTGATGTCATAAAACGTGAATTAATTTTAATCGAAATTGAATCGAACTGTTCGGTCCTGACAAATTGCGTTTGCGAGTTGACAATGCACTTGCATTCTTAGACACTGCTAGACAAGACCTTTTTTCTGCGCACACCTCTCAAGCCTTGACAAGTAATTTATGAATGGTCCTCGACAAGCGAGCACGTGGTTTTTTCGCTGCACCAACATTGAAATCAAGCTGAACGCCGATCAGTGCACGCAAATATAAATATCGGGTTCGAAACGAATTGAGATCGAGCCGCCAGAACAATACAGCAGCACGTATGCCAATTCGGAATGAGGCCAGAATGGCAGTGTCGAGCCCAAACGGGAGTTGGCCAGCGAGTCTGCTAGTGGTTTAAGGACTGTCAAAACCAAACGCACCAGCACGGCGCTCGTCCCTTGACAGCGTCAGATCTCGCAGCATTTCTCTCTCACGCGCCGACCTTTTTTTCTCGTCTCACCAACTAGTCTACATTGTTTTGCACTCGCCAATTAAATTGTTTTTCTCCACCGCTTCGCATTTTGGGGATTACTGTTTAGCACGTTTCAAAGTTTAGCACAAAAGATTATGACAAAAAGGTATACTGTCATTGTTACACTAAGGAGAAGATGTAAGAGCCAACCGTGGGGAATAAGTATCGCCGGTGGCGCTGATTTCAATTCGCCGATCGTCGTCACCCGTGTGAGTTTTTTTCTACAACAAAATCAACATTTTTTTTCACAAAAGTATCTTTACAATTTTGTCTACAAAATTTTAATATTTTTCTACGAACAAAACATAGTTGGTTAAAAAACAAATCAAAAACAGATCATTTGAACTTTTTTAATAAGACAAAAGTACAATCAAATAGTGTCTCGTTAAATTTGCGATCAATAATAAAGCGCGTTGTAAATGGACTTGTTTCGTTTCGCGAGAATTCAAACACACGAAATGCGCAGTTGTGAGCTAACAAAAATTGATCTTACACAAAACAACGAACAAAATCTACAGCTACTGAACAGTTCCAACTTTCGACGTTTCTTTTAATAGATTGTCGATACTTTTCCGTTTGTGCATTTACAAACAATTTTACGAGTACTGAGAACATTTTTCATTTCGTTCCACAAAGAGTTTGAAAAAAATACAACGACAGAAAAGAAATTGAAAGTCAATAAAATGTTGAACATTGAATAACAATTGATTTTAGTAAAACTTGTTTGGTAATAAAAGTTTGTTTGTTTGTTTTCAGTCAGAGAACGATGATCTCCAGAAGGGTGACGTGATCAAGAAAATAGACGAATACGATATGCGGGATATAAGGCATGTAGACGCCCAATACCTTCTCCAAAATTCTGACTCCATAAGACTTGTCGTCGAAAGGTCTGATCTGACAAGAAAAACAGCATTCAATCACTATCCAGAACCAACAGATATCAAATCAATCATTGGCAACAGGGCTGCGGTCCACAGTCTGTCAGAGAAGACATACACCTGTTTCATACATTAGAGTGTCATTTTCGCTAAGCTCATACACTAAACTGCTTTTATGTGCATTCCACTTTTTATCTCATTTTACAATATTGTCATAACATCGTATCACTTTTCATGCTATTCTAAGACACTGCCTCTGCATCCATATACAAAACGTCATTTTTTACTGATAAAACAAATTGTTGCAAAAAAGGAATCAAACACTTGACAAAGAAAAATGCTCCATGTGAAATTTTGAATCTATATCGACAGGAAGTTACAAATTAGACATTTCAAATTTCTCTAGACTTTTCAATCTTTTATAATCAGATTGGCAAGTAGTCAAAGCTGAATTTTTGTTAGCTGCCAAAGATAATTCATTATGCTTTGTTTTTGTTTGCAATTTTTGTTACTTAAGTAAATCATTGAATTGAAAATGTGAAATTTGACGAAACGAGGGAAAATAAATTACGAATTAAATGTTTTTATAAAAACGTGACTTTTTACGTGAGAATTCGTTTCAAACATCAAAGACTGGTTTCCTTTATAAAATAGTTTAATTTCAAATGCATTGGCTAACCAGATAAATCAATTCTGTTTCGAGTGGATTGATTGCAATTTTCACTTGTGTAAATGACGCACGTAAATACTGATATTGTACACTCTTAAATGAAGCTATATTTGACGCTTTAAAAAACTTTTAATAAAAAATCAAATTTGCAAAAAAAGTCTTCTGATAATTCTAAGTAAAACTTTACTTATTCATTTGTTTTCACAAGCTACACTTTTTTGGTTTCAAATTTGGTTAAATTATTGTAACAAATTTTGCAATAGCTTTGTTATTTTTTCAAACACGCTTGATACTTTTCTTGTACTTTCAGATCAGCAGCTCGCCTATGCTACTTTTATTTTCGTTGTGATTTTTCTTTGTGTTTACTTTACTTTTCTTCACGATTAAAATTGATCAATGAATAGTTTCTTTTAATTTTTCAAATTCTTTACTATTCAAAACTTCTATAACTGGTGTTTTTTTATGAATATAATTTCTGTTCATATAGCAATCGAATAACTAATGAATATTCGTCTCGAATTGCAGACAAAAGTCGGACGCCAACCCTCATATTCTTCCAAAGAGTCCGATTCCACCACCATCCCCGATTGATGTCGACAACAGATCATATTCTCCGAACCACTATGAGCCACGACATGATTATCTCGATGAAGTTCGCGAGGAAAGAATCTTCTTGTCACAGGTACCGTAGATTGCAATCTGAAAACATTTCATAAATCATTATTCTATTCAATCATAACATTCATAAAATAACATTCAACAAATTACTTCTTTAATATACATTCTTTATTAGTTTATTAGTGAACAATTAAATAAAGCTATAACTCCTGCAAAACAATTGATAATAATTAACTTTTAATCAACTTTTTAAAAATTCAACGAATAATAAATATTAAAAAATTTATAAATTATTATTGAGATGGGATTGTAGCAATTTTTTACCAGTGTTAATGTCCAATGTATCCCAATGAGAGATGTTATGATTTTTTATAAAATTTTCGAACCAACAATGTTTGATAAATTAGTCTCAACAACACAGAAAAAGTGCATCAATTAGTCGCTTGTTCTGGAGTGTAACTGCTCGAATAAGTGAGGGAAGTACGAAGTCAACAGTGTAGATATATTTTTGTTAGCCAGACAGATGTTGGAAAGTCCCACGACGGGCGAGGAGCTTGCCTATAAATACCACTTTTACATCGAAACCACCGACTCGATCAAAAGCTTACAACGTCAGTGGAAAATTTGCACCAAATTTTCTTCAACCGATACACAATAACATTTTCTCTCATCAGAAATTATTGTTTTTGCTAAAAAAAACAGCGTTTGAACAATTTTTGAAAAAAATGTTGTGAAGAAATGTGAAGAAATTCGAAAAGTGAAAACAAAAAATTGTGATTGTGATGTCACTTGAGATTTTATTTTAGAGGGAGAAAGAATTATCATAAGATTTAATCGACGGTTGAAATCGTGACGTGGATTTGGCAGAAGATTTTGTTAGGGAATTGATTTATTTATGAGAAACATATAAACCCGTTTTACGTAATAAAATGACCTTCGCAGTTATTAGATAATGCATATAAGAACATCTTTGACTCATTCAATAAACAGTTGACAAAACAATTTTATGATGAGGAAAATAATTAAGTTATTTTCGTATCTAATATCTTAATCTTAACAATTGGACCAAAAAATCGAAGGTGTGCAATTGCCTGCATTGTTTTTGTTGGCAATTCACGCAACCACTGTTATGACTCGCCAAATTGTTTTTGCTTCTTTAGTAAATTCTATTTGCAAGATCCACAATGTAGATTTGTTCGAACATTTGCTTTTCAACGTCACCTTAAAAATCTCCCAGACTTGCAAACAAAAACTACGATTCAACTTTGTAAACATTGAAATGAATTATTATTGTAGCATGAAAATAATTATGATACAAGACAATGGAATGGCTCCGTTTATCTTGTCAGGTCTTTGACCCTTTGATCAGCATTACAAAAACAAATGTCGCACTACAGACTTGTTTGTTCTCCTTAAAGTTCTCCTTGCACAATGCATTTTACGCTGACTGACTAAAATGTATTTTGTAAACGGAAATGTTTACATAAAATTAAATTCAACTGTGATAATTTATTCTCAAACATTAAACGAAAACTTTTTAATTAGTGTTATTATTAAATTAGATTTAATAATGATAATTTACTTACCACCTTTTGTTTTGATTTTAACTTTTTTCGCTTTTTTTGAAAATTTGACGTAGACAGTACGTAACACTCATCCAAAAGCACACGTAGGAGTAAAGACACGCTCAGGTCCTGCTTTCGTTGGTTTGGCTGATGCTGCGGTCTTGGAAAACGCTAGAGTTAGTGCCACCCGCGCGATCAACCAGTGCGTTAGTAATCTTCAAACTCAAAACATAAAGTTAGTCACTCGGGACAAAACAATCGACCACAAACACGAACGAATCGTTCCCGAGTACCGCGTTATCATCTACTTTTCGTTTGTTACTTTAGTCAGAAATGCCGTCTTACAAGTATCATTACACAGTTGAAAAACGACCCACGACAAGGGAAATCGAATCCGCAGTTTATTGGGTGAGATTTACCATTTTTTTTCATTCTGAAAAATGAATTTCTATATATTATGATTTTCAGATTATGACACCTATAATTTACAATTTTCAATCGTTTTGTTATTTGTTAAAATCCAGTTTAGAGAAAAAATTTTTAAAAATTGCAAAAATGAGAAAAAAAGAAATTGTTTTTTTTTTCAATTGCAAATTTGTTATGATGTAGGAAATGAACACTTTAATTTGTCTAAATTTAATTTTCGGTTTTAAATTTGTACTTGACGTCATTTTGGAATCTGACAAATCTGTCAGTGATATCGAGGGCTTATGGTGACGTTCTGCGAACGGTCTTTACAATTTTAAAGATCCTATTTTAAACTCAAATTCATACTTGAATGAATTTTCAACTTCGCTTGATCGAAATAGAAAATGTTCAATTAAATCGCGAGGTGATTTGCCAAAATCGTTCAATTGAACTCTCTTCAACAGAGTTCAAATTTCAGATACTTTTTCGACAGTTGTATACTTTTCAAAAGTTAATTAATTCTATAATTATTTGTTTGTATCCAAAACACTCACCTGGAGTGTTACTGTCAAAAGTAAAACATAATTGCAAAATAATTCGAACGAAAGAACGTGCAAAAATGTGTGAATTTCTTAACTTTTCATTGGTCACTTATTCTATTTTCGTTTTTGAAATCTGGGTTACTAAATCGTGCGATGTGCGTGACGACAGATGTTGTCCACTTTCAAATTTTTAATATTCAACAATTGCAAACATGCACATTTTTCAAGTGTATCATTTGAATATGCAGTCAAACGATATCACTTTTTATACAAGTTTTAGTCTCACTTTTTATACAACTATATCTTAAAAACATGTCAGAAGTACTGCTAAGTTTGTCCATTTGTTTATTTGCAAATTTTTCATAAAAATTTAAGCAAAACCTAATGAAAAAAAGAAACTACTAATAGTATACAATTTTTGTCAAATTTACTCAGCAATATTTTCAAATTCTTGTGTTATTTCCTCAATAAAAGTCAATAGTTTGGAATGAAATTTGTAAATGAATGTCGAATGTGTAATGAAATTTGTTTCTCAATCGTTGCAAAAATCAATTTGTCCATCAATAAGAAAGTCGATAAACGTCAATTTAGCAATGGTGACTTTACTTTAAAGTTCGTGTTATTTTTGCCAGCTGAGACCTTCATCTATTTCGAGAGCCACTGTTTGTTACCCTCACGCATAATGTACCTGACCCATTTATAATGGCGTTCCTATGACTGATTATGATTTTAATTTAAAGAATCGAAACGACACCTCGCAATTCTTCCCCCGGAGGGGGCACGCTGTCTATTTCAACGCGACCAAAGATTTACGCGTGCTTGTGAAATATGCTACAACTGTCCGGCCTGCTCTCAATTTCAAATTTCTGTTTTCATTTTTACATTATTAATTTCGCGTTGAATCCACGAGCCTATACCGCGATCCAAAAAAAATTCATCTTCTTTCAAACTACAACCTTGTGAAAAATCATCCAGTTCGAAAATACAAATCTCTAATAAAATGAAGCAGAGATTATTATTTAACATTCGTTTCTAAATCGTAAAAGATTGTTTATTTTGTTAGCTTCATTTTCATTTGAGGAAAACGCAAGAATTTATTTTTAATGCAAATCCCATCCGGTGTACTAAATATAAATCATCGACCTTGCCCTTCAAGTTGAGTTAGTTAGAATTTAGCATAGCTTTCACGCTTAGAACTGTTCGCGTTACAGTAATCACCGAAACTGCGTGCAAAATTTTCAAGTGCGAATGATATTCAACCATTTGACAAGTTAATAAAGGAAGAGAATTCATCTTAATTTTTGTTATGTATAATCTGTGATTTTCCAAGTATGAAATGTATCAGCGCAGAGCTAATTGGAGACTTCCCTGATGCAATAATTCAAATTACAGAATTGTGAATCAGCTGTTCACAAATTAATTTGGCGATATTTAATGTTGAGCCTAATTTTTTATTTTGAATAAATAAATCCGTTCCTGGCCCAATCTCAAGATGTGACAATGTTTCAGGACTTTTTATTTTGTACCACTTTTGTCTTTTTGATTTTTCAATATCTGAACTTGAAAAAGTACATATTTTTTCACGTTTAAAAATGAAGTAACTGTTTTTAGTTTTCTTTTTTTAGCACTTTGGAAATATAAAAAGAAACCATTTTCAAAATTCTGCAAGGTCCAAAATTTAATTGAGCTTTATAATCGTCACGAATGTTTCGCAGGAGGGGTCAGTGGTGTGGGCAATTTCGTAAATTGTGACGTAACCGAAATTCTCTGCCAAAAGTTTTCTTATTCGTAACTCATGTTTTATTCAATTTTCACATTGTACCTGCGGTGTCGCTGCAGCCAAGAAAACGCGAAATATCAAACTCGCGTACGAATTTACAAAACAACAACTTCCGTTACCAAAAATAATCACGATGCTTCACAACAAGAAGTTTTATCAGCAAATGGAAAATGATAAAGTGTTCTGTCGCATGATTCATTCTAACGATGATCGTTTTGATTTATCTGCCGCAGTGACAACATTTGGAAACGACGAGAATTCTCAAATGATAAACAGTATTTACAAAATCAAAATTTTGGATTCAATAAAAATGAACCCGCTCTGCAAAGGCAATCAAATGTCAGCGAAAATGCTAAAAATATTGAATTTTATATCAACAAAGAATGTGTTTCTCGAAAAATAATGTCAGACCTCGATTGGATAAATGCCAAAAAGAAAAATAACCCTCGTGATTCTGTGTTTTTCGAGTATAAAAAATTTCATCGAATTGAACTTTTAATCTTGCGATTTATAATTTTTGAAAAAAAGTTATTGTTGTTGTTTGATAAAAGAAGCATGGAATCAGCAAGGCAATTATTTTTATCTGCACTTGAAAATCACCGTTGCGGCTGATTCATTATTACACTATTAAATGTCACTCACCTTGTGCTTAAAAAGATTATGCAAATTAAGCTCGTGACGTCAATTAATTTGATCGGAAATTTGTTACCAAAATAAATTCTAAACGTCAAAATGAACAATTTGTCAAATCAATTTGGCTGGCTTTTTTTCATGTCAGATTTAGAATTTCAAATTCAAGTATTGGACGAATGTTTATCGCAAAAAACTATTTGGAAGGAAGTTAAATATTTTGAAATGTTTTCAGCCATACCGAACGACTCCTCTGGTCTTGCCAGGTGCAAAAATCAAGAAGGATGCTCCCCTGGGCGAATGTTACCTGCGTCACCACCCTAATCCTCTGATAAGAGCTGCCCCCCATCACTACGATGCGTTACATCCCGACGTGGCGATGAAACAAAAAGTACGTAAATTCAAATATAACATAGCGCCGGTCGTGAAGGAACTGATCAAAACAAGTACAACTATACAAACCGCTTTCAATGGCAAAATTACTCAATGGAAGATCGAGATGGTCGAGTAATCTGACCAGCATCGAGTTAGTTAGTTAGACAATTGCCATAGATTATCCAACAAGATTATATGTAACTGTGTGAACTTATTTATTTATTGTAATTATCTTAATAACTGTCAGTTATTTTTCAAACAATTTTTAATTTGAATTTTCATTCTTCAACTTTTGACTCAAATTTGAGTAAGGAAATATATCAAAATTGAAATTAAATTAATTATGGACAGTTTGTAAAAGAAAAAAATTCAAATTAGGAATTTGTTGAAAAAGATATAGTCTACTCGTGCATAATCAGATAGGTTCACTGTCGAGTTTACTAAAACCAATCTACGTCTAACTGTGCAAACTATACCAATTGTATTGGTTCAAATTTTTTTGTTCACCAAAATTATGATGAAATTTGATAAATTCTTATTAAAACGTTCGAGCAGGTGGCGGATTCGGTTCTGCAACGTGTGTTGGGACCAGAAGATATGCCAAAGGTCTGATATATTTTTGAGAATTGCGCTTGTTGCATAAAGTCATTTGATACGCTCACTTCAACGCCTTGTCTTTCATCTCAAAATTAATCGAGCTTTTGACATTCATGATCTTTCCAAATCTTTACTTTTTCTTTCAAAAAATATTATTCCCAATTGCCAGTTTATTTTATTCATTTTATTTTTATTTTCTGTACGAAAATTAAAATATTTGACATTGATATTTTTAATGCATGACTGAACTATCAATAGCTCTTATTTAAAACTGGCAATTATAAAATGTTTAATAGACAAATTATTAATTTGACTCATTTCATAAGAAATTGTACAACGATTTCAAAAGTCATCAAAAATGCATTTTTGTTAAGCATTTTACAGGTCGTAGGACCGATCGTCTCTCAGTGTCTTCATTTTTTCTACAGCAAAAAAAAGGAATAAAATTCCAGGGCACATTCAAAAATTGTAAAAGCTGATTATATGATTACGTTAAGTCCCTTGCAAAAAGCAAAAATTTTGTATCCTGTTATTTTGTTCCTTGCAAAAAAGCTTCTTCGTTTCTTTCATCACCATCTGTGTTCAAAACCGATATCGATCGAACCATCGCTACTCTGCGCGTGATTAATCAAAATCATTGAAAAAACGTAAACCTTTAAAAATCATTGTGGAATGAAAAAATCATTTTTTCGAGAAAAAAGATTGCTGTGTCAGCTCAAAACTTGTCTGATAAAAGTATTATAAATGGAAACATGTTAATGAATAATAAATATAATAAACTGCTGTGTGTTAATTGTCATTTTCGAATGCTAAATAAATTTACCATAGATTCATCTCTGTCTCAAATCTTGCTAAATTAACTATCAGGCCACAAAACACCAACTATTATGATCCATGAACAAATTAACACGAAAAAATCAAACTAAAATCTTTTCATTGTTTTCAAATTTCCGAAATCAAATTTCAGAAGTCATTTATCTTGCAAAATCTCTAGTACAGTTTTAATGAGATGAAAACTCATTTGGTGGCCTGAATTAACTTTGCTTAGAACCTTTAAAATGTCATAAAAAATTTCCCAGATTGTTGTTAATCCTCCAAAATCTAAGTGTCATGACTTTTTGATTACAAATGCAAAAGTTTTGCAAATCATCGATTTTGTTCAACAGGTTGTATCTAAGCAATTCAATTCTCCCATTGGGCTCTACTCAGATCAAAATATTGCGGACACTATTAAATGTCAGGCCTCAGCCATTCCGTAAGTAGTCAATCTTTGTCAGAGCGTCTTTTTAATCGAACCGTGTCATTAGAGCACCGTTCAATGGCTTTTTTAACATGCTTTCGATCAAATCTGTCGTCAAGCTTGTCGATGTTGATTCGATTTTAATTTCACTAAAAAACGAACATCAAATTATTTTAACTCTTTCATTAGTTCTCAAAAAGCTTTTTAGTAATGCTTCATTTACATCTCTCATTGCTTTTGGTAACTTTAATCTAACATGCAAAGTTCTCATAATCACCAAAGAAAAACTCTTTTCTGAAATTGAATTTGAATTCAAATAGAAAAACGTTTTACTTATTTTAGGTTCTTCGCAAACAGGAAACACGATTTTTCTTTATTTTGCAGAAATTTCATTTATCGACACTTAATCACAATGTGTTGTTCGAATAGAATCAAACATTCAAATACAGGAAATTGGAAGACACATAATTTTAATGAAAACAATTGTGGTTGAAAAGAAAAATTATAAGTCAATTGAATGCACCAGTGAACGCATCAGATCTGATGCGTTTGGCAGTAACAATTCACGTGAAATGTATTTTTTTATTTTTCCAGCATTTTTATAGACTTTTCCTTCCTGAAACAGAAACAGCAAATTCAAGAGCAGGCAAGATTGTTGAAAGAGCAGGCCCAGTCTTCTAACCCCAAGAACGTGTGGCCGCAATTCAATAGACCAAATTAAAATTCCATTCTAAACGTATACTCTTTTCGCCAATATTCAAATTATTATCTAGAACATTTCTGCAAAAATACAAAAAAAAGATCAATACAGAATAATACAATCAGATAAGAATTACAATATTAAGTATTATTAGGTATTCTGAATTCATGTAAAAACAAAATTTCATTTATTGTAAAAAATTATCACGCGCGTTTAGGGTGCATGTAATCATCTAGTAGAAAATGCTTAATCAAGTTGTAAAAATAAACAAGTAGATTATTCAAGTTGTTTAGATTGTCACTAACAAAGTCAAGTAATATTTTGTTATCAAATCTTGATAGTTCGCTCTTCTTCACGCTTCATATTTAATTTTCTTACGATTTTCATTCAAAAATTTGCCACGATTTTAAAAGAAAACAAAATTGATTTAATCTTGATAGAAGAAAATGTGTGAATAATTGTTTTTTTCAAGTGGCAACTTTTTGAATTGAAAATGGTGGAGAGTAAAAAGCGCTATGTTTTTCGCACATCTATTGCCAACTTTTGCACGTTGATAAAAAGAAGAAACAAAAACAAAGACTGTTGCACGAGTGTAAGCAAAGACGAGGCAGTTCGCTTCGTCGCGAATATAATTTTCGAATGATTTTGACTGCTGTTAACGAACTCGCGATTCCGACAAGGATTAAGAATTGGTGTGCAAACATGTATGTAGCGTGAAGAGACCAGTCAAGTACGACCCGAGCAAAAGCGAAGCATACAAGGCCCTTCAGGAGGAGCAGTACGATGAATACTCCTCTTACCAGGAAGTCACTCAACCATCGCGCACTGGGGTTTTCTCGCCAGAACAAGCAAGACATTCTAGGGTAATTATACTCTTGAAAATTTAATTACATGCTCGAACTTAAAAAGCCTTCGAATTTCTCATTTAGCTTTTTTCAAAACCATCAAACTCTCGAGTTCACTTATAAAGTTGGCCTTTTTCAAACTTCTTAAACAAATTTCCAATTTTAAAATCATTTTTTACTTTTTGAAATTGCAAGGTATTTCAATCGAGCAAAACAAAAATCAAATAATAATTACAGAAATTTAAAATATAAATAATATGTTTTTTTTTAATTTTTCAGCCTCCGCCGATTTCTCAAAGAAACCCATCTTCCTACGTAAGTGGAAAATTTTATAAGATTTTATAAAACTGTGTGTAAATTCCAACATGAAATGTCAAAGAATCATTGGTTTCGATTTATTATTACGTTTTGCATAGTTCAAGTTTCGCAAATGCATGAATAATAATAATTTTGAAACAAAAAACAATAAACATTATTGAGAGTAAACATTATTGAATGTGAGTTATTATTCTGCATTTCGCATGTGTATTGAAATGATTGTGATGATGAATTTCATATTTGGATCAATTTCAATGTCTTAATCACACTGGTACGGTATTTAATGTGACTTTGATTTGTTGATCAAGGGTGCCATGCATAGACGTCCCTTCCCTCTTCCTTTCTATAAGGATCGCGTCAACGTCTTTTAAGTATTATTATTTTCAGTGTGTTAGTAACATTTGACTCAACAAATTGTTCAATTTAATCATTTCATGTACAATAATTCGTCATTTTAAACTACATTTGTCTACTGAAAATAATTACGATTCATTTGTCATATCCGCTGAATTTCATTTTTTCACTATCTCAAAAACTCAAGTAAAAAAATCAAGTAAAGAAACTTGAATTTCAAAACCGTTAAGTCATAACTTTTGGGAAAAAAGTTCTAGATTTTTGTATCTCATTTCTGCTTCATCATGTTGATCATTTCGTGTATAACATGATTTAACATTTTGCTACAACAAAGAACATAATTTTATTGTATGCAAAACTAATAACAAATCAATCACAACATATCGATTAAAATTAATCCTTTTTTTACGTCTGCAAAAGCTATTGACAAATTTGACAAATTGTATATTCTGGAATTCTTTGAATATTTTTTTCCAATTTATTTTTAAAAGAGTTCACAAAATTAAACTGCTCCAAATTTTAATTGCCTAAGCTAAAAATATTTTCAATTGTTTTGTCGTTCGAATAAATTGATACGGATCAATTGTTTGTTACAGATAAACGTCACGGACGGCGATGGCGAGAAAATTCATCAGAGCAATAGTTTTAAACGGATTATGTTCAGTGTTTTAGGGCAGACTGACTACTAAAGCTTCTTCTGTGAGCTGATCTTTTAACCTCATTCTTGTATTGTATTAAACAAATTCAAATGATATTTATTTTGTTGTACGAAAAAAAAACGATTGAAATAAAAAGACAAACTCGAAACCGAATATCAAGCAAATATCCTCGAATGAACTAAAGAACGGTTGAAACGATCCACAATATTTTCACATTTTTTATCTAGTTTACCCCTTTTTTAGTAGACCGGAACCCAGTAAGTGTGATTTTTTTATGTTTACAGATCGCTTTATTTGTTTACTTACCATGTTTTGAGTTATAAAATCTATTGATAATAAAAACGAAAACAAATCTTGTGTTTGTGTGTTTGTGTAATAAACGATCATTTATAACTTTGAAAATAGTCAATAAGATGTGTCGTGACTGTAAATCAAATAAAAATAAAGTTTGATAAACACAATCATTTTCTTTTTGAAAAAAAAAAAAAAAAAAAAAACAAAATCTCAAGAGTGAATTTGATAAAAAAGACAGTGGAAGTATAGAATAAAATAGTTTATTGTAATCCACAGAAAAACAAGACATTATTTTTCAAATGCCTCTCGACTCACTGTCCCGTCAGTCAGTTAACAATAAACCGGATTCGCAAATCCTTATCTGCACACAATTAGAACGTTGCTGAGAGTTCGGCAATGTCAACGCAATCTTCCTCGTCAGTTAGTCATTAACGTACCATTGGTGCTGCGTTACTTTTAGTAAGCTGTTTTCTCATCGTTTTAAGTACACAAAGTTGCTCGAACAGTTTCAAGAGCTCGACTTATCACTGCAGTAGTTTTACTTATACTAGTTAATATGCCCCGGTGGAAGTTTATAGTGTTTATCGTTATCAATATTACTATATTTTTGTTGCTTCTCTCATGCTAACACTTGTTTTTTTTTCGCCTTCTATTACTTTTTCATCGAGTAATTCTATTGTGGTGCTAGGTCGGTTATGTGATATACGAGAATTCGAGTTATTACAATTTTTCTTCTACGCGATATTACAGCATTATTAGCAGATCTAGATAGTTGGAGGATCAAGTACATAACTCGTCGAACTTCGTTAACATGTGTTAGGATCTATCACTAAAACCATGAGACGTCGTGCATCTTAATGTAAGGCAAAAAATTGTCACAAAAGGTCAACAAGAAATGTTTCTTTACTTTGATCAATTTGTGATAACTTTTCAGCTACGTGTTTTGAATCTGATATTCGCGTATTGCCTATGGGAAAGAGTAAGCAGTTTTATGGCACGAAGAGTTAAACATTCAAAAATCGTTCACAAGAACCCCTACTAACGATTCCGAAACTTTGTTATATCGATCTCATCAGACAGAGCATACGCAAATTGATATTCGAAACTGAACAATGCATCAATTCGATTATTTTTCGGACACTCATCAAACCAATGGGTTTCCATTTTCTGGGACGAAAGTTGTACAAACAAAATCATGACTCGCGATCTCAGATCTAACAGTGATTTTTTTCCCTTGCCTTGTTTCTTCCTTGAAATATACAATCGTTCTTCAGTTATACTCTAGAATAAATATTTATAAAATTCTCTTTTGTCAACAATACAATTTCTACCGCGCGTTTCGCATAATATATAAAAATATTATAAAAAAATAGGCATCGTAAAGTGAAAAATCAAACTTTTTCGTACCAATTCGACAATCATATAATGTACACATCAAATCGCAATTCAAAAACTTACACACGCAAACGAAACATTCATTTTTTTGTTATTTCTTACAATTTGTTTTTCTTCGTTTCAAATATACGCCGATATATTATTTTGTATACTTTATATATTAGTCAAAAATTAGTTTACAATTTCACGCGCTCAGTGTCACTGCCTTTTGTTTGCATTTTCCGATTCGATAATCACGTCATTACTTGTTCAATTCGTTGAAACAAAACCAACGCTACTCAGGAAGCTCTTATGAAATTAACTTGATAATTCAAGAAGCACTTATAAAAACGGGTTTTCTGGCCAAACAATTGTAAACTTACAGCAGCACTTAAATTACTATAAAAACTATTGTTCATTTTGATTTGACAGACTTAAAATTCGTGAATAAAAAACCAATTCCAGGTTTTCTTTCAATATTCAAAACCTTGAATTCGTTAAGTACAAAATTTAATTCAAGTGATACTTTTGGAATTAATGATTAATTGTTTATCCTGAAATTGATTGTTTATCTGAATTATTAGTTATTATTAGGATATTGAAAATTAGGTGAAAATTTATATCATGGAATGCGTCGATATTAAAAAACAGGTATAATGATGAACTTGACAATGATCAAGGCAACAATCTATGGCATAACAAAAGAAAGAAATAACGGAAAAAATGCCTCGCTCGTTCCCGTGTGCTTGCTTAGCTTCCTTGCAGTTATCACTTCGTTTGTTGTTAGTTTAATGTAACAGTAATATTCAACATCACAGTATGATAGCGCCTCTCAAGTCGTTGAAATGCTCTCGAACCATTCAAAACGCATTTTTCCTTAACAAATTTGTTTAAATCATCTACAACAACTCGCAGAAAACGCGAGGTCCAGGTGACCCAGAATTAATGTCAGAAAACAGAAGTTTCTTTTTTGATTTTACGTATTTACAATTGCGTTGGCCGATAAATAACCAATCATAGTACTCTTTCGTGATCAAAGGGATACACAAACTTTTTTTTTGCAGATATTCAAGTTCCGCTTGTACGATTCGGTATGGAACTGAGTAAATGAACGCTCACAGTATCAGAAGAATGCGCTACCACTAAGACTAAAATAAATAATTATAAAAATAAGCGAGCATTTGTAGTCACAGTAACTCAACTACGAGTGGCGTGTAGAAAATCAAACTTAAAATTAATTTGCACCACTTGCGGGGTGGAATGTTTACGGTTCACTAACTAGATCATAAAAGCGTCATCTAATAGATTCAACTGTAATAATAAGTGTAGAGAAGTATTCAAAAGAGGTGGCAGAAAGAGAAATCAGGCAATGAAGTTTGTGAATTGTGCAAGAATAAACCGAGACCAGAGTCTCTGCAATAAATAAGCGCAGTGCAACGATAGATGGCAAATATCTTACATTTGAAAAGGAGCGCGAATAAATATCGAAATGAAAAGACACGAATTCGTAAAACTTAAATACAATGATTATTTTACTCGTTTGTTTTTGTACTCTTCTGCTAAGTTTTTTTTTCTTTTTTGTTTGCTTTTTTTCTACTCGTCGAATTTTTCGTCTCCGTTTTTCATGTCCGCAGACCATGAGCACCAGGAGATGATACAACTCCGCCGCTGAACAAAACTCAAACTTTACATAAGCGTGGACGCAATTTCGCAAGACTTTTTTTTGTACAGATCTCACATTAACATTAGTCAATCAAATTTGTATCGAATAAATCGTTAGGACTAGAATTTGTAGTGTTCGCTTGTCGATCGAAATACAATGAGTTTAAAAACGTCATACAAGTTAATACATAATACATTTCCGCTTTTTCACCGGGTAACAAATTTCAGGATGGCAAAAGGGTTAAGTTTTTGAGAGCTTGCTCTTAAAAGAACTTACAATGTGTATCATTGACGGTGGTTCACTTAAATCTTAAATCACTAAGTTTTAAAATTATTTGTACCACAAAAATATACTTTCATGGCAAAGTGTAAAGGTAAAGTTAATAAAAGAGTAAAAAATGATTAACAACAACCTAAAATTATCGTCCTTTAATGCCCATTCGTCATAAATATCCATCACAAGTTTTACTGATTGTAATTAATTTTTCAATCAAAGTTTTTTATCCTCATTCGTAAGAATATAAAACCAACACATGGTTGTTTAATCAAACAACAGGTAAAAAATGAATTCAAAATTATGCTGAACGTTATAAAATTTTTAAAATACATTAAAAACACGTACGTTACTTAACAATTGTATAACGGGTTTAACAATCACTGATTACACATTGTAAGTTCTGATCAACAGTTCTCTCTGGAGAGGTACAAGATGGCTCAATTTCATTTATAAAAAAATACTCCATCTAAAGTGTTAGAGGTTTTACAATAAATGGAACAGTCGCGTTAAAAGCAGCAGTGCGCTCAATTGGAATAAACAAAATCGTTCAAGATGAAAGACAGACCGCACTTTGAAAACTATGATTAAGTCCCCATGATGTTTGACTGGTTGTGTCATCAATTTGAATTCAAAAACTCATCAATTTCAAATTAAGAAATTGAGAAATCAAAATTGATGTAAACCAAAATACATGACAATTCAAGTTGAAGTCAAATCGTTCAAATCCATGTGCTTTTTGCAAACTTTATCAGATTACTTGGCAACTTGATAAAATGGCTTTCCCAGGCACGATGGGCCGTAACAGAGCTCAACCTAAAACTTTTAGCTAATTCGGAAAAAACCATTCTAAAATTCTATTCTACGTGGAGACATTAAAGTTTCACATCTTGTAGCTATTTTTATTAAGAAAACAATATTGAACATTCCACGTTCAATTTTCTTATAAATTTTTTGCGAATAAAAAAACGAGAAAATACTTTAATACATTTTTAACGACTTCCCTACTTTATTCTCTGAATAAAAGGTAAAAAACTATAACTTAATTTCTCAAAATGAATGTGATCAATTATTTGGTTTTTGATCTCAAATAAATAATCAGGAAAACTTCCTGAATCATACAGGAACTTCTAGGTAGAACTCTGTTCTGGCTAACCGTGGCGGGTAACCAAAAACTTGTTTAATCGCGTCTTGTCCTTTTCGGTCGTTGATGTTGAACATTGAGATCGTCATTACCGCGGGACTTCTTACCTATTTGTACCTGGCTTTGTGCGGTGAGTTGCAAAGAGATGGCATGGGTGTTGAGTTTCTCCGCGAGCAGCAGATCCTTCAACCCCTTCATTTTTTGACTATAAAGGGTAATCCTCGCGTTTTCATTCTCAGACTCAGGCTCGACGATTTCAGGAGTGAGAGTTTCACGCGAGGTTGATGGCGTGAGTGGCAAGGGACAGATCTCGGGAGGCGCAGCGAATGGCTCGCCGCCTCCCTGAATGAGATAATCTCGATTGAGTATTTTCTCGGCACAAGCGGCCGTGAGTGCCAGGATGCTCGGGTGCGTGGGAGCAGGCGTTGCGGGCACTTTGGATTCTAAACTTTTGATGAAATCCCTCGCGGCACTGCTACGCTCTTTTGTTTTACAATAGTTGTTATTGTTGTTATTGTTGTTATTGTTGTTGAGACTTTCGTCTGGACTTGTTTCGCGAGGACTTTTGTCGTCGTCGGAACGGTCCTCGACTTCCTGATGGCACTCGATGATGACCCGCGCGCGAATCGACGCATCGAATTTGGAGATCGTGTTGACCAGAGGACGCGCCCAGCCGATGTGCAACACTGGCGTGTTCGCGCCCTCTTCCCACTGACAAATACCGTCGTAGAAGCGCAGTAGAAACGCAAAACAACGTGGCTGTCTTAGGAGACACTCGTCCGCGCGCACGGTGTGGGGAATCAATTCGTTTGCAATTTCTAATAGCTCCTTGTAGATCTCTCCGTCGTCGCGAGAATAATCGTAACTGAAAAACCAAATGTGAAATAAAATATCGAGATATAACAAATTTTTGGAATATTCTAAGCCTAATAAAATTTTTTCATGAATGAATTATGAAAAAAATTGAATTTGTGTCTGTGTCCATCAAATCTAAATTTCAATTTCTTACTTTCTCAAAACATCTGCAGCATCAGCCCAACTTGATAGTGCATTTGAATGCAATCCATGACGATACAGGTAGCCTCCCTGGTACGTGTAAGGGTACACATGTGCGTTCCCGTAATACTTCCTGGCTGATTTTATTGCTTCCTGAAAGATTAATTTAAATTCAATTAGAAACCTCATCAATTGTTCCAATCTTTGATTAACTTCAAATTCGTCTTTTACAAGTACAAAAACACTCGTCTTTTCATTACTTGAAAGAGTTCAATTGCCGAGGGTCTTCCAGGAGTCGGAGCAGCTTCTTCCAAGTCACCCAAATTGCCCAAAGCCATAGGATATTTCGCAAGGTGGCCCAAATCGTACAAAAGCCAAAGCAATTCTTGTTGCAACAGAGCAACCTCCGCAGCATCCGCTGTGGCGCTCAGGCTCGGGTTTATCGCTGAGACTATCGTTGCCACTTCCATAGCACGATTACATATCACTGCCTGGCCATTCACATACAGCCATGATCGCGATGCAACTCCAGGCTCCACTGGCTGGCCACGTTTGTCCTCGTTACCTTTACCTAAAACAAAATTGTTTCTCATCAGGAATATTCAGATTGCAAATTTATTTGATTACGAAAGGTAATTCCTCAGTGTTGAAAGAATTTACAAAAAACTTGACTTGAAGTATAAAAAAAGTGATTTGAATTTGTTTTCATCGCAAGAGACAAAGAATCTATTTCTGGTCTGAATGTATTTTGAATTGATTTTCCTTTCATTATAATATTTATCTCCCCTCGATTTCTTGGTTCTTTGTTCAGTGCTTTAGTTTCGGCCACGCGTTTTCCATTTATTCTTCAATGTTCTTCTAAACGGAAGCTCGTAAATTTATTCTGTTTCTATTCTATCTATTTCTTTCTTTCTTTCTTTTTTATTTTGAATTTGTCCTCGCATTTGAGTGAAAGTAGGACGTAAAAATTAGGCTGGTAGAACACAATTATCAAAACAATTTTTCAACGCACATGTGAAAGTATAGTACGAACAAAGAATGAAATTAAATTTCGTTTCAGTAACATCTTTTTGATTCAAAATTTATCAATCAACAAATCCTATGTCTCAAAAGAAATTAATTCTGATATTTCATACAATTTTTTTCAGTTGAATAAGATTAACAGAATGTTACGCTCAAATAAAGAAAAACATTGACAGAACGAATGAAAAGCCAAGCTGCTTGAATGGGTCTGTTTAGTTAAACAGACAGATTCATTAAGTAATAACCTTGCTAATAACAGTATCTAAAAGTTCTTTGTCAACAAACCTACTTAGAATTTATGACAACGTTTTGCTGCAAACAAAACTATCATCTCTTTGTCAACAAATCACAAAACTTTAAAAAAATTCTTCTATTAAAATTTTTGCAAAAAAATCTTGTATGCAAAAAACTTTTTTTACTTTTAAAAATGGATTTTATACGATTTCGTGCAAAAAAATGAAAAAATTTTGTTTACAATAAAGATATTCCATCTACATATGAAATTGCAAAAAACGTTGTCCGTCTGTTTCTGCATTGCTCGAGTTTTTATATTACACTCCTGAAGAATTTCAAGACACACATAACTGGAAGGTCAATTGCTCCGAATTTCAAGTACTGCTGACATTTTCGCGCGACGCGAAACAAAAAGAAAGGGAGGCAACAAAAATGTAAGTGAAAGCCGGATTACCATGCCAGGTGACCTCGGCAGTCTCGGTGCCATGCTCGCCGTAGACGACCCAGGCATGGTCCTCGGACATGGCCAAGTGCACGTCCTTGAATCCAAGCACCTGGCATCCCGCGACCACAGCGAACGCGACTCCAAAGCAGTCCAACTTGTTAGCTGTCAAATAACTATACAAGCTCTGAAGATGCGCTCTGTCCTTGTAGTAGCTCCTGGTGAGCGAGTTCCAAATAACATCTGAGACTTTTTTCACGAGCTCCCTCGTGGCGTACTTGCTGGAGTAAACATTGAGATCGACGGCTCCCTTGATGAGCGTGTGAAATTTGTGATAGAGCGCCTCGGCGGTGTCAAACTCGAGGGCCGGCAGCTTGGGCTCGTCGTAGACGATCTCCTGGTTGTTGAGCGTACGGTTGCACGTCAGAGAATTCTCAACGGCGCCGACAAGGATCGAGAGGAGCGCGAGATCTGGCTCGGCGTTGTTCTCCAGCTGGTTCTGGAAGATGCGCACGATCGAGGAGATGCTCTGGATGGGAAAAAGCGCGCGCTCGAGCTCGCCGAGGGCAGCCATCGCGCGCTTGCTCACGCCCCGGCTCTCATCCTTGGGGCCGGCTTTCACGGAGACCTTCATGAGTGCGCGACGTCAGCACCAGGCCCGCACCGCGCCGCCATTTACATCTGCGACAACCGAG
This sequence comes from Telenomus remus, assembly GCA_020615435.1. Lineage (NCBI taxonomy): Eukaryota > Metazoa > Arthropoda > Insecta > Hymenoptera > Scelionidae > Telenomus > Telenomus remus. Next base: position 15,375,297 of record CM036336.1, on the reverse strand, counting down.
AGTTGTCCTTGTCTCGCGCCGTCTTTGTCCCGCGCTTTGTCGTGTCACGCAAGTCAGGCGCAGTTGTTCCCCGATCAGAGACGCAGCTTGGACTGGCTGCACGGAAGGGTCGAGAAGCACGCCAGGTGATGATCCAAAATGTCACGAGCAGCCGAGAGAGGGCACGCGAAGGGCGCCAACCTTCGATTTTAAATTCCTTGTCAGTTATTATTCATCGAGGTGATTCAATCTGCATCGTTTTGCTCGCAGATTCGTCCAATTTGTTTGCTCGATCTGCAACAAAAAAGATAAATTAGCAAATGGTTCTAACCAAATTTGTTTGTTTAGACACTTTAATCTCGTTGTTTTTGTTTAATGAATGGACAATTAATAATAAGGTTTTTAGTGAGATGTAATAGACTGAAATAAATCATTCCAGTTTGCGAAAATGGACAAATTCAGCAAAAATGAAAAAAAATTACAAGTATTGCAAAAAAACTTAATATTGAACATTTTCAAGATTGATTGTATAAGATCAAAAATTTGCAAATTCGAGCAACTTTGGCTAATAATTCTACAAAGAAAAGTTCAAAATTCAACGAAAAAGCAGTTATTCAAGGTTTACGAAAAAATGTCAGGCTTTTTCACGGTTCTTTCGAGGTACTCTAATTCACGGCATTTTTCCTGTTTTTAAGATTTCAAGGTTCGCTGAACACCCTAAAATAGATTAGTTGGATTTGAATTTTCGTTTATATATGTATTGTTTTCGTGTGATTTTTTTGTTTAATAAATAAAAAGTTTAGAATGAGATTTTCAGCGAGACAAAAAGAAGTAAAATTGTGAAAGCTATTTACTGCAAAATGATTTTCGATTGTAAAATGATAATGAAAATCTAAATTTGTTTGTTTATGCAAGTTTTTGTACTGATGAATAAACAAAAATGAATTATGTAACGATGATGAGAATGAAATGAGCCCTGAATTAGAAAATGTAGTTTATTAATTTTCCTCTTACTGAAGCAATTTATTTTTAGATCCGCGATGATTCACTGGGAAGTACCATGAACATTTCTTTCAGCGAAACTAATGAGAGATGTAATAAAAAAACATCGACAATGTGATTGGAATATTTTTTTGTTTCCCGTCATAAAATATATATCACATCAACTAAGCTGTAAAATGCACATTAAAGAGTATTCTGAATCATAAATGTATGTCAGAATTAAATATGAGCATATGAAATTTTGCAAAAATTATTTGTTGAATTTGAGAAACGACAAGTTAACAAAAAGAACAACTATCAATAACATTCCGCAAAAAATCGCTTGAAAAAGAATAAGAAAGTTGACACAAAAGTGTCATGAAATCAAAACACCGATGACTATGTCGCAAAAGGTCGTAAAATAAAACAACGCAAAAACTCACGATCTGATACACCTTCTCGTCACAACAGTTTGTCAACGACTGAGAGACGTTACCAAAACCCGGCACCGGTCTCAGCGTGATCTCGCAGGTTCGTTGTTGTTTTTTTGTCCAACTGCGCAGCAATCCAATTTGCTAGCACTCAAACCGGCGCGACACTCTTGCTCGCGTATAAGCTGTTCCTCTCAATCAGCACAGCCGAGTAAGAAGTACTCTCAACAGCATTTCATTTCATATTTCACTCTGTTCGTTACGTAATAACAACAATAGCCGACGTGATTGTCGCGATACTTTGTTGCGAATTCAAATCGTCGTTGACGCGGTTGCAATTGCGCACCGGTTGAGAAAACGAAACTGTCACCTTTATTGTTTCGACTTACAACCGTTCCGGACTCACCTCGAACGTTTCTAATCACATTCTCACTTTTGCTCTCGCAAATATTCTTTACAAACGTTACAAATCGCAGAAATTTCGCGAAGAGAAAACTTGACGTTTCCCGTGTGGCGTGCAAAGCAGCGCCGGCTACTCAGCTTCAAACAGGTTCGTTTGTCGTCCGTCAGATGGCGCATCGTGTTGAATAAAAGAAAACAATACAATTTCGTGGGATTTTCAAGCTGGAATTGTTGCCACGGAATTCGCATGAATTTAAATATGATCTTCCTTGTGAAATAGCGTTAACTTTCGGGGTGAGTATTATTCAAGTTATAACAAATACAAAGAACAAAATGTTCAACAATACGCTGTATATTTTTAATTTAGAAGAAAAAGTTGAGGTTAGAATGTAATAACTCGCTCAAGATAAAATGTTACATAATGTTCATTTTGCATTTTGATTTGTTTACATGTGTAAATCGGCTATAAACAGTTACAAAATTCAAATTTTTTACAGCATAATGTTTGTTTCAGAAGGTGTGGTTGCAAATCAAGAGACAAGTGGAAAATGAAGGTTAAAATAAAAAGTGAGTTTGACAAGACGTTTGTAATGAAATTGTTTGTTCAATTCAGCTGATTTTAAATGCGTCGTTAACATCAGATTTTATGTCATTTCCATTGCATATATGTAATATATCTTTACATAATGTTATGTTCCATTACAGGATTATTATAGTGAAAGACATAGAGCATTGCGTAATAATATCGCTTTTTGTATTCGGTAGGAAAAATAATTTGGCACCGACAATTCGAAACTATTCATGACAATGCTTAAACTAATACAATGCAATTGTACACGCTAAATAATGATATGCAATGTTGCTATGTTAATAATTTAGGTTGGACTGGTGTCGCAACTTGGCGCTGGATTGCAAATGATGATAATTGTGGTATATGCCGAATGCCTTTTGACGCCAGTTGTCCGGACTGCAAAATTCCAGGCGATGATTGCCCATTAGGTCAGTATTGTTTGCCATTGTTTACAAGCTGTTACATAAACTTCTATATGCTCGTCAAGGAAACGCTTATCATGAAAATCATGATCATCTAACAGTAAATCCTGATAGATCATTCTGATGGAAACCTGATTACTAATTTTGAAATAAAGAAGCATCGAAGAAAAAATTATACCCGGTAGGAATTCCAAGTCTACGCGTTAGGTAGCACGGTGTAATGAAAAAAATGATGTGAGAACGAAATGCGAATGAAAAAAGCAAAAGTATAATGGACAAAAAATTGCTCAAAGAATCGCCGCTTTACGTTTAATATCAACTTGTTATTTATCTTGATTATAATGTTCGTAGTTCGTCGCTCATAATGAGCTGCTTCTTTTGAAAGATAACAAAAAAGATGCTATAAAATAAAGCAAAAAAAGGATTTCCTTCCGCAGAATGTGACTCATTCACAGAAACGGTCATTAGATCAAGTACGAAACCAAAAACTTTCGAGTCGTAAAAAGCTATCTTTAAACAAAATTTTTTAAATTCGCAAAATTGTAAGATAAAGTTTTATGAATTTCGCTTGATTGAATTGAATTTGAAATTGAAACCGGTTGGATGAATAAGTGAACGGAGCAAGTAGGAGGAACCCTTAAAATGTCTGCACCTGCGCGCTCATGGCCAAAATATTGATCGGCTCGGCAGATATCGTAGATTGTGTTTACCGCGCCTTGGATGAGGCACTGGCGTGGGCCGAAAATGAGAGTGCAAAACCGGCGGTGGCTACCATTTCACTCGCCATTCTAAGACACTTTTTTGCAATAATAGATAGTTGTCATAGCGGCTAACTCGGTACGTTCTAATAATGTTTCAGTGTGGGGTCAGTGCTCTCATTGTTTTCACATTCATTGCATCGTAAAGTGGTTGCACTCGCAGCAAACCAGTCACCTCTGTCCTATGTGCCGTCAGGAGTGGAAGTTCAAGGAATAACTGATATCCGGAGCGCCCTCCAGGTGTCAGCACACTGCCACCCAGGTACAATTTGTTTACACAATTTAAAATCTGCAATTTATAAAAAAATCCTTTTACAAATTGTTATCAAGTTTCACACTTGGAAACCTAACATTTTCAGTTAGTAGAAGGACCAAAACAATTTTGTTCATTAGTTATTTAAAAAGAAATTCATGTTTAAAAATTTACTAATCTTTAACAAATAAGAAAGGAATGTTTGTTTTCACATAAAATTTTCACTTAAGATTATAAACAATGATTTTCACTTTTTTTCTGGCAACTTTTTTTTAACAAATTGAACAGATTTGTTCGCTGTTATTATATAAGGAAACTTGGAGAAAAGGAAAATTGAAGATGAGAAAAACAAAGGTTGATTTTGTTGTTGAGGAAAACAATTGAATCTGGTAAGGATTCAAAGGAGATAAAGAAAAGAAAGGAGAGAGAGAAAGAGTTCACCGTATCAATTCAATTCTTCAAATAACCTGGCGTTTTTCGAGCGCCAAATGTTAACCACTGACATTTTGCTTAGCTGCGTTCGGTAATATAATTACCGATAATTGACATGATTAAAAGGTCGCTGAAAAGTGAAACCTTGCGAGGCAAATAGCAGAGCATCTTCGAAATCTAGGTCCCTTACGTGTTACAAGAAAAATCCCTAGTTTCATTTGACGTTCAAACTAGACTTTTCTTCGAACTTATTCTTGTTGAAAAAAAAATTATTGTAATTACTAAGTTTAGTCCAAAAAAAGATTTGAAACAGTTACGTAGAAATAGGAAAGATGCCATTTACAAGTTGCGCTGCCGATGAAAATAACGAGGTGCAAGATAAGTAACGTAATCGCGGAAGTTATTAGTTGGATTGAATCACGTTCGATAGTGAGTAATTAAGTGATTTGCAGCGACAGCTCGAGGACGCGAGTTAAAACCAATGAAAACTCGCGATCCTGAATCATCTCTTTTATCAAAACCAGCGGAGTCTCTCGCGACCTAGATTCCAACCGATGTTACACACACTCGCATCGTGTGACGCTCCACAATTAAAAACCATGTGGAACAATTTGCGAATCAACAATCAGCTTCATAAATTTATTTACTACGCCTCTTTTAGGTGTAATTAAAATTAACGACTTATGAAGTAAGAGAAATTCGTCGAGACTTCTCACTTGGACAAACTCTTCAGCATTCACTTCAATCTACTAAACGTAAATAAAAACAAAAATTATAATAAAATGTAACAATCAAAGTCGACTGACTTCAATTGTCTAAAACTTAAACTTTTCAACATTCATTTTAATCTGCAAAACATAAATCCAACAAAAAAAACTGAAGATAACAAATTAAAAAAAAATAATTTTAAAAAGGAACAATTAAAGCTAACTAAAATTGAATAACAAATTACAAATGTAAATTCGAATGAAAGATAGTAAAGAGTTACGTTGGACTGAAAGCGCGCAATAAGTTTCATAACAGAGCCATTGTGTTTCTCATGACACTCCGGGGTTTATCAGCGTGATTCCTTTTCCACGCTTTTTGTGTCGTAAGGACAAGGCTAACCGCAGGGCTCGATTGGGCCCGGGCACAACACTGCCAAACAAAGCGTCGGCAGCACGCGGTCGTGACCTCCCCACCGCTCTGCGGGGTTACTCTCTCACGCGATACTGCTAAGCGCCGCGCACACACCTACACCCACACCACCGTACCTCGGTCCCGGAATGAGAAACACGTTCGAGAGCGACTAGCACAAGTCACGTGGTCGCAGCGAGCCCGACCGACGAAGCCCATGTCGCAGTCAGTCCGAGTCCGCGAGCGAGTCAGAACGCACCGTTCTATCGCCACCTGTACCAGGCCCGATGAAAGGAAAGGTGCGCGACACCGAGTGAAGTGCACCGACTCATGCTTTATCATCCTCTGAACTTTAATTTTTGTCTCTTGCAAATTGCAACGAAGACATGAAGCTTTCTCGCAAGACAGTCCTTGTCAGTTGACGAAACACAGTGCAAAAAAATGGTCCTTGGAGGACTGACTGGATCTGGAGTTAGAAGTCTTCTGACTGGTGTGAAGTTCAAAGTTGGGGTCTAGAGGGAGGAACTGATAAGAACACAAAAGTGGAATTGGGAAGGATGAAGACCCGGTGATTTAGGATGCAGTTAGCAGCTTCGCAAAGACCGGTGCACCCGCCACCGGTGCCTCCACGGCCAAGCAGGCAGGTGGTTGCGGAGGCCCTGAAGAAGTCTGCCAGACCGCCCTGTCCCTCGAGACAGGCTCCGCCGCCGCCCAACAAGAAACCCTGGCGGGACAACGGCAGGACTGTGATCTACGACTCGTCCAACTGCGCGGACGAGGTCGACGGCAAAAATAAGGACAACAAGGTCAACAGAACTGTCCTGTCCAAGGAGGATAACAAAGAGAGAACAATCGACGAGCCAAAGAAGATCGATGCGGTCGCTGACAAGGACGAGAAGACGCGGAAGTGCAGTCGAGTGACTTTCGAGGAGGACAAAAAGAGCTTGACGATCTCGAGCGACGACGATGGAGCTACTGTTGTGGTGATCGAGGAACCAAAGTCGCCGAACGTTTCGGTCAGCGACGATTCGGATAATAATAATATCCAGCACCAGGACTGGCTCGAGGCCGGCATCCGTTACTCGTCCACGAAGATCACGCTCTCGGGCGACGATCACGTCAACGGCTACAACCGAGAGGAGCGCGACGCCGCGCACGAGTTCGCTGACCTCGATTTTTCCAGGTATACCCCGCTCGAACCAGCGTTGCCGCCGTTACGATCGTAGCCCAGCTAGTCGACCGAGCTTCTCAAGCATCGGACGCGAATTATAGAAACGCGATGAAGCTCCCTGGACCGGCCAGTTGACGAGAAAATAACACTTGATTGCAACTTTGTCCGCGCATTTTTATAGTTTGCGCACACAGTTCACTTCGGACACGAGACGTTTTTGTTTCAACGGCAAATAAGAATCACTTTTTGATAGTTAGCAGCTGCAGCCAGGGGGAAAATTTGTTTTTGTTCTGGAGGACTGAGTTGGAAAAAAAGAGTAGCGAAAAAATAAAGAGGAAATTCTTAACTTCTGATGGATATTTTATTTGTTGTAATTGACGGTGGGAGATGTTATTAGTTTATGAGTTAATGACACGTTGCAGGTTTTTGCGAATAGAAAAAGAATGATTATTGTAAAAAAGACGTTTTTTTTCTGGTCGTACAATAAAAGTTTCTTCCTGATGGAAAATTGAAGATGATAATGATAGTGGATCTCTCATATGAGGCAGAAAAAGACTGGGATTTCGATATAAATTGATGCCTTTAACTAATAATATGAAATAGTAAATGATTTCTATAATCGTGAACTATAAGAGAAAAAGATGTCTCGTGATTACGGATGAAATTTATTTTCTCTTGCTAATGCGGGTAAAATCTATCCGAGGGTCAGTTTTTCTTGACCGAATAAAATTATTCGTAAGGGAAATCAATCATACGATTTTATTCGATTTCTATTTACAGCTTTGACGAGCATTTTAGAATTATGACTTTTGAAAAATTCTCGTTTTGTGAGGAAAGAAGTAAAAAAAAAAAGGATTCAGAAATTGCGTAAAATGCATTTTATGCACTTACGTGCCAATCAAAGAATGTGAATAATGTGATTACAAACTGACTGGTGAATTGTAAAATAGAACCAACCTGTTTTTTGGACAAGTTTAGCACAAACACCAAGAAGTGAATAAATTAATGAAATGAGTCATTTTGCATCAGCATAAACGAAATTGATTGGTTTGGTAGCATTTTTGAGCTTGCTCATTAACTCAATGATAAAACGCTCATAAAATTGCATTTATTAAAGAAACAAACAATCCTTGCGTGTAAATATTGTATATAATTAACTTCTACTAGTCTGTTACATTCTCAATGAATTGATTACAGCTCAAATTGCAAACTTAACTCTATAAATTGCAGTTATTGTAACATGATATCCTTCATGGGTAATTTTCTAATTCGTGTCAAATCCGAGTAATCAGTTTATAACTTCATAAGAAAACCAAGTCAACCGATCAAAAGTTGATACCAATTTTTCTCCAATTCTTTTTGAAAAAAAAAAAACAACAAATAAAAAATTTAAATCTCAAAAATTCTTTAAATTCTCAATTTAGATTTTGAGTTGATGAAAAAAAAGTTAAAGTAAGAGTGAATCGATCTTTTCTTTGTCATTTTGAGATCGGTTTGTAGATCGATGATCGATCGACAACCAAATTCACGCGTCAAAACATCGGAAATGATGTAACAACGAATTTCGAGGCGCAAGGCGACCTTCCAAAGTCTTCGTGGACTTTTCTTTGTTCGGCGCAAACTAATTTGATTTAAAAGAGCGATCGCTCGCGTTACGAAAGAGACTTGGGACGCGCTGCCGGTACACCGGAGAAGCCGCGCAAAACGACTTTCGCCACGCGACAAAGGAGAACGCGACGCGCGCCACCTGGTTATCGGTACACTCGATAAGTTTCATTGACCCGCTATAATTATATTCGGCCTGAGTTGTCAGGGGTCGCCGAAGTGTGTCAATGTTACGCGCACCACTCGCCGGCACCGAAATTGATCTGAATTCATAAGCCCCTTAAACATCTTCTAACACCACAATACCAATCTATCTTTCAATTTTTTATCCCTCTATCAACCCATTCTATCAGTCTTTCTTTTTTTCAATAACAATTTTTTCCAGTCCAGGGTAAACTGCATTCTTCATTACGCGATAATTTATTTGTTATGACTCCTGCATAATCAGACATTTAGCATAAATAAAGTCTGGCGAACAATCTCAACGCCTTTTCCAGTCTTTTTATGTTTCCTTTTTTCATTTTTTGTTTCTTCGGTTTTTATAGCTAAGTTGGTTCTTTCTTTTTTCTCTCAAAATTGTGAAATATATTTTATAAACAAGGCATAGAAATGATTTTATGATACACTTTGCATGAATAATGTATGACGTTATTTTTCATCATTTCTCTGAGCAAATGTGATTTTGAGTTTTTCATTGCTTTCACCTCTCGCCCCGCGACTTCTTTCGACTAAGGAAAAGACGTGAAACGTTCGACTTTGGGATGTTTTAAAATTCAAATGATTTATGAAAATTGGAAGAGATGAGTTGACAATTAATGTCCATGGGATGCAAACAAACAAAAGAAAGTCCGAGCTTCTTCAGTTGTTTGTGCCGAAAATTCACTTACCAATATGGTGAAAGTAAAATTTGATTTCACATACGTCATTGCGACGACAAAAAGTCGAAACAAAAAAAATGAATAAATCAGAAAAAGTCAACCGGAATCCAATAAATAAGATAATGTAGAAAAAAAAATTAAAATCGAATTACAGTTCGCTGTCAGGGTTTTGAGTGATTTATTGAAAACCAGAACAAATGTCATCACGAATCGCGATAGTTTGCTGGTTTGAGTTTGATTCTGTCGTGCTAATAACAATGTCTCGTTTCTAAATCTTGCGATTTCTTTGTGTCGGTGAAAAATGATTGGCTTTTTTTTCACCTGCTAAAGAGAGCCGTGCAGCTATTTGACACCCTCTTAATTATAATGTTGGGAAAACGTCCATTGGGAATGTTAATATTTAGGTTTGGGAGTGAAAACTACATTCACTGAGTTTTGCAATTTCATGTGCAATCACTGCAGCTGTTCTGCGCTTACACGTCTCAGCTTCGATGTAATTTATTACATTTATAAAAACCCAATCCAGACAATAACTCAAAACGTCTCACTTTATGAAAACGAGAAATAAAAGTCATTCGAAAAATTTCCTCTTCAAAAAAAATAGTTTCGAAAAAGAGACATTTCGTATCAAAACGATTTGATTTCTAAATTAATCGAAGACGAATTGGTGGAACAAAAAAAGGTTCTAATAAATCAGCGTGTGATTTCACTTGGATTGAAAATTCGTGATTATGACGTAGGTGAGAATACAAGAGTGAAGATGAAAAGGCGTCTGAAAAATGGTAATCTTTTCTACTTTGCTTAAAACGGTAACAATTGACACATTACAATACCAACTTTTCAATGGAAAAACCGCGCGATCTCCATACTCAATTAACCCAATTACCTTATGGCTAATTATCATTAATTAATTTCGCTTGCGAAAACAATTTTAACGACTGTGGAAGATTGTTCCGGCCAATTCATTAGGCAATTTCGCCAGATAAGCCGGCATCCTTATCGCTGGGGCAATTCGGAAATTACTTATCAACGATGTAAATCATAGCCGATCATAATTCGCCGATAAGGTTGTAACGCGTGCTAACGAGGTAATTGAAACAAGACGCATTTTGTTAACGTATGGCCAAAAAGTAAATAAATAAATGGAGCGTTCTATCTTATCGAAGACTGGGCGCTGATTTGATGTTCGCACATTACTTTCCGGCTTAGAAAATAGCCTGGTCGTGCGCCTACATTGTTTGTGCTCTGTGGTTAATTTTCCATATTACACTTTCTACTGTGATACCTCGTTATTAGCATCAATTTAATTTCTTTTCCTATTCCTCTAAACCAACGACCATGAAATTATCCGCCGCTGTATTATTCACCGTGCGTTTATCAGTTTAATCAATTTACATAAAATGTATAACATTCGATAAACTTGTCAGCGACCAAAACACATTTTTCATCGATCGCTGATTTCATAATTTCTTATCGTCATTTTAATTTATTGAAAACCTACTTGTTAAAGGTCTTATTTTTATTTCTATTCTGCATTTTTTTTCAATTTGAAATTCAATATTTTTTTAAATTAAGAAACTGACTAAGACAGAGTGCTTGAGAAAATCAACTTCTTTTTCAGGTAGAATTTTATTTAAAAAGTTGAAATAGAGTTAAAAATAGGCAGGATATCGCGTCCATGGCATTAGTATCTGGCTCGCGAGATGAATCTGTTTGCAGAGGCCGCGATCGGTCGGTGGAAGCTGAGCGCGCGAGCTAACGGTACTCGAGATTACAGCTTGGATATTTTTGTTACAGCATACTAGAAAGGATAGCGATGTCTTCGTTGCAAGGGCTGCCGCCTCTGCCCCGCAGCCTCAGCGGTTTCAATCTCAACAACAGCAACGGCGCACGGCTCGACACCGGAGAACCACCGCCGCCCCCCACGAGATCCTCCAGTAAGGCCTCGCAACGCAGCGCCAAATCTACCCCTAATTCCGGATCGCAAAATGCCTTAAACTCCAGACCTTCGCCACCGGCCAGACAACTTACTACTTTAGATACCCAACTGGCTATTTTAAGAAGGGAAATGGTAAATTCAACATTCTTTTATTCTACTTGTTTTTGGTCTATTCTTTTTAACCTGAGAAATAAGCATTTGAGGCTCAGAAGGTATTGGGATTGATTTAGTTTTGGAAATTGTCACTGAAATAACAACTTTTATTTTATTTGTCTATCTAAGTTAGACTCGTTATAGAGGATTAAAATTAGAGAAACAATTAGAGAGAAAACGTTTCAAAAAGTACCACAAAATCTTCAAATTGGAATCTTACAGTTCTCAAAGTATAGAGTCATTATGAAAAAATGAACAAATTTTGAGAAATGAACAAATTCTTTAATTTCAAACGAAATTATTGCAGGAGTGTTGTGAGTATTCAATTTCATGAATACCAAAATTGGTTTCTAAAAATTGCAGACATTCTCATTGTTAAGAAAATTGACGTAATTTTTTATTCCAACAAACTTGATGGGTTTCTAAATGTCTAATCTGAAAGATGGTCATGATTATAGATCTGTTCCCGCTAAATTTACTAAATATCAAGTGAAAATCAACGTTAGAAGTTTTGAGCTAATTTAGTTTGATTTTTGATCAAATTGTTGATTGTCTTTCGATTTTTTAGGCAGATAATTTCTATCTTCCAAACCTGTGAAGCGATCTAACACCGGAGCCATTGAAAATTACACTCATTATATCAAATTCAATGCAAAGTTCATTAACGAATAATAGTCAATAACAATAAACCCAGCAAAACGTTCAATTAAAAACTCAAACAATGGAAGGATAAAATTGAGCAAAACAAAACACTTAATTACCCCCTCCGACGAAATACTTCAATTCTCTAAAAAGAGAATGAACAGACTTTTCGTCTACGTGATTTTTCGTCAAATTCAATTACAATTCAATGACCGCCCACGACTATTTGGTTTGATCTCATGTTCATCCAGAGGAAGGAAAAATTTGGACGCAGCCCGTTATGCTGAAGTGGAAGCAAATAATGAGAATTTCTTTAGCCCAGAGAAGTTTTGCAAAAGATCAAATTCTATCCTCTCGAGTTTGACTTGAAGACGGCCGTAGATGGAAAGTTTGCGGTGGTGTCTGTTTCCTCGGCTCGTGGTTTTTCTTTTCGGTGGCCGCGCTCTTTTTCTGCCACGCTGTGTCTTCCGCGTGAGCCATCGATCCGTTACCTTGGATCGGGCAGATTGCGTGGGCAAACTGCAGAACTTGATGAATATTTATAAACCGCACGCATGAGATAATGGCGCGAGAGAAAAGAAAGAGAAGGTGTAAGGTCAAGCGGCAATTTTTATTCAAATTTTAATCAATCGAGCAGCACCTTTCGCTCCGGCTTGCAAAACTATCGCACATTTTCGAGATCGACAGTCCTAAGCATTTCTCCTGCTTGTAATTATATTTAAACTTTTATGTCGCTCTGAAAAAAAAATCACGTATTGACATTCAGTGCCGGATAATCGCTGCTTGGTATGAACACTACGAATTATTCATTTTTTATGCCTGTAATGAGAAAATTGCAATTCTCCAGGAATTCAATTAAAATGAAATTAAAGTCGGTTTTGAAATTGGAATCAATTTGCTAGGATTGCGGGATCGCCGTTGCAAAAATGATGCAGATGATTAATCGGGCGAGTTTGAAGAGAGTATGAAAATGTCGTTTCTTATCATGTTGACATCACGCGCTGATGTCATCAATTTTTTCTCATCTATAATAAATCTGATTCGAGACTTTTTACGTCTCAAAAGGTTTCGCGAAATGAATCGAGTGTTATTTTTACACGTTTATGATAATGTTTAGACACCCACATAACCATTATGTGATTCACCCATATTTTAAATCGTTCTTTGAAATAATACAGTACATTTTCTGCGCTAAACTGCCGTGCAGCCTCATTATATGTATCTACAAAACGTTAAATGTTAAATTGTAAACTGTACGAGTTTATGTACAACTCCAACCACGTAATGCATTGTGATTTTGCCCGTTTAGTTGATTTACTTTCTTACCCAATGTTTATCTCTGCCTTGTTTTTTCTTTCCTTTAAATTTCTCGTTGTAAAATAAGAGTGATATATAAATGTCATCAATTATTTGCAAATCTCGTTCCGCCAATTTATAGCTCACAATTTTTTCTCGCAATAAACCAGTCTCTGGCTAAGTTCTTTAACATTTCAACTTATTGTTTCTCGTTCGATAACTAAAGGAAATAATAAATCCCATTTTTTCACTCGAACAAAAAAATCGTTGAAATAATAAAACGTTGATTCATTTTTAATGTATTGTTTAGCAGGAATCCAAACAAGCATTTCACTTTCAGACAAGCCCGAGTACACAAATTACCGCAGACTCTATATGGTTCGGCATTCTTTTTCCCTTTTAGAAACTTGGAACACTCGGTAAGGTACTGGATCGTTTGAAACCGGCTGGAGATCGGCCAAACAGTTCAACTGATTCTGATTGACAGTGCGCTGATACGACGCAAGTTGTTAGATAAGATAAGCGCCGACTTTCTCTAGTCTTTCTCCGATCGAATTTCGATGCAGAAACGGTGTCACATCATTGTTTTCGCGAGGAGCCTCCGTTGATCGATCGTTTTCTCGAAAAGCAGTTCCAATTATATAATTGTTTAATTGCAGTCGCAGCTTATCAAGCAGCCCGATCGGCTAGAAATTTGTGCCGATGAACCCGTTTGGCGAAAAGCGAGGAAACGTGCGCCAGCCGCTCCCACGATTGCTGACCCTCGGGAAGGGCAAAAGGGGGAACAGAGCGCACTATTCTTTTACCTCAGTGGCATCATAATTTTATCGCATCGCATTATCAAGCTCAGCAACGTGTTTGCGCTGCTTTCAAACACCTTGTCTAAAAAGAGAAATTACTCCAACCCATCATCCTGACTAGAAAAAAAATCGAAGAGAAAAAAAATTAGAAAAAGAGTGGCTGACTAATTGTTTATTAACAAACTGGGATGCTTTTTCATTTCCTCATTAGGTTGCGTTGAGGAACAAAAAATGATTTCTCGCCATAAAATGATTTCGCTAATTTTCAGTTGCAGGGAAATTGGACGGTTGCAGTTTCCTCTTGCAACAGCGGATAAAAGGCGGACGAACCCAATAATCATATCGCTGAGGATCAATCAAGAGCGAATTCGCCTAGGTGTTTTTTCGTCCTGAGCGGCTCCCTGTAATCGGCAACTTCCTCGCAATTTGTTTTTTGCGCGGTAGCGTCATAATCGATTAAGAAAGGGCACGAATTATTTATCTATTGGCAAGCGTCTCTGCATACGTTTTCATATCCACTTCATGTGCCAGCCTGTCGCACGATAAGCACGATTTATTTTGTACGATCGTCGGGATAAACTGCGATCAACCTGGGAACCTGAACTTTTTTCCCGTCTTTGACATTGGCTGTTTTGTAAGCGTTGTCATAAGAATAATTTGCCTTTTTTTTTGCACAACTCACTGTCTGCGCCGAGTTTCCAGGGCGGAAGTTGTGATTTAGGATAGCGAAATTGTGTTCAGCGAGAAGTTGCGAGTGTCGTAACGTTTTTTGCTGTTTTGTTTATATTCATGCGCGAGGACAATGAGAGTGTAAAGAATCCGGATGATGGGTTTTATGATTTGGCAGCGGCTGGAAAAGTTGTGCTGAGTCGGTAGCGATAACAGGTTTTGGAAAACGGCGCGCGTTTTTCCCACAGTCGAGCGAGCAAAAGTGAACGGTCGAAATTGGCGGGCGTGTCACCCCGGCCTAATCCGCCTTTGACTTTTTATCAAAGCGCGAATTTATCCCCGACACATGCACAAGTTGATCGCGATTGCGCAACCTCGCGCTTTTAAAACCGCCGGGCTATTTGTTATGTTGGGCAATCGGCATTGTTCGTCCGCCGGCGTAATTAAATATCCGCGCTCACGCCGGTACGCTGATTTTTCAATTTACTTCCCGCGCCGATCGGCCTGAACTTTCTCAGCGCAACAAGTGTGCGCCGACGAGAGTGTGCGTTATGAAATCATTTCTCCTAATTGGTCGAAAGGTTATCGCTGTTGATTGCTCCCAAACGCTCATGCCGAGGTGATGTGTGGTGTTTGCCAACCTCTTTCATCTGAATAATCAGGCCGATCCGCGTCCTCGGATTGTTCAAATTAATCCGCAATTTTTTCAACTTTAATTGCAATTTGATTTGTCTTTACTAACAAACCAATTAACATTTTATCTCCAATTAGACTGAATTGTTAGCGTCAAAAATAACATTTTCTAGGATTACCTTTGAATCAACTTTGAATGAAATTGTAACTTTTAATTGTGAGCAATTTATCTTGTTATGTAAAGAAAATGTTTTTCAGCCATAATGTTTATAGCTCTTTGATTCGAGATTCAGAATCAAACCAATTATTTATATTGATGATAAACAGTTTTTTATTTTACACATTTTCGCAAAAATGAAAATGTTTTTTGCTTGATCATTTGGTGTATAAAATTTCATTTTGTTAGTTATAAAAAATGATATTTTGTGCATTGGTGAAGAAACAAGAAAAAATACAAGATTATGATTTTTCTTAGATTGTAAAAATGCATCAGATGTTCTCAAATGAGTACTGAAAAATACCTTGGTTCAAACTAGCTTTGGTAAGAAAAGGGTTAAAAATATGTTCAAAGTCGTGAGGTCAAAAAGTTTCGTTCCCCCGATGGAAATCTACTTGAAAGGCTATTGAAACACATTATTCGAAAATAATGCAATAAATTCATCCGTTTTTGTTTGTCGCAGGTTCTCGCAAAGTGCAGAAGCGTGAAAATCATCTAGTATAAATCGGCTGAGCTGTTTGCACGAAAAAGGCTTATCTTTACGAGCGATGCAAATGCGAAATGCTAATTTCACATTGGAGGAACAATAAAAATGCATTTAGACCGTTCTTTCACCAGCGCCCGTTCGCGCCTGTTCCGTTTACATATTTGTGGCCATCCCGGGCAAAACTGTCACGTACGCAATCATACCCGAGAGTTTCATATTCAAATTTATTTACTTTTACCTTGCAACCAGGTTGATTCTTCGTCCCGATACTAAATCACTTTTTCGCATTGTCTTGTGGCGCGTTTTTTATTTGCACACGGCTTTAGGTCAGACGTACCGTTGACCATCTTTTTCGAACCAGATACATGAGTAATTTTTTGAAATTGGGATGCTCGAAGAAAACGGTTCTGATTTATTGGAAAACCAATTTTTTCTAGGCTATTCTAAAGTTTCGAGATGTAGGCAGACGTTTCTCATTGTGAAGAGTTGGATGAACATAGTACGTGGGTTTTAATTGCTTGTAATTGGAAAATTGAATGGAAAAAAAAGTTGTCTAATTGTGAATTGTAATACTTACAATTGCTGTAATCACAGTTTGAAGTACTTTCGTTTGACAATTTGTTTACAATGGATGACGTGAAAGTAGTCGGAATTTACATAACAATTTTTTTATGTAATTTTTATTACTAATTCAAATGTTCCAGTGAAATGTAAATTGCAACAGTCGTTTATTTTATTTTACAACAAACGTATAAACTAAACGATAAATTTAAATTTACTAGCTCGCTATTTGATTGGCTGTCATTTTAATAAACAATAAAAACCAAATTAAAATTCTTGCAAAAATGATTTACATAAAGGGGTGTTCGAAACGTAAATTTTTTTTTGGTTCGTCGATGACAAATCGGGTATTGAATTAAAAAAGCATGACTTTGAATTAATCGGTAATTTCCCTTTTCAAAACGTCAATTATTGATTCTCTCTTCGTCTGGCTAAGAAGGGCCTATGCTTTCTCGTGTACGACAGACGTGACGACGCAAAACGTGACCCACGACGCACGGGCTTTTCGGGCGTCGTGACACTCGTAGACAAAGAAAACGTGTCGCGCGACAATTTGCACACTGACTATCCGCGATCATGGCCTCATAAGTCATGAATCTCGAAACAAAAAAAAATTCAGCAAAGAGAGACTACGGAACGAAATGCAACGAAAAAACGTTCGATGAAACGAAATAGAAAAATGGGGCCGTGGAATTGAGACCTTTGATCGCGGAATCGTGAAACCATGCTCGTTCCCACACTTAATCATTCATATTATTTAAACCGTATTATATTTTTATATTCAATTAAAATAACTCATTTTTTTGAAGAAATCATGACATATTTTTTAAATCTTCACAATTTGGGTCTGTTAGACTCAAACAAAAGTTAATTTTGAATTCACTGATGACATTAAATTTTTTGCATCTCATAATTTTCAAGTCCTGAAATGCTTATTTCTACTAGCAGCAATGTTTATTTAACATGTAAAATATTTAGTATAATAAGCTCAGAGATTTTAAAAGATTTGAGTCTTTTAAAAGGTAAAAATAAACATTTGAATGAACAAGATGACTAATTTATGATTTTATTTTTCAGTTTGGACTAAGGCAGTTGGATCTTTCCCTCCTCTCTCAACTGTGGTCATTAAACGAGTCAATTCAAGAATTTCGGCAACTTCTGCAAGAGCAGGAAGATAGAGCGCCATCGCCATCGCCAAGTAGCGACGAGGGTGAGGACATGGCTTATCGGGCACACCCTCCACCACCTCCCAGAAGACCACCGACATCTGGCCACCATCACAAACCGACGCGCCCGCCAAGACCGCCGAAACCGCCACCCAGTGACGAGTCTCCGTCCAGCGAGGAGTATGGAGCCGTTTAATAAACAAGCCTTACAATTATAACTAACATGGCAAAATGAGAAGAATAAGAAAACAATTAAAGTTGAGAGTTTTATGAAAAGATCAATTTTAATTGGTTGCTTTTTCGTTTGCTGTGGCGACTCAGTCCATTGAATATTATAATAAAAGTATAAATTTATGTGAGCGACAGATGGCTCTGCTACGATAATCTTTTTGGAGTTTTTTTTTGAGATTTATATTTATATTTATTGCCGTCGAATTTGTTACTTGTACACGCCGATTGAACTGTAAATAAAGTGTAATAAATTATTCGAGAGCGATTGCAGGATGGTGAATTTTAAAATGAATGAATGGGATTGTTTGGGATGGAACAAATTAACTCACATGCTCGTCCTGGTCACACAAATTGTTTCTTTTCAATAGTTTACAGATGCAATAAAATTGCAAATGCGTGCTAATTTGTGAAATGTAGTAGCAGAAAAGCCATCTTGGTGTGCCGTTGCACAACTAATGGTTCGAAAATTGAATTTCAATTCACACGTCTGTCAGTTCAGATGAAATACAAAGTTGTATCTTGATTATAAAGAACTGTACTGAAAACGTTTGAACTGAAACTCATTGAAGCTCGATGCCTTTGGTGACACTAAACTGATCTCAAGTTTGGTAGAAAGATATTTTGTATTTTACATCTTGTTATAAAACAAATTTCGTTCGTCCTTTCGACAAGTCGCAACTTTTGTAGTTTTGTACTTTTTCGTACTAGTTGAGAACATATCACGTCATTAGTATATATGTTGTGAGATGTACACCTGTTCATTGTCATTTGGTTGACATGATGTACAAACTACCAACGGATTGAGTGCCAAGACACAGACAGGATTGCAAAAACAAAATCTTATTGCAAGAACTTGTAGAGACGTCGACTGTGAATTTTCAGGGTGCTCGATGTAAACATTTCTGTGTCAATTTTTTTATGTAAGTTCAATGATCGCGATGATGGAATTGTAAGTTAAATGTAAGATTATGTTAATAAAAGTTTACGACATAAAATTACAAGAAACAAATCATTCAACACTTTTTCAACATTTGTCAGCATTTATTTTCAAGTTAAAATGACAATTACAATTTTAAAGATATTTTTTGTTTTGTTTTGTTTTGTTTTTACTTAACTATTTGTTTTCTTTAAAATTTTTTGTTCCGATTTTTGTATCGTTGTTGCTTTTTGTTATTCTTTTTCTATTCGGAACTTTATATTACCATTAATTTATCGAGAATTCAATTTTTGTGACAATGTTTATAAATAAATTTGCAAATTGAATTTAAATCATTTGACAACAACCTGAAGTTGTCCGAATCAATTTAAACTCTAGGGAATCTAGGGATTTGAACGGGTAACCGAAGTTGGGTGAAACTGGGTGAAACTGTTAATTTCCACCAGATCACTGGCTGCTTGCACTGCACTCTGTGTGTTTATACATGTGACTTTAACCTCATCATCCTCATATCATTGTATTGTATCATTGTGTATGGATACGTTGACCAACTCTTATCCCATGTTCGACTGAAGAGACTCCCGTTTGTTTTTCTTTGTCCGAGGCATCATCTGGATTAAAAAACATCTGCGGTAAGTCAACAAATCATTAATCAGATTCCGTTTATTGCACGAATGTAAGTTCTTGTTCCATCTTGTAATTTGTGTGTGAAACGTACCAAATCAAGTATAGAAAATGTCGAACGTTTCTCAACATTAGAATTATTATGGCACTCCAGTTTATGGGACGTGAACTTGCGAGGGGAATGATGCAAGTTCTAGAACATTATTTTTGTCTGCCGGACACCTTTGATATATACCACAACAATTATTTTGAAATGATAAATTTATTAGGTCGGGGAGCTATATTACGAGAAGATCAAGTGTAATTAGAACTGTCAGGTTTCGCGGAAGTTTGAATAAATTTTTTATCAAAACGATGACATGTGATATGATATTTAATTTCGTTTATTAGTGAGGAATTTTGTAGATTACTTTTGTTGTATACAACCTGAAGTCGTTGGTGATTCATAGTCAAAACAAATTTGAGAGTAAAGAGATAAAAAAAACCTACAACAAAATGAAATCTGAACTTGAGGTTTATTGGTGAATGTAAACAACATATTTTGGAATACATAAAAAGGTCTTCCGCAGAGGCCCCATGTTTTTGTACAAAACAATAACAATTAGTTTTTCACCATTCTTAAAATTTTCAGGGTAAACTTTTTGTTTTAAAAGTTTGGATTTTTCCGTTACCGTTATTTTAATCCATTTACAGCTCGAAATGGTTTCGCATCTTTACGTTCAAGAAGAATAGGAAAATACAAATTGTCAGTTAAATTAAGATAAAATGCTCTCGCTGACATCGCCATTGTTTATTTTCTACCTGTTTGGGGCTCAGATTCCGTCAGATTCTATTAGGTCCCTTCACAGTGTGCTCTAAAACTCCACTTTTCATTTCTAGTTTGTTTAACGTTTGAATGGAAAATTCCATTTAAATTGACCTTGTGTAATTTTCAAAACATTTTGATGAACATAAAAAAAAAGAACAAGTAGATAATCAAGTTAAAATGTTGACTTTTTTTAAACGACGTACAAATTGTTACAAATTTGAACAAACGATGTACAAATTTTTAATTTCACCTCTAAATCAACATTTGAATTTCGCGCCTTGTCTGAAACCTCCCACACGATAATGTCTTCAGTGTCTGGGGAGCGTTGCCAACCCATAAATATCGTCCAATAGAAAAGCTTTGTTGATGGCCATATGGTTTTTATACCACCATTGCAAATAAAGAATAGAAGGAAGGAGGAGAGAGACAAGTCAGAGATTATTAATCGTAAACGTCATTGCGGAGATTTTGTCTTATCCCCTGACCAAGAAAAGTTCGTTTATTGCCACAAAGTCGCAGTCCAAATCCGAATCATCGGTAAGTGATTGAATCGAAAATCCGTAACAGCACTTGCCTGAACTGGCATCATTTTCTCAAGTTGTTGATTTTGACGTTAATAACTTTCCCTATCTCGGATGTGCGTGTTGTCATCAGTCCATTGCAGCTCGGATTGTAAACAACTCTTACCTCAAAATTTTAGGGCATTTTAGTTCAGATAACCTTTTTTTCATTCGTCCAAACATTTCCCATCATTTTTACGTAATTTTTTTATCTGTGCTGTCAAAAAATCGAGCATTCCAAAACCGACCCATAGAAAAACAAAACTTGTAATATTCCGTAATAATAAAAAAAAATTTTTTTCAATCTTAAAATATTTGTCAACAACGTTTAATTACGTTTAAACTATACATAACCAAAATAACTTAACTGAAGTTAAAGATATTAATTTCAAAAACTCAAAGTTGTATTTGACTGGTTTACATAAAAATTCGTTTCATTTCAGTGGCTTACAAGCTAACCAAAAAATGGCAGAGGTGGAGGACGTAGCGCGTACGCCCGAACCGACTTTTCGTCCGCGGATTCGTCCTGAGTTGGATAATAACCGTGCAGGAGCATCATCGCCCGAGCCCAACTGCGCAATCTGTCTGGGCCAGCTGAAGAATATCTCATACACGAACAACTGCCTGCACCGATTTTGTTTCGCCTGCATTCAGGAGTGGTCGAAAATCAAACAAGAGTGTCCTCTTTGCAAGCAGAACTTCAGCTCGATAATTCACAATGTCCGTTCGGAGAATGATTATGATCAGTGTAACGTGGTCGCGCCGTCCCTGCATGAGGCTTGGAACCAACTGGTTCAAGCCTACAGACAGGGAATGGAACGCAACAGACACAACAGCATGGAGTACCAGCTGAGAAACATCCAGTTCAACGGTGTTACTTTCATGAACAGAAGCGAACTGAGTTTGCCTCTTCTGATTCCCTTCGGCGAAAGGAGGAGCAACAGATTCCGACTTCGAGTTTATCGAGAGATGTTGTACTCGGCTTCTCTTAGAAATCGAACGGGTATACCTAGGGAATCATCGCCAGAGTTTTATAGGTTTGTTGAAATGGCAACTGAGCAAATAAAAATTAAGAGTATATAAAATTTGAAGGGCCGAGCTCATAAGGCTAAGTCAGGCTCATTTGATTTCAGTTCAGAATTGTTTTTTTGCATTGAAATAATAAATTTGTTTTTCTAGGAGTAACCCAGCCGAATTGAATCGTCTGGAAAGTTTCTTTACGCGCGATCTGGCGCTACTTATAACCAATCCAGTAAGTGCAAACGATGCAGTGCGAAGCGTCAAGTTGGAATTGCAAATTTCGAGCATCAGATCTCCAGCTTTCCACGGGATCCTACGATATTACTTAGATAACACTCGTGCCTTCATCTTTAGACACGAATTGTACAATTTCGCGGTCTCTGGTTACGACGTAGTGGGTTACGATAAATATGTCAAATACTATCCGCATGGAATCATCGGTAAGGATAAAAACCGTGTAATTGGAACAACATTTTCATCGTTTTTCTAGAAATTGGAAATTATTTATTCTCGATTTCGTCAGGTGTCCCGCCGAGACACGCGGGGAACAGAAACTACTTGCCGGAAATTCCACGTGAGGAAGACCAAGAGGAGGGTCAGGACGTTCAGGAACTTCATGTTGAAATTGACGACATTGAGGAAATAGCTGACACCGATGCTACGCCACCTTTACATCAAGTTCGAAATATCCCATCGCCGGCTAGAGATGTGCTTACGATATCTGATTCGGGTTCGGGTTCGGACGATTGTGAAATTATTCAGGTGGTTCGACCTCAGGACCGTGTTTTTGATGTTATTTATCTGTCTTCTGACGAAGATGATATTGTACATATTATTGAATCGTAAGTAAACAATTTTTTCTCACTCCTCGTTTTCAATGTTGAATGACTTGAACAAAGGTTTTTAACAAATACTTTTTTATTTAGTTCGTCTGAATCTTCGAGTAACTCAGATTCAGAATTCAACGACACGGAGGAGCAACAATCAGTTGTTGCGAAAGAAGAACACGAACCCCGAGTGGATTTCTTTAACCTGCCAAGCACGTCGCATCAGAGCGACAGTCATCGATCGTACACGCCACCGTTGGTCCTTGACCTGAGTATGCCAACGCAAAATGGTCTTTCGCCTCAGACTCAAGTACCGAAAATTGAAGTTCAGGAAAGCCACGAGCAAGAGATCCCTGTATCTCTCAAGCGTAGACGAAGTGACAACTCAAGCGAAAGTTCCAGCTCGTCCATCGATCCCATGCCAAGCCGCACAAGAAGAAGGAAACGCATGGACTTGCTCAAAAACCGAATTGGCACGCGGAGCGAATCTTCCAGTTCGGAAGACTGTGATTCATCGAGTTCTACAAGACGTAAGAAAATAATTTTACAGAATATAAAAATAATTGCAAGTTGTGAAATGTGGATTATTAAATTTAAGGGTTTTTTTACAGATCGTCCAGTGAGACGTCGTAGGCGGCAACTACAACGTCGTCATGTGAGTTCATCGAGCTCCTCGAGCGACTCAAGCGAGTACCACAAACACTGCTCAAGGAGCATAAGCAGCAGCGAAGACGAGAAAAAGGACCGAAAACGAAAACTGAAAAAGAGCAAACGCGAGCGACACGGAGAATCATCGTCTAAGAGTCGCAGGATTTCTCAGGATAAAAAATCGAAGAAACGCAAGAAGCGACGGAGTTCAAAGCACCGGGATTCCAAACACGACTCGAAGCACCGACGTTCTGAGAAGAAGTCCAGCAGGAGGTCGTACTGAGAAGACTGTTTCTTGTAGATTTTTTCTTGTACATTATGGCCTAGTTTAATTGCACCTCGAATTAAGTTCAATAATTGTAAAGTACTTTCGTCAATCGAGCATTTTTTTCGCATTTGTTTCAAGTCACGTACTTTTAATTTATTATTTTGTCTCCCTTCTAGCCCCCAACCCTTCATAAATTCTGTAAATCTGAATCAAAATGTACAGATCGATTTATAATTTTGTATGCAATCATTTTCGATTTGGTTTGGGTGCGGATGAGCGATTGATCCCAGCGGTTACCCCTGACTGGCGTAACGAATGAATTGTAAAAAACAATCTTTGTCCAATTTCGTTTTATTTTCAAAAAAACGTATCTACAAATTCTGGTTATTCTAAAGTTTTATCGTGTTATGCAAAGTGAATGCCGACGCTGTTGAACGCATGGAGTAAGCTGAAACAAAAGTACACGTATAATGTCTGTAAGATATTGTAAACAGTTTAATACAAAAATAATTGGGCGGTATTTAAACATACGTTTTTAACAATTTTTTCAATTTACCTTACAAAATCGTCTGTGTCCATTGTTCTCGCTCGTTTGTCACTTGCGTCTGCTTTCGTCAAGGCTTCGTTGATTATCGTTTTTATATCAAAATTTTCTGGTATTGGCTGCAAATGATGGACGTTCTTGTTAATACAACGTTATTTTGAAATTTTTGACATAACTTTTCTTTTCTTTACCTTGTTATTTACGTTACAATGCAACTTGTAATTTTGTTCTAAAACAGCAGCCACACATTTCTGACTGAACATTGATTGCAGAATTTTGTTTTTTCGATTAAAAGCAATTCGTGTCATTGCCTCCCATTCCTAAAACCAAAAAAAAGTTGATTAAAATTTGATTTAAATTAAATTTAAATTCTAAATGCAGAGTTTATCTTGCCTTAAAATTGATCGGTGGCAGAGGATTTCTAGGTTCAATCCTTACAACACTCGAATCAACTTTTGGAGGAGGTCGGAAGTTATTTTTTCCAACTTTCATAACTGTGTCGACTCGTGACAGCAGCTGAGTATTTACACTCAATCGACAATAAATTTTGTCACCAGGTTTTGCTACTAATCTGTCAGCGAATTCTTTTTGGAACATAAGAACTGCGCACCTGAAAAAAAATCCAATTTAATATTTGTTTTCAATTGTCTCATTTCAATTCTTTCTTAAAAGTGCTTGCTTGATTGTAGATCATTACCTGAAGATCGGTCTGTGAAGGAACAATTTGAAAACTATTGGCGAAGAAATTTGGTACGGCAAATTGGCAACACAGACATCAAAAAAAGGTAATTCACATTTCATCACATCTTTTTCTACAACTTCAAGTTTTGATTGGTACACTGTTCCTTGAAACCTTTTTTTCAATTCGGCTACCATCCGGGAATCAATTTCATAGGCAATCACTTTTTTTGCTTTTTCTAAAAGTTTGGCTGTCATGTTTCCTGTACCAGGACCGATTTCGAGCACTACGTCTGTAGGCCTGATCGCTGCTTTTTCAACAATTGCTGTTACGACAAGTGGATTCTTCAAAATATGCTGGCCAAAATCTTTGTTGAAAAATATTCCTGAAACATTCATGAATTTTAATTAATCTGTGAAACTGCATTTTTCTATTCACATTACTGTTTCTAATAGGAAAACAAATAAAAATAAACCTATTTGTTTATCATTACATAGAAAAAAAGGTTATTTGAAATTAAGCGTACCTTGTCTGGTCACTTGCTCGTGAACCCGAGATTTTTTTTCTGTTTTGATTTTCGGCATTATGACTTCTAAAAATAATCAGTTATTAAATCTTGTTTGTTTGTAAACAAAACAGCCAATGTTGATATTATGATTTTCTTTGTTTCTGGATTGTCAAAAACCACGTGCTTAAGTTTACTGTCACAAAACATTGGGAGTGGGGAGTGAAAGTTTCAATAAAAACACATATAGTGGTCGCTAGTTGATGGTGAATTCTACATTATCGATTGTAAAGCTCCGACTGTTACCGACCAGAAACGACATTTGTCATTGGCGTCGCTACTGTCGTATCCCAAAACAACAACAATTTACGTTCGTACTGTGTCGGAGTTGTTGTCATTGTTTTTATCCTGTTTTGAATCAAGTCAACAATGTGACATTACTTTACAACGTTCGTTTGGGTCCAGATGCCAATGACCACCATCCGCATGAAGATACATTGTTGGAATCATTTAATAATCAAAAGCCCCAGCTTACGGCTACCCTAATCAACATGACTCCTAAACGCAAAGTACGTTGTACTCAAAAAAACGCCCCTTTTCTCTGACTATTCAGCTGCTTGTTTTAATTTTTGCACGCCTTGCGTTTGCTTTTTCACACAAATTTCTACTTAAATTTACAACTCTAGTAGAATTCGCAACATAACCTCAATTTTATGTTTGGCTTTTCAAACACTCTTTACTCCATAAACAACTTGTTTGATTAACTTTTTTTGATTTTTCTGTAGTTTCTTTTTTAGTTTTGAGTTTCATTTTTTCGCACAAATGGCTGTACTTAGGGTTTTACAAGATAATGATAGTGGCTCTGAGGTAAATACCATTACGTTTTTCTTTCCATTTCGTATTCTGTCATATTCTGTCAAAATGTTATGATACAAAAGCATTTTCGTTTGTTACTTTTACCTGCAATTTCAAAGTTGTTTTTTCTTTTAGACAACGAGTTCAGAATCCACATCAACAAGCAGTTCTGGCTCGTCGTCCAGCAGTTCCTCAAGTTCCGGTAGCGAATCGAGCTCATCCGATTCTGAAAATTCAAGTAGCTCTGCCAGTCAAAAAGCCTCAGACTCGGATCAAAAAGTTAAGAAAAAAGTTCCAGTCGCGGCGGCAGCTCGAAATGTCAAAGCTAAGAACGAGAGCACTAACTCGGCGCCACCGGACAAAAGCAAAGAGAAGCCCGCTGCTAAAAGCAGGCCTGTTGTTTACTCTTCCGAGTCCGAGGAAAGTCCTAGCAAGCCTAGTAAACAGCCGGCACCTAAACGCAAACCTCCGCCAGTTAAATCCAAGACAGCCGCTAATGTTACCGCTGCAAAAACTCAGAAACCAACGAGCAAGCCTGCAGCAAACGCTGCGCAACAAAAAAATACTCCTAGTAGTAAACCAGTGAACAAATCTAGTAAAGTAGTTGGTAAGAATTATGATAGAAAGTAATTTTCAATTCAATTTGTTTACTTGTAGTTGTATTTTGAATGTTGAACTGAAGTTTTTAAAATGAGCATTACAATAATTTTAGGCAACTCGACGTCGTCCAATACGCGAACAGCTGACAAAAATTCCAAATCAATCTCCGAACCAGCACAAAAGAAACTGAAGAAAAAAAGTATTTTCAGTCCTGAAAACAGTAGCGAAAGTGACAGTGCTCCGGCACCGAAACCAAACGTTTCAAAAACTAATGCGAATCAGAACAGGAACGTGAAAACCACGCCACAGTCTAAGGCTAAACAGGTTGAAACAAAAGCCAGACCTGCTGGAAACAGGCAAGGTACAAGTTGAATTTAATTAAAGTTAGATTATTGAAATTTAAAAGTCGGTATTGTAACATTTGTAACACGTTCTTAGCAGTTTTCTTTGTACTTTGATTTGGAAATTGATGATTTGTTTCTTTTGATTGAAGCTGTATCTTCAAAACCACCGCCAACAACAATCAAGTCAGAAAGTTCAGCGAGTTCAAAAAGTTCCGCAGGATCTGGCTCGGGCTCATCGGCGTCTACTGATAGCAGTTCGGAATCCGATTCCTCTGAGAGCGCTGCCAGCCCACAACAGCAGCCGAAGAAAAAGGAATCCCACCCACCGCCCAGATCAACGACCACAAGCACCGCAACTAAGAGGCCTCTAGCCTCCGTCGCAGCTGCAAAACCGCAAAAAATCACCAAAAGACAAGGTCTTTTACTTTCGTTGCTCACAAAACCCGGATTCTATTTAAATTGCACAACGAAGTTCAAATAACAAAAGTAAACCGAAAAAAGTACAAGGAAGATAAAACTCAAACAAACTGCGTTTCTTTTTAGGCTCAATCAAAAGCGAAGAAGACGCGACTGATAGTGATAAGGACATTGAGGATACAAAAGATATCTCGCCAAGTAAAAATGTCGTTAAAGGTAAAAGAAAACCCCAGCCTAGGAAAGGTAGTAAGCTGTTGCAGGCGCAAGTTAAAGTTGAAACTGATTCGGAATCGGATGCTGGTAAATGTTATTGTTTAGTTGAGTCTAAAAATGCAAATACAAAAGAGGGAAATGGGTGACTGATTCTGAAATTGAATTTTTCAGGCGACACGAAAAAACCGTTGTCAAAATCGCCAACAAAAAGAGCAAGGCCTAGCAGCACAGTTCGGTTGAACGCCTCGAGGTCGAGTCAAGGAAATGGCAGTTCTGTTAACAGCAGAGGAAGTCAGAGCAGTCGAGCTCGCGCGATGAAAGATCGCGAGTGTCCCCTGGCTGCGTCTTGTAATAACCGGGGTCACCTCTCCGGCAAATCAGATACTCATTTCACCATAGAAGCTTGCCCTTACTATCACAATCTCACGCCGCAAGATTGTGTGTTAGTATGAAACAATGATTAATTAAAAAATTAATATCGTCTTACGTTCCGACAAGGAACGACGCGCAGCATGAGTTATAATTGGTTTTGATTTAATAAGTTGGAATCGATTTCAATGTCTTGTAAGATATGATAATGAAACACAAATTAAAACGGACACGAAAATTGCAGGGACTTTTACAAAGAACGGAAGAAGCGGGAGGAAGAAAGGAGGAAAGCTCTCGCGATCATGGGCAAGAAATCGCCGAAAGGCGTTCATCAGACAAACGAGCAGCGCAATTATCAGCTCAAGGTGAAAGAAATGCGATCAAAGTGGAAGCCCAAGGCCGAAGGCAATAGCAACGACAGCGACAGCGGAAGCGAGACACCCGGGGCAGACAAGGACCGTCAGCCGCGTCTCAACAACCTCACCTCCGATTATGATCTGAAACTTTTTATGGAGGCTCAAGCCATCGCGAGCGAAAAAATTGTACGTCAAAGTCTTTCTCCTTTATTAGATAAGCGGTGTTGCCGAACAATCGATTTCGTCACTCTCAATCAAATTTGTTTTAACAAGTTGGAAACAACCAATTCTTTTTTGTCCAAAGACAAACTTTGATTCAATATTATGTTTACTGATTATCCAATTGAATTTAAGAGAGAACCGTAATTGGATCGCTGAAACTGAGTTTATGATAGTTTATAATTGATTTTGTCCCATTTTTTGTTCTTTTCGCTTGTTCAGGAGAAAGAACAAAAGGAATTGGATTACGATGAAGACGGAAGGAGCGTCACCGGAACTCGTTGTGTTGAGATGGGAAAATGGGAGATGGAAGTTTGGTACCAAAGTCCGTATCCTGAAGAATTTAGTCGAGCTCCGAAATTGTACCTTTGCGAGTACTGCTTGCGGTATGCAAAAAGTCGACAGGTCCTTAGGCGACATAGGGAGAAGTGTCTTTGGAGGCATCCACCTGGCCATGAAGTTTATCGGTAATTCAAATTTATCTTACTTAAACAACAAAAAAAAAAACAAATGAAAAACTTTAATCTCACATTCTCCGTCTTTTCATTACAGAAAAGATAAAATCGGAGTCTGGGAAGTTGATGGGAAACGTTACAAGCAGTATTGTCAAAATTTGTGTCTCCTTGCCAAATTTTTCTTAGACCACAAAACTCTCTACTACGACGTCGAACCTTTTCTCTTCTACGTAATGACAATTGGAGACTCCGAAGGATGTCACACCGTTGGATACTTTAGCAAAGTAAGTACTCTGACAAATTGCAAAAAAGCTGATATTAAACTGTTTCCAACTCGACTTTTCAAAGCAGGTAAGTGAAATCAATTCTTCTAAAAACACTGTTACAAACTTGAACATTTTAAATCCCGACTTGAAATCGTATGGATAACAAGTTTGTTAACAAGTATGATAAAAAATGACATCCATTATTTTAGTTCTAAAAAGGTTGTACAAAGTTTCGAACACATCTTCACCTTGGCAACCCCACTCTAGTCTATGCGCCGATTTACTGCGGTATTGCAGTCTCAAGATCTTTAACCAGCGTTCAGCGACCCTTGCCCCAGTAAAAGCTCCAGCGGAATCTCAACACAGTTAATCCTCAAAAAAAAAAATCTCTGCACCAACATTGTAACAACTCATATTTCAGATTGTTGATTGCAAATGCAATCGAACGGGCCAAATGGTTCCATCAACCTGGCCACGCCCCAGTTGTCGTTGCCAATTAAAAGGAAAAAAAGACGCGCATCGACATTTTGGCTGGATTTGTTTCCGGCAGCGAGATAAGCCGCAGCCAGGGCGTTGAGCGCGTCGGCAGTTGGCACGAGTGTTTGCGGCCGAAAAATACTGTATCCTTGGCATCCGCGTGAATGGGAAGAAGGGCCGAGGATCGCGCAGCCCTGCAGCAGCGGCACGCAGCGTCCGCTTCCTGCAGCATTGTCGAGTGAAATCTTTATCGACGTTCAACGACCCCGACCCTGGCTAGACGTCGGGGGTGGCGCATTCGGCGGATGTGGCGTCCGGGCGCGCAGGATACGCAGGGCCATACGTCGAGTCAAGGGGATGGTTGATAGCGTACGCTCTGCGCCAGTCGCTGCCCTAGAGAGGGGGAGCCAGCGACGCTTCACCTCGTCGGGTCGTCAACCTTTCCGCGGCGCACTGCGACGTCGGGCTCGTTATTATTTCCTCCAACCCCCGCGCACGCCCGGCTTAAATCGCGGCGCCTGCGAAATCCCCAAGGATCCCCGACCGATGCTTCCTTTTTCCTTTTTTTTACTTCTTTTTTTTGCTCTCGTCCCTTTTCCGACGTCTTGCCCCAGCCTTTTCTTCGCATTCACGCACGCCTCAGAACCGATTTTCAGTCCGGGTGTCGAGATCGAACCCAGTCACTCGTAACTGCACATTCTTTCTTCTCCTTCGCAGCTACCTGATCGGGCGTTTAGGAATCCTAACGCCCTGTCGATCGCTCGATACCAGAGACCTCGGAAACAACTTTGCTTTGATTTCAGATTTGCGTTTGTTATCAAAATGGAATGTTGATCGCGATATGAACGTCGAGACAATGTGATTGTTTCTCGAACGTTGCCACCTGCACTTTGTGAAACCTTATGTTATAGCAAGGATTGTTATCCGATGATGATCGGATAATGTTAAGCAAGCAGATTAGCCGCTGCGTAATCAGAGAAATCTACAGGCAGAACTCGAGCAGATAAAATATCGGTTCAATTTATGACCAGATTCAACTACAATTACACTTCCTCGGTTCTTAAATGAGATGGACATTTGCATTCAAGTCGAATAAACTTTTCCGATTCCGATCTCCGGCTGTCCAACGCCCTGTAATCAAACTGAAATTCCAACTCTGCTGGTGCACAAAAAAATTGGAAAATTAAATTAAACAGAACCTACCGGCCTTTTCATTCGCGAAAATACACACGTTTTTGTTTTTTAACGACGGCGCTTTTTCAGCTCGAATTTGTTCCCCCGATAAGCTCCTTTGGAGAATATATTTGGTGTTTGTTCGATTGTTTGCTTGTTTATTGTTTGCAATACGCTGATTTAAGTTGATACGGAGTGCGAATGATTAATGAGCTTATTGTCATGTTAAATGGGCTTTGCACTCAGCGATTAATAGATTGTTTGTTCAGGTGGGGGAGAGGTAATTAAAGAGTCGAGTTCAATATGAAATTTATCGGTCGTCGTTTGAAAATTTCTCGCTTTGTTGACGGTTCATTGAATTCGACAATTGCGCGAGAACGCAAAAATTCTTCAATGACAATCCAGCAGAAGCTGCCAATTCTTTCGCCAGTACAAAACAACAAGCCGAGCGTAAATCAATGAAAATTCATACGAAAGAAAAAGAGAAGAGAACAATAATCTGCGATTTTTTTTACAGCTGAAAAGGGATTATGAAATCTGAAAGCATCAAAACAGTCGAGTGATTACAAAATGGTTCGAACAGACGGAGAGCAGCAGACAGAGACGGAGATAGAGATTGCACTAGAGCGTTGACGAAAATTGGATTGTGCCCGGGAGATTTTTGGATCGCGATCAGACGGGCATTTGTCAAACGCGCCGTTGGATCTTGTTCAATAGCGTTATCGGCGGGTTCGTCGACCTGGCAGGCAGTGGTTTTCATTTGGCTTGCCAAGTGCAACGATAAGTTTATTGAAACATTTGGAGCGCGGCCCGGCGTTGTTGCACTTCAGCGTCGTAATCGCATCTGTGCGGGCGCGCAGTTCTGTCAAGAACTTTGTGGTTTATTAAGCAGCCGGCTAGACTGGATGGCTGCATAGACGAGACCGATCGGATGCGCGCAAAGAAGACATGGGCGTCTCTTCTTACAAGCCAGACGCAGGTATTTGCGTCTAGACGAGACCCACCCAAAGCGGGAGGCAAAGGCAAACCCATAGGCAAAGTCAAAGAGCCGCGCGAATTCGTTGCATTTCATATCAGCCGCGTGTCTAATGCTCACGAATTCGTACGCTTTGTAACGCAATTTACAAATGAGCATTCTCTCGTCGATCCGTTTATTCACGTCCGAATTAACCGCTCAAATTGACTGCGGTTTACACACCACTTGGCCCGCCGATAAAGAAATCTTTCAATGTCTGCAAACTTTTCTTCCTTCTTTTTTTTTTTTTCGTCGTCGTTGCTTTCTTTTGTACAATTGTATGTCTGCGTGTGTCTGCTGTGCGATTTTCTTTCCCTTTAAGGTGGAATAAGGTGTAGGAGAGAAAAAAGGAACCTGTCAAGTTCCATGCCCCTCGAACAACAGGCCGAAAAAAACGTCTTGTAAAATCTTAATTGGTGACATAACTGCGCTCAAGTTGGCATCACACTTCCGACAAGTTGCAAGTCGTTTCCACGGGCTCCAACAAGTCAGTTATAACCGGTTGAATCTATCCTAATTGTCCATGATTGATAATAATTGTCTCTACTTAATTAGCCTCCTGAAACTTGTAACGGCTCTCATTAGACTTGCAATAAAAATATTTTCTCGCTCGGATACTCTCTCGCGTCCTGCCCGTCCTTTTTTGTTGTCTAATTAAGAAGGGGAGGGGGAAGTGAGGTATCCACATCCGTTTTGGAGTATAATTTAAGTTTGATAATACAATAAACAGTCGTGTGGATTACATCGCAATATCAGCACAGGGTGGGACAAGGACGGAGACGTGGTGTGGGAAGCGGCTGGTGATGAACTGAGTTAGACGAGGGGAGCGGAGTCGAAGAGCCTGGAGAAGTCTGAGGACGAAGAGGAGCAAAGGGCGACGCTGGGAAGGGGTGCTGGATTTTCCTTAAAAATACTCTTAGACGTCTGGGAAAAGTGTGGGTGGAGACGCGACTCAAGACGAGGCAGACACAACCCCCGAGACTTTTCGTTTTTCAAGATCACTTCCGGGATAAGTTTGCGCGCTCCACCGAGACGCGTTTTGGACGTTTGAAAAGTTACAAATGGCATTAGTTGAATTAACTGAGAAAAAAAAAACCAAACGTCCGGCGTCACACGTCGCGAGCCAAGAAATATCACCCAACGACATTAGCAGTCCAGACGTCAGCGAAATTTTTTTTTTTTATTTTTCGTGCCAAAGTTGTCCGAATGATTGTCGATTGTTTATTCGGATGCACTGCGGTTTGATTTATCTCAGGAGAAGAATGAGAGAGCTTTTGATTTTATGAGATTTATTTCATGCGCTTTTGCAAGAGTCGGAGTTTGGATCGAAGAATTGTTACGAGAAAACGTTGTTCGACAGCTCGGTTTTGTGCAAGTTGAGAGAGAAATGTTTATCAGCTTTTCAGCGATTCCGTTCGACGGTTCGGGTTTCTTTGACTTGGTTGTTTTGAAGGGAAATGTTACTGAGACGTAAGAAAAAAAATTCGGTTACAATTTTTAGCAATCCAAAAAGTTTCGACACCGAGCTGTAACTCAAGAAAGTTTCATAGCAAACAGAATTGACGGTTGAATAAATAATCCCACTTCATGTAAAGTTCTTCGTTAAAGTTGGAAATTACTTGAAAAATTTGGTTCCAAAACTGCCGTCAATTAGACTTAATGGACTTTCCTAAAAAAAGAAAACCCAAACCGTTGGGTTTACATTTCAAACGAAAAAATTTTAAAGTCTACTTTATAGCTCTGCAAAGTATTTCTACCCAGTTTCCTAAAAAACCACTGGACCATTTTATCGCGAAAAAAAAGTAACAACAAAACTACCAAAACGAATGAAAATCAAGAGAGAGAAAAAAAGCTGTACGAAAAAAGAATGAATCTTGGAAATGCGAGTATTTTTCTATCTGAGAGCATCGAGGAAACGGAATCCTAAACGAATTTTCGACCATGGAATCGTGGATAGAATTTCATCCATCGTTCCGGAGCGTAAATCTATTTTGTTGCAGTGCGAAATTGCGAGGTGTTAATTGCTTCGTCTAATCCAAAGTCGACCAAAGAGAGCAAACGCTGAAGAGTCCTAAACATCGGCTGACCAGAGCATTTGGAGGGGTTCGAGTTTCATCTTGAGGGAAGCTTCTTCGTTGGTGTGAACGATTGGTCGAAGCGGGGGTGCAAAGGGATGACGTAGGACAGGCAGTATAACTCCATGGAGGGCGTCGATACGCGCCCGAGAAGAGGTTGGGGTAGGCTCGCCATCAGGCTGCAAACCTTGCAAACTGTGCCCCCGGCATGCCTCACCCCTCTGGCGCCCCCTCGCGCTGGATCGATGCCAGACAGTTCTGTTCACACGACCGAATACACATCAGTCCCCTCAAGCTCCACCTTCGCCGCTCGTTTCCCATTCGTCGGGCGCGGGACTTGGCGCTCGAAAAAGTTGCAAGTTTCGGCGCAGCGTCGGTGCGCTCGGGGAAAGCCCCCCCGGTGAAGCCTAAGCACGCACGCGCCACGATTCCTCAATGGGTTTATTTTGCGCCAGCTAAGAGACCATCCGCACCGCACTCAGCGCCACCTGGCGGCAAAATTGAAACCGCCCTCTGCCGGGGGGACATGAAAATGTGCCAAATTTCTTATTAACAGGGTCGAGCACAACATTTTTCATCGTCACTCCTTTTTTTCGCCATTTTTTCGTCCGTTCCCCCTGCCCCTGGCCTTTTTTTTGCTCCTCTAACTTATTACTATGAATTCCGCTTTTTTGGCAAGTTATCTTGAGCGATGTGCAAACTTTACTTATACATGGTGTACGTTCTGCAGACTTCACGTTCAGAGGGAGGAAAACATGCGGATTGTAAATAGCAACTTTTGCTTCGGCAATTTTGTCTCGCTGGTCAAATTTGATTAGGGGCTTTCTGATGGAGAGCTGGATTTGAATCGGAGATTTGTTGGGAACTTTTTTTTCTTTCTTTGCCAACTTGAATATGGTAATGAGATTTGGACCCGCGATATAGTTAGGGGGTTTAGGGCAGGGCTCTGAGTGATTCAAATGATAGTTGTTGGCCGACCGAGAGTGTGCAACTCAAATTACAATTAGCAAAATTAAACCTCCAAGACAAAGGAGCTGGACAAAGTGTGCAAAAAAAATATTCAAATTCGGAACGAAACGAAAAAGAAAACGAAAAGGGGCGAACAAAAGACACCTTGCACTTGAGGTCATGACGGGACAAAAGAATTGGGAAACAAAGTCAGCCACCCGCGCAGAAAAGAGAGGCGCGCGAGACCGCCGAAGATTAGAGCGAGCGCTAAACACGCCATTAACAATAATTCTGTTTGTCCGTCGAGACTCACAACAAACGCGCCATGAGAGAATCCAACCGACACAACGAGGGAGTCGTGTTGGCTTCCACTTTTTTGTCAGGCTCTTTGTTTGACGCTTTGTTCGAGGATAACGTTCTCACCCGGTTTCCTTCTTAGGCTCTCGAATGAGAAACCTTGGAAGGGGTCGCGGCAAGGAGGGGGCGCTTCTGTCGGCCACTTGAACGCACCGTGAGGTTTGATTCTTTTAACCTGGAACCTTTAGCTCGAGGGCCAGGTGTTGGTGCCAAAGGGCTGACTTAATTTTGTACTTAATCTTTGTATTCCAAAGCAAACTCGTGTTTTTGCTTACTTTTCCGTTTAACATGCACAACAGGTACTTTGTCAACAGATGGCGTTAGTTTTTCTTTTCTCAAATGCTCGACAGAGGGCGTTTCAAAAAAACTGTTCAGAAAAAAAAGTTAAAAAAATCTATTCATTTTTAGATGAAGACAATAATGGAATATTCAGAAAATTTTATTTAGGGAGTTCAAAATGGTCATTTGAGGTTTTGAATTTTGGGACTTTGAATTAGAATTGTATTATTTTTGGGAAAAGTAGCCTCATTGTGGAAGGGAACGAACCAAAGCTAATCAAAATCAGAGATAAGATCGGCGCGGTTGAATTACCGTTAATATCAAAACTGAAACACCTGGCATCTCGTGCTCGATCAATACGAATTCACACAATGCTCTTGTGTGCACGCAAAAGAAGCGCAGTCATACGTTTCGTCGATGAATGGAAAACGTCGTTTCATTCTCAGAAATAAACCGTCCCAGCTCTTGATTGGCCCGTCTCATTAATTCCTGCGCCAGACGCAAAAGTACGCCGGGCAATCAAAGATGTATCATAATTCCACTTATCGATCCACGAATCATGTTTCTGCGATAATTCAGTCTTCAAGATTCAGTTTCACTGCTTACACCTTGCACCAAACTTTCCGTATTCACTTTTGCTTTCGTATGAATATTCATAAATTCTCGCTTTTTTTTCTTTTAACTAAATTTTCATACTAGCAAAACTTAAGTTTTCTAAAATTTCCTTTTCTATAAAAAGATATCAAAATAGATCCACTAAAACATTACTAAAAATTTAGAAAAAAGTCTGGAAATTTTGTTTTTTTTTTCAAATTTGGAAGAAATTGTAAAGGTTTAAAGACGTCATTGGTTCTCTCAGTGTGTAAATATTGTTCTACTAATTTGTTCTGTTATCTTCAATTTTGCATTCTAAGTTTGCAAAAAAAAGTTGTTAGAATGTGCTGCCAGTTGTCAAAACGATCTCAAAGATAATTCTCAACTGAGCACTTTGTTCTATCAATAATAAATCAGCGCGGTGCAAGTGCAAACGCGACGACCACTTTGATCCAGGCACTATTAATGCGAGAGCACACACGTTTCACCTTTTCATCCGTGGGCCATTAATTGTGTGCGGGAGTGGTGCAGCCGAAGGTGAAGATGAAAGGGAGAACGCATTTAGCGTCTTCTGGGTACGCATCCAGTTTCTGGGAAGGTGAAGCTAGGGCCTCAGACCAAATAAAATTAATAGGCCATTGCCAAGGTGATCTCATGGTTTCACTCGCCAAATCCAACGATTCCCAAAAGTAACGATTTCTTGTCTCTTACAAAAATGGTGTTTGAAAAATGGATTTACTAACATTTCATCCTTTCGACAGAAAATGGTTCCTGATTTGGTTCGGATGTTGGGCAGGTTTCTTGAAAGATGTTTCGACTGCGTGAAAGACATAATTTGTGTGTCCAGAGCCTGTCTGGGCTAAAAACTTTCGACCCACCCGATAGACTAGAGGAACGCTTTGTTCGGCGCAAAGAAAGTGGAGGAGGAAACTCGATGCATCTAAATATAGAAATGACCGTCGCAAGGCGCTGCACGGCGCGTTCAACATGTACTTTCATGCAATCGAATGTGATAAGCGCAAGAGTCCATTGACTGCGGAGTTGAAAATCGACCAGACGCGTGGAAAAAGGATGAAAGACCTCGTCGGAGTTATCTCAAGTGACGGTCTGGAATTCAGCATTCTTCGAATTTCGCGCTGGGTTTTAATTATATTGGACCACGTGGATGGATCCGGGTCGAGCACCCAGACCCGTGGCTTCTCGTTGGAAAAATACGAATGGAAACTAAGGAAACCTCTTCGCAGAATTCTGAAAAGAGACCGGCACTCAATCCATCGCCATGAAGAAAAAAAAATTTTGTTCTTCCTTTCGAATGACTGCATTCACTTTGGCCTCGCTCAGTAATTCGAAATATTTTTTCCGTCGTCAATTTGGTTGACCAGCAATTTCACGTCTTCTTTTTTTGATAAGAAAATTTTTTGTACTTCTTCCAAGTTCCTTTTGTTAACGTGTTTTTTTTTATGGAAACAGTTTTTTTCCCCCTCTGTAAGATTATTTTGTTCCGATTTGTATGGTGAAAATTTGAAAAGGAAGGGAGAAAAAGAGTCATCGCAACGGTCGAGTGAAAAAAAAGGTTGCCGGGCAAAAGCGTATAATCAGAATCGAAGAGTAGGTTTGCAATGATTGCGTTAATACGAAGCCACAGCACAACACGGTCCGGCAACAAAGTACAGCCGAGGCCTTCAATTAGGCATCGTCTCATGTCATATCCCTTTGTCGCCATTTTCCTGTGCCGCTTGCTGGTGTGTAGCGGTCGATGTAACTGCAAGCGCTCGCCAAATTGCCAGTTGTCATTTGCCAGGCCAAAGGAGTAACCGTCCATCCGGATGTCTCCAGAGACCCATGGGTCTCAACCGTACACCGATCAGCTTGTCAATAAATAATTGATTTACAACCTACACTGCAGACCGCAGTGAATCTTTGATAAGTCCAAGGGATTTCACCCCCACCCCTTTTCTTTTTTATTCTTCTCTTTACAAGATTTAAACCCACTTTAACTTACCCCAAACAAAATTACTAAACTGAATTTCAGTTTTTCTTCCATTGAAAAAAAGTTATTTATCTGATCAAAGTTGAAACAAATGTTAAAATGAGAGATTGGAGGATATTTTTTGGATGAGAAAATGTTGGAATGTTTCAACTATCAGATTTTGAGAAAGGTAAAAAAACAGTCTGGCAAAAATTGGAAGGGAAGAAGAGAAAAAGGAGTTGAAGAAGAAGAAGAAGGAACTGTGAGAGAGGTAGCGTAGCGGTGTTTCGCGCAGGCGTCATCAGTCATGTAGTGGTGTCTGGTGGGATTTAATTCTGCGATATCTGGCATCGCTGGTGCGAGCCGAGACAGACGGCCCTGAGGCAGAAGAGACTACTGACCCAAGGACGTCGCGGGGCCCAGATTCCTGGCCGAGGCACGTATGACCGGCTGCTTCCTCCCGCCGTCTCACCCCCACAGCCTCGGATCCCTTTACTTAGCCTTTGGCTTTTGACGCTCGTCTCGACCAGTCGATTCGTCCGGCTTACTCGATCCGAATTTCTTCGATTTGTCCTCCACACAATGCTCCGCGAGACCAGACCAGTTAGCAACAGCTTGAAAGCACCCAATCTAACGGGTGTCTTGAAAGAACTAAAAAAATAATTTTTCTCAACATTCATCAGCTCATTCAGCTATTGAACAAATCAGTCAAGTTTACACACTAGGAGGACCGCGTACATAAATTTTACGTCTTTCAATATTCACTTCTTCACCATTCTGGTTAGGTTTGAAAACAATTTTTCCTTTGGTGACTTTTCATCATTTTTGATTCTCTTTAAAATGACGTTAACATTTTTTCGATATGTTAAATAGAATTTGAGATAAAATCGATTCTACCTAAAAGGACCGGAGTACGTAAATTTTACGTCATTCCACGACAACACATTAAATTGTTGTTTTTTAGTTAATAAATAAACAATCAGCTTCAGATATGTTTATGGACCTGTTTAACAATAATATTTGTTACAATAAATTGTTTTCATTATGTTTTATAGCAAATTGCGATTGAATTTTTATTCAAATCAAACATCCGGAACGAAAAAAAGGTCTGCGAAATACCGACGAGTATTATGGCTTTTTATTGAAAAAATAATTGTTTATAACAATAGATTAATAGTTATGTTAATAAAAAGTTGATTAAAACAACTATTTGAATATAACTAGAGCTAAAATATTTATATAAATAGTTTCAACATTGAAAAATCATCAAGACGTAAAATTTACGTACTCCGGTCCTTTAAGGTATACGCAAATCTCAGTCCTCCTAGTGTTAATAACTAAAATAAAAAATGTATATTAATGTATCAATTATAAAATAATTACATTCATTAGGACCTTGGAACTGGATGAGACTTGTTTGAATTCAGAATATTAAATCAATTGATCGGGTTGAGGTTTAATTGGGAACGGATTTTAATGAATCGTTCAGTGTTTTTCTTCGTTAGGGAAGAAAAACCAAATTGAATTATTTGAATGGTAGTATCTGCTGGGTCTAATTCGATTTTTTTTACATTTTTTTCCTTTCTCGCTGATTAATACTGTTTAATGTACCAATGAGCTTTTATTTGTTTCTACTTATGATGGTTAATGACCGTACGATGGCAAAATGCAGGTCATTGATTGAGAATGATCGGCTTGAGACGACAATGTAAGAAAAATAATGGATCGGAGGCAATGAACTGCGCGTCATTAGATGGAGATCTGATACAATGAGTTGAAGATGAAGAAGCGTGGCCGATTATGCCTTATGACAAATTAAAGATGATGAATTACATGTAATTAAACGAACATTAGAGTTCTCACAAACCTGCTACTGTGTGCTTAATTGATTACACCAAAAATTGAGCTCAAAAATGCAACTCATTTAGTTAGAATTATTTTATTTGAAAAAAAAAACAATAACGACATTTTTGAATGGAAACATTTTTCAAAAATTGCAAAATAACTTTGTAATTAAAATGAATTCATTTTTTAAGTTTGTATTGATAATATACAAACTTAATATACTTTATTCGATTCAGTGTCATTTTGAAGGGTGCGACTGAAGAAAAATCACAGATCATAAAGCAAATGAAGTCATCAGACCACCCGACACAAAGACATTAGAAACATTTTTTCCAACGCAGAAACTTCGTCCCTCGTTTGTTTTAACCGACTCTCCAATAATTTTCATGAATTTTACTTTGAGAAAAGGTGTAACAAAAAAAAATGTCGCCATTCCCTTCTTTAGTCAATTTTTCGTCTCTGATAACGACTTTGGACGAATTAACGACGAGCATATAATCAGAGTAAACTCTCGTTTACCACAACTGCTCTCGAACAAGTGCAATCCACTTATTTCAAGTAATTTAAAATTAGGGGACATCGTGTGCAGCGGCCGAATAGCGCTCTTATTCCGCCTTATAACTTTGTTTTATCTGCCTCCTTCCGTTCGTGTCTTACGTCGCTCGTAAAACTTTTTTCATTTTGTTTTGCCTCGCTTGTACGCTTGTTAATTGTGTGACGTTTTTATGACTTATGAAATTAATTAGTCCGGGCTCCACATATTCGCGCTACAATTTCACCCGACAGAAATCGATGGAATACATTTTTAATCTCATTAATTAATTTGATACATCGCGGCTGACCGAATCCCCGAATAAAATTTCACAGACGCTTTTGTACAGCAATTGATACATGAAAGTGAAAACCACAGCTTTAATTGTACGAATTTTAATCAATCACTTTCAAACTTTTTTTTTCAAACTTTTTTTGTTCCAATTTTTTTTACCGAAAATTGATGGAACTTTAATTGATAAGGGTTGTAATTTACATTTGAACTGTTGAATTTATTGTTATTGGAGTTGCATAATCAAATTCAATGGTGTGATAATGAATTTACAAGTTGATCGATACAACAATGTCGATGTGGCAAAATTAATTCGCCAAGAATTGTTGCACTTTCCAGTCACGTAACGTGGCGTTAGACGAAACGAAAACACTGTTATTGTACATTCGTCACCGGTTGTCAGGGACACGAGAAATGCGTTTAAACCGTGCTTCATTTTCACACATACCAAAAACCACATGTACAAAAGTCACAAATCTAAATGTTTGACTTTGCAAGAAAAAAAGCAGGTGACAAAAACAAACAACTTCCCTTTCTCTCTA
Organism: Telenomus remus; assembly: GCA_020615435.1. NCBI lineage: Eukaryota > Metazoa > Arthropoda > Insecta > Hymenoptera > Scelionidae > Telenomus > Telenomus remus. The sequence continues at coordinate 15,333,893 of CM036336.1, read as the reverse complement.
TGCTAATTAATCAAACGTAGTTTTGTTAAACCAATCAATTTCGATTTGAAATAGTTTAAATGAAAAAAAAAAATTTTAAATATAAAAAGAAAAATTGATTTTTCATCAGCTGGTAAAAATTATAAATGTGTTTTTGTTGCAGGAGAAGAATTCTTTTCTGAACTACAACGTCTCGTGTATTCTCACCCTTCCGCCTTACCAACGTCAAGGTTATGGCCGGCTTCTCATCGACTTCAGTGAGTATTGATCGAGACATTTGCCATCGTTCAGACACAATCTGCCGAATTTGCATGCAATAATTCAGTGACTCTCGTCTTCGTAACGAGATAAAATATAAGGCCACCCCGGGGCACCATCTCCAATTCGCATTACACATCTCAGAAATTCGTTTAAACCTCCTCATCATCTTTTTTCTCCCACTGCCTCTTCAACACCGTCAGAGATCGTCACGTAATTTTGAATTTACATTTTAATTCAAACAAAAATTGGCAACAAAAAAATTTCTTAATCCCCTCTAACAATTGGGGGAGAACAGTAAAGTGCAAATTTTTGCTGAAATTAAAAAAAAGGGGACGAACATTAGCATTGAAAAAGAGCGAGGACGTCCTCTTTTGGTGGTGAATTTTGAACATTCAGAGGCGACAGACAAAAGGATGAGGGATAAAAAATAGTTCGCAGAGGAGAGGAATTGTCAATGGAAGAGTTCGCTGAACCGCTTTTTTTGTCTGGAAACGAAGCCTCGGGGACACGGCTCGGGGTGTCTTAAAAATGGGGTAGGTTCGACGAAGTGTTGATAATTAAACGCGCGCTTTTTGCTGTGACGTCATTTTCATTGATGCCGTCGACGACGTGAGGTGGGAGCTGACGTACTACGGCCCCCTTCGAGCCAGAGCGAGCTGTTCTTGTATGTGTGTCAGGGCCGTACAAACCCAGGAGCAAGCGTTAAATTTACATGTATAAATGGCAGCGCTTGAGGGACGAACCACACTCGACCTTTTGCACCAGGGTGCTTGCTAATTGCGTCAGTAAAAGTGCCCAAGAAAGGGCTTTGAACTCCGCAACACCTCGATCGATTTGAAATATTCACGCACCAACGCTCTCGAATTTGGACTCTCTTGCTCATTCGACGTGATTTGAAAGTCTAATTCTTGTCAATCGAAAATAATGCCCTTTGTTTGAATTGCTAACCCTTGTTCTAGACTATCAACATTTTTTCTTCAAAAACTTGGTCTGTTTATGTATTCCTTTTGAAAACTTACTTTCGTAACTTTCAATCAAAAACAGTTACAGGATTTTCCAACTCTGACATTTAAGTTTATTTATTTTTCCTTCGACTGTTTATTTTTTTAGTGAAAATTATACTTAGTTTGAACTTCAAAACGTTTGAGATTGAAAGAGTAATTTTGCAATTTTAATATTAAAGTTTTCTTTTATTTCTTACTCGTTTTTATTTTTCAGTAGAAAATTTTGAACTTTGAACTTTAGACTGTTAAAAGTTTCAAAGTAAGATTAACGGAATAATTAAAAATTGGAATTATTTTCTTGAAATTTAGATTTGAGTGGGATGTAAATTATAATGATGGATGTTTGATTGATACACATCCAAAACACACCGAGAATGCCAAAATTTTCGTTACGATAATAGGTAAATTATTAACAATAATTAATGACCGAGGTCACAGCCTCGCAGATTGTACATGATTTTGACAGCTCGTCATAATATATGCAGATATAATTTAGTAGTGGCGTTAGTTGAACAGAATTTGAACTGGTGTACTCATGTCCGAGGTAGCTCACACACGCGGTCTGATTTATTGTTTGTATTAGGCGATTGTGATTGTACTAATCACGTAACACCAATGAGATTCCCCGGTATTATTACACCCCATTCAATTATCTCAAGATCTAATGAGAGCAAACCAACTGTGAGATCAAAACCATACACTTTCAACAATCGTAATCTTTGCAATATTGTTATAAACAAATTCACAGACAATTTTTATTTATTATTATTTTTATTATTATTTACAGATACAATTTTTATTTGATGTCTTAAAACGTCTAGTTTAAAAGATTGGCGAGGATTGTCTTTTTCATAAAACTTGTAAATTTGTTTGAAAACCATTTCAAATTAAATTTCGTCTAAAATCGAATAATTTTTATCAAAATTCGACGACTTGAAAAAAAATATGTACAAATGTACAAATTTCACGAAACGAGACAGTCTTCATCGATATTTTGACACGAGTCAGTTCTGATCAATAATTTGAAACAAGACAGTTTCGAATGATATTTTGAGATGAGACATTTTCCAACGATATTTTGAAATAGAAGACTTCTGGTAAGACCCATAGATCTGAAACCGTCTTTTAAATTTGATTCAGTCTCAGCTGCTTTTCAAGGACATGATTCGAGCTGAAATTGTTCAGTTTCAATTTATCGTTAGGAGGGCAGGGGAGCCTAATCCAAGTGGAAGTTGAAGTGCGCGAGCTCGGCCGAAAAGTGTCTGAAAAGTCATTCATCGGTAGGAAAAGCTGTGAATCGCTTGGGTTGAAAGAGACGTATAGTAGAAAAGTGACAAAACCATGAGGTTATTGCGGCAAACGTGGTAGTAGCTCGTCTTGGGTGGTGGATGAGTTTTTGAAAGTCGCAAGCTCAGGCCTCGGGCTCGCATCAGATATGAAAGCGAGGACAAATGACGCGGTGCCAATTATGACGCTGGTTTTTGCCCCGGCAAAGACAGAGAGACGCCTTGGAGCGTGTGCACGCACGCGGCTGCTGTGTGGGTGTGCGGCTAGCGAAAAGTGCGACGCCCGGCGTCTCGCCGCATCGATCGCTGGGCTCAGCGCCGCCAGCACTGCCCTGTAGCTTTTGCCGGTTGCAGCGCACGCCGGTTTTCTCGCAGGGATGGCAATCGCGTGACCTCCCGTGACCTCGTCGCCCGCCGCCCCCGCAGGGCTCAAACCAAGGGACGAGAGAGCATCCCCGCACTGTCACTATACTGCCGCCACCCGTCTGCAAACTCCAGTAATGAATGTCCCGAGATGCTCTCTTCTTGCACACCACGCTTCTCAGTTTCCATCTCGTCACTCCCAACTCAGCCTCTAATAACCACCTTGTTTTCGACTTTTTCAAACCGTCCCCCCCTCCCACTCCATCCTGACCCCCTAAACTCATTTTTCAAACTACTACAAACAATATTCAAACAACTTTAGTTTGTGCTCTATCAGTCACTAAATAAACGTTCCGTTAAACTTCTTGAAATGTCTGAAAAGGGCAGCTAAGAACAAGAAAAAATATGAACAAAAACTTTTTTGATTAAATTGAGTACAGAAAGATTTGTCTGGTTTGTTTGGAATTGGAGCAGTAAAAAGTGGATGAAAAAAAATGCATTTTGAGATCTTTCAATTTACATCAGTGACCATTACAGCAGTCATCCATCGAGAGAATATACAAATTACGCGTCGCGCACAGCCAACAAGACATCAATCGCCGTCGATGTTCATTTGCCACTGTTGGATGTTTTTATGACTTCCATGGCAAGGTGAAGGACTTGCAATTTGCAGCGGCTCCCCCGCTTTTTTTTTCTTCGGCTGCAAAATTTATCGTCGGATGACTGAATGGATTGATTTAATGAACACCAAGTGGATTGTTTGGCTCCATTAAAAGAATTCGAACATTTTGAATTGCACACCCAATCAATACCACCCCGACCGCTGATCTTTCAAGCTTTTGCAATTTTCCCAAAATGATCATTCTCGGCTCGAATATTGGCACTTGCATTTCGCACCCAAACCGATCCCATGCATTTTGCACACAAAAAGTTGATTCGAATTTATTCATTCACAAAAAAGTACCTTTTTGACAGAACAAACGGAATTTATGAATGGAAGGTGGCATCTGATTTCCCCTGCAGAAAGTTACAATTGGTTTCTGTCAATTTGAACTTGTTCGTTGAGGACAAAAAAAGTACCCTTCTGCCGAACAAACGCCATTTAGTTCAATGAAATTTGTCATGTTTGATTTTGAAAATGAGACGAACAAAACTGAGATGGTGAAAGAATAAACGAATTGTTGAGTTATGAATCGAAGGTGGGATCTAATTATGAGCTGTGGGAACATAAGCAGTTCATTAAATATCGTCACACAATCATAGGCGACTTTGGAGAAACCTTGCAAGCGAAGGGCTGGGTCTCTTGGATACCACCTGATTCGTCTCTCTCTGTCTGAGCTCTTTGGGTTTTGCCGGCCGCGTCCCCCGACCCGCTCCCCTGTCTGCGATCTTGCGTCCTCGTCGGACCCTTTGCTCGCAGTCTATCCGTGCTATCTCTGTCTGCCCCTGGCAAGCTCGTCTGATAGAGGCGCCCGGGGAGGGGCGGGTTCGTTGAACTTCGTACTTTGGCTGGATGGTCGAGACGGGCGGGTCCGGATCAGTCGGGGGTTGCAGCTCGAGATTATCGAACCCGCTGAAAAAAGAGGGGGTCTCCTCTCATTTAGATTGTTTTAAACAAATGACACACTGACATCAAACGCGACCTGGTCCGCGCGTCAATGAGCACGCCCTCTCATCAACATCATTTTTCAAGGTTTCGGCCGCGTTCATTCATCACCGTGGCAGCGCCACCTGGCGACATCAAATTCGTAGCATCAATTCAGAGCTTTCGCTCTCTCGGGGATTTTGGAGTTTCCGTCTCGCTGCGCTCCATTCTGCTCCAACGGACGAGACAGTCGCTGATTAGAGATTTGAATTCAACTTTATTTTATTCACGAAAACCTTGTTCTGCATTTTGTTACGGCTTCTACAAAGCTTATCTCGCTCTCTTTCTTTGTTTTTCCGCACTTTTTGCAAAAAGTGCATTCCAAGTCTGAAATTGACCGTAGACAACGAGCGTCCATTGATTACAGCGCCCAAAATGGTACTTTGGAAAGCAGCCACTATGTGCGCCATCACGATGGCCTCGTCTTAAAACGCGACTTTAATGCCACTTTGGACCAAATGGCTCCGGAAAAAGTTGGTCGTCTGCTTGGTCATTTTGTTTGTCTTCTTTTTTTCGAGTGACAAATTTTTCGACCGTTCCAATGGCTTTGATATTTTTCTTCGAGTCTGTTTTCTATGCACCAGATATAACGCACCGTTTGCCACCTCAATTGAAATTCTTCCTTCGAACGACAAAACTTTTGGGCTGCAATACTTTGAGCCCCAAATTTATAAGTCACTTAACAAAAACTTATCAAGCTATAACAACTTACAATGTTTTTCAGCAATGAGAAAACAAACTTTTAAGGGATTAACGATTTTCTTTGACGATAAACTTTAATGAAGATTCCAGCTTTAAACAAATGCAGCAAAAGTTTAGTCCAACGATCGATAGATTGCTCAATTGTTAATTAAAGACTGCAATCTAAAGATGGGTGGAAAAAAAAAATTTTTTCTCTCAAAATATCGTGGTTTAACTTGTGATTGAATCATATCGCTCGCACGGTGGCTTTGATACTTACTGAATAAGCGTTCCAAAGTCTGCGTCATTGTTTCCATTTTTCCATTGTTAACAGAACTCTGTGATGTAATTCATCTCGCTAATTTATTCCACTGAGTATTCGTTTATGCCAATGTATTTGAAAAAGCGACGAACAAAAAGTCAAAAAGAAAACACTGCTACAAAAAATCGTACAAATTGTACCGAGAATTCCCCACCTGCTAAACATTCCAACTTTTTGTTTGCTTTGAATTCTTTTTTCTCGTGATTGTTTAAAAATAAGAAGGAAAAGAAATCGAAAACCAACAAATTTCGCAAGGTATTCGGTATTGTGAAAAAAGTCGGAGTTCTTCTAGTTGAAAAAAAGAGAATTGATTTGGCTGTAAATGAAAATTTTTTAATTAAACTTTGGCAAGTGATATATATTTGTAGAGGTTTGGAAAATTGTACGGGACAAATGAACGAGTTTGAGAGCGGCTCGTAGCGCCACTTGCTTATACGAATTTGCGGGACAGGCGAAGGCACCGACCCGGGTGTTAATTATCGGTTTCGGGGTATTGCTTTGAGAGGACCAAGAGCACACCACCTGCGCGTGTGGCACCGGACTCTATCAAACGTTGGTAATATGATTTTGTGGGCAAACTTGATGGAACGATCGCTCAGTCAGACCTCAGAAGCCGTCTCATCCGTCGATGGTCATCGACCACGTTTACATTTCGTATTAAGTGCAACCCTCCAGTCCTATGACAAATGTTTGCCCAGCCAAATAATCTGCCTCTGAGTGGCCATCGATAAAAAAAACTGTCTCACAGAAAATGTTTTCATTGCAAATATTCCAGTCGAACTGAAGATACTTTCCCTATGCTTTTGAAACTTTTTTTTTGCCATCAATGTTTGCTTTAGTAAACACTTGAACAAAAGTCAGTTTTTTCATTTTTTTTTGTTTCTGTTTGCCCTGCTGACTTGCTCAAAGTAATCGAAATACAATTGAGGGTAGGCGAAAAGTGGCGGTACAAAGAATCAAAACAATAAAGCTGGTTTTAACAAAGTGCTCTCATGCACTTGGACAGAAAGTAAACGTACTATTTTATTTCTTTGCAGGCTACTTGTTGACGAGGGTTGAAAAGAAAATCGGCTCGCCGGAGAAGCCTTTGTCAGATTTGGGTTTAATTTCGTACCGCAGTTACTGGAAAGACGTGTTGCTACAGTACCTCTGCAATTTTGGAGGCAAAGAGCTTTCCGTGAAAGGTAAAGTATTAAGAAAACGTTTCTTGTTTTTTTCCTCTGTCGTCTCTTACTTTGCCATTGTTCTCCGAGACCATTCACATTCCAGTGACCAAGTTTTTTTTTCGTCTCAATTTGGACCAAGTGGGCGGCATAAATTTCATATTTGAATCAACAGCCGTGTTCTTGAGCAAAGTTCAGAATCAATATTTGATTGTGTTGAAAACAAATAACATTTCAAAAAACGAGATTAGTTTCTTTGAGAGAATAAAAGCTGTAAGTTTTGGGCCACAGAACCGAATGTCAATAATGGAGATACTAAACTAATTATCACTTTGGTTTCAGATATCAGCAAAGAGATGGCTATCGATTCTTACGACATTGTGAGCACGCTCCAGGCGTTGGGCATGATGAAATATTGGAAAGGCAAACACATCATACTCAAGAAGCAGGTACGCAAAAATATCCGCACTTCAATATGTTTAAACGTCCGAAATCTGAACATCCTCAATCTTCCGACAATTTGTGTCAGAAAAGTTACTGTGTTTCTACAAATAACTACAATTGACTTCGAAGTTTTAATTCAACACTTCTTCTAAGATAAAATTACAATTTTCAATTTATTATTCGTTCGATAGAATAAAATTATGTTTGAGCCTTGAAATGAGAAGAATATTTTATCATGTTCCAGTATACTAACTGAATTGTGAAAAATGTAAAACTGAAAAATTCGATCTGACTTGAAGACTAATAAGTTTTCTTTTTGTGCCTCTTATATCAATTTTCAGGACGTCATAGACGATTACAAGGAAAGGGTCAAACGACGAGGTCCCGTTTACAAAGAAATCGATCCGGAGTGTCTGAAATGGAACCCGTTCCAGTCGCCGAAGACACCCTCCACTTCTAATTAATACACCTCCTTGGTTTTTCGTCGCAATGGCTTCGGTTCTTCTTCAGGATAACTGTAAATAGCGGACGGTGGTGCCACGAAGATTTCTTTTTTATTTTACATAAAACACTGTACAGCAGCAATAAGGAGATTAGGAGACTTGTCAAGGAGAGCAATAGTTTATTTTATTTTGTACGTTTTATTATATAGCGAAATCGTGTACATAATTTTAGAAATGAATTTTTATAATGAAATTTGTAATGTTTTAGTATGGAATGTTGAGTTTGAAGTCGTATTCAAACTGAAGTACAAATTGTATCATTGTATATTTTAATTTGAAAAATTGTTGGATCTGTTATAGAAAGTCTTTGTGTAAAAATGGAGAATTAAAGAAAAAAGGAGTTTTGCCGAAGATTACCAAGCGTCTTGTTATTTGCACGTTTTGTAATTATTAGAAAGTGCCAAGAATAGAATTATTTTGCAAATTATACAAGTTCCTTCTTTTTATTTTTATTTTTTTTTAGTTAATTTGTTATGATTATGGAAATATGAAAATTAAATTAAATTAATGGAAAGTACAAGTTTCATTTCGGTAATGCCAGTAAAATCAGATTTGAGAAAATAGGAATCAGATTGCAATATTATGGGGTCATGGCAGTGGCACGTAGCTGTACAAGACTGCCATAATAGGCGCAAAAGTTTCATCAACGTGGACCATTACTCAGTCTTGAGAACGGCCCACAGTATGAGAAACAATCGATCACTTATTTTCTCAGACGTGGGACGGACAGGCTCGATTAAATGCAGAAAAATTGACATCGTTTCGAAGCAAACGTCTGGAACAATTAATTAATAACAGAAAATAATTGTGACAAATTTACACGAAGCGAAAGAGGAGAGAGCGAAAAAAAAACTCGGGCAATCTAGATTGCAATTAAAGGATGATTTATTTCACGCTGCGATACGAATCGTAATTATTCATTTTTCTTTTCATACAACTCAATAAGTACTGTCACAACTGCTCTTTATTAGATTTGTTTAATTGGGTACGCTGGGTTTTGAGTGCTTCGAACTTTTGTCCCAGTAATGCAATCACTCGTGTAATTTGATTGATAAGTTGTTAATTAGTTGTGTTCGGGTATCCATTTTTTCATCAACTAGAAAGGACAGAGAACAGTGTCCATTAAAATCATTCGAATTTCGCTACTGTAATCAGATCACGCGGTTGCGCTGACCATATCAAAGTCCCGTGAATTTTATAGTAATTGAATTCTTTCAGCCATGACAGCAACAAAATCCCATTTATCAATTAATCATAACAAAAAACATATCAATTACCTGTTCCGAATCTGACAAATTAATTTCATTTTTTCCTGCGCTTTTTGTCGCACTTTTAACTCGTGTAGAATGTTATGTTCTCTTTGACCTTACCCTTTTTCTAGTTTTTTTTTTACAAATACAAGTTCAGGTTCTTTTTTGTCGTGCGAATCCAGTCCCAGACAGTTGGATAGAAGTTGACTACAAGAATAGCGATGAAAAAACCGGGCACACTCACATGAATTGCGCTCCAACAGGTGCCGGGTTTCGCATTCACCAGAGCACCTGATGAAGTACAATTAACATGCAGCCACTTTCAACGATCAGCCTCTCCAATCCTCGAACATCGAAAATCCACAAAATTCTTCTTCTTTTCTCGAGCCTTGAAGATCCTGCGATGATCCGAATTTGAATCCAGATTTACCTGTTTGACGAAAGTTGTCTCGCCGACGATTTGCCAATCCGCAGCGCGCGCTACTTCAGGTACCTGACTGACATTTCAAATCGCAGTCGACAGTACCGAAGTAACGCGCGTTGCAAATCGACTTTTTTGCGTCCAAAACTCTGCGATCCTTGACGTTGCGTTGGATTACAAATCCGCTCGGTGTCGTGGCTGAAAGAGAAAAAGAAATGGTTGAAAACAGATTTGTCGAGATGGATTATTGTAGATTAGAAAAAGTAGTCAGTTAGCCGGAACTGGGGAAAAAAGTGGAAAAATTGTGAGTCGGATTGAGTTGAAATTCCAGAGAGATGACAAGGCGCGCACTTTTTTGTGATGAAACACGTGTCAGAAGATGGAACGTGAAGTCTCGTGGAAACGAACGAGACAGGCGAGACAGAAGAGGCCTGCGGTTCTTCCGAGGGACAGCCTTGGACTGACAATGAAACGGGGCTTCGTAAGGATCTGGACTCCGTTTTGCTTAGAATTATAAACGTGGTCGCGCCCGTGTGTTAGTTCGTGTGCACCGAAACGCTAACAAATGAGACGCAATCCACGAATTCTCGCAACCTTGGAATCGCGCTTTATTCGCTTAAATATAAACCAAATGTTCGGCCCACGTTTTGTCGACTTTGGAGAAATTCGATTCTTGTGAATTTTATCAATCGGAGATTATCTAAAAACACTTATTATGAAATAAAAAAATGATTCAGATCTTCAAAGATATTATCACTTCTTTAAATCCAATTCCTGTAAAATTGTTGTAAAAATTAGTTACTTTGTGTTTCAGAAGTTATATAAAGCTGATTTTTTATTTCAGAAACAGTTTTAAGAAAACTGATGTTGACGAGAAAAGTTTATTTTCAAGAGCACAAAAGTTGGAAAACAAAAATAAAAATTGGCATCATAAACGAAGATTTATTTCTGAAACAAAAAAGAATGTTAAAAACAGAGTCAGTAAGAAAGTTTTTTTTGTCTTCGCTTAACGATTTCGGTTTTTATGATTAAAAACGAATGTTTTATTGATTGTCCGACAACAGTTTTAAGCCGTTACATAATGATGGAATTTTAATACCTGTTCAAACTTGACTTAGCCGTGAACAGAAAATAACAGCTCGGCAGTTGTTTTAAACTGCAAATAAAAGAATTACTGAAATTATATCCTCGTAAAACGTTTCCTCACATTATAAAATTGACAATAAACAACCAGCTCTTTTTTCTCCACGGTCATAGAAATGCAAAATCACCAAGTAAGCAAAACTTTGTTTGCAAAATTAAGTTTGTCAAGAGGAAAATGAAAGTGAAACATTTTTCCTTTTAATCAAATCCGATTAGGATAAAAGGCAGGGAAAGAATTTAGACGAAATTGGCACCGAACGAAGATCCTGATTGAAATGCTGATTCAATTATGCAGCAAAGGAGTATCGCGTGGTCGCAAGGGGGTTTCGTGAGACGAGAGGTCGTGAAAATTGGCAGAAAATCAACGGTCCGTGCAAGTGTCTCGGGATATCGCTATTTTTAGGCCGTCGCACTGCGGAACTCTTGCAGGATACTGCGAATGAGCATACGTGACGAAGAAACAAGCCGACCTAAGGAAGAAAAATTGCAAGCGAAATAAAAGCCAAGCGCAACGTTTGACGGGCAAAAAACCCAATTGCACCATCAAGTGCTAATATTAAAAAAAGCAAACTTCTGAATTCAAATGAGTTTGATGATATTCGTCAAAACTGAGACAGTGTTTTTAGACAGTCAAAATTGAGATGGAGGAGGGGAAAAAAACGGAATTTGCATAAATGAGAAAATGTTGCGTTTGGAAAAAAAAGAAGATAGTTCAAGGATAGCGCGAAATTCGAAGAGTGCGCGGAGAGGGCGGAGGCAGAAGAGAAGAAAGATAAAGAGTCTAACGGGGGTAAAGGAAGCCGGTGTGCGAATTGTTCGCCGATCTCACGAATTTCAAGGACGTCTCCGTAAAACCGGCTCCAAGGTGAAGAGAGCAGTAAAGAAACGGCGCGACAAGAGAGGGGCAGGGGATCAGGAGGGCGCGCGCACTTCTGCAAACGCCAGAAGGGATCCGCACTGACGTCATCGAATCCCATTTCCGTTTGCTTTTGTCTGTCGCTTTTGCCCATCAGATTTGCACTCCACACGACTTCATCTTTTCGCCTTATCTTATATCTTTCAAATTTAACACGTCTTCTACCGTTTTTTTTTCAAAAATTTTTCTTTTTGTATTTTCTCATGCCAAATTTTTTCTTTCAGAAAGTAGTATTTTTGGATTGCTTATTCATTTTTTCGTTCGAGTTTAAAAGTTGTTTTTTTAAAATTGAACAAATAAGTAAATTAAATTTGTTAGAAATGGTGTTAATTTGAAATTGAAAATAACGAATTGAAATTATGATGTCTTTGGTATAAAGTGGTTTTGTTAAATGAGACGCGTACGTTTAGTAATCGGCGACAGGTAAAAATCGTCGCGTGAGCCAAACACAATAACGCGGTCTTTAAACCACGTCCTGAGACCTCGAGACCGTGACGTGTCGCAGAGTACTGTACAAGAGGCATCCAACCGCCACACCCGTCACGCCAAATTTAAATCGCGCCGTTCCATGACTTTGTAACTGATCGGCTGGACGAACGAGTAGAAGTAGCTCGAATTATTTTTGTGCGGCTACGATTTTCATCTGCTAATTTGTCAGCCTGCAGATTTACGGCCACAATGTTTCAAATCGAAACTTGGGGAGAGCAAATTTTGCGTCGGCAAAAATAATGTACGACCAGACGTTGCTTTGTCAACATGAAAATAACCGTCAAGACCTTGACGAATCGACAAACAGATAAGTGCGTGTTTGGTTTGCTTTCTGAGTGGTTTCATAAAAACACGAAACAACATTTTGGCCACGCTTTAACAACAGTTTTAAAAAACTGATTCCAATTTGGAATTCGGATTGAAATTTAAATTTCGAATCCGAAAATAAACAAGTGAAAGAAAAGGGGAAGAGAATTGTTGCAAAATTTGTATTAGTGAGGAGTACAGTGAACAAGTCATTTTGATTTTATTTGAAGCGACGATAAAAGAGTGTTGCACGTGTAAAGTTTGAATTGTCGATGAATTATGCATCGCGTCATTAACGATGGCAGTGCCAAAGTTGTAGAATATTCACAATTCATCATCAAACGTGAATGAAACGTAGTCGAATAACTTTGTTATCGCGACTTTTTTGTCTTTCACTTGGAACATTCTCTTTTTCCCTTCCTTGCCGGCACAAAAAACTTCTCGTTGAAATTATAATTTCAAATGCCCAACATCTTACCTACCGAATAACTTTTTATTTCTTAACGAGATATTTAATTAGTGTTTCACGGTGTTTGAATGAAAATCATTAATAAATCATCATCGCTGGTTTGCAGGATTAGCGAGATAGCGTCGTTTTCATTTGGCTAATGCGAGGGAAAAATTACGCATGAGAAAACGGGCCCTCGGTTTGCAAAACCAAATCAATTTCCATTACACGGCAAATTGCGTTACATTTGGGATCAATGGTCGATTTTCCGTTATTAAAACCAGGTGATCGCCGAGCAATTTCATCAGTCGTGCTCTGCAGCGATGAAATATAAATCACTATGCCGCTCCAATTTTCGACGACAATTTCTTTGGTTTCCGACGCTCCGCTGATCCGACTTCAATCATCCAGTCAATTACGAATTTCCTCCAATCAATTTCACCGGCGCAAGATCTTGCGGTTACTTTTTTTCGCCAAAATTTTAATTATTTCGTGTACGTCAAACCATTTTCATTGACACACCTTTTTTAGTTTGACAATTTGTTGATAAAGCTGACAAAAGTTTTAAACAATTTCATATTTAGAAGTTCATTGACACAGAGGAGGTCGTTGATTAAAAAAAGGGGGGGAATTAAAAATAGAAAAGTGATCCAAATAGGAGGTGACAGAATGAGCAAGGATATAAAAATCGGGAATGAAGGAACGTGACCTCGCGACAAACTGGAACAGGTTATTTCCTCGCGTGCACGTTTGCCGCACCCTACTCCCTTGTTTGCCCCCGGTCGACGCTCACGACCTTAACCTCGTCAGTGCAACGTCGTCCGGTCGTCCTTTGCCTCGCGTGAATGATACACAATTTTCCACTCTTTTTGTTTTTGCAAATTGACATTCATACTCCATGCACCATCATTCTAAACCACTCATTTCATCTTTCAGTAAATCCTCCTCTCAATTTATCGTTCCACAATTTCTAAAACTCCTTTTTGAATTTTGCAAAAAGTGCACTGTGTCTTGAAACTAAATTCTGAATTATCCTCGAGTCCATTTTTTTAAATTTTGCAAAAACCACATCCTTGTCCCTGAATAATCAGTTTGAATTGTGCCCGAGTTGAGTGGAACCTTCTTAAAACTTGTTTTTTCAATGTTCTAAATTGAAGGCAGCAAATAAGAAAGAAATGAATAAATTAAAAAAGTCATAAAGAAATCTATGGGGTGAAATAAAGTACATATTCATAAATAAGAAAATGAGATAAGATTGGGCAGCGAAATTGTGAGGGAATTGAAAGAGGGTATTGAGGAATGGAAAGCCGGCTGGACAGAGACAGAGGGGAAGGGGCGCCTAGCAACAGGCCTGCCGGCAGTCGGGTCTGCAGAGTAATTAAATAAAACTGGTGTCGAGAGCGCGCAGATCGGCGACCCGCCAGGCGTTGACATCGGCACGCACGCGTGTGTGAGACGCACACGCAGATACGCGTGCCTCCTACGTGAGTACACGCGCTAGCGGATAACCGCGACGCATTCCCCGGCCCACATATGCCGCCGCGCCAAGGGCGTAGCTGCTGCGACGCGCCGGGCTTTTCCGTTTGCGATTTTTCATGCGCAGTCAAGACGTTCGAGAGCCGCAAACTTTTTGACAAAATCTCCTCCAACACGTTGGCATTGGACCTCGAGGTGAAATACAGGTTCTTCGGCGTCGCTCATTTTCTTTAATCTGCAGACGACAGGACACCAGAGTCGGAATACTGAATGGAGTTTTGGATTTGAAAAGAATTCCGCAATTGAAAGTTGAGCATCCGCGAATCTAAAGCCAACCTGCAAAATAAAGTTTTGTCAAAGCAAGGCTCGAAGGAATATTTCCAACTGGATCAAACGTCCGTTTAGATATTTCTTTTTCGAAAACTCATATCATTATTTTTGGTTCCGTCCTTTTTCGGTTCTTTGTCTAGTTTAACGGGTTTGATTTGCATTCGATTAAAGAAACAATTTTTACGAATTTAAAATGCCGAATGAATTTTTTCAGCTTTACATAAGTTACCAACTGCACGTTTTGAATCGAATTTGAATTTAATTTTCGGTTTTTTTTTCTTCTATTCCTAACTACGGCTTAGGAACGATGTGTACTTTTTACCCTTTTATATTATTCATAGTAGATTCAAATTAGTATAGATTGGTTAAATTTGAATAAATAAATAAATAATGAAAACAAAATGTGAACTTTGAAACTACATCAGCTGGTTCTGAGATAAAGAACCGTGAAATTAAAACTACCATACAATCTCCAGCGTTCTCTAACTAGAATTAAAAGACAAGCATTGTTTGCATTAAAAATTCATTGTTCGAGTAGAAAAGCAAACCGCAACTTTCATAACATTCGTAACACATTTAATCTATAATTTAGTACATCTGCAAAGAGTTAATAAAAGGTTGAGAACTTTTGGTTACATTGAAATACAACATTTGAATGCATGCAAGATCGCATTAACGCGGGCATCGTAACGAAAATAAGGGTAAGCTGGATCAACAAGGATTTGAAACTCCAATGTTCTGGCGTTATTAAGGATTGATGTTAAGCGAGTGTGAAACATAAGTGGATATTTGCAATCGACCGAAATTGCTCCTTCTGACTCGGTGCCGGCGTTTTTCGGTCAGGGAACATGCCTTTTCTCATACAAGCCTGCGACTTCAATGTACAAAAATGGATTCTACGAAATGAATTACCAGTAATACAAGCCCATCATATTGTTATGAAGACACGATACAGACAACACCAAATTTTATACTCCCAACGAGTTACAACGGGAGAACAAACTTTTTTTTTCGCATGAAAACTTGATCAAGAGCGTGAAAATAAAATAAACAAGTTTGGGGGAAAAAAAATTCTGAATACGAATTGCTCTTATCAAAAACAAAGTTTCACTTGACGCAGTAAAAAATCAACTTGAACAAGTTACCAAACTTTGAACTGTTGCGTGTTTATTTTATTTATTTTGTTCAACGACTGGAGAAAATATTTGAATTGAATCATGCTAAAAATACAGAGCCGATGCAAAAAAACACCGAACGAAAAATTGCCAACGGATTAACGCAAAAAGCTCGACGCTGATAGGTCCAAAAATACACATTAGCGAATAGCGCAAAAGAAGCACAACTGACGCACGTCTTTATTGTCTGGACAGAGGAATGTAACAAGATAGCTCTAATATCGTTCGGTGTGTTTTGTCAGTTCTCTTTTTTTTTAGTCTCTCTATATTCTTTCTCGCTTGGTTCATTTTCGAAACAGCAAGTTGCCACGTTGAATTGAGTCGCTGGATGCGAGAGGATTCCGATTGCGCGGCGCTTTGAATGTGCACGACCCGAAGTACGAACCGTGCGCTTTACATGTGTCGTGCAAACATTCCGCGATACGTCAGCGAGCGATTCCGGCTTGAATTCTAAACAGCGTATCATCGAGTGAAACATTTAAACTACATGGTGGTTCTGTACATACACCAGCTGGGTTCAATAATATTTACGTAGATGAAAATGAAACGAAATAACAATTTTAATTCGTCTGTGAATTGATTTATCATTTAACCCGTTTGGTTAGTCGTAGTTTCGTAACTCGACGACGTACCAAAGAGAACTTTAAGATCTGAATATATTAACTGTCAGTTACAATTGAATTCAACTTAAACAACTGAATGGTCGAATAAGTGACCTAAGAGATCTAGTTTATCTCCGTACGAAATTAAATACTGTGTGAACTCGAGTTTGACATTAACAAAACTTGACACGGTTAGCATTTTGACCTTATTGATGCGTGTTTTATTGAATTCTTTTTTTTTTCAAAATAATTGTCACAAAATTAAAAAAAATTTTGTTTCTTTTTCTTTTTGCAAAAATTTGAGAGAAGGGATTTGATGTAGGATCGGAGACGTTTGTAAAAGAAGATGTGAGCGTTAGAATAAATAGCCGTGCAATGTACCGGAAGTGCCGATGTATGCCGATGTATGCCGAACGGCGCGTCGAAATAAAGAACTGCGGCGACGAGAAGGACGGAATGATAAAAAGGCGGAAATGAGAAAGAAAGAGGGCGAGGAGGCAAAAAAGAAACGTCGACCCGAGGCTGAGACTTTTTTTAGCACGGGCGTGTCGTATAATTACGTATCTGCCACGTTGGATACTCAGGCTCTGTTTTGGGATATCTCTCACGCTGGCGCTCGCGATTTCATAGAAAAAGTCATGTTTCGCACAAAAAGAAAAAAAAACCATTTCCAATGTCCATCCAATTTCTTAATTCAGCTTTGATATTTGCAGATTTTGAGTTTTTCAAGTTTTTTTTCATTATTTTTTTTGTTTGTTTTTTTTTTAGTCGTAGTTATCGTACGATAAGTAACGCAATTTTTAATGGCTCATTACATCTGTTCCTGTGAGACGTCATTGTTAATCGCAAGCGAAAGACGCGAGTTTGCATGGCATTTCTTTTGTCACATCAGAGAGTTGCGAGATAAAAGCAAGAACTTTTGCGCGACGAGAAGGATAATATTATTTTTATGACATTCCAAACAAGTGCGACTGTCAAAGCGACCAGTGAGACGTGAAAAGCGTTTGAAAATTCCCGCGCCAACGCGTGCAAAAAATAAAAGAGAAATTGAAAAAAACGCAACACAAACGCAGTTGATGAAAAAAAAAATTGAATGACTGCTTTTTTTCTTATCGGTCGTTAGATGGTTGTGGTTTAAAAGTGGACGTTGAGTCATCGATTGATATGGAATCGGAAACGTGAACTATAAAAAATGTTATGATGAATACAAGCGTCTGATTATCAGCCGAGTTTGACTCAAACCATAATTTTATGACTCACAGATGTGATTTACGTGTGACACCCACAGTGGGTTTCGCTGAGACTACAGTACTGAAATAAAATGTGCGAAAAAAAAAAGGAACTAGAAAGAACCACGCCGGAGATGAAGTAAAACCAGTGGGTTGTTTCTCTGTCGACCAGATGGAGAAACTTTTCACTCGAACTTGAAGGATAAGACCTTTCGAACGGTTCGAATGATGAAGGGCGATTCTGATTTCAGCACCGGCATTCTCGAGGGCATTCGAAAAACATAAAATTTGTCAAAATTATACATTCAGCACGAAGGAAAAAGTGTTTCGTGATTTATGTGCTCGCTGCGAGTGAAAATAAAAAAATCTCCCAAAGTAGTAAAAGCGCGGGTTTTCTTTTAAAGATAATAGCTCAGATGGTTGGGAGCGCGCTTCTGCGTTATGCGCGAGATGAAAATGAGCGATAAAAAAGGCGAACGAGGAAGCGAGAGAAGAAAAAGGAGGACTCAAAATTACGAGGTCTAACGTTAAACCGACATACCATCTCTCAACTGGTCTTTTCTTCTGGAGGTGGTAACTTAAGACCGTATCCCTTAACTCGATGGCCGCGTTTTTACGTCCCGAAAACTACCTGCATGAACCTCGCGTTGACAAGCGACAAAGAAAAAAAAGGGGTGGGGGAGGGGAAAACATAACCAAGGGGAAAGATTTCCGTTGCGTGTTATATTTTGATGTCCAAACAGTCCCAACGAATTCTCAAAACGGTTTCTCTCTTCGAGCCAGGACAATGACTTTGGAAGAAGGGACCGATGAGGTTCTACAGTCACGTTGCAGGCTTGAATGTTCATTCAATCGTTCGTTTATTGTAAGCAAATTTGTTCGACATTTGTTATTTGGAGCGAAATTTGAATCAATAAATCTGATTAGCCTACTCGTTGAAACGAAATTAACCGTACGAAAATAGAGGAAAGTCGTAGCAATCTGGTTCCAACCAGTTACTAATTTTTGCCATCGACTTTTGGCCCCGAAAAGATTGAAATAACAAATGGGTGGAGAGAAAAAAAGCGCCGCAACGGCTGTTCCAATTTTTCGCGCGCGCAAGCACATGCAGTGCAATTAAAAACTCGTTTCAACAGTTATGTCATCGTTTTGCTTTTCTTTTTCGCGATGCGCTTGTCAAACAGCAGCAAATCGAACGGAATTACTTGTCACACGTGACTTCTCGTGTGCAGCTGACACTTCTTTTTTTTTGGCTTTGGACACCTAGCTATTTGCATCGCTTGTGTCTTATCGTACTCGAACCAACGGATCGTTGACGATTTTTCATGCAGAGATAATCCAAAATAGAACATCCGAACCATTTAAATAAAAACCATATCGCGCACTTGAAACCTTTTTATCGTCCAAGACTCGTCGTTTATTAGATTGCGAGTTGCTGAGAGAGCTTTTTTTTTCGATACAGGACAGTGGCGGACACGCTAACAGCATAAAAGTGTAGCGTTAAGCGAAATTTTTTAAAATCAATTTCGTTATCTGAGAGTAGATGAAAAAAGGAATGCAGAGAGTGCTTTTAAATGTCGAAACTTGGTATTGATTAAACAATCATGCGAGAATTGGCTTTTACCTTGATCAATTATATTAATGGGTCTGAAAGCAGATTTTTGATCGGTGAATGTTGGCTGGTAGTTTTTTGAATTTTGTTTCTTGTCTTTTTGTGTCAGCTTCGCGAGTTAATTAATGGGACGGATGTTAGTAGCGTCGATTTTTTCTAGTCATTCATCAAACTGACTCACAATTTTTGTCTCAGCTGGTGTTTTTTTATAGCTTAGCAAGTACTGTTGGGACGGGGTTAAATAAAGCGAGGAAGAAAGGTTATTGACATCTCTTGTCACTGATATAATCAAATCAGCGAGATTTGTTTGATTTGAATCTACAATATGAAACTCAAATAAACACAATTTTTTTTATCTAACTATTTTTACTTTATCCTCAATATCATGTTTAGCAAAACTAGTAGAACTTGGTTCAAAATCAACAAAAAATTATCAATCAAAAAAAGAAAAGTTAAAAGTCTTGATTTAAAATTCAGATTGAAATTTTTTGTTGATTAAACGGAGGATGACTAATTTAAAAAAGGGGTTTAGAATGTTTGATGGATGAAAGGTTCGTGTAAAAAGCGGCGTTATAATTGGCCGGCGAATTTGGGAAAAGTTTGATAGTTGCGAAAGTTTTATAACGTGCGTGTCGTGAGTTCAATCAACCTCGAAAACGTGTCGCTGTTACCAACTTCACACTCTCGTTATTTTTAATCGCGAAACACAATGCAACGCCAAATCGCAGCAAGCTGATTGCACCGCGATACTGTATAAGAAAGCGAGATGCACGCAACGGTCAATAGACTCGTAAATGCTGAGCAAATCGATAGCGCGATGGAGGCACATGTCCGACTACAAATTTCATCCTGCCACGTTTTTTCGCCGACATTCTTTTTATTACGTTATTTATATCTTTTCACTATCCACTATTTTGCAACTTTTTTTATGATTATTTAACAACAAAGTTTCATTCCATTAGAAGCAATTAGTCATTAAAACGGAATTTAAATGTTCGTTTGCGGTACATAACAAACTAACGTAGCAAATTAAATTTCCATTTTTAAAAAACAAAGATTTCGACGAACTCATTAAAACAGTTAAGTGGGCGAGTTATGCAATTTGTAAACTTTTTTTTTACTTTGAAAGTTTTTTTGCAAAAAGTTTTTGTCTTAACATTTTTTTCTGTCAAATGATTTTTAAAAAAATGACTGCGTGATTGTCTGCATTTGTTTGACTGGAATGAATTGTGTAGCAATATTGCTGAAAGGTTTATAAGAATCGAGTGTAAAATGCTGAGTGTTAGCGAATCGAACAGCGCTCTTACCTCGTTGTTGCGCACGTGCTCGCGCCATGCTGGAGTAAAGTGCCGGTGCAACGTTCGCCGGCTCGGCCCACAAAACGTAACTCCAGAACGTGTGAAATGTTTGATCTCGTCCAAGCCGAATATGCGAATCACCAACTTCGCTAGCAACAGATGCGAACAATCTCGGATGGAACTTTGATCCGGCGATAGGTCGCACGAATCCAAATCACTTACTCTTTGCAATGACGAGAACATTCCACGTCGCAAAAAAAAGCTGATCCTGCGACGATGTCGGATTCGATAAAACAGCACTGCTTCACGTCGCGATAACGACCGAGATTGTGTTACGTGACTCCGGTTTATCCGCCATATTGTTGCTTTTCGAATACGATTTTTCGAGCTTCTGCCAGATCGAACGCAACCAACAGAAACCCAAACCAAGTGCCTTGCCCCGATTTTCGCAAAAATCAAACTAACTGCTGTGACTCAATTCTCTTTTCATTTCTCGTCAAGGGTTTGCAAGCAAAGTTTCCTTCGTCAGGACAGCGAAAAAAAATGTTCATGCAATCACTGCGGTCACTGCGCAATCAAAGTTACTACAAATTGCGCAAGTTTTGATTTGTCTAGTAGTTTTTTTGGGGGGTGGGAATTTCGTTGTCGAGTGTTTGGAAAAAAATTGTTTCGACTTGTTGAAGTTGGACAGAGTTCGTAAAAAGAGTTGCAGTCAGGTTAAGTGGCAGAACGGCTCGACACCTACTCCGCGAACGGCCGGCGACGAACTGGCCGATTGGCCGTTGCACGGGCTGCGTAACCGTCACCTTGCGAACATCCGTCGGTGCGCGCCGCCGTCGCTGCCTCCGAACCGGCCCGATTGCTACCGAACGATTACGAGCTGGATCGGGAATAACCGAAATGAACCGGAAGCCCGGTGCAGACCGAAGCGCCGGATACCGGCTCATCGAAGCGCGACTTATTCTCATGTGTGTCAGCGAAATGACCCCCTCCTGGGTGCCCTTTTTTTTCATTCAACCTCCCTCAATGCTGCGTCTTAACACCTTCTTACAACTTCTAACCTGTACGAACTGGATATCCGCATCGACCAAATTGTATCGAATTACGTTACACCCTGTTTTTTAAAGCTCTGCAAATTTGACATTATGATTCACCGATTTAAGTTCGCTCAAAAGTTAATGGACCAAGCTGATACTACTGTAAGGCTCATAAATTTGTGACTAATATTGTTTTTGTGCAGCGAGCAATCACGCGATTCAACGTCTTCATGATGAAGCAAATTTGTCTGCTAGTTTGAGTTTAGTTGCAGACGTGCAAAGACAGCGATTCTCGTCGGCCAAACTTTTCAACAGTTTTCAATTTCAATTCTCTTTTGTCTGAAACTCATTACTTTTGAAGAAATAAATATAAGTATAAAGAAAACTATAGAGAAAATAGTTTTTTTTTATCTTTTTTCAATTTCTGTTTATTTTGAGCAAAAATTCACGAACAAAATTTTTGCAAAAACTCATTCTTGACTCTCCACTGCACAGACTGTTGCAAAATATTAAACACAACTTTTTCAACACTTATCAAACATTTTTTGCACATTTTTTAAAAACATTTTGCGAGAGCAATTCTCTCCGTTTTTCTGCAATAACAATTACGATTGTTATACAAATTGATGTTTTATTGTTAGTAATGAACTTAACGATGAACCTCATCTATTGGCGTAGTTAAACCGCTTTTTGCGGATTGCAGAATCCCCTCAACAGTTGAGTCCAAGAAATATTAAAATACTATTTTCAAAATAATCCACTTATGCATCAATGGAAAGAAAAAATGTTCCAAGCTAATTCGTATACTTTTGTTAAACTTGTTGACCTGTGCACTTGAAGGTCAAATATAAAAGAGTTATGATTAATCACAACCATAAAAGCGATGTTTAAAATTCTCCAGTTTGCATTTGACGATGAAGCGACGTGTAAAAAAAACATATCAGAACAATGTTCTATTGTCACTACTGTTGATGAGAAAATATAGATGATCGTCTGGGTGAAAAACAATCCACGTATTGGTGGCAGTCAACATTTGTTAACTAATCAAGATCGTTTCTTGGAAAACACGTGCGCCAATACGTCGCAGACCAACGGTACCAACTACCGAACAACTCAAACAGCGCTCAACTTTGCAAAGCACAGACAGACAATCTGTAATCGCAATTGTTTACAACATAAAAGGCATCCCCAACTTGGCAATAAAAGTCGGAGTATTGTCTATCAAGTGCCATTTCATCCTCGCCTTTCAACGACCAAATTTGCCTCATAAACTCGAACCATTTTTGGACAACGAAAGTTTCATGAAAGTCTGTAAAGAAAAAAAAAATTGGTTGTTATTATTTTTGTTGTTTCGACAAAGCGGTGCATATCAGATTGGTGGACAAGTAGAGAAGAAAAATAAAGAAACTCGTCGAGAGGTTTATCCAAGATAAATTTTCAACTTGTGTATAAAAGAGTTGTTCGAGTTTTATTGCTGGCGCAATCGTAAAAGTATCTTTTGAGTCGTCTTTATGGGTTGTTCAATCGAATATCGGTCGAAATCTATGGCAAGTTCCGGTAAATGACGATAATAGGCGCGCCATTAAGCGTGCCGACGAACGCCGATGAATAAACTTTTCTGGATCCTCGATAAGGCAGCGCCATTCATTCGCCAATGATAGTAAACCGCGCGTAACAACATTTCGACAAGTTTATGCTGACAAATTGCGCAAATATGTTTGCCATAATTCGATGCGATTAATAGTCTGGCACAAGATAGATGACACAGTTCGCTAGTCTCGCGTCACAACGTACCGAATAAACAGCATCAAACCAGACAAATTTATTTACTCCGAAACAACGGAAAGTAAGAGAAATTATAGTTTTGATTTTACCCAGAAGACCATTTTGGCCATAACTTCAAAACTCACAATGCAAAATGGACATTTTTAAAATGAACACATTTCTTGGATCATAAACATGTTCCTGTCCAGGACGAGGTAAAAATTAACGTTCTCACAGACAGAAACTTAAGAAACATTTTTTTTTCATCGACACCCACACGACTCTTGGGAGACAGTGTGTGGGATATCAGTTGATTTGAATATTTAGCCAGTACATAAAACTAATTGGAGAAAATTGGATTGCAAAAAAAAAAGAAAGAATTCCAGCACGGTGCATTAATCAGATCGACATAATTCATTTGCAAGAAAATTTACAACCGCAAATCACGGTTTGTCGCGAGCGATTAGTATGCAGTGGCGTTTGATGAATTATGTGGATCATACACCAGTACCAACCATGCTAATCAAAACTAATCGCTCGCCCCGGCTATTGATTCCCAAACGAAAACTAAGCCACGCCATTTATTGCTCCTCAAGACATTACGCTCAATTGATTAATCGATTATCGATTTTAATTGGCTAAACATAAGAACTTTTATGAAAAAAAAAAAGTTCACTCAAATGTGAAAAAACAGGAGCAATAAAACGTGCTTTTTCTGCGCGAAAAATTACAAAGGGAAGCTGCGCCTGATCGTGCGTAATTGTAAAATAAAAAGAGACGGGGAAAAAAGTTTACACGCGAATCTTATAAGACATTTTCATCGGCGAAGAAAAGCATTCACGTTTTATAAGAAGCGCACAAAGGAATGCGAATTTTGTGAAAGAAATCGTGCATCATCAAAGCCCCGATGCGGAATATTCCGTATATAATTGTGCGGCGAAAAAAAAAAGAAGCGTACGTGTACGTGCGGCGAATGAAAATGCATTTCGCTTTTACACATAACTTAGAACCACCTCGCAAGGTCATGCAGCACACTTGATGTTATAACACAAAGTTACCCGGCCAAAAGGAAGAAACAACAATAAATTATTCGAATTTTGTTTCGCGCGTTGCTCTCGCTGCGCTGTGCGTGTTTTTACGACGAGCGACAAATTGTTAAAACGATGAAATATCGTTCGTCGCAATCGATAAAAACAGTCGCATTTACGAGTTAATAAAATTAATCCAGCAAAGAATAAACCATGGTTGACTTTGTAACAAAAACCTTCTCTTCTTGCTCGCCTTTTATCGTTTGTTTTAAACAACCATAAACTACCCTCTGTTTGTGTAATGAAAAAAAAAAGTTTTGTTGACCATTGCGATTGAATTCAACAGTACGAAAATTGGCGAACAAAAAGTTTCGCAGATAAAAGCGCGACAAGCTTAGAAGACGGCTTTGAACTCGAGAGTCAACTTTGCTGCAAAGATTTTTCTGAGCGTTCTTTAACACCTTGGCGAGGATGGTATTTTTTGGTCTCAGTCAACTGATTCTCACTCGAGCACCTTTATCTCGGATTATGCTGCAATTTCGAAACGTTTTCTCAAGGATTAAAAAAAAGACCGATCGTCGGTACACACTCCAAATGAAACGTAATATTATCACAAGCTCGCATTCGACACCGAAGATTAAAAACAATCAGAGATATATTATTTTCGAAACGAAATATATGGTGCAGTTGAAAAAAAAGTGCACAAACCCGATGAAATTATGCGAGAAAAATGTTTTCCAGGTTGCGAAATGTTGTCATATAAATTCAGCGTGTTTCGTGTAAAAGTCGAATATAACTTTTGGGCTTAATAAATCACTTGTTTCTCGAAACGCGAAGTATCAATAAATCAGCGTCGGGGTTTTTGCCCCCCTTTTGTGTACGACAACACTTTGGTGCATTAACGTTGAGATAATTGTTGTCAATTAGCGCCATCGCGAGTGTAAAGTAGCGAATTTTTGACGCGTGTTATTTTGCGTGCGAATCGATTCTTCGCCTTCGCATTAGCATAAAGGTGATACAGAAGGTATATAAAAGACGCCAGTTATTAAAGCGTTTTACGTCAAAGGGGAATGAACCGCGTTCTGACTAAGCGCAATAAAAGCAAGTTCATTCTCCTTGAGCGTCTGCTAATAGGGCAGGCAATAAACCTCGAACAGAGACAGACTCATTTTTCGTGTACATGCATATTAAATCTTTTTTTTTATAAATAACGAGAGATACACAAATAACTGCGCTTTGTGCAACCGAGCATTTTTCCTTCTGTTTTTTGTTTTTGTTTTTTTTTTTTGCAGTTTTTCTTGTTGAGAATATAACGCCCTGTGGTGTGGAAAATGTGAAAACGTTTCAAAGCAAATGACGGTGTTAAACTTTTTAGATTGGCGAATTTCATAATTTAGTATCAAACGGGGTCGAAATGAATGTTCCTCGGTGGATGATCGGGGAAGAAGTTTTACGGGTCGAATTAATAAGCGATAGTTTAGCGAAGGCGAAACAGTGTGGCAGACTTGTGGTACCCGCAGACTTGCGAAGCAGCTGCTGCTTCTGGCACAGTGAGAAAATAATGCAGCAAAACCTTTACGATGACGATGCACGGGAACAATTTTCAGCGCCGCTTAAAGTTGCTAATTAACTCGTACAACACTTGTACCGGCAAAACTCTGTAAAGTAAATGACATTACATAGTCAACGTGACACAACTAATGGCTTTTAATCTAATCAAACTTGGACGTAGAATAAAAGTCTGTAATTTAGATCAGCTGTACACTTTTCCTATCTTGATAGTACATCCTTTGTTTAAATCTATTGTTTTCATTTTTGGATAAGCCCCAGGTTGGGCGTCACATGAATTTTCCAACTGGGTATTTTAATTGTTGGATTTTATGATAATTTTGAAACAAGGTTGATTAGAGATTTGGAAAAATGTTGAAACCATTTGACATTCAAATTGGGAGGGATGAAAAAATATGGCCTGCGAATTTGGTTGGTAACGAAGTCCAAAATATAATCAGCCCTTGGTGCTGGCGAATTAGTATTCAGCGGCGCTAGTGTTGCTATGGCAAAGCAATTTTTGATCGGCGCTGTCATTACGGCGTGCACACGTCGCGATTCCTAATTTACATTGCTAATCTGCGACTGTTTCTTTGCATGCGTAATAATCTCCTTTGCTCAGGTGAACAATGCCAGGGATAAAGATGAGGGTGCAGGGGGACGAGGTGTGTTCGGCTCGCGGACTTTGCCAGTTTCGTTGGGATTGGAGATTCAATTGCCGGGGCAAACCCGCGCGCGCCGCCAAATAAAGTGACAAAAGAAACTCGCCGTAAATCATCGTCCGACATTTTTCGTGCTTTACATACTCAACACTCGTGCATACTCTGCATTGCGCAGAGTTATGCAAATTTTCTCAAGTTCCCATTGATGACGCCGAGCAAAAATAGTATCAAACAAACCAGTCGCTAACTTTTTCAGATTCAGAGACAGTTTTCTTAGTTCAGTCCAATTGAATTGTTTCAATTTATTAAAAGTATTTTGAAATTGCAAAAGTGTAAATAGATAAGATTTTTGACTGCAATTTTTTTCATTCATTTGGCGTCGTAACAAGTTGATTATTTTTTTCAAAAAATTCATGAAAAAAAAACGCAAATGAATTTTTCTAGTATTGTGTTTTTGAAGAGTTTCCAAATCTTGGATAAGAAGTTGTAAACGTGTCACATGTTGGAATGTTTTGTAAAGACGAAGACACACACTTGACACTAAAACAAAAAGCAATGAGATTAACAAGGAAAAATTTATGTTGTTACTTTTTGGGATTTTAAACCCTTTCAGTTCAAATGTCACTTTAAAAGAATATACATTTTAGTATCCATTAAAGAACATATTATGGATTTAGAATTTCATATTTAATTATGCTGAGTGTCTTTTTTTACCTAATTATGCAAAAAGTCACATAATAAAATTCATATTCTTGGTTTTTATAGAAAGTGTAACCCAAATTTTAACAAGTATGAAATTGGATTCATCATCATTGGATTTCTTTTTTTAGAATTGCGGATTCTTTCCTTATAATTTTTGCATAAAGCAATGTCAGAAATGGCTCAACACAGAAAATGTTGTTTTGAAAATCAGCAATCCAAGACTCGAATATAAAAACTAAACTAATTTCAATTATAAAATCCAAATAGAAATTCAGGTCTGACAAGTCCAACCTGTGCATTCAAGAGTTAAAAATATTTGAATTTGTTTTGTTGATTTGGTTAGAAGTACATTTGGGTAAAAATAGATGAAGTTATAAGAACAATGAATGGAGAAGATTTAGGCTGTGGAAAGTCGACGAAGGTGCGGCTCTGTTCGAGACAGACTGAGTGTTGGCGAGAGGCGGGGAGGAAGTACGAAGAATAACGGAGAGGAGGACGAAAAGGGTGGAAAAGAAGGTGCGGGGCGAAGGACGTTATAGGAACGTTACAGAGAGGGAAAAGATAGGGTCTTTCACCCGACTGAACGGACGATCGGAGGAACGTGCAGGCCGAGTTCGGCCGACCAGTCTGGCTAATAGGCGGACCTCTCTTATCTGGCTGATCAAAGTCTGCTTCATCTACTGCAAATCCATTGAAATCTTATGGCATTTTCGAAAGGCTTAGAATTTCCACGACGACTCTCCTAATTTCATCGCTTTTGCCATGCTCGATTTCACGCTTTGTGTTTTCACTTCTGAACCCTGTACACTCACGATCTCTCGTTTCTTATCTCAAAAATGAACGATAGAAAATGAATCAAAATAATCTTCTGCTTCTGAGATTGCATTTACAATTTCCCCTTTTATATTTTCCCTCGGGAAATAACGACTTTTTGTCCTCGACGTTTTTGCAAACATTTTTTTGTTGATTCGGTGTTTGACAAATTGTGGCGTTTCTGGGTAAAAAGTAACATTTGTCTTTTTGATCAATTTGATTACATTTTTTGTTGCAGCTTGGCAGTGTGAGGTAGGAACAAAACGAGAGGTCAATTTGTCGCGAGGAGAATTGCCTGTCGCTAAATGCGCGCGAGTAATGGCGTGTCGCGGCGCACATAACAGTGTCTATGGCGCACTGAAGACGAATGCACTTCGATTGCTCCTTGGCTATTCGCCGTGCGAGCTAAGGCGCGGAGTCTTGCAGGACACGTTATATTGTAAAAGGGGAACGCTGTTACTCGATTATGTATATCAAATCGGTCGCTTCATAAATATACATTCTCGCTCCCTCAGACGTCAAATTTTCAAACAATGAATTTTACGATTTCACGCACTCGTTCGGTCTGATAAAGATAGAACTGTGATAACAAAAAAGAAATTCTATCAACATTTTTTGTTAACCAAATGAGACGAGAGATATAAATGTTAGAGAAAAGTAATAAAAGAGGAGGAACAAAAATTTTAAATACAGAGTTGGAGTTGAAAATGAAGAAAGTGAGTAAACAGAACCGATTTTGGAATGATCGTTTGATTTGAAGTTTTTTTCTCATTTTGTGGTTTTTTTTGCAATCTGGCGTTCATCGTCGAGAATCTAATCTGGATGTCATAGCGGTGTCTACAATCTCTGTGCTAGACGAGCATAAAGCTCACGGCAATATCGACATCGTATGTGGCTGTCACTTCCGCTGGCTTTAACCATTGCTGCATTTTAATTTTGATCCTGAAAAAATTTACAACCGTATTATCAGATACATTCCCCTGTTCTAAACTTAATAGTTTAATACAAAGTAAAGTTTTTTTTTGTAAAAATTGACTTCTTTGTGTGTGTCATTAAATCTTGTAACAAAATTGCTTACTTTTATATTTCATCAAAATGAACAGGACTTTGTACAATAAAATCATATTATTTTAAAATAACTTTTCGATGTCACAAACACGTGCGATGACGAAATTGTTCATCTGATATTTCTAAGAAAGCAGAGGTCAAGGGTTAAAAAATGCTTTAAAAAAATTAATCATTCATAAAATTTTCTCCGGTTATAATTCAGCGAGAGACGAAAGTCGGAGGAAAAAGATCAAGGGCTGTTTGAGTATGGGTTGAGAATCGCGCCGTTCAATGTACCTTTAACGACTTTTTTACGATGAGAGAGCGAGGAGGGCAGATTCCATGGAGGACCTCGTTTGCACAAGGCAACAATCATCACAGTGGACGTTTCGAATTTGATTTATACCAATAACGTTTGTAAAAGCTGATTTTCGTCGCAGGTCAGAGGTCCGAGTGTTTGCGAAGTGCTCGTTTGACCTGGACAAATCGTCACGCTTCGCGCACAACGGAATCAGAAAATTGGAAAATCACAAAGTCGGCTGCAAAAATTATTCACCAATGAAACTGTCATTAGACCATCCGATAACTTCTTTTTGACCGCAAAATTTTGTCGATAAATTAACTTGCTAAAACTTTATTTGAGTTTTTTTTGTTCCTTGTTATAAATTAATAAAATTTTGTTCATCGATTTTATCCGTTTTATTGCTACGAACCAGATGGTGCGTTGACGGATATAGGCCCCCCTCCCCCAATATGTTTCCGTACGTTTGATATAAAACTTCTTTTTCAATAGAACAATTTTTCAATTTTTTATATCAGAAATTTAACCGATATTGCAAACTGTCGTTTTAGTTTTCAATTAGAAGGTTGATGTCGAAGGGTCAAATTCAATAATGAATTGGATGTAGAAAATGTGAAAAATTAGAAAGTCTTTTTGCAATTTACTGGTGAATTTAAAAATGAAAAAAATAAGGGCACGTAGCTGTGAAGGTTTAACGATAATGTTGTCTGTTGTTGCAATCAAAATGTAATTTTGAACTTGATTGGTAGTTCAATCTAAAATGTTATATCACGTTTTTCATATCAGCGCTATTAAAGGCTAAAACATTTTTCTTGAATGTCCACGGATTATCGTCACTTTGCAATGGCTTTTGCTCCTTCACTTTTTTGATGGCGCTCGTCCGTTATAAACGCCCTATCAAAAACTCAGTTGCTTCTTCTGGCGATCAATTAAAAAAATGTCCATTTAACAAATCGATATTATACACATTTCAATCGTTTCAACAATATTTACTACAAGCTAGAACTTGCAAACATAATTTTGGTTCTGAGTGAAAACACAAACAGAACTATTATTCAGAACTTGAATTATGATCAAAACTTTTTTTCATCAATTGTTAAATAAATTTTCGAGACAGATTTTCATAACTTACCGACAGAAGAATTCGTTCCATCAACATATTTTCAGCGATCAAAACAACACATCTTTCATCTGGAAAAAAAAGAAAGAACGTAAAATGCAGCAGTTTATTTTTGTCCGATCCTTGTTTATGTAAGAGTAAACAATGAATCAATAACAAACAAGTTTGCAAGGAAAAGTCGACGTTAAAAAAGAAAGCAAAACGAAAAATTGTGGATCGATGATACGTGCGTATAAAAGTTCCTATTTTTATTTGCTGGGGCCATTGATCTGCGCGACTGCCAACCGGATGTCAGATATAACCTGTTCGATCGGACATCCGTTGTGCTCTATGTTTGCCAATAAGAAATAAAACATGAGAAAATGGTTGGGCTTGTAAAAGCCTACGCGATCACGTGCAACTTACAAAGCCACCACATAGCCTGGCGCAGTACAAGTCAATATTAATCATTATCTCCTGACTGTAAAACACTGTAAAATTAATCGATGAACCTGCCTGAGTGTACTAATTCAACGACATTGCGCTCGATTTGCATTGCAGATGCAAAACACTGTTTGATCCGCTTTCAAGCATAAAAACAGATGGTTAGAAAAAAAATCCACTCGTGCATAAGATGATTCGACTTTTTGACTCTGCTATGGTTTGTTTACAAAAACCGCGCGAGGTCGTGGGCTAATACAAATGTATTTCCGATAACAAAAACAATATCATGACATTCTTTGAAAAATTATCTTCATCCTGATACTTTTTCGTTATGAAAAATATTGTTGTATTAGCTCACAACCTCGAGCCGTTTTTCAGAACCTCAAAAATTCAAACGAGCTTTTCATGTCATTTTAAAAGACGCTGACAAACACGAACAAACAAAAAATAGATAACAACATGCGATAATAATGAATTGCACGACGACTTTATGTAAATATACTGTATGAAATTAATATTCCAGTTTCTGTGGAATAATTAATCTCAAAATGGGACGAAAGTTTTAAGAGGCAAAGTTTGGCTGGTATTTGGCAAGTTGCGCGGGCAATTTGTATAGTTATTATTTTATCAGGGGAATAAAAATGGGATGGGGCAGAAATTTGGTTCGCTTTTGACCGACTTTTTGAATTTTTATTGAGTCGCTGCGTCAGAGCAGGTCCTTTTGAGCCGGTGCCAATGCCAAATCCCAATTGGTCCATTTGTCTGATGCAGATAAATGAGCTTTTTGCAAAAACTCGTGACGTTCATAATTAATGATTATCTTGCAAAATAAACACAAACAACAGGTGAAACGAAAATGGGACGCTTCCAATGAAATTTTTTACAGAGTCAAGAGTTTACACAATCTCTTAAAAAACTCTCTTTTTACCTAATTAAAACGCTTCAACCGTATAAATTATGTTGATAAAAAGTTGCTTCCTAAATTATATGTTTTGTTTGTTTCAACTAATTTTCAACGTGTTTTTGTTTTTATTTTTACCTTCGTTTTGTTTGTATTTTCTGTTGTTGTAATTTTCCAAGAAATAACGAAAAGAAATATGAAAAGAGTTTTATCGTTTGTGCGCGCCGGACCTTCATCAACATTTTTTTAATTAAGAAAACACTCGAGGAAGCAGTGTTGTCGATTGCACTTGTCGCGACCCCGTGAACCATTGTTGGATGACACTCGGCTGGAATCACAAAGCCGTCATATTATTTATTTTCCTTTTATTTTTCCTTCTCAAAGAATTTAGGACACTTTTCAACTTAAAAGCGCCTCGCGTCGCGTTTTGATTTTTATTGACACCGCCGTTCTATGTGTCTTGCCGCCGCTCGTTTGTGCCGCTCGCGGGATGTACAAAAGCAGGAGGGAAAAAGGCCGTATCGCAGCAGATTCGAGTGCCACGTGTTTGATTGCATTTAATGAAATTCGTCCATAATCTCGTGCATTTTAATATTCTGCCACAAAAAGCATTTGCTTGTTTTTTCGACGCTTTCTAATAGTGCAACCGATCCCGACCGGTTGATAAAGTAAACGCGCGTAGGAAGAGGAATTACAAAATCTAAACAGTCCATATTCAAACCTTATCAACGACGACGATTAATAAATATTAATTGCTCGGTGTGATAGCGAAAAAAATGCAATCAGCTACGAACGGAAGTGTGCAATATCATGGGAAAATATTTTACCATTTCAATCCAACGAATTTTGTAGAGCGATTTGCATGAAATACTTTGAATACTTTGTTTGTTTTGAATTTTAGCTTTCAATTAATTTCGCCTTTTGATTTAGTTTGTTTGTAAACATTAGGAAAAAGTGAAGTCTGAAATGGTTTTAGGGTGATGGAGAAAATGCTAAAGCTCGAAGTTCGTTGAATAAATGATTTGCAATGAGAATTTGAAATTCGTTAGAAATGTCGCAGAAATTGCAAACGCGAATTGACGCATGATAGTGCGCGCGCATGTATATGTGTATATTCGCTCGCGATTTCGCTCAACAGACAAATGGCAACGATCCGCAGCAACGTGCTGCAACATAGTTTGCATGTTTCATGCGAAAGATACAAAGTTTACAAAGGATGGTATTAGCAAATTTCGTCATTCGCAAGAATTCATGGCAACGACTGTGCTATCAAATTCAGCGCAGTGGGCTGACAATTTGTTTTTATTTCCTTTCTATTTTGTCTATTAAAAATTGATCCTCGTGTACTGAATAAACGACAAGTTCCAGCTCTTGGTCAGGTGTGTCACAAATTCGAATTCGCGCATTTTGTAAACTGCCAAGCATAAAATACACAAAAAATGATGATATAGTCATTTTTACATTCCACGTTTGCAGTTTGATTGTTTGAAATGGGTTCGTTTTCTTACTTTTTGTCATCTTTGGAAATAAAACCATTTTTGAAAACGGCATTTTTTTCAAACTGTCTCACCGAACTGTGCTCGTTTCATAAACTTTGCTTTCGAAAGTCAATGAATCATCTCGAAAAAAAAGAAAGAAGAAACCTGTAAATTTCACAAAATGACTCATGTGAAAATAATCTACCTAATTTTTCACTCGGCTATGTGACTTCAGGAGATAAGAATTTTGCATTCCTTGACGAAAAAAAAAATTTTTGCATTTTGCTTTTAAAGTATGACCTGAGTCATTTTCGGATAGCATTAAATATAATATTTTATCAACGCATGTTATTTCTTACGGCGCACTTTTTGTTTGGAATTAAATTTGTCGAGTAATTTTATGGTTCAACTCAGAGCTCTTCAGTGTCTTATGAATTTAAAATTCATGTATACGCGATGCACCGACCGAGTCATAAAATTCTCACTCAATCATATTTTTCATAATGCCCCTATGCCCTTAACCCTTAATTGCATTGAGTGTCACATGGTGCCATTATGATGATGGTGCAAAATAAAAAAAAGGTGAAAGGATTAAAGCAACAATCGATTCTTTTAGATTTTGAATTTGCATTTTTTAATTGAAATAACAGTTTTAGTGGCGCTTTTCAACTTTGTGAGAAAACGTTTTTGCTGAAGATTAAAATTGATTGGTTTTTTTGTTGTTTAAGACAGAAAATAACTGGATTCCAATTTTTGCTCCGGTGTTTTATTTTTCCTCATATTCCAATTTTTCATATTTGCAAATCCAACATTAACTGAGCTACAAATATTTTCTATAAATTAACGTTTGTGACGTTTGAAGAAGTCAAAACTCGAAATTGCACTTCAAAACACATAAAAGTAACGAATAACAATTTTGTAATTATAACAATCTCAAAAGTAAAAAAATTGAAAATGTTGATTTTCATTTTTTTCACGTTATAACTTTGTGAAATTGTATTTGTACAGTTTTCTGAAAACTATAGAATATCAGATCATCAAATGAATTGTTAAAAAAAATCTTATTGCAATTTGGCACCTCAGAATCATAATCAGGTTTGTCTACGTTGTCCCACCAATGAAAAAAGGTCCAAAAAAACAACAAAACGAGCCAATCAATTATTAGATTTTATTCCAATCGAAAATTACCAATTTCAAATTTCGAAATTGCAAAACAAAAATTTGCCAACAATGGTAAAAATGGGCAAGTTTCAAAGATGCAAAAAGCTGATACAAATGTGAAAAGAGTAGCAGATCTGGATAGGGCCGGGCGTGGCGGATAACTGACCTAGGCGCGCGGTTGTCGGCTACCCCTGTAGCGCCCCACTCGGGGCACCACAACCCTTTGTTTGGCCCCCACCGTCGGTAACGGTGGCTCCTCTCGGTGGTTGTCGCGGCGCCTCCGCCCCAGCGGCTCTTTCTTGCGCCCCACTCCCCCCCCCCTGACTCTGTCCTTTTTTCGCCCCACACCATCGCCGACGGTTGTCTGGTTGCCCGGCAACGCGCCACCGTTGACGAGAGAGGGTGCATCCACATCCCAGCAGCGCTCCACAGAGAACCCGTCTGGCGCTTTTTTTGTGTCTTTTTCCACGCCCGTTTGTTGGATGGCAGTTACGTGCGCGGAAACGGAAATATCTCGCTGAATGCGCCAAACTGAATTAACCACACGTCCTTTGTTGCGCCTTCGCATCGCTATTTATCCTTGCATATGATCAGCTTTTTATTTAATATGGGTCAGCCGCGTGGCACAAATGAACTGTGCCCTGGTCGCGGTCCAATTTCTGCCTCTCCAAAACACCTCCTCAACTTGCAACTTGCCAAAATGCAAAATTCGCGCATAAATACTTTAGACGCCAGACTGCCTTGTGGTTCTGAAAAAGCTCAGGATCAAACTTCCTTTTTTGTACTCGATTTTTTGACTATTCAAACACATTTCAGCCGGCGAAGCTTTTTCAAAGCGAAAAATACAAGTTTTTTTTTGAAACGAACAAAAGTTTTTTAACGGTTGCAATTTTTCTGACTGGCAATTTCAGGAGTGAAAAGACGGAGTTCGATGGGGGTTTGAAAGGGCCAATTAATTTCTCAAGAGCTGTGTGATTTTTGGAAAATCCAAAGCGGTCATGAAAATGAAAGGGCTGTTGTACCAGCCAGGGGCAATCAATTCGGTGAAACTCATAAAACTCGCGTTTTCACGGACACAGAACGAATAAAATTCAAGTGGAGGCAAATAAATTGCGGCTAAGAAACAGCGTGACTTTTGTGTTAGACACAGCCGAGGAGTTTCTTCGACGAAACTACTTGGATCCATACTTAAGGGATCACGAACAACAGGAGTACGTTGGAAGGAGCGACGCGATAGCCTGCAGACTTAGCTGACAAAGACGCATTGCGTCGTCGGCAAGACTGTCTTGCCTACCCAAATCAGCTATATTATCATTATTATTTCTGTCACCTGGGAGTCGAAACTCATTCCGTCCTATTATTCTTCGCAGCACAAAAACTTGCGGATGACAAAAAACAATCTCTGACAAGGCAGAAGAAAAATTCGCCAAAACATTTTCTACAATTGCTACTGAATTTTATCTTTTAGTTCTGATAAAAGAAATAAGTATGAATAGCACTTTACAAAAGATTTTCAATATTGAACCTTTTTTGAATAAAATTGCGAGGTGACAATTTGGAGGACATTTTTAGATAAGAGTAAAGAAACTGGAGTGAAATGTTCGGATTTTGATATTTTAAAAATGTAAGTTTAAGTGTTTTAAACAAATAAACAAAAAACAATTTTTTTCATCTCGATTCTTATTCGACTCATTTTTAAAAGTTTGTTTTACGAAAAAAAAACTAATTAAAACCGAATTTTTTATTTAAACAGTTTTTATTTTAAATGGTTATCGTAAAATAAAGAATATTTTGACATAAAATATTCTAATTGTTGTAGCTATCGACGTTTTGCAAAAACATCCTTGGCACTTTCAGAAACAGTGGGTAAGCTCGACATTACAAGATTGTTTATAAGTATGGTCACCAACGAGGTACAAATGGTACCACCTCTTGATATCACTTGTCAATAAGTATACTGGCATTGTGTGGCTGCTTGATGTGGCTGAATGATGTGCTTTCCACGTTGCTTGGAATGTTCTTATTGAACGATACGATAATGTACATTGTACTAGACACATAATGTCTCCGATTTGAATGCCTCGACAAAACTATAGCCGTCAATTCTCTGAACTATCACAAACAATTCTTTTATCATCTTAGTATTTTCATTCCTTTGCAGTCATTGTGAATTGAAAAAATGCATAAAAAGACATTAAAAGGTCATAAAAATAGTTTTTAGACAAGTTAATTATTAAAATTTGTGATATCATAAATAGGAGAAAGGGATTGTGATATTGTGACATAATGTGATAAGAAGCTTAGAAAGGGAGAGCTGAAAAAGTCCAAAAATTGCGTGACGTGAATGAACAAAAAATTGTTACAAACAAAAAACCCAAGTGACTCAATTTGTTGTACTGATTATATTTTTAGCTTCGAAGCTTATCGGTGGATGACGCATAGTTAATTCCAAACCGCAAGCGACATTTGCAAACGAAAAGAAAGGAAAAAATGGCAAAAAGACGGAAATCCTAATGAGTCATCGGCGAGTGACTTGACTGTTCAATTTCTTTCGACGCGCTGAAACTGAGAAAATTGAGAAATAGGAAAATAGAGAGCCTTTTAAAGGAACGATCGCCAATCGAAATTGGAAATGATGCACTCGAGACTGACGCCCACTTCGCAGGCCTTCCTTTGTTAGAAACCGATTGCTCTTGCCGGAGAAATCCATTTGCGAGTGAGTCACAACGGTGACTCAGGCCCCGACTATTTCCTGCGTGCAAGTCCCCGAAAATCATTTCTGTCCCCCTTTTCTGGCTTCTTCTTTGTTGAAATTAAAAAAAGACTGTTCGAAAATATCTTTTATTCGTAACTTGTGCGGATGTCACGTTACAAAACAAAATGTGAGCGAGAAACAAACTTCTTTTTTCTGTGTATCTTTTTTACGATTTCTTTTTGTACAATTATTTTTTAAGCAGCTTTGCACTCGTTTTATATTTAATATTTACAGAGGAGTTGGGTAAAAAAATAATGTTCAAGGTTGACTGGGTGTTTCGCGATTGCTAACGAATTTCAATTCTCGTACAAAATTTAGGAATTGGTTCAGATGCACTCGGTTCCGTGTGATCAAAAAGAACAAATCGTGAATGTACAAATGACGAAAAATCGATCGAAATACTATCGTAAAATGACATTGAAACAGACAAGTATGTCTTATTTATTTTGTTGAACGGTTTCTAAATGCAAAATTTTTTGATCTTATCAAAAATCGATTATCAAAAGTTCTTTTTGTTGATTTAAATAGCACACCGACTTTGAATTTCGTTTATAAATAATAATAAACATGAAAGTTTTCCGAGAGAAAAATTAAAATTTCGTCAACTTAGAAACAAACGTCGAATCCACTTTTGGCTTCAGGTGTCGCGGTGCATAATATCAATTTACAAAGTGAATTTTAGCTCTATTACATAGTCAACTTATAAAAACGACTTGAACGTAGCTGCTGATACACTTGTCTTTTATTATTATTTATATAATAAAATTGTTTTAAAAACAATAAAAAAACCTCCAGTTCTCGTACAAATGTCAGTTTCTACCAAGGGTTGCTCACTCCCACTGGCGGTGTACAAAAGACTTCAATTTTTGTAGTACTTGTAGTCTTTTGTAGTACTTGTAGTAGGACTTCGATGAAATTTCTCAAAAAACTTCAACAACTTTTTTGAGACTACAATTGTTGAAGTTCTTGTAATACATTGCAATTGACTTCAATAAGACTTCAAAAAGACTTCAACAAAATTAAATTTGTTAATTTAACTTTGCAAAGTTGTAAAGTCTCATTGACATTTTACTTACTATTTGTGCATTTATGATCGTGAATGTTTATTAATGAATTGAATTGAATGTTTTTTAAAAAAAAAATTTAACAGCAATAATTCTTATGAAATCGATACAGTTCGAAAATGTACTAGAAAGTATTACAAAATACTACATTCAATAGTTGTATTCTTTGAAGTCTTAAAAATTGTAAGACTTCAAAGTACTACAACATACTTCAATACTACAAGTACTTCAAAAATACTTTAAATGTACTTCGAAAGTACTACAAACCAAGTGGTTTAAAGACTTCAACAGTGAGCAACCCCTCGGTTTCTACATTTGACACATTATATACATACGTGGCTCGCGATTTTATTTGTGCCACTATATATACGTTATATATATTTATAACTGGCGCAAAATATTGCGTCAAAATTTTCGATTTGTTAAAATTACAAAACGACTTGTCGCAAGCCAATAACGTCGATGATCGATGATCTAAGTAAGGTCGAGGCGAGTCATGATCTTTTTGCATTTTTATTTGAATCGGTTCGACGGTCTCTGTGGATTTCAGCGATACAATCTCGCGAAGCTTCTCAACGCTGTGTTTACTGTCTTTGAATTTTCCACACTGCAACTGTAAATAAATTATTTAAATTAATATAGCAAATTTATTAAAACACGTAAACCTGTTTTAAAATTAAAAAAGCTTTTCAAAAATATACTCTTATTTTCTATACTTGCTATAACAATTTGCAATTTATTAATAGTGTATAATCAAATTATGATTCGAGAAAACAAAAACCTTATATAATAAAGTAGACCAGCGACTTACTTAATGATAGTCTTATGGAATTCTTCTAACTGATCGCGCGTCCCTGCTCCGCCACCCTCGTTTTGCACGTGCATTATGGCTTCCTCCAACCACTTTGGAAATTGCTAATAATAAAAATCATTGCTAACATCAATATCTTCTCTTAGAATTCAAGTTTTTTTTCCAATCAGAATTTGACTAAAAACTAAAATTGAAAAGGAATTCAATTTTATATTTGATTACCTCGCTGTTGATGTGTGATAATAGTAACAAAACGTCGGATACATCAGGAATAATGTACGTGGACATTGAAAACACAGAGGCACTCAACAGTTTTGTAACAAGTGACTGGCCTTTCTTAGCGACAATGTCTTGCACCAACTGTTGTCTTAT
Source organism: Telenomus remus (assembly GCA_020615435.1). Classification (NCBI taxonomy): domain Eukaryota; kingdom Metazoa; phylum Arthropoda; class Insecta; order Hymenoptera; family Scelionidae; genus Telenomus; species Telenomus remus. The sequence goes on along the minus strand of CM036336.1, from coordinate 15,294,560 downwards.
TGTGAAATCAGATTGATTCTGAAAAAAAAAATACAATGTGAAAGCAAAATATTTAAACTCGAATAAATTTGAATAGTATGTAACAAATGACAAACAATCATTACCTCAAAATTTCTACCATTATTCAAAAGGTCATAAAAGAATTTCATCACAGAAGAATTGGCTTCTTTGTGGTCAAAATCGCACGACATCAGGGCGCAATCAAATATTGCGTTCAAAACGTGAGAATGCAAAAAGGGCACAGGAGCTCGTTGTATGAATCTGAAACAAGCAGTATTGCATTTCTGTTATTATAAATTCAAATTTTGATTGATAAAAATAAAATGATAAATTGAGCCTACCTATCACATAATCGGAAAAGATCATCGACAGTGTCTGGATGATTGACCAAACCGTTAGGTTGCTGCAGTATCATGAAGGTTGGGGTCAAAAATGCCTCGAGCATTGTTAACAATCCGGGAACATTTTCTACGTCTTGTGAAAATTCGTCCACCAATATCGAACCGAGGTACAGAAAACAACTGTGGTGATTTGCAATGTACAACTGTACGATCTGAAATTGACAAGAAAAATTGATTAATATTGTCCATGAAAAATCGGTTATAAAATTTAAAGAATTTCGCTGTACCTGTGTCACAAGTTCCTGCAAAATCTGTATAGAGTATTTTCCCACACATCGAATGGCAAACCTCAAACATTTGCACGTGTGTTCGCTGATATTTGCATCATGCTGGTATTTGTTTAACGTCGGCGAAAGAACTTTCCACATCTAAAGCAGATGGTTGATTTTACAGATCGGTTAATTCCTATTAACTCTTTAAGTACACTTAAAATTAATATTAAAATGTTTATTTACATCGTTCAGAGCCTCCATGCAAGGATGCGTGAAATCGTGAAACGACTCATCAGATCTGTTCATAACTGGTAAACTAATATTTCTAAAAATTGCGGTAATTCTATCGAGCCACACAACAGGATCGTTTTTACTTCCTCTTTCAGGACGACCATTTTGAGTCTCAAGAATAACACTCAATGGTCTAGCTTGAATCCAACACAGTTCTTTCACAGCAGCTGGAATTTCCTTTGTTGGTAATTTCGATACTACTTTTGCCACTCCTGAAAAATTGAAATAAAATTCAGTCCACCAAACTGATACAAAGTAACTAACAGTTAACAAAAAAAGTTACTTGAATATTTAATGTACCTTTGAGAAAACTTATTGTGGCGTTGTTACTAATGGCAAACCTATCAAGATTGTTCGTCAATTGAATTAAAATGGGTAAATGAGATGTCATGTGGCTCGAACAGGCTGTGCAAATACTTTCCAAGGCTGTCAATGCTGCGTTTCCTAAACCTTTCTCTTGTAGACAATTGAATAGGAAGTTAATAATCGGATCTGTAACAAAAAAATTTTTTAATTATATTTTAAATTTAAATTCAAATTCCTTCCACCTTAACAACTTATTAGCACGTTTTAGATTACCTAACGTTTGTAAATGACTGTTTATCCACTCGCAAAGTTCTCCTAATAATAAAATACTTGTATGTTTCACAGCAATATGCGTGTCTGGTGGCAAATTCAAAATCGCTTCTACTACTTTTGGCACAACCTCGTTCTCCTCACTGAAAGATTTAGCGATTTACATTTCGGATCAAAGCTTTAAATTGCAAAACAGAAGACAAAAGTTGAAAAAATAAATAAGGGCTCACGGTAAAATGTTTTTCGCAACAGCTTGCATGACAAAAAGCGCAGCTTCGATTGAGTCCCATGTGAGTGGTCGACCCTCGGCACCTACGGTCAAATTCGCGAACATTTGTTGGAAAAAGTGACTGCTTCCAACGATGAACACAACGTCTTTGATAAGGTCCGAAACCAATGTTCGGAACTCTGCGAATAATTGTCCGCCTCCCCCTTCTTCTTCCACTAAACCTAACTATAAAGAGAAAACGACATTTTTACAATTTGATTCATAAACGCAAGTTGACTTGTAAAATATGTCAAATTATACAATTTTTTTTACATGGTCTGGTTCCATCTGACAATGCCTGCACAGAATCCCAAGTAACCTTTCTATGTGCGGTCTGAAAACCATATTAAGTCTCTCGTCGTTTTTTTGGTACAAGATTTCAGATAGTCTATTCCATAAGTTGAAAGTTACTTGAGCGACCTGAAAAATCAGTCAATTTTAGATGAGACATTATTGAAGTTTTTACTCTTGATTTCGTCTTTGAAAAATGTACCTCATAATCATGATGTCCAACACACATCAAAGCAAAGTCCAAAATTTTTACAGAATAATGTGGTTCCCCGGGAGTACTAGAGTTTACCATTGTGATCAAAAAGCTTTCTGCCAGTTCGGTGAAAATCCTGCAATAGTGTTGTGACCTTCAAAAAAGATAATGTTTAATTGCAAACATGTTTAATGACAGATCAACAATGACAGATGAAATGAATCTAGAGAAAATTGATACAAAATTACTTTTCCATTTCTTCATGAGCAACCGACAGATGATAGGGTTGCTCAAGTTCTATGATTTTTTGGTATATAAAAAGTTCCTTCATTTTCATTTCGTTCGTCATTTCCCAGTTGTAATTCTCCTGCTCGTTTCGCTCTTTATCCAAATCTTGCAAAATTACGCACACGCATTCAGTCGCGTTTGCGTGTAAATTCGCTCCTATCAAATGGTTGTTCAAAACCTGTAAATGGGATTCAAAGTTAGAAATAAGAAAATCGATTAAATTTTTTCAATTGACGTTTCATTGCTCTCTTTACCTGGAAAACATAAGCTAAAATGTTGCTCTTTTGTGTGACATCAAATGGTATCGCTTGAATCGCGATCCAACTGGTGAAACATTGAATAATCCTCGAGCACATCTGCGAGTTATCTGCACAATTCTTCAGACACATTTCCTGTAATTATGAATTGGCATGAATTAATTATTACATCATTTTCAATTGAGGGACATTGTTAAACATTTGTCGGAGTGCACAAATTTACCAAAAAATCAGACACGGTGTTACCAATGCTAAAAAAGTATTGCATCACTTGTTCTCGCCTACTGTTATTCAGTCTGAAAAAATAAAAACACTGGAATGACAAAAATGAAGGAGGAAATTTTGTTTAGATCTATTTTTTGTTTATATTTTACCTTAAATGCCACGAATGAACTTCCTCCGGTAACACAGTCATGATTTCTAACAAAGGCCACAAACTGTCGGACGACTGTCCGAATTTATTGATTAGATCCATTACTGGATCCTGCCATGAAGTCATTTGTAAAGCAAGGTCCGATAAGGCTATACAAAGCTTGAAATAAAATTGAATACTCAATTAAAAAATGTATTCTCAACTCAACTTGTTTTAAAGAAACCAAACAGAAATTCTTTGCTTTGATGCTAATTCCTATTTATTTTCTCATTACTAAATAAAGTTAAACATTTTGTGAGAAATGTGTTTCTTCAATACCTACCTGTTTAACGATAACTTGATTGGTGTTTTCATTAATTTGCGAGATGTGCTCGAGCAAAGAATCCCTCAGTGACTGGTGCGATTCAGCTGGAAGCTCATCAAACGAATTTTGAATTTTCGTTCGCATAGTTTGAGCTGCAAAATAACATGACTCCAAGTCCCTCTTCGCCTGGAGCAATTCATTGGCCACTTCCCAAGCATATATCTAAAATCCAGAAAATAAACATTTGAACTTTGAATTTAAACTTTTGAAAAATAATCAAAATGAATTTGAATACTCATTATTTCAAAAATACAGTCAGTTGGAAAAGTAGTAACAGATTGCTAGAAGTAACCTCAAACAAAACGGGGAGGGTGGAGGGTGAAATGAAAATTTGCAAGACATAATAAGAAGCTTGTGGCTAACCGATTTTTGCAACTCCTCGAGCCAATTGTTGACCTTCTCCTTGTCGGTGGTTGTGTTATTGTTGTACAGCAGGAAGATCGCCTGATGGACGGTTTCCAGGGTGGGTTGCGTATCCATGTTTATTTATCAAGGAGGTTGCCCTCCGTCTGTCAAACTCCCGTGATCAAACGTCGCAAATTTTGAGGTTAGAGTGTCCAACTGACGATGAATTTGTTTGTTTTTTCACACGCGAATTTCGTGCATTTTTCTCAACTGATCAAACAAACCGTCCGGACGGAGGTGGTGGCGCTGCCGTCGGTGTCCTGTCAACTTGCATTGCATTAAGTAATCATTCTTTTTGTATGCTTTGCTGCATATCCTATTTTGTAGCATTATTTTTAGAACATTTTATGACATAACATCCGCACTTTTTATTTTCCTCGTCGCTAATCTCTTGGATGCGTATTTTTATTGAGATTTTTTTTTATTTTCGAATTTCGCGCGCCTTGTGACGTAACTTTTGATTGGCGGGTGGACAAATTAACTTCCCGGAAGAGAGAGAAAAGACTGCGAGGAACAATTTTAACTGTTTAATTATAATTTTTATCGCAGAAAGCCGTGGAGTAATTAGATGATAAAGTGACGCGAACGTAAAACTATTCAGGACACATAAATTGTTGATGAACAAAAACACTGTTGCGCTCAAATTGATATCAGTTTTGTAAAAATTGTGCTTGCCCTTTTCTATTGTTGTGTCAAAGTTGTTTATCATTTATTTTGAATAAGATAAATCTACAGGTTAATAAGAATTTGTGATGTATGAATGTAATTGAGTGTTTGTCGTATCGAAAATAACATGGGAGACTACAATATTCCAATAATTGAACCTGCGATTGATTATACAAAGGTTAGGTTCAGTATGTTTATATTCAATTCGACAGATGACATCTGTTGTGAGTGTCAAATAATGAAGTTATAGTTTTGTAAATTGTTGTAAATCAACAATTGAAATTATTCGCGTTTTTTAACGTATTTTTGTTTAGTTGTTTCAAAGCGAAAATAATTGTTTACTTGCAATGTCATTGTTTATTTTTCAGGTACCACCAATCAATCAAAAAAGGACTATAGCTTTTATAAATCATTTCATATCGCAAACTGTGACGTTTTTGAATAAGTTTGCACTGCAATGCGAAGAAAAGTTATTCGAATTTGAAAATAAGTTGCAAAAAGTTGAAGCTTCTTTAGAACTTTTGGAATCTCGAGTGAGTTGATTATTTATTTATACGAACAAAAACTTCTATTATTATTTTTCATCAACATAATGGTTTTCAGATATCGTCAATATCTGGTCTTGAAGATGGAATATCAAAATCTCATAATAGTTCAAACGACACTAATAGTCCAGATAAAGGTGAAACTAAAGACGAACCTAGAAAAATTGAAGAGGTTGAACAACCAAAAATCGAAGAAACGACACCTCCTGAAGAATCCAGTAACACACCTCCAGAAGAATCAACTAATACCGACGTTGATATGATACCAATAAAATTGGATCCCAATTATGCGAAATATTTCAAAATGTTACACTTCGGTGTTCCAAAACCAGCGGTCAAAATCAAAATGCAGCAGGAGGGCTTGGATCCCATACTTTTAGAGTAAGAATTTCAAGTATCTGAGATCTGCCTTTTTTCTGTGGCAAATCAATATAATTAATAATCTTTTAAATTTATTTCTAGCGATCCAGAAAAATTAGTGCCGAAAATTGCTCAAGAAGAAAGTTCATCGAGTTGATGAGGAAAAATAATATCAAGTTTCAAGTTACTCTTGTTCTGTTACAGTTACATGTTTCATTTAGTGCTGGTGATAAATGAATATAAACGTTTTGTAAATCCAGAAAGATTTATTTTTTGTAAATACAGTATTAAAGATAAGAATTATTTAGAACTGAATCATCTGACCCTGAAACAGAAAAAACGGAAGGATTAATAAATTTAGCAAATATAACTTAATTTACGACTAAATGGAATTTGACGATATAAATAAGTTGAACAAATTGATGACAAATTATTTCAACATTAATCGTGCTTTGAAAATGAGTCTTCAAGAAAATTTCAACAAAGCTGTATATCAAAAAATGTAAAAATAGTTTAAAGACGCTGGTGGTTTTCAGAAATAAGATTTTTGGGTTAATTTACCTTCCTCTTCTTGTCTCCACCAAGTTCGAAGTGTTTGCAGCGTTTCAGCGCAATTTGTTTTCTGTATTTGCATTCTGTGCATTCCATCCTTAATACAATCTTTTTGGTAGTTTTTGCCTGGAAGTAACACACAAGTATTAATAAAAAATTCAATTATTTTGAATCGTCGATAAAAGATCTGACAGTTCTTCAAAAACACTAAATTTTGCAAAAACGTTTCACATAAACAAGATAATGTTAACAAACAAATTAAAAGTTCAATTATTTTTAATCATCAGTAAAAGATCTGACAGTTCTTTAAAAACATTCAATTTTGCAAAAGCGTTTCAAATAAACAAGAAAATGTTAACAAACAGGAAAATGTGCAAAAGTGTAAAAAATGGAAATGTACCTTCTTCCTGAAGATTGGTTTCGTCTGACCTCCGAACCCTTGTTGTTTGCGGTCGTAACGTCTTCGACCCTGGGAAGCATGACGTTCCTTGCTCTTTTTGTACTGAGTCACCTTGTGTGACTTGTGCACCTTGCACTTCTGGCAGAAGGTCCGACGTTGTTTCGGCACGTTAACCTATGAACAAATCCGCATCCACATTAGTAAAATTCAACAATAACATAACCTGAAATTAAAAACTTGACGTATAAATCGTCAACAATTGTCATCAAACTTAAAACAACCCTTTTATCACCTTTCGAAATCATTCAAAACAATTGAAATCATCTTGTAAACATTCATAAACGAACAATTTTGAGGTTAACTTGCAACAACAATCAGCATGTGAAAGTGAAAAATATTGCAAAGGTAATTTGCCTAATTTGTCAAAAATGTTTGTTTCGGCGAAAATTCGCGACGCTGGTGCATAATAACAAGGATGTTTGCAGATAAAAGTTGACGTTTTTTAAAGACGAAATGAAAACCTACCATATTGACAGTTTCGTACTCTAAGAAAAGAGGGATAACGGGCTCGCTTGGTCCGACGAGACGCGCGGCGATGGTAGTGCCATCTCGCGGTCGTTTACATTTAAAGGTTCGGATCTCAGATATTTTTCCGTCGGCTTGTAATCTCGTGATAACGCAAGGAGTTGACAATTGCTGGTTACGTGTGGTTACAATTCAATATTTTCGAAGCGATTTGCAACGAATACTTTTACGTAACACAATCGATTAAAAATTTTCAGGCAAATATTTGCCCCTGCAAAGGCACAACATGTTTTGTTTATTTTTCAAAATATTGTTGTTTGTATTCTCGAGGTCATGTCCATTTATATCTTACAACTTTCATTTTTGAATTTCATTCTACCAAAACAACGAATTGAAACTTTGTTTGTGTTATATTCAATTAGAAATAATGTTCGAAAATGCCACTGGGGAGCGTTGGTTGTAAACAATGATGACATATTTTTATTAACAATCAAATTGTAAGCTGATGTAAAATAAACGAATCGATTTTTTTATCTACGAATCGAGAGAAATTGTAAAAAGGAGAACATCAGCGCCACCGCGTCGTTTTGAATTGCGCGATAAAGCCTCGAAGCGGGTACGCATCGGGTGGCGTGTACTCTCGAACCCCTCCTTCGGCCGGGCGAACATTCCAAAGCACCAACATCTTGTTGGCCGAACCGTCTTCAATCTCCGTGACAGATCCTTAGGAATCAACAAACGTCCCTTGAACGGTCGCTGTTTGCATAGAATTCGGCAATTTTTGCCGAAAGTCGCAGGCTGAATAACCAATGGCGTGCTCGCAAACAGCCGCCATGTTCATTTTTGAATCGAGGCGGCGAGGGGCAAACCATGGGCAAACTCATTGCAATAGTATGCAATTTGTGCGCTAATAGAAAGAGATGGAACCAGTTGTAGAAGATGTTTGTGTCTTTGTCTAACTTTGATTCAATTGGCTGAATCGAATAAATCAGGAACGTGTCATAAATATGGGCACGTGTTTAGTCTTTTTTGTTTGTTTGTAGTTTGGTATTTCAGCTATTTCAGTGACTGAAAATTAAGTATTTAACAATATTTCAAAAAATTGACGATTGAAGATGATATATAAAATTCATTGAATCCGTAGTTGTCGTCGTTGAATTTTTTCTTGTAAATCTGAGATAAGATGATATTTATGATGAAACAATTCTGAAATGGGGTGAAACATTCAAATGTTGGAGTTCGTGCAAGAAAGTAGAACACGAAGTGGATTAAAAGATATTTTTATTATATTTTAGATTTTCGGATTGTTTTACTGTTAAGGATTTAATCGTTGAACAAGATTTGAGTCGATAATGTAAATAAAGGAAAAAATTAAGATTTATGAAATCGATAAGGAAGGATGTGATGAGATCTTACAAAAGTTTAATGTTTTTTTGCGAATAAAGTGTAATTTGTAAGGCACTCAATTGAACATATATAAGAAATTCAATAATTATTTGATTAGAAAAACCTAGAAAACTTTTTTTACGTCAAATTAAAATTTATCAAATACAAATTTTTTCAGGGTCAAATTTTTTTGATAAAAGTACAAGAAAAGAAAAACAAAAATGTGAAACATGTTGTAAAAATGAAGACATTTTTATGAAATGATGAAAAATGATTATATTGGGGAAAAATTGACAAAATTGCTGTCCCTGCAGCGGCAAATAACTTCATTCGATCGCTTTATTACTTTTTGAAAACTGAACAAAAGCTTCTTAGATTTTCTAGAGAATGATTCATGCTGAATAAACATCTCTCTTTTGTTTAAAATAGTCTTTTTCATAACAAGCATACGAAAATGCTCATTAACGAAGATCCTTTTAGAGAGAAATTTTAGGTCCAAACAATGAAATAGAATATCTTTTATTTTATTTCGTGAGATTAGGATTTACTGCCGCTTGAAACTTCAACGACCTTCAGGTATACCTGACCCATGCAATATTTTTCTTCGATGAGATGCGGCACATGTTGGTAATTGTTTAATTATTTCATCATGATGACAGAATTTTCATTTCAATTCGGAATTCGAGATTTTCTAGAAAAGTCTCGAAGAAAATTTCGTATTTAAAAGCTGAATAAAATGTAATGTTTGTGGACGAAATCAATTGCTACTGTACATAAATTTGATGGCTTTAATTCTGATTTCATAATTGAATTGAAAATGAATTTACTCAACGAACTTCAAAAATAGTAAACAACATTGAAATTTGAATGTCTATTTGTTTTTGATTTCCAATTGTATTGCAGCAGTGAATTAATTGAAAGTAAATAACAATTCAAAACTCAACCAAACATGTTATCTCTATAGATAATAATCACGCGGATGATAAATAATGATCAGATCTGATAAATATAATTATCCTCCCTCTTTATCGTTTATGTATGTCCCAAAGCCACCCTAGTTTCAACCTCATTCTTGGAGTATTGGTTTGTATCAACAAACACACCACATCTCTAAACTTCAACACCAACGCTCACTTATAGTTGTGTGCGCGCTACCCCCCGACCTAATTTTCTGTCTCTTTTCTTCTCATTTGAATCGGAGATCCAAGAGAATAGTATAGAACAGACCTGTGAGATTCTGGAAATTCATTCTACTCTGGCCTCTTCCGATTCTCTCTCCATCCATCCCTTTTTCTTCAAATCTAAACTGACAATTAGAAGGACAGTCATAAAATTCATTTCAAAAACTGGACGATTCCTGAAAACCAATTTTTAAGCATTATTCCATTCTGTTTGTTCAATCAATAAACGATAATTCCATTTTAATTTCCTATTTTTCATTTGAATTGAACATTTATCAATGCAGAGGATAGTTTTTCAATGTAAGTTTACAATTGCTACTTGGAAATAGAAAAGTCGATGAAACAATAATCAAATTAATGAAAAATCAATAAAGTAAAGGAGCACGGTGCTTGATTAGAATCATCATTAACAAAGTGACGTAATTAATAGTCAGATGAAGAGCGATAAACGCTTTTCTCTATCGTAATTTTATACCAAAATCAGTCATATGACAACTTACAACTTGTTTTTATCGCTAATCTAATGTTATTATTTCGGTCAAAATATTTCAAATATAATAAAGAACAGTTTAAAGATTTATTATGTTTTTTAAATAAATTATTCACAACCAAAAATCAATTTTCAATTATTTTCATTGAGCCGGAAGAAAAAATCGTCGTTTCATGACTAACAAATTCCGTTTTAATATTTACACAAAGAAATGCTTTTTATAACTGCAATAACTATATTCAATGAATATTTTGCACATAAGACGTAGATACATTACATTGTGTGACTGAAATTCAGATTGAAGTATCATAAAAATACCAGAACTCACAATTGCAACAGTAAAAATTAACAATATGGTCATTTTCACTTTTTTCCATTGAATTTACATGACAAATTGGACACATTTGTGCGCTTGGTCCTCCAAGTAAGACAAAGTAAATAAACTAACAATATCACAAAATTTACACCGAATTCTGAGAACTACAAAATATAAAAAAACAAAAAATTATAAAACAATCGGTTAAAAAACTAAAAAACGTTATCTCATTTCAGAAGATCAGACAGATTCACTCCTTCTATTCAAAGACCGAACGGATTATAAATGGAGTGGAATAGAAGACGCGGGTGGTGATCGCGAACTTCTCGTCCCTGTGCTGGAAAGAGCGCGAAGGGTTCGCGGATGCGCGGCCGGGTGCGCAGACAAAGGTCGGTCGGCAGCATCATCGTTTTTGCAATACGCGCCACGCTGATCGGTTCGTAGGCACGCGCCCGATACTGTCCCCTCCATCTCGGTTGTTCGTGTTGCCCCCACTCTTGGATTGGTGTGTGCGCGCGCGCACCTGCTACACACACAGGGGCATCCACTGAGGCTGTTGGCGCACGCACACGCGCCCCCACCCGTACACTCCGACGACGCCGCGACTCTTGGGCATTTCGCCGGAAACTGACGCCGTGTGAGCACGACTGGGCTATTTCTCACGCCAAGAGGAACAACTCTCTCAGTCGAGACCGTAACGTCGTTCGCTTCACATCGACTCGTAACGAGTAACTGCAACAACACAAACACAAACATGAGTACCAAGGAGAATAACGAGGTCGCGGTCGAGAAGGTCACGGAAAACGACAACAAGACAGACGCCAAGTGCGAGATCAAAGGCTTCAAAAGGCCAGCCGAGGTAAGTCCGCCGAATTCTTCGACATTGTTTTTTCCATCGAACACAAACTACGTATCATTCATACCAACGTTCTCTTTGCACTCACACCAACACACATGCATGCAACGAAACACATAATCAGGACAGTCAATCATGTCGTCGAGATTCGGTTTGTGAATTCGAGTGCGCCAAAGAACAAGTGCGAGTGTTTGGTTCGGACGAAAAAAGCGCGCGCGACGATGCCGGCCGGCGATTCGCTGGTGCCATTTTGCTGGCGCGACGAGGCCGACGCCATCGTCGAAGCGCGACTTTATTCTCCGCTGAATTGTTGTTTGACGTCCGACGCGATGCGGTGACACGACCGCGTCGTGCCCAGCAAGGTCACGCGCGCCGACGCCATTGTCGTTGTCAATCCGCGCGTCGATTCGCGAACGCGTGCTCGAAGCACTCGCGGCTGCCGCTCGCCATCTTTCCCGCCATTTTTGTCTCGCCGCTGCGAGCGTGCTCGCCGACCACGATCGACGGATCGCCGTCAACAGAGTCAAAACAACCCCAAAACGCAAAATCGGAAACAGAAAATGTCAATTGTCGACGCACAAGTGGATCAACTTGTGCGGCGTCCGGAAAAACGAGAGCAAGCATTAATGGCCGCTGCGTCCTCTCTCTCTGTCGTGCGCGCGCGTCACTGCATCTTGTTCTCTCTCTTTTGCATTTTACGTTTATTTTCGTCGACTTTTGTTTGGATTGAATCAATTTTTCTGTAATTATCGTTTCAAGTTTGGTTTGATTTTTTAGTTTCTTTAAAGCGTGTTGGAAAAGCGGGTCGTAATAGTTTTTGAATGGAAAACAAAAAGTCGGATCGATGCCGAAACGGGAACACGCCGGCGGCCGCTGACATCGGGTCATTTGGCGCGCGTTTTCGTTCACGTTTTCTGTCTCGCGCATTATTTTCCCACGCGATTTTGGAAAGCCCAAGTCACGTGGTCGTCTCCGCGCTATTCCACCATCTTAAATATCATCCCGAGATGAGATCCGCGGACAGCTAATTGTGCGCGGTATCGACCCTACACAAAATTAGAAATTTATGCGACCCACCGAACGGTGGCGTCACTATTTTTCTTTTTTTTATCCATTTCCCTTTTTTCTTGTTCTCTCTCCCCCTCTCTTTGTTTTTTATCACGTCATACATTAATAAAACGACATTTTCCTTGCCGATTACAATGTTGACTTTATAATTGGTCTTTTGATTGCCTACCGATCTAAACTGGATTTTCTGATGTACTTATAATGATCTGTTTCACTTTTTGTTGTGGTAATGTTCTAGCTTGTTTCGATTCGTATTCCGATACTATGGGTTCATTGATTTTTTCAATTGAGTTATTTTTTGTTTCTGATTATTTGGAATTACAAAGATGGAGACGAAAGCGTGGTGCCGTTTCGGTAATTCAGTTCCCGCGCTAACCGACGCGCAAGTTGTTTTTAGGAGCTGACACACGGCTGCCAACAAAACGATACATTCTCGTACAAAAGGCGTCTTATTCGCCGTTTTATGCAGTAAAATGTCGGCTTGATTATAAAACCAGCAATCATAACAATAACAGAAAAAGTACACCCAACAATTAGCACAAAAGCAACGTAAACAAATGTCAACAACTTATCAAAACAAACGAAACTTTGCCGGTCGAGTAGATTTGGTTTTGTTTCGCACCTTTTAAACATGTATTTTCTTTTTTTGACATTGGTAAAATAATAAAGACGTGGATGTCAAGCTAATTGCTTTCTGTTTCGTTATTGTATGTTCATCTGCGGACGATATCTGCGTGTTCTTAAGCCTCCGCGACTATAAATAACGCGCAACGGATTTTATAATAAACACTCGGGTTTTATCAGTCGCTGAAGCGGCTTCTAGAAGCGCAGCGACAAAGTTGAGTAATTGGCATGTGTAATAACGAGTCGCTGACAATTCGACAGGCCGACCTGCATTATCTCCCTTGTTTGCTCTTATCGCCCACAACAATGTGAGGCATTCTTCGACTTTTGTCACGGCGCCATCAAATTAGTATGGGCAACTGTTTTTTCCTTCTCGTTTTCCGTCCTTGTTTATCAGTCGAACCTGAGCACAACGATAATAATTGTGCCGATTGTTGCTCACTTTTTCAACTCGACTAACATCTCCATCTTCTACGTTCTATCACCATATTTCTACAACCAAATTTTCACGACTTTCACTCTCACATGCTCTTTTATCATTCTCTTGGAATTTTTGTAGTTCCGCTTACGTACGTGCAGATAAAACTAATTCATATCGTTATTCGGCTCAAACAAAACTGCCGAGTACAAAATCTCAAAAAACGTCCTATCTTTTTCAAAGGTCATTATTTATTTTTATTCATTGATTTGTGCATTCACTTGTTTCTATTATTTTTTATCGGTCATTATTTAGTCAATAAATCTGCGAGATAATCGGGTAAGCAGTACAGATCAATGAGCTTTAGCACGAAGCAATAAAAAGAACAGATGCGATCGTAGACCGAACAGACCGTCTCTTAATTGACAGTCTGGATCGTGGAATGCCGCGAAAAGACGACGACAAGGACTTCCTGGTGTCCGGTTGATGCAAACGAGCTTTTTGGCGCGTCGTCGGGTTTGCCCTTGCGTGGGGTTAGCGCGCGTCCCTGCCACAGAGCCCGCCTTCAGGCGCCAATCGGCGCGGCCCTCGTCCTTCCTCCGTCCGTCCCATTGGCTTTTCCCTACGTGTCCTCTTTGCTGCCCAGACACGATTCTCGCTTTCACGCAAGCTGCTTCCTCTCTTTCAAAGATTCCATGTGAACCAACCATAAAACCCAACCGACATTCAACAGGAAAAAATCTCATCTTTAACCAAACTCAAAATTTAAACTTGAAAAACATTCAAAATAATTCATTTTGAGGTTAGTTTTGTTCGGTGATATTTTTGGGTGACTTTGCGTTTGAATTGGGTTGAAATTTTCGGGTTGAAGGGGGAGGAAGGCAGGATGACGAGCGGCGTGTAAGATGGCTTGTGATGCCCCCTCTTGCAGGAGCGATGGGTAACTCAACGCCACGCTCCCTTACTTCCTTTTCTCTCTGGTTTTGGCGTGTCGCTCGGAGGGGAACCGAAGCCTCCCCTCGAGCCCTTTTGCGCGCGTCTTTGCCCTATTCGCGTGTTTTCTCTCCTACTCAGCGTCGACTCTTTTCATTCTGGCTTACAATCGAGTTCGAGTGCGGCTCGATTGTTTTGCAACTAACCGAAAAAATGATTTGCGCGGTACATGCAGCACTTGCACCGCTGAATCACTTTTTGTCCTCCACTTTACACTGATTGTCGTTTTGCAGTTGGTACAGACCGGTTATAAATAATTCAGACTTTAGAATCGTTGTGTATTGTTTGGATGGCAAAATTAATAAGTGTGTTATCTCTTGCAGAAAGAAAATGAGGAGCCCAAAAAACAGAAGAAAGAGGAGAATGGCGACGGTGAAGTAGAAGAGGAGGAGGTTGACGAGGATGTTGACGACGAGGAAGAGGAGATTGACGGCGAGGGAGAAGACGATGACGAGGAAGATATTCCGGAAGGTGAAGAGGACTTGGACGAGGGTGAAGGTTGGTATCGACGGATGAGGATTGTTCAGGCAATCGTGCCTGAGGCGCAGCCATTAATCACAATTTTATCTTTCTTTCAGATGAGGAAGAGGACGCGGAAGAGGGTGTAGAGGGCGAATTAGACGACGAGGAAGAAGACGCATAATGAAGGAAATAAGAGCGTCCGATGTAAGTAAGAAAGGGAGGCAGAAGCGCCGACGATTCCATCGTCTCTTATGATTGTCGACAGTCTTCTCAGCAAACTTGCTCTCATATTGAGTGGTTGGTAGCGATGTTGACGATCAAAACACACAAGTACACTTATACACCATGCCCTGTTGAACAAGCATCGTCAGGTGGCCTCCCGATCTCTACACACAATCTAAAGAAAAAAATTACAAAAAAGCAAAAAAAAATTAATAAATGATAAGATATGTCGTCACCTTGCCAGAACTGTGTCGGGCCGACGCGCGTTCGCAGCCGCAATCCTACGGGTCTTGGCTCCTCACAACTCTGGCCTCCTAGCCTTCACCAAATACTTGCTAGGTCGTTTGACGAGAAACCATAAATTCGCCTCCACTACCACCAAAACCCCAAGCCTGTTTTGAAATGAATCAAGGAATATTTGGTTTTCGGCTCTTCAAGATCCGCGCCTGAACAATTTTTTTAATCGACCGATATAAATGAACTTTATACAGTTATGATGAAATTTATGGAAACACTCGCACGCAAGGATGTATTCAAATAACAAGCAGGAGCGATGGCGGAGCACATCTGCTCCCGCGGCGGATCTATCGTTTTATCCCAAACCACCTGTTAAACTGGTATTCGTCTGGTTTTCATCGCGGGACAGTTTTATATTTGAGGATGATGAGAAATGAACAACCGACAACAATAAAAAAGATGCAAAATGCTAAAAACAAATGTTTGCAACGTGAAAACTTATTTAATATAAGGCAAAGCTCTATTGTATTTAAATAGTGTAAAATGGACATTGTGGGTGATTTTTATCATTATGGATCCTTCGTTTTGTTCCATTCTTATTTTTTATTTCGTTGAACTTTGTATTTCTGTATGAACTCTTGATTTTTTTTTTTCGTAACACTTCAATCGACTCTTTTTTTTACCACTTTTTTTACCCTATCAATTAGCGATTTTGATGAAAATTGTAATTAATTTAAATCAAAGTCCTTTCGTTTGTAGTCCAGCAAAAATGTCTCTCACCTAATGCGCGTGACTGAGTTATACTTTTCTCTTGTCATCGAATCGATATCTATATGTGTAGAACGAAGTGTGTCAACGCCGAGAGCACAGAGCTGCACGTCATTGACATTCGAACGATCGTGATCGATTTAATTTATACAAACAAAAGACAACCAATAATTAATAAACGAAATAAAAACAATTCGTTTTTGACTTTTGCATTTTTCTTTTATTATTACCGCATTCTTCTCATTTACCTGACTTTGTGCTCTCGCAATAAAAACCACGAACGCGATTGTTCATCTGGCTATCCCCGAAAAAAAAGAACACAGCAAGACAGAAACCCATTCTTTATGCAATGTTAACCGGATGTCTATGATCACACTAAATCGGCGGCATTGCAAATAATTTATATATATAGCATGTAAAAATGAATTATTATTAATTAATTATAACTAATTATGTCTGATGATAAAAAATGGATGCTGAAATTCGATGTAACTGCGAGGTTAAAGTTTATTGCATAAGCGTAATGAACTGCACGTTCCACGATTAAATATTTTCTCTTCAATTTTTTTTACTTTAGTTCATTTTTTATCAACTATATACTGTTGACGAGTTTTATCAACACATCTATTTACGATTCAATGAACGATTATTTCTCAAAATCAGCGATTATCTAACTCCCCCTACCAGCCCTTCTTTTTTAACAATTGTAAATTATAGTTTCAGAATGAATTGCGATGTATGATTACAAATGTAGTAAATGACAATGTTGAATGGAAGATGTGAGGAAGGACAAACCGACGACAAAAATTGTACAAAAGCAAAATATATACACGCGGCAGTACGAAAGCAAAATCGATTTTTAGAGAGAGTACAATCCTTTAGATTGATTCGCTTGTGTTTTTTTTTGCTCATCGGAGAAAGGAGAGACAGAGAGAATGGGAATGTGTGAGATTACCCATTGATGATTTTGTTCTTATTTTTTCGTTCTCATCGATACCTTGCATTTTTTTTTGATTTTTTTGACGGTGAAACAAAATACTATGCAGTAATTTTTTGGCCATTAATCAGCCCCTCTTTTCATTTTGATATGATATACGCAGTAGAAGTATTTTTTTAATGAAAACAAAAAGTAAATTGTGAATTATAACGTAGTTCTCTGAACACAAATTACATTAACAAAAATACACGATTGTTCGACAAAAATGGTGAAAACTTCGCAATGCAAATTTTTCCTTCAACTTTTTATATTTTTCTTCAAACGTTTGTGTTCGAACAAGTGCTCATTATTTTATTTTTAAAACATTGAATTTTTTTCGAGAAGGAAAAAAGCGTGTTTGCCGGTGGTGAAATGTAGCTTCTATTTATGCGAGAAAAATTAAGGTAACGAATAATAAATAATTATTCCAAATGAAAAAAAGACGATGAAAGCGAGAATGAAAACCACACTTAGTGTACAAATATTTTTGAGGAAGTAGGTATACACCGTTGAATTATTATATTTAAAAAATAACGATTTACGAGCAGCAAAGTAGTGTGTTTTTAGATGACAATTTGGTCGAGTGAGCGCGTCATGACGTTTGTACATGAAAAACATTATTCATAGAGACAGTCAGTTTTTTTTCTCTTTTCCATTTCGATTCATCGTTGAATGAGAAAACAAAACATCCGAACTGACTATAATATTTTTGGTTCCTTTTTTTGTACTTGAACAAAAAGTGAGATCTTATTTCATTTGATGCATTTTATTTAATGCTGAATTCGACAATTTCTACTAATGAATTTGATAAACACTTAAGTTTAAATTACGTTAAGACTGAAATTATTTTGCAAATTACCGATGATTCATAAGGTGTACTAAAAAATAATTTTGTATGAAAAAAATCACTATGAACGATTGACATAATAAAATTTGGTCACTGATGAACAAATAAGTGCAAAATTGGTGTTTTCTGCAATGAGTTGTATTGATGTTAGATGATTCTGAGTGATTTTTCGTAGAGCCGAAATGTTTTTGAATGAACAAATGATACTGTTAACCATGGTTACATATTACCCACACGATGACTCAACATTGTATGAAATCGTGCTATCCGTGTGATCTTTTGATGAGATTAGTGCATAATTAAAAAAAGTACATATATACATTTATATATTCGAAGTTGTTAAAGTTAAATAATTATTAGAAAGAAAACTGAGAAAAAGTAAAAAAAAATGTTTTCCTTAAATTTTTTAAATTGCTAACAAAAACAATGGAACTTGTTTTGTGAAATAAAGAATACAGATGGTGAGAAAATATTAATCGACAAAAATATCAATTCAAGCTTGTTCCTTTTGCAACAAACGATGTTTTTGGTACGCGAATTTCAACTCAATGTATCACCTGAATAAAATTATTTTTCATCCAGTCGAGTTTTTTTGCGGCTAATCTTGTTGAGTCTAGTGCAGTTTGTGACCTCATCGTCTATACTTTTCCGGCTAAATAATCCTTTCCCCTTTTTCGAGTTGTTACATTGAACCGTGAAAATTTTGAGGTACAAAATTAAAAATTAGACTAAGAGTACTTTTAAAATTCTTGAATTATGGAAATCGATTTTAATGCAATTGTTAATAGAGAACATGCAAAATTCCAAATTCCGAGATAATGGCGGCGTCGGTAACAAAAAATTCCTGCCCTATCGACTCAAATTGAATGCTGAGTCGGATTTAGATAGCATATAATATTGTGTTGCATCAAATTTTTTTCGCAGAGTTGAACGTTCTTGAGATTAATTTCTATCGAGGAAAGATTCGAAGGTCAGATGTTTGTATATTTGTGTTTGAAATAACATCAAGTTTTCTTTCTTTGGATTCTTTCCCAAAAATGTGATGAATTTTTTGCATTATATTTTCTTTTTTATATTTTAAAATTTAGGAAATAATTTCATATAACGAGCAGTTGTAATTCCTTTTGAATCTATTCTGAGTCATTTCCTTTTTCTGAAAACTAGATTTTAATACCGATTCAATTCTAAGTCAATTTCCATAGTCTCCCTCGAGACGCTTGATAATAAATTATTAACGAACTTGGATTAATATTAATAACGGCAAAAAAGCCAGTACGCGCGTGCGCTTAACACGTGCACAAGCCGCTACACAATAATGGCGCAACTTGGAATATTCGCGTTACATCGAAATCGATTTTTTGTTTTGTCCAGACTAACTGACCGCGTCACTTCAACTCTAGTGCCTCTGACGGCAGATGGAATGAATGGTTTACACGTTTTTTACACACACTTTACACTTTTACGCTGCGTATACAAGTTTAAGAACGGATCCGATTTCAGAAATTAGTGGAATATTAAAGATGGTTGACCCACACACAGATACGATATATTTCTTGGAAAAACGAGAAAAGTATCAAATTTAAATATCAAAGTCTATATATATAATATAATTTTGGTGGCATCGAAAAATATATATATTATTACAAATCATATTATTTATTATGTTTTTAAAAAAAAGTGTAATATTTTGTTATTGAAATACATCAACAAAAAATTAACGTCGATTAATTACAATTTAAACCTTTTCCCCTTTTTTTAACTCTTTTGTTTCTTTACGACTTCTATCTGCTGATGCCCGGGCCATGCATGCATGAAATCTCTTAAGAAATTTCTAGGTACGTCTTTTCATCATTTTTGAATATGCGCCTGATTATTGTTTTACGTTTTGAATTTTATTGCTGAACATGAAATATGATGTTTTTATTTTTCGCTTTATTTCTTGGAATATTTTTGTTCGTATTTTTTCACGCCTTTTAAATTGGTTTAATATTATATTACTACATTTCAGTGTTTACAACGTTTACAACGTTTCCGGTGAAGTATTCTGCTGTATATAGGTCCGAAACAAATACAAAGAGACGCGATAAATTATAGCAATCCAGGAGTGTAATGAAAAGGTTTCTACAGTATAGATGAGTGTGATTTTAAAAAATGTTTGTGAACAAAGAAATCAACAAATAAATTGTTAATCAACATCAAATCTAACATGTATTGGACTAAAATTCAATATTCATAAAATAAAGAAATTATTATCGACCGAGTAAAGTCAAACTAGAGAAATTCAAATTTCCCGCGAATTTAAATCTGATGAATCGCAGTTGAAATATTCGGAAACGAAATAATTAATAATTTTGAAAATTTATAAAGTTAAAAAAACGAACCCAATTGAGGTCATTTGAAGGTTGGAATTGTTTTTTTCAGCATCAGCTTTGGAAATTGTGGAACTTCGAATTTGGCAACAGTGTTGATCGTTACGCCGAGCTGGTGAAGCTGAGTTGTAGATTGTAGATGTAGAAGTGTCTTAAACAGACAAGTTGCAACTTGAATTCATTTAAGAAAAGTTGTTTCGAGATAACGTTTATGTTCAAGCTGTAAATTTGCTCGACTCAATCGCAGCCAATTTTGTGTACAACAGACGTAAGTGCATTCTCTTTCCTTCCACATGAAAAAAGAATACAAAAAAGCACATGTCCATCGCGGTTCAGTTTTGGGTATATATGCGAAAAACGCCGGGTTTTCTTGCGATTTGTTTCCGTTGTGGTTGCATGTCACGGCACGAAACGTTTCACGAATTGTTTTTCAAGAGAATATTTTCGTTTTAGTTTATAACATTTGTTTGTGTTTAAATTTTTTCTCATTGAGATGACCTATAACGAAATTCCACAACAAAGAATTTGGTGTATCACGTGATCAAAATATTTGTATGTTTTAATTGCTGTATATAGATATCCTCATTTTTTGCAAATTTAATTTTGTATCAACTATTTTCCTGATGTAGCATATGTTTTTAGTTTATGAATTGTTAACTTAGTAAGTCTACTTTGTTTAAAAACTTAAAGTTTTTACATGAACTGATTAAATTTTCTGCAGAAAGACAATTAAGAACTAAAATAAACTAAAATAACCTCAATTTTATAAAACGTTGAAAACAAAAAAGCAAAGTTTAACACGTAAACTTCTCGATCTCAGATATCTTTTTATGTAACAAAAAATGATTTGAAAATTAATGTTATAGGTTTGCAAGATGTACGGTAGTAGAGAATTTAGATCCAACAACTACGGGTCCAGAGATGGAGATCGAGACGGAAGACGTGATAGAAACGGTAACTTATTTTATTTGTTAATATCCTTTCAACTTTAATTGAATAATATATTTTATGAAAATTTATTATCACTAATAATTATTTTGATACATACAATTTGTTTCAGATCACAGAAGAGAGTACGACGATGATTCTAGGAGTTCTAGGTCATACAATGATGAGTGAGTAATTGCAAAAAAAATGCAATAATTAAATCATAAAGTTCGGAGTCCAAAAATATTTCAATTTCGACTTTTTTAATCCAGAAGATCAGATCGTGACCGTGGCCAAGAAACAGAATCTACCACGATTGAAGTTCCCGCAAGCAATGTAGGCAGAATAATTGGAAAAGGAGGATCCAAAATACGAGAACTGCAAGATGATAGCAGAGCAAGGATCAACGTAAGAATGAGAATTTTCTTAGTTGTAAAATTATATATCAGAAGAAAATTTATTTATTTGTACTCTCTTAATGTGTTGATAAATGAATCAATTTATGTTCAAGATTGATAGGTCTGGTGGTGGTTCCATGACCCAAATAAATATCACCGGTTCTGCTGACGCACAAAAAAGAGCAGTTGATCTCATAAATGAGCTTTTGGAAGACAACCGGGATAACCGAGATTCACGTGACAATCGGTCTGATCATTATAACCGAGATTCACGTGATAACCGATCTGACCATTATAACCGAGATTCACGTGATAACCGATCTGACAATTATAACCGAGATTCGCGTAATAACCGTTCTGATAATTATAACCGAAGAAGCGACGGTTATCAGAGAGATGACAGATCCTCTCGAAATTCGTACAATCCTCCTCAAAGCACGTACATACCTCAGTTCCAAGCACCTGAGTTTGACGATTCAAAACCTTGGACAACAGGAGGTGCTGATAATGAACTCCCTGCAGTTACAAAAGAAGATTTGGAAAATACTCAAGTTGATTGGCAGTCCCTCGTCAAAGAATGTGTATGTTTCAAAAGCATTTATCCATCTATTAGAATCAATAACGAATGGTGTAACATTTTTTGCAAGTAATCTATTTGATAACCACAGGACAGACAAAATGAGTTGAAGTGGGCGAAATTGCCCCCAATCGTCAAGAACTTCTACAAAGAAGACCCGGAAGTAGCAAATTTTAGCGAGGAACAAGTCAAGGAAATCAGGAGATTGAACAACAATATCGACGTTTCTTACTTAAGATTCTCAGAGAACGAGCCAGAACCGGAGGAAAAAATTCCAAATCCTGTTATGACTTTTGAACAAGCTTTCAGAGTAAATATTTCTTCGGCAAATTGATTATAAATAAATTGATATTTTGTTCGTATCATTGCTAACCTTTTATTTTGGTTTTAGGATTATCCAGACATTCTGAAGGAAATCTACAAACAAGGTTTCAGTGAACCAAGTCCGATCCAAAAGCAAGCTTGGCCTATACTTTTGAGTGGCAAAGACATGATTGGTATCGCTCAAACTGGAACTGGTAAATAATTGCCCACGTTGATTTTTATTGACTGACGGAATATTCAAATTTTAATAATTAGACAAATTAATCACATTTCTTCTTTTATCGTTACTAGGAAAAACTTTGGCATTTTTGTTACCAGCTTTGATTCATATTGACGGTCAACCCGAGCCTCTAGAAAAGAGAGCTGGACCAAATGTATTGGTCTTAGCTCCAACTAGAGAGTTGGCTTTACAAATCGAAAAAGAAGTTTCTAAATACTCCTACAAGGGAATCAAAGCGTAAGAATTCATATTTCTCATTTTCAACATGAATTGATCGCAATTAATTATGTTCACGAACATAAATGAATATTTTCAGAGTTTGTGTTTACGGAGGTGGAAACCGAAACGAACAGATCGACAAAGTGAAAAAGGGTGTTCAAATTGTCATCGCAACGCCTGGAAGACTGAATGATCTCACTGACCAGAATATTTTGGACACTTCCTGTATAACATATCTCATTTTAGACGAGGCTGACAGAATGTTGGACATGGGCTTCGAACCGCAAATTCGCAGGACTTTGTTAGGCGTTAGACCAACAAGACAGACAATCATGACAAGGTACGTAATATAAATTACTAAAATTAAATTGAAAAAAATATTCCACACAATTTATGTTAACGAAATCAATGTTTTTAGTGCTACTTGGCCACAAGGAGTTCGAAGACTCGCAAAATCGTACATGAAGAATCCAATCCAAGTAAACGTTGGATCCCTCGATTTGGCTGCGACTCATTCAGTCAAACAAACCATTTACATACTCGCTGATGAAGAAAAAGAAGAAATGGTAAAAAACGAACATTAAAGCATACAAAAACATAAAATTAGTTTTCGAGCTTTAGGACTTTTTTATAACTTGATTTCTAACTTTTGCCTTACAGCTCTACAGATTCATCGAAAACATGAGACCTGATGACAAAGTGATCATATTTTTCGGAAAGAAAGCTCGCGTTGATGACTTTTCGAGTGACATGGCTCTGCGTGGTTTGATAGTGCAGAGCATTCATGGAAGTCGTGAACAAAGTGACAGAGAGCAAGCTCTGGATGATATTAAAGAAGGGCGAGTCAACATTCTCTTGGCTACAGATGTTGCTAGTCGTGGAATCGACATTGAAGATATCACGTAAGTTCTGATGATGAAAAACTGAAAAAAGACCAAATTAAAATTTAATAAACAAAAATGAAAATATTTGATTATTTTCAGGCACGTTTTTAACTATGATTTTCCACGTGACATCGAAGAATACGTGCATCGAGTAGGTCGAACAGGCAGAGCTGGTAAAAGTGGTGAATCGATCTCGTTAATGACCAGATCTGATTGGTCCCATGCTTCAGCGCTGATCAAAATTTTAGAAGAGGCTATACAAGTACGTTAATTTTGCTTTTATATTTGCTTCTAATAGTAATTGTACGTTGAAAAAGTGTAACATGTAACACGAATTTTCTTTTTCTTAGGAAGTACCAGAAGAACTTTATAATATGGCCAAACGCTACGACGCTATGAAAGAAAAGAGAGCAAATGAAAGACAAGAGGGACGTGGTGGTGGTCGCCGATTCGGTGGTAGAGGTGGTGGTGGTGGTGATCGCAGAAACCGCTGGTGATTTAGTGTTAGCTCCAAACCCGATCATACAAATATTTATAAGCGATTTCGACTCCTTATTTATATGTTATTGTGACAATACAACAGCTTTTGAGTCACACTTTCTCTATTTTGCATACAGTATTACATTCTTTTCTAAGATATAAAAGTCCGTTGACTATACGGTTTAAGATATAGGATATGTTTATTTTCATTTTTTAGTCGTCGACGGTTTAGATTTTGGAGTAAGTTTACGTCGAGTTATGTTCATAGATTTGACGTTGACTATTTTAGAGGTTTATTGGATGACTGCAATTAAAAAAATATAGTTATAAGTACTATAAAACTATTTGCAAAACTCCGAACCTGGCGTTCGAAAGATACTTTTTATAAATCTATACCCAATAAAGCATCTTACTTTGATTAATCCGAAGCTTTTTCGAATATCCCAACACAATTGTTTTAAGTCAATTTCATTTTATTAAAAAAAAATGTACAAAAGTAAGAATATATTACAATTGTCGTTTCTTGCAACTTTGTAAATACAGTTTTTCAGTTGATCGTGCGATTCTTCTCTTCAGCTGATTCGCTTGGCAGTCTATTTTGTACAGACAAATCCCATTTGTCTAAATTCATCGAATAATAAAAAAAACTATCTATAATTATTGCTAAAGTCTTCTTAGCTTATTTGCATCGGGTCTACTTTACAGCCACACACAAACGTTTCAATTGATTTACACTTGGCTGAATCAGTATAAAATATATAAAAATATAGATAAAAAATTCATCAATTAAAAACAAGTACAAAATCAATCAAATGATGAGTATATATCAAAATCAATTGTCATTCATAAACGATTCTCATTTCTCAGTAGTAAACTTTGAAATCGCGAGATTTCGTGTATTTCTCAGCAAAAATTTTTCCGCTTGGTGTTGGCATGGAGAAGGCAATATCATCCAAGTTCATGATGTAGCCATAATAATAGTTCGACCTGAAATTAATTAAAACCCAATGTTTAATATCATCCGTCATGAAAGATTATTTAGATTTGCATCCTTCAAATTTGAAAAATGAAAAACTACCTCAAAGCATTGACTAGTTTCGTAGCAATGCCAGTTTTGCGATACTTCATTGCCGTCCAAACAACGTTTATTCCGCACTTGACTGGCGTAGTCTCCTTGGTACAGCAATCAAATTCAAGTAAATCAGGTATCATTCTGTAAGCAGCTTCTTTGTGTTCGGCAACCACCACTCCCAATATTGTTTTATCACGAACATACATGTAGATCTGAAAGCATACAACGCATTAAATGTTTTTTACCAACATAAATTATTCGAAATTAAATATTTTATTTTGTTTTGTTTTTTACCCTTTTATCCTGATATTCTGCCAGATTCACTTCAGCAAGTCCCAAATCCATGTCAACAACCCTCAGGACTTCGTTGACTTTGTTCCAATGTGTTTTTGGATCGCCAGGTTCAACTAAAATTATCCTGTCACCAAATTCTTCGTAGATAACTCGCTCATTCTTCCAACCCTAGGAGAATAAAATGAAAGATGAGTTGGATTCAACGAAAACTATGCTTCTTCGAAATTTTTTGCGACAGAAACAAATCTTACAGAGAATGACAGTGTGCGAAAACTGTTATGATAGTTCAAGTGCGCATTTTCATCATCCGGATCACTTGCATTATAAATGATCCCGCAATCTTTGCACTGAGTTGCTCCGAAATTCTTCTGCCCTGCATCCAACTGGTACTGATTTGACATGGCCGATGATTGCCAGAACCTCTTACCATTTTTCTTCTTCTTTGTTTCACTCCTATACAAAATAAAAATAACATTATAAATCAACCAAGTTAACAAACACAAGAGACAATAAAAAAAAACTTACTCAAACGCGTGATTAGCAGAGAAGTTCTTCATGAAAATCGGATACACTTTTGGTTCACCGTTCTCTGCTTTCGTTTCTTCTTTTTCTGTGTTTGCAGTCCCACAACCATCCTCGATGTTCATATCCTGCGTCATGTTGCTAAGCTCGCTTTCCGGAGACATCAGAGAATTACTAACATCAGTGCTCGTTTCCTTCGCTGAGCTCAACTCAAACGCACTGGTGCTAACATTGCTCACACTCGAAGTTGATGGTTCCTCTTCATCGTCATCCCAATCGTCCCTCAACGACTGTAAAAGCTGATTCAGTTCGCCTTTTTGCTGTTCAATCGCCGGCTCCTCGACTGAAAGATCCGCTGCGTCGAAACTGATATCTAACGCCGGCTTTTTCTTTGGAACTTTGGACTCCTTCTTACACAACACAATCTTTTTATCGAAGACGTTGAGCTTGATTTTGTCGTTGATAGTGATTTTAGCATCCGGCTTTATTTTCAGAAACTTGTTCGTTTTATTAACAACAATAGAGTCATTAGTAGCAGTACTTTTTTCTACTTCTTGTTTGATCTGTTTCATCTTTTCCTGCTTGATTCCAGGTTTTTTTATTTTTGGTTTGATCCCGTGCTTCACACCGAAGTTTATCGCGTTAGTTGCCTTTTTTGTGCCTTTGACGTTGGAAGTGCTCCTCCTGGATTTTGTTTGAACTTTGTATGATGAGGTGAAGCCACTAAAACTGTTTCTGTGGCTGCTGCTAATGCTTGTAGATTTACTTGAACCGTAGAAAGACTTCGTGTTCAGTTCCAAACGTTTTTCCTGTAAATAAAAGAACAATCAAAATGTTTAGCAAAAGAAAATTAACAAACAAAAGTGAAAAAAAAAACAAACAAAAATAGTTGCCTGAAACAATGAAGTCCTGGCCTTAGGAACGGAAGTTGGTTCCTCAATTTTTCGTATTTTCGCAGAACTTGTCTCGTCCTTTTCACTGTCGGACAAACATCTTTTTGTACTTTTTATTTCTGCTACTGGCGAAACATCATTCATTTCTTCATTGAAAATTTTTCTTCTGTGACTAAGTTTCGGCACAGACGAAGGATTTTTTTTCACAGATCTCAAGGGAGTGACGAGTTTCACAACCGGACTGTCGCTTTTCATCGGTGTGCTATCTCGACTCTGAGGAGTTTCTGGAACAATTTCGGTTGTATCCATCGGTCTCGGCGGTGTGTTCTGTGGTTGCAAAGGGTACAAAACTTTTCGCGGCGAATTGCGAGCATCTTGAGTTAATTTTCGCAACGAGGAAAATGAACTTTTTTCGCTCAATATTTCTGGGCTCATGGGAGCTGAAGAGTTCTCGTCGCTGAAGGTGAGCGGCGACATGCCAGCCATATCGTTTTCGTCATCTGAGTCGATTGGACGGGTTTTTTCATCGCGAAACAAACTCCTTTTGCTGCTTGAACCTCGGACTAGAGGACGCTGACGAGTTTGTGATGGAGTATAAAATGCCTCGTTGGAACCCACGCCGCTGTCTGGAGACAACATGGTCGAACTGGAAAATGTTGGTTTGTTTTAATTTAGTAACAAAAATACACAATAAATTTTAGAAATAATTGTCTTGCAAATTTTTGATTAAGAAACGAAATTTGTCGATGTGAAGTTTTCTATTATGAAACAAATAAATTGATTAATGGTTTGTGACCATGAATACATTATTATAATGTTCCCATCTGTTTTTATAGTACGTGACAGCTGCAAGGTCAGAAAATCCCGACCCAATGCAACTAAAACACATGTGTTATTGGAGCAAAAATCATAGAAACCAAGTTGTATACAAAGAAAAACGAGCTCTTCTAGGAAAAAATGTAAACAAAGAAAAATACTGTTATTTATAATGTGGTAGTGTTTATGAAATTTGTATCTTTATTTTTTTAATCTCATCAAGTTATTTATTTGCTACTTGTAGGATTATTATTTGTTTTCATGAAAGAATGACTCTGAAATATGATCAAATAAAAAAATGACTTTGATTAGATTTTTATCTCTTTTTCGTTGGTAAGAAATCAGATGGAGCATTGGCATAAAACAAGTGCTTCTAACTTTAACGTCAAACTAAAACGTCATAACCTAAGATGTAGCGTTAAGCAACATAACAATGCGTTGAGTTCTTCTAGAAGATGTTTTCCTTCATTGCAAAACAAATAAAACAAGGAAAACTGAACTATGAGATTTATTTAGAAGATTGTTTACGTTGGGGTTAGAAAAGCCAATCGAACATTTGATATGAATAAACGAATTTGACTGAACGAAATGAAAAGATGATTTGATCAATTCGGATGACAAAACTTACGGTTTTTAATCGAAGCACCTTCGAAGCAATATTATAGTTCGTGAATTAGGAAATAAAACAATCAGCGAACAATGTGTATGGTCTGTCGGGCTCTTGTTTCTCGATGCGGCCTTTGGCGCTTTTTTCTCGCGCGCTTTTAACCAACGTGTGATTTTCAAATGAGTGACCGTTCCGCCTCCTAGCGGAACAAATCAACATTATGGCGGTTTAAATTTTTCAAAAATATCCTTTATTCAAGAAGGAAATAAAACAACCCAAATAAAATAATAATCTGATGTAATAAAAATCATATTGTTTGAAGGGGAGTTTCATTTCAATTGCAATCTGAAAAATGCTCATTCCGTTTTGTTTTACAATTTGTTTTATTTAAATCTTCACTTTTTCAATTGAAGTTCTCTTACAAAAAAAATCAAATGCACATTTGTCGTTCATCGCATTTTACAATCTGAGAAAATGATATTGTTTGAATCTTATATGTAGTTCTTTAGTACATTTCTATATATATCATTTTGGCGTTAAAGTTACAACTTTCTACGCTATATCAAGACTTAACCCTTGAGCTTTTCAGCCAACGAACAACTTAGACCGGTGTTATCAGGTTCGACATTGAGTTCCTTAACAACACCATCTTCAACGACCATGGAATAACGCTTGCTGCGTTTTCCTCCAAGTACTGCCAAGTCGACTGAAAGGTCTAGAGCATCTGTAAATGCTGCTGCTGGATCTGCCAGCATTCGTACCTGAAAAATTAAAAACAGAATAATTGAATCATTCTGTGTTATATTAATTTCAAGAAAGAAAAAAAGGAATAAATGTTTTTCTCATTTTCTTACTTTTCCTTCTGCTCCTTGGTCTTTTCCCCAGGCGGCCATAACAAATGGGTCATTCACTCCAATGCAACAAATTTCAGCAACACCTTTTGATTTCAACTCATCGGCTTTTTGAATGTAACCAGGTAAATGAGTCTGCAAAAATGAACGCGTTTTAATTGTTCCATTGTGTCAGACCAAGCCTACTTTTTTTATCTCTTTCAGCTCTATAACCAACTCACACAAACTATAAAGAAACTTGAAGAGTATAACTTTGATATACTCTTTGTAAAGTTTAATCAATCTTAAAATATTACGTGTAACAGATAGTTATTGAAACTATTGATTCCTGAATCGAATTACCTTGACTAAACAGGAACTTCTATTATGTCAAGTATCGGAGATTTTGTCATTAAAAATTCTTTTATTCAGTTTAAAATCTTTAAATGAAAAATACAAACCTTCGAGCATCCTGGCGTGAAAGCTCCAGGAACAGCAAAGATGACCACTTTTTTGCCGGCGCTCAGATTTGCGAGGTTAACTTTATTAGCCGGTGTGTCTTCATACAGATCAACACTTGGCAGTTTATCTCCAACCTGGATTGTTAGAATTTCATTAGAAATTGTCTAGAAAAGATTAAAATCGAAAATATAATAAGAAAAAGCTCACCTTGATGACCATGTTTGTTGCTGTCGCGTGAAAAGCTCGAGTGAGACAACTAAACGATGTTTGTTCGAGCGCGAAAAGTGCACGACTGGCTGCCATAACCAAACGTCCTTCGGGTCAAAGCGATAATTACCCTGCTTCCACCTGGAACTTTTTTATTCACTCAATAAATAATGATCACGTCCAATCACAGCACTCTTTTCTGATATGCAAGTTACCGGTGTGTACACACGAATCGCCTATACAAATGTTGCGCAATTCGTTGCTATTATTACATAAAGCTCTCTTGCAAAATTTCTTTCAGAATACATCGTTATCGATTTTCCAAACTGAGGTTTTTGCATGAAAATAATAATTAAATAACGTACCCTAATCATCTGAAAAATAAAAATTTGTCAATATTTGCATGACTTTTGTTTTGATTCATTGACAAGTTTTTTTCCGATTGATTCGTTGAGCAAAACAGTAGGTTTATCTTATCAACTGATGTTCAGAAGTTTGTTTTCTATGATAAAAATTGAGAAAAAACTTACATCTTTCTTCATGAACATGTACATACTTTTGATACTTAAATTTCGTTTGTTTTACTTATAAACAATGTTGTATTTCTTTTTATTATGCAGATTACATTAGTTTATAACTTTTTAAAAATTATGTTCTTAATAATATTTATGCCGAATAAGTAAATGTAATATTTTGTACTTTTGCAAAACTGTTATAAATTCAGTAAGTATATTCATATTCTTTACCGCTCATACACTCGTACATCGGGCATCCATTCTTGTACCAATTCAGGTTGCAATAATTGCATCCCAACCTTTTGGTAACAACTTTCATCTAAAGTTATTCGAAAGATTTTTTCGGGTTCATTAATTATAAAAGGAAAAACTTTAACCCGAAAACGCTTTTTGTCATTTCCACATTGAAAAATATCAACAACCTTTTGACCAAGTAACATCATGATTTGTGACAGTGCAAATAAAATTTCATTTTCGATGAAGCCAAGATGATGATTTTCTTTGTATATCAAATGTTTTAACGCAGGCAAATCTTTCAGACCCCGACACCATAATTCCCCCAAAGACATCGGACATCCGTCTATAATAGGATTGTAGAAATATTCAGGATCTTTCTTGTATTGAATGATCAACGTTTTCACACTTCTCGATGCTATGCCGTGAAAATCCCAAATTTCGCTCAAATGAAGGGTTTCCAGGTTTGGTAAATTGTACACCAGTGCATGCAAGCTGCTTCCATATTCATATTCTGGATCGTCAACTGAAAACGATGGAAAAAATTAATGAGAGATTTAGAATATAATTTTTCATTTGAAAGTTATTCATGATCACATAAATAAAATGTGTTTTCAAATTCTTTTTCCATTCTTAAATAATGTAAAATTGTGAGTTGTTTTTTTTTACTTACAATTGAATTCTTCGCTAAGTTCCAAGTAACTTATCAAAGGACATCTTAATGTGATATAAATTGACAGAACAGGTGTTGCCAGTTCAAATTTCTCGAGTTTCAGCTTTTTTAGATTTTTACACTTGCCAATGAAAAACAAGGTTTCATCTTTGCAAGATATATTCGACCCATCTTCCAGGGATACGCTTAAAGACGTTATATTTTCTCCACAGTCTGTGATCAGAGTTTGCAAAACTTCCGAATCCTGGCTCATCTCAATGTGAAGTTTTGTAATTTGATTTGGTTTTGTAGGGAACTAAAAGAGTGAAATAAACGAAATGTGAATAAAAGTTAACAAAGAGACGTTTATAATAAACTTTATAGTAACCTCTCCATCGTCTTTTTTAAGGACATGCGTTGTATAAGGGTTTGATTGACATTCCAATTCATGGAATTTCAAAATTTTCAGATTTTCATTCTTCCGGAAAAAATGCAACCAGTCTTCTTTTGTGGCGTTGCACAAACAATTTAGTTCCAATCTTTCCAGCTTCTTTGCATTTTTCAGCAGGATCTGCACGAGCTTGTTGTAATGAAAATGTGTTGTCTGTGTTGCGTAGGTGTATGTTTTGTTCAGGGATCCGATGAGAACGTAGATTTGATCTCTACAAGACCCGTACTCGTAATGAACTTCACTCACAGCCCTGATCACTACTTTTGTCAGTTGTGGGGTCGAGCACTCAAACATCACTAATAAGTCGTTAGGACTGATAAAATCATATTCATCTGCTTTCTTAGTCAAAATCGGTTCATAACTTAGTCGAAACTCAGAAAAATGCCACATGTACCGTCGAGCTAGAGCCTGCCACTGCTTGGAAACTATAAACAAGATGATGAAAATTATTTTTTTACATTTTTTGTGCTAATAAAAATTATAAAATATGTAACCTTTTTCGACGGCAACCAAATCTCGGGGGGCCAAATATTGGAAAATATGAATGAGGCAGTAATCATTCAAGTGAACCATTTTTGTCAGAATGAGAGTGCAAACTGAAAAGTTGATTTGAGAAAAATGTAACTTATATAGATGATTTTTTCAATGCATGTTTATATATTTCTACTTACGAACGACAGTTGCTGATATTTTTACGTTTGAGAACACTTTTGAAGGCAGAAGACCAACAATGGAATGTTGGATCTCAAAATGAGTTGAATCCACTTGTCTTATTTGATCACTGTCATCATGCTGAATAAGTTTTGTTTTACTATCACAGAGTCAAAAAATAAACAAACCGAAAAGATGAACAATTACGTGTAATTATATGCAAAATTTTCAAGGTGCGAGAGAGAAAGAGAACAATGAAATGTCAACGAAATGACGATGTTTATTTGTTTTAAAAAGTTGAGTTCAGTTATGCATTTTTGTCTTTATTAACAATTTTTGTGTTGACAGACATTTCGTTAAATGAAGTAACAGCATTGTGAATATTTTGAAATCAAAGAAAACAACAACTTTTTTTAAACTTATCGAAGAGAACTTTCTGTTATTTACAAAAGTCCGATTTTTATGAATCGATTTTTTGAATCTATATAGAATATAAGAATCTGATTGATTTGAATCTAGAAAATTTTATTGGTATGACTGATAGATCATCTGTTTTTCAATGTTGCGCAAGCGCACTTCATTTCCGTCTAGGTAGTGGTATACTCGTCTCGATGTGGAACAATTGTGTATGTTTTGTTTGATCGCGATTGTTTCGCTACTAACAAAATTATTTAGCCCTTGCTTATCGAGTTGCAAATGGTCAAGTTACGATGAACATCACCTGTGCAGTGTGCCAAGAAATATTTCGTCCGTCGGACGACATTTACTCAACACAATGCGGTCACGCATTTCATCTAATGTGCATCAGGCACTGGTTTCAACAAGCGTAAGTAAACAAACTACAACATTTCTTTTAAAACAGCAGAAAGCGACGTTAAATCATTTTATCTGTTCTCTCGCTCATTTGATTAAATTTGAACATCGTAATGTGTTTACATAACCTTGAAGGTCAAGGTCATTTGATGTTTTGTTTACATCCGACCAAGTGACTTTAGAGAGTTTGACAGAACATAATTTTGACTGATTGCAAAGTTGACACAATTCATTGTTATTTGTAGGAAAAAGACATGTCCAACATGTCGAGAACCAGCGACTATGTCATCTACGAAATCCCTGCACAGCATCCATCGTATGTACTTCGACATCAGTCGAAATTCAGAGGTCCCACAAAACGTTGGAGTGTTGCAAGATGAGATCGATAACTTAACAATTCAACTCAAAACGAGGGACAGGGAATTGCGAACGCTTAAAGATGGCTATGATGCTAACGAGAAGCAAAATAAGGGTTTAAAGGCAGAAATTCGAAACTTGGAATGCAGCTTGGAGAAAAATAAGGAGACAATTTTTCAGTACAAGGAACAATTGAGACGTGTCAAGTCATTAGAGGAAGATAATTCCAAACTCAGAAAACAAGTGATCGCGCTCAACAATACCATGGAACAAATGCAGAAGTAAAAGAAAATTAATTTTTTTTTTGCAAAAAATTATTTGCATTTTCGTTTGTATTCATATTTTTACTTTGATTTCTGTTTTAGTATGAAGGATTTAGTGACTGGATCGTTCTCTGAAGTAGACACAATGTTGAAAAACCAAACCGATCCGAAAACTCTCCAAATTTATTGTTCGACTTTGAAAAAGTAAGGACACAAGTTTTTCATTTTCTTGGACTTAAAATAACATGATTTGGTTTTTGAGAGAGCCTGTATTTACTTTTTTGGCATGTTTTAGGCATTTCGAAGATCACATTTTAAAGTTCAGAAAAGAACGCGAGAAAACAAAACGTTTGCAACAGGAAGTAGTCGATTTGACAAAACAACGAGACAAATATGTCACCAAGTGTGAGCAGTATGCGTAAGTATTCTAAATGAATTTTATATTTCAATTATTGATACAATGGTTTTTACATTTTTGATATTCTTCAGAAAAGAACTGGAATTTAATCAGAACAAAGCTAATCAAATGCCAGCACAATTTAAGCTTGAAGATATAATTGCCAAGGGACCGACAAAAAGTAAATATACGTTCCCGTTAAAATCGCCCAGAAAATCTGAAAAACACAAAATTCCGACTTTAGAAGAGGACACGGAAAACTGCGCTCCTAAGAAGATGCGCAGACGTACAGTCCATCTTGAAAGCGGTTCAGAGGGTTTTGATGCTAGCACTCCTAAAAAAAATGTATTTCCATTCATTTACATTATTATTGATTTTTCACAAGAACAAACTTTATTAATGTTCTAACATTTCATCAAAACGTTTCAGATTGCTAAAGAAAAAGCGGAATGCAGAGCTTTATCACCTTATTTACAAGCAAAAGGCGGAGTAGCTTCGCTCAGACTGAATCTGATGAAACGAAACTGCGGTAGTTCGAGTGAACATGCTGTTTTTGCGAAGAAACCCAAGCTGTTGATAGTGGTAAGAAAAACTTTTTTATTTCTCATAATTTAGAAATCAGTTCTGTTTTCTAATGTCTAATTTAAAAAAAAATAAATTTTAGCAGAAGAAAACCCCACATCCGTTTGATGGTATGGGTGGACGATCTCGGGACGTTGAACCTTCTCAAAGCCCACCAAAATCAAAGCTGAAACGACCAACAGAACATCCAGTGAGACCAAAAAAGCCAAAGCTGCTGGGAAATTTCCGCACATTGGACGATTTTGTAGATCTGACCGGCAATACTCCATGAAGAAAAGGCTCAAGCCAAAAAATCATGAAAAAGAACTGGTCTCCTATGCAGACTGGTGAAACTTGTATATAAGTACCTAAATTATTTCCTGCCGAGACTCTTATTTAATTTTGTTTGATTGTCAGTCAAAAAAATCTGTGATTGATGTTTGAAGAACAGTGATTGCATGTATTGATGTACCTTATACTATGTAACTTTTGTATTTAATATAACTTAACTTTTTTAAAGAAGAACTTACTCAAATAAATTCTGAAAGCACTTTTGAAGTGTTGCAATGAAAATCATGCGAAAAGAACCTACAGTCACAAAAGGATCAAATCAGTTGTTTTATAGCGATTTGTTTTAGCTCATTTATTGTCTGTGTGTTCGAATGATTTATGTAAAAAAATGAGTTTGTATCTTGCGATTGAAAATAAATATTGTTTAATAAGACAAGAGCCTTCAATAAGAGCGAGCGTTGAATTAAAAATTCATAATTCCTCTTTAATTTAGATAAACGTTGTCTAATACATTTATCTCATTTGTACCATATCGTTATTATAATATTAACATGTGCACAGTGGATGCGCACCATCCATCAGGTCGCACGAACGAAGTTTAAAAAGCCGCAACTCACAATTATCGAACACGACGTTGAATCTTGAGCATCGTCACAGTAACGAGTCCGCTAAAATATATAAAAAACAGTATCTACTGATACACATACAAATACATCGCGAACGACAGCGCCCACATATATGTACATGTAGGATACAATATATAATATAAGAAAGAACGCGACAATGCATGTGAGTGAGAAAAGGGAGCAGAATAGACGTTCGCACGACGCAGTTGAAGTGGACACCCACCGTCGAGTAGTCAATCATTGCACCAATTTCCAGTGTACAAAAATGCAGCCCTTACAAATCTTAAGTATCGTGATGTAAACTGTAAGTTGCAATAAGTCATTCGGAAAACAAACTTGGATCTTAATCTAGACCAAAGCTTTTGACAAACACACACAAGTCTAAAACAGAGTATTGGATTTAATGGCTCGTGTTTTTTGTTGTATATAATAACGTTTTCACAATTTTCTTCATGTTTTGTTTGTTGTTTTAAATATTATCAATTGCTTTTCTTTCAAGCGATGCACAATTTTAGGAAATGTATCTCGAGTTCGAGGCGATCCGGAGACTTAGTTGATTGACAGACAATCCGCTTTGATTAATCAAGGATGATATGGCAATTACACAAATTATCTTATTGTCGATTTTACCTCATAAAGCGCAATAAAAAAGCGCTCTCACTCGAAGATAAATGATTAACATTTACAGATTAGTAAATATATGTTGCAGTTGCAAAATGTCATATAAAATTCAGCACTCAAAATGTACAAAGTGTTGATCAAAAAAAGTGTGAATTGAAATAGAGATTGATAGGAACATCCTCGATTAATGCGATCAATGGATAAATCGAGTAAAATGCAGCGTCGCGTTTGTACATTGTTGATTCATCGAAATGAAAAAAAGAAAACCTGCACACTCAATTTAGCAAAAATAGTCTATACGCGTATCTATGGTTCGTGTCCGTTATCGTCTCGAACGAGTTTCGAAAAGCGCTTGAAACAAAAAGGGTCCGCTATTAAAGTATCATAGTTTTGCGACGAGGCGCTCAGTATCCACGTGCATTTTCCAACGCCGACGTTGCAGTCGTTAACGAGTTTGCGGATTTGGTGTGTTTTGCTTTTATCACTAATTAATTACGATTCACAATGGACACCTCGAAACACGTTGTCCCAAAAAACATAGAGAGAAAAAAAAGACTACAAACACATTGCTTCCAGTTTGGCGTTCACAAGTTCCGCAGTTATGATTCAGTATCGAAGTCTGGCGGCGATCATCGAGACCATCATTTACTCCTCTGTATATATATCATAAATATATATACATGCACCGATGCACACATACATACATACATATTGTACATTTATATAATTGTCATATATTAATTTGCATTCTGCCATTAAAAATTCATCAACGAGGTGACGATGATCGTCGCGGTCAACTCCGGGCATAAGCTTACGTTTATATACATAATTGATATAAGCCGCGTTCGTAAATTTCTTCCTTTCTTCTTTCTTTCGGTCCGCAAATACTGACAAATGCACGTTCAAGAATATATATAATAGCCATGTATTCGTTCACCCGTGTACGTCTTACACCATTTGGAATCGAAGTATTGTACAATTGCCTTTATAATTGTTGTATTTACAATAGCATGCTAATTCGATGACTAAGTACAATTGAATATGTTCGAGATTGTGACTCGTAAAGCATTTTACAGTCGCGAGAAAGACAATGATTAGAACGAAAAAATTGACAGGACAATAAATTACGTTAGAAAAAAAGAAACAAATAAACAGAATCAAAGTACTGATCCGGTTTCTCGAATCGGTAAAAAGGCCCTGCGGCAGGGCATAATACGCGTTGTAAAAAGAAGTCGCGCGCGAAAATACAAGACGTCAAGAGGGACAAGGTGAAGTAGAGGAGTATGTGTATAAAATCTAACAAAATAATTTCAACAAGTACATCGATCGAACTAAAAAAGAAACAACAATGATGATAAAACGGGATCACTGTCCCGATTTGTTCGCACGTACGCACTCGCATTCACTCTTTGTCGCATCAAATTTATACTGCTGATTCATACTGATTAAATTAACAAAAAAAAACCGTCCTATATGCGCCTACAAAACATTGGACTTTTGCTTACGCGCAGTGCACTTTTCTTTTCGCATTCTCATTTCGTTTTATTATTCAAACACCACTTCTTCTTGTCCTTCACTCATTTGTTAAACAAGTTATATTTGTGCTTTGTCCGTTAAGGCGTGATCAACGAAGAAAAATATTTGGCCCGGGATCGCAGTACAATTGGTTGCGGCCAAGCCCCTTTTTTTACACTTTTAATTATCAAGTTCTCAGTTGCAAATGTTTTAACGGCCCTATCACAGTGTGGCTCGGAGCGAGGATCCTCTGTCTTTTGAAGAGTTCATTTTAATTGTTTACATTTTCTCGTTTACTTGTTTTTCAGTAATTGCAAATCTATAAGACGGACTCGATCTGTTTGATCTCTTTCTCAGGTGGATCCACAGGTGAGGGTGCTGTCTCCACAATCTCGGGAATGTCTTCGTCGTTCTCCTCCTCGTTGTCCTCGTCTATCGGAGTTAAGGTGTCTTGTATCACAGGCCGCGTCTACAATTTTTTTTGTTCATTAATTAATCTTATTCTTATTATTCATATTAAAAGTGGCTATAAGAAGCAATTTAATACCTGCGGTTCAGTACAACGTTTCATAGCAGGAGCCATGAAGCTCGTAATAGTACTTATGAGAAAGAAAAATCCCGCCATAAAGAAGGGTATGCTATAAGTCTTCGTGGCATCGTAGACAGCTCCAGCCAAAGGCGATCCGATGATCGCGGCGAACCCTCGGAACAAAATAAGAAGGCCAAAAGCGTTTGTTAGTTTCTCCAACGTTAGAAGGTCGACCAATATTATTGAAGTCAGGGAGATGTAACCAGCTGAAATGACAAATTTTTTATTCACGTGGGAAATGTAGTTTACGTAAATTTGTTTATCAATAAGAATTTTCACAATAATTACCAATCGCAAGACCGAAGAAAATGCTCATAGTCATGTATGCAGCATAAGTGTGGCAAAATGGCGTTGCAGCAACTGCGATCGTTGATATGAGCAGACAAATGTTGTTCATAAGTAACGAATCAATCTGTGGAAAGTCCGCTAGGTAGCCACATGCGACACGACCGATAGTGTTCGTAATCCCGATTACAGAAAGTAGAAAAGAAGCGGAGTTCGGTTCAATTCCCTGCAATAGAACAATCGAACATTAGCACTAGCTCACAAAAACATCTTGAAAAAAAAATATTGTTAACGATCGGAAGTTTATCGAAGTTATTAATGACAAATGGATTTTGCAATTTTAATTGAAAATGTTAAATGACTATTCCACTATCAAGTAATTATCGAATGCGAAGCATCGTATGATTAAGTAGTCTGGATTACTAAGTGCAAAATCGGAGCATATTTTGATCAGACATTATGCAAACGCAGAATGTATGCAGATTCAATGCAAAATCTAAGTTATCAACAAAAACAATGTTATTAGTAAACTTGGCGATCACGTTTCTTTTGGGAAAAAACACTAACATCTAAAACTGCAGCATCAACTAAATATACAAATGGCACGTATAATCCGGCCATTCCGAAGACGTTGCTTATACCGATGAGAAGAAACACAGGGTTTTTAAGTAGAGACATGTCCAGCATTGTACCAAGTGCTTCCTTGAACGAATCTGGGAGTACTAGGCACGGACACAGCGGAGCTAAAAAAGACAAAATACAAAAGTCATCTCACAAGTTCTAGATCAAACCTTGAACTAGTATTACTCCAATCTCTTTTTTATCTTACGTTGTGGAGGTTTTTCAACGTCATCTTTAACATCGCCTCGCATGGACTTTGGAAGTGATATAACACTCTGCCTGTAATTTGCAAGGGACTTTTGACTCTGGTATTCAGGTAAGTTCATAATGCTTCCGCTGTAGAAGATATCTTTTCTCGAGAGTGGGCGTATGGTCATAGGTTTTTCCTTGCGCAGGCTCGACTTACTCGTAGTGAACGTAATGCTATCTCCGTCCTGAAAACAAAAAAAAAACCTTTTAAAACTGCAAAAACCTTGTCACAATAAGAAATTACAAATGTGAACTAACATCCATCTCCATGTTATTATTTCTGGATCCCAGCATGCTGCTGGTAGACAGTCTGAGGTTCAAGCTCTTTCTGATGTCGCCGTTCGATGTGAGTGTGGTGCGTGAATTTTTGATCGCAGTTAGAGTAGGTTTGTATCTCTCGCCAGTGCTGGTTTTGCGGATGCGATCAAAGAAAGGCACCGAGCCATTTTTCGGCAACCCCTGGACGTGCGACGTGAACGCTGGCTGGGAAGCGTTGCGGGGGATTACAGGCTTGTTGAACTCGCTCTCGGGTTTGACGGAGTCGGTCGTTGCTGATTCCTTGCTGATCTCGTCCATGCCCTTCCTTGAGCGTGACTTCACGGCCGTCTTAAGGTCCATGCTACCGCTGTTGCTGGTTGCACCGCTGGACGAGTGCTCTTGCATCTTCACTTCCGAGATCGTTGGCAACGTCGGCACCGTCGGCACTGATGTCAGAGGCGTTCCTTTGATCAGTTTACATGAAATTAACGAGCCGCGGCTCGCAGGCTACAAAATTCTTCTCTCTTTTCTCTTATCGTTTCTTTTACTTTACACACCAATTTGAATCTATCCGAAATCAAAACTCGATTCAAGCGAAACAAAACTTACTCTTTGCAACAATTGTATTTTCAATGCCAACAGAAATCATTTCAGAATTGCCACTGCAACATGCAGAAGTTTTTGTAACCTACGATCGTGCTCCAACAAAATTTTCCAAGCAAAACATAACTGCTTCTTTCGTGAATAATTGAAGGGATGGCGTTTTTGGGTTTGACAATAAATGAAATTTGCGAAAAATTGGTACATTTTGATGAATTTCTTTTAGAGTTTGAGGGTTCTTACCAGGCACTAATTGGTCCAAGTTAAAGCTCGAGTGAACGCCAGGATCGACGTTGATCGGCATCTTCATGCGCTTCTCCATGGAGCCGTCAGGCAACTGCACCATGAAATATGAGCCAGCGATGCTGCCACGCTCCATCTGGAAACGCTTCTCTTCGGCCATTCGCTGGAGAAGTGGTTTTACAGATGAGGCTTTTGGATATTCTAAGGGTCTCATTAATGCTCCAAAAACCTGAAATTACATTTCATCAATAAGATTAACTCTTTCCTCTCTACAGTTACCTTGATCTGTACAACAGAAAAAATGCATGCATGCAAAAAATTATGGAAGAAAGATCATATATTATTGAAACTGAATTTTATTAATTAAAGTTCATTGAAAAGAAAACCAATTTGACAGGTGTAAAAATGATATTTTGAAAATGGTCTTTTCATAATTTAAATGATTACAAGAAAACGAGTTTAAAAATTCACATTCTAAAGTGATGGTCTTACATTGATAATAAATAGCCAATACATGGTTAATATATAGTTTATGTATTTTCAATATATGATCAATAATTCTCTTCTGGTAACTGCAACGTTCTGAGAAGTGCAATCCCGCTCGTATGATTGCATATTCGTAAATTCATTTTTACAAAAAATGTTACGCGGAATCCTTTGACATTGGTAATTAATTGGTACTCTTTAGATACTCCGATCTTCTCATCAATTAGAATTCTCGTCAAAATTTAATTTCCAAATGTTTGATCATTTTCTTTCTAAAAGTGCGTTGAAATAGGATAGCATTTCTCGTTCTGCTACTTTTTATCATTTAGAGATAAATAAACAGGGTTATTATTTAAATACCTTTAAATTAAATTTTATTTCAGAAAAAATTGTCAAAATGTAATCTTTTTATTTGTTTATCACAAGTAAACAAGCCAAAAACTGTTGCAGATCAAAATTGTTTTCAACCAGCGTAAATAATTCGTGATGGAAAGAGTTGGAAAAATCGCAAACACAAGTTTTATTCCGATTGGTAAGATGCTTACTGCACAGTTCAGAATGAGTCCAGCGAAAATGAGGTTCGCGCCCTTCCAAGTATACGTTTCCAGCAGCATGGTAGCAAGCGGTGCAAAGGCAAATGTTCCGAAACCCGAACCGCAAACTGCAATTCCCGTTGCAAGTGATCTTTTTGTTTCGAAATAGTAGCCAACGCACACAACAGCTGGAAGGTAAATCATGCCGAAGCCAATGCCTGAAAACGAAACCAAACAATTCATTTGAATTAAAAAGTTGATTCGGCGCGGAATGTTTATCGTTAATCAGTTTAACAGATTCATTGTGCGAGATCAAATTGTCCGTTGCAAATAAACGAGACAAATGAAATTGATATAGACCGCAGAGCTTTCATCTGTTTGTGAAGCCGATGACGTGGCTCATAAAAAAGAATGGATTTCATTGTTTTGAATTCTCGCGAGCGACGCTGACTACTTGATCCAATAATTGTTTTGTTGTTCTGCGCGTGCAATTTGACAAGTTGCGTGTTTGGTCAAACGTGCTTCTACGCGTTAACCCCGGCTTCGTACTTGCGCGCGCTGTAGGGAAGTTTATTGAACTCTCTTGTATTTGCCATTATGCGAGAGCCTCCGCATTATGTGTGCATCATCGCCGTATAAATATCTCTGTCACGAAACAAATTGGATCGCTGTTGCATCCACAAAAATTTGCATACCAACGGAAAAACAACATTCACGAAATTCGATCAGTTGCGTGAACGATTTCTAAGAAAAGCTTAATTTATACTTTAATTTTTGCAATTTTCATTGTTTAATGTTCAACATTGTGATTGAAATTTGAATCATTTTTTAGGCAATTATTATTAAAATAATTTGCTTTTATAAACATTTTTTTTTCGAAGGGAAACTTAATCTAGACTTTAATTTTTGGAATTTTGATTTGTTCAACATAATGTTTCGAATTTGCGATATTTTGGATATGGGTAATTATTGAAAATGAGACAGTTATAAGCTTGTATCATGTTTTACCTCCCATAACTCCATAGGATAACATCAGTTGATTAATGGATGTCGAGAATGTTGACAGCACAAAAGCTGCAGCTCCGATGAAACTGCCGATCATGCAGACCGTGCGACAGCCATACTTATTGGTCAAAGCGCTTACAACAGGACCTGCAACAAAAATTCATCTCAGCAACTCAGAATTATTATAGCTTACAGTAGCAGACAAGTTATGATAATTGGACAACTTCTAGAGTCAATTCAAGTTTTATTCTGGTACATGAAATATTACAACTTTTATAAAAATTTGAAATTAAATGAAAGTTGAAATTTAATTGTAACTGAAATTGTTATCGAAAAATTGTCGATAGACTTCGTGTGACTTTAAGAATCATTCAGTAAAACACATTGAACGGTTTATTTCGAGCCATCGCAACTGTGGATAAAGGTTGTTGTTACAGTTAAA
The DNA here is from genome assembly GCA_020615435.1 of Telenomus remus. Lineage (NCBI taxonomy): Eukaryota > Metazoa > Arthropoda > Insecta > Hymenoptera > Scelionidae > Telenomus > Telenomus remus. The sequence goes on along the minus strand of CM036336.1, from coordinate 15,251,390 downwards.
ATAAATAAGAGTTTATTGCAATCGAAAGTGTGCTATTTTTGCTTTACGACGAAGGTTTCGTTTGAAAGAATCATCTCCACGTCGTCCCGACGAAATAACTTTGCAATTACATTTTTCGATTGGCGGCAAATTGAATTTCACAAGACAACAGTCTGGTTGTTAATTGATCGACATAAAAAAAAAGCGAACAATTCGAGCGACTTTTTTTTATCGCACATTCGGTCCAATTTCACAAATTTGATTGCTGTGTGTTTTTGCTCCGAAAATATCCGAACAAACAAAAGTTAGATAAACAAATAAACATATCGAAATTGTCGTATTGAAGAAAATTGAATCATGATTTATTAATAACCGATCTCTGTTGCAAGCTTTCAAGTTTGTTGATTATTTTTTTACAATTTCATAAAAATTTACTTTTTTTCAAATTTTGTTATAACATGAAAGTTTAAATTGCATTAACAGATAAGAGACGATTACATTAGAACGTTATTCATATCGAGTATTTAGAAACTTCTCGCAACTCTGGCATGTAAAATCGCTTTGCAATTTTGTGTAACAAATTTTTCAACGCTCCGATAAACGTACTACATATCACATAAACAATGTTTTTGCACGAACTGGACTAATTCAAACAGTATGAAAAAAAAGACAAACATCAGACGAATGCAAGATTAAAAATAAATCAAAAAATTTTTTTCATGCCAGAGCAATGTTCTGATAAGTTGATAAAACTGTGATTGCTTTTCACTGCATTGAAAAGCGTCTTTGTAAATCAAATTATGGCACATTGGCTGTACGCCAGAACTCAAAAGATTTTACAGAACAATCTTTATTTCAGTACGATGGCTCTCGAGTCTGGAAATTATAATTAGGATTACTTAATTTGACGAACTGCATTTTTGCAATACCAGGATGAAATATCTAACATAGTTCAACATCGAGTGAAAAAGAACAGTCGATGAATTATCTCGGCAATTGAGAAAAAGAAGTGTTTCAATGCTGTTAGGCGAAGATTAATCTTTCTGACAGCGTAGGAGAGATAAGTTTCTCTTCTTGGACAGCTGATAAAACAATCGAGTAATCATTATAATAGATCACTTGCTGTCTAAACAAACTTTCAGAACAAATTTCATCGGGATGTATTGGGAGTTGAATGAATGTTTGTTGTAAAATCATTTACCAGCACTGAGGTACATCCCAGACAGGAGCGATCCAACCCAAGCAGTTTTTCCTTGGCCTTCATTAAAGTACCTCGCAAACTCGCCGAGAAAGACACCGAAGGTGTAAGCAATACCGTCCAATATCATGTTGCACATGAACGATGCAAACACCACGACCCAACCGTATCCGCCATCAGGTGCTGGCGGAAATTCTCCCAAATATTCGGCATCTTCCTCCGGAGAACCTTCGTCCACTCCGCCATCGCCGGTCAATCTCGATTGTTCCTCCACCGAGTACTCGCTTTCTGTCTGCAAAATTAAAAGACAAACCATCAAACATCAATTCATCATGGAAGAACAATAAATTTGTCAAAATTTCATTCATCTCTCAAAGCAAATCTCTCAAAGCAAACAATAACTGGATGAAAAATTACTTTTCACAATAAATGATGAAGTTTCAGTAATTAATAATGAAAAATGTTTTCTTTTTAAACATTTTGGAAGGGTCTATTTATTGAAACATTTTTATATCCGAGCAAAGGCAGATTGAACGGAAAACGACAGATTCTTGGTTGAATATCAATTAGCTGCGATCAAATCCGCGGCGCCTGCCACGAATTAACAAGTAGTTCACCTTGGCGAGAAAAAAACCTTGTTGTATTTACTACTTGGTACACGTGGCCGAATCATTGGCACTGCGATTTTGATTGTAATCGCTGATAGCGACTGAACAAAATTCGGCCACTTGTTTTTCTTCAATGATCATATTTTTACAAACCAGCATCAGAAATAGTTGAATCAACACAGTTTTGATTCATCCATTTGAATTTTTATTTGGATTGTCAATTGAATTTTCCCTTTAATTCAGCGAACATCATTTTTGTTATCATTTGAATCAACAAGTTTTCAAACAACTAAATAAGTGTGACTAAACTGTTGCTTTTTCCTAAATTTAGGAATTTGCTAAATTTAATTTGAAATTAATTTTCAATTTGTAAAACAAATTACATTATAAATACATTTAAATGAAAAATTCTCTTTGGCGAGGGAAAGAATTTTTTGCCTTGATATTAATCGTATAAATTATATTGCCAATGGCATTAAAGCACTGTTTACAAATTTATCTTTGCGCAATGAAATACTAATTGCTCAAACACAATGCGATTACATTGCATTAACTTGTCGGCTGGAAAAGGGAAAGAATTAAAATGAAAAGCGATATTCAATCTTGCAAGTTCGATGCCGTGTAATAATGTCAACACGCGGAGGTATCAATCTAGTTATCACAGCTAATGTAAATGAAAGCGCGCCTCACTGCATTGGATAATTCGGTTACGATGTAGCGACGCTTAATCACAATTGTTTGCTGCGGAAACGCCTGCTGATAATTAACGAACGATCGCATTTTTGGCAAGGACATTGCAAAATTACGTAACCGGTAATTCAAACGAGTTTTTGTTATTTTTTTTTCCATCGCATGTTCTGCTTCGTTTTAATTAACTCCCGAGAGTTCGAATTTTCATCTTGTAACATAATCATTGTTGGAGGACTAAATCGTATTATTTTTATTGAATCAATAAATAAATTATTTTTATATAAATAAGTTGTTAACTTTTGTCAAAAGTTTAGAATTTTTTTGATGTTGTTAATTTCAGTAATGTTAAAATAAGTAAATAAAAATAGGAAGGAAAGTTTTTTACTTCGAATTGTTTCTTATTTTTATTTCAGTTTGATAAGTGAAATATGGCACGTGATAATGGCAATCATACTTAATATTCATGAATCATTCAATGGGATAGGTCAAGAACTGAGAATCTGAATACATTAATCCGCCGATTAAATACTTTCACGAATAGTTAATTCTTCGGAAAAATTGAATTCGCCAAACTGAAAACAAAATTGTTGATTTTTTTTAAACAAAAACTTATCAAAACTTTTCATCTTTTCTGAATTAATCTTCAATTAGTCCAAATTATTTTGTTTCGAATTACGAAATTTTGAACAAAAAAGTAGAACAAAAAATGTTTAATCTGAATAAATTCTTATCAAGATAAAAAAGAGGACTAAAGTGGTTTATTTTTCCATCTGACAATGTCTACATAAATTAGAATTCGTTGTTCTTAATGTCTCACAATGTGTTCGTAAAGTGACTCATGTCGATTTCAGCTCGTAATGAATTCACAACTGATGATTGTTTAACATTTTTGAGCGTTATCGTTTTTGTGATCGGACAAAAATTATGATACCAGTCGCGCTCCTTCGTCATAACAATCCACGCGCGTTTCATTTCAACAATAACTCAAAGCTCAGCAACAAAAAAAGTCGTGCTTTTTTTTCCAACGTGAACGCGAAACAGTAGCGGTGGACAAACAAAAAACGCTAATATTATTTCAGTGTCAGTTGCAAATGACACGACAGTACAAAAATTTCGATCTTGTAAAACATATTTTATGTTGGAATTGTTTGTCAACACTTTTTTTAAACAAATAAGAGTGCAATAAAACAATGTTTGTGTTTCCTGTAGTTATTGTCCTAATTGAGAGTGAGAAAATTGTACATAACTGTACATAATTGATTCGTTGTTTTCGTTTTATTTTTTAATTGCTATTCACACAAAGCACAACAATTATCGCATTGAAGTGTGCAGTTGTATGCTTGATTTATCACAATATTATGCGAAATGATGAATAGGAAGATAAAAGGAAAATCGTCGTTCTGAACTGTTCAAAACGGTTAATCATTCATAAGAAGGAAAACAATTTTTTTTTCGTTCAGTTTTTTAATACTTAGCATACTCTAATCTATTTTAATTTAATTAACCGAAACTATTTTTTTTACAATGCTTGTTTGTCGATTTGATGTGTTTGCATTGTTTTGAATCCTCAATACTCAAATAATCGAAACTTTAAATTTTGATTCAACGAAACAAAAAATAATGAGAAGAAGAAGAAGAATTGATAACAAAAAGTCGCTTCGAAATTCTTGAGCCGAGTGCGGTGTTGATCAGCTGATTGTTGACGTACGCGAAGAGTTTGGTGTCGGAGTTTCGCGAAGCTTTGTTTATTCCGACCTTGTTTGCTTTCAAAACGGACGTTACGCGTCGTGATATATACAATACGCACCCGACCTAACGTCGACCATTTGCAACATTGCATTCAAGCTGACTGAAAGCTCGAGAAAGCTCGATCTTGTTTTGCAAAAACCATTTTGCAAAAAACTCACTCTGTCGATCAACCAATTTTCATTTTCCAAAACATAACTTGCAAACTTAACAGCCACAAAATACTTAAAAAAAAACAAATCATCTGATAAGGTTATCAGCGGTTGGTCGACGATAATTTGACAGGAAATTCTTGACAATCGGGGATTCCTATTCGACGATTTGAGTCACAAACTATAAACAAATAAAACATTTTTTTCAACTAATAATAATAACAAAGCACGTGCAAAGATCGGGTTTGAAGTTCTTGAAAAATATTTGTATATTTGTTACAGAGGGAAAACTCAAAAAGGTACGACAAGGTATGGCCTATAAAAGAAGATTTAAAAATAAAAACAAGACACGAGTTCGAGGGAGCAGAGAAAAAGTGTGAGTTTCAGGTGGGGATGGAAACAGAGGGTAAGGAAAAGTGTCTGTTTTGTGTATGAAACGCACCGTGCTGATTTTGCGGACTCTGCGTGAGCCGTACTGTCCCAACTGCGACTTGTTGAGGGAAACGCGCGACATTGTGTGGGCGCTTTGCACTTGGTCCCGGCTATAAATAAGAGGCGCACGACGAAACAAAGGTTATGGGAAAAGGAGCGTTAAATGTGCTGCGACAGGAGCTCGTCGTAGTCCGCTGCCATTTTTCGCACTGTGCGGCCGTCGGCCGTCAATTAACGAGCGAGTGCAGCGCGCACCGACGAGAACGGAGACGCGAAGAGGGAGAAAGAAGGTCGAACACTTTCGGCGACGGTCCGTCTGCGGACCGGAGCAACGCTGGCGCCGCGGCGAAGCGACAGGAGCGACTGTCACGAGTGACCGACCGACGGTGCAACTGAGCGTGCGCGAGCGCGTCCAGCATCACCCGATCGCCTGCTCGCGCGCTATCCGATGCTTTTCTCTCTCTCTCTTTCCCACAATCGCTTTTATACTTTCCCGCCTTTTTCACCGTTGTCCGTTGGGAAAGTTTTTGCGACCGTTCTAGTTTGGACCATTTTTTTGCTTTTAGTTTTCGCGATAAGTATACGGTACAACTGACTTCCGTTAATGCCACAGGGAGTATCGCATAGATTTTTCAAAAAGATCAAACAATCACTCGTTTCGATTTGTTGTTTACGAAAAGCTTTATTTATTTTTGCACGAACCCATGACCAACGAGTGTTTGTAAACGAAACGGTTTTGCAACCTATAGATGAATTGGAATAATTTGCTTATGAATACTTGTTATAAACATTTCTATCAATATTCATTACTTCAAGTTTAATTTGTTGCACAATTTTTGACCAAATGAATAATTCTGTTTTGGCATTATCATTTTAAGACGCTCAGCGGCTGCAACTTTGTTACTGCCAGTGACGTTTCCAGTCATCGGTGTCTTGTCTTTAATTTAGACATTCACTTCTGACATTTTTTGCAGCGCCAGTTCGTGCACAAGATAGAAAATCGAATGCAGCAAATTGAGGCTGAAATGTTTTGTACGACTTCTGGGGTTTATCCGATAAGCTTGGAAAAAATGTTAATTCATTTTCGTTACATCGTGAAGTTCAATGTTGACAGTTTGTATTTCCTTTCAGGTACATACTATTTCAGAATATTTTGATAAAAATTGTTCATAACAAAGTCATTAATCAATTTTACCTCTTCTAAATCGAATTATTTTCAGATGTATTGTAAATCAATAGTATCTTGTTTTCCACATCAAATCAAAATGCTAATGAAAACGAAAGTCTAATGAAAATCCATACTGTAGTGTTATGTGGTCTGGAAAAACTACCGAGAAAAATGACAAACAATCAGAAGGCCATGTCGGAGCACACGAAAGAAAGACCAAGCTCAGTGACTAATGCTCTAATTATAGTTTTTCATTGTTCCTTTTTTTTGTATTCGCGTCAGCAAATACATTGAAAAAGTCTTGAAAAACCATATGTAAATTTCTTTACCAATTAATTGAAATTGGACAAACAAACTCCAACCATAAAAAAACCAATATTTGTAAGTAAAAGATAAATCTTTCATAAATGCTAAACGAACAATTTTCCCTTGCTGGAAGAAAATAAACAAAAATCCTGTTTGCTCATTTCAAATATTTCTTCTCGTCTCACTGTATTCCATAAAAGTGTAATGGTTTATTACAAAAGGTCAATAATCCAAGCAAAAACTAACAATGACAAATAGAAGTGAAAAAATTCCAACAGAAAATATTGTAAAATATCAGTTAAAAAAGTATTTAAACGTTATGGAACGAAAAAAATGCACACAACTGAATTCACCTCGTTGACAAGCGATTTAATCAAGTTCTTTTGTTCATTTGAAAAGGGCAGATCGGTGTGCGTCTATTGCCTCCCACTTGGAAGCAATTGAGCGAGGAGTCGCGATTATGAGCGCGCGACACATGGCGCGTTTATATTTATGCCGTTGCACACATGCACCGATCGCGATAATTTTGACCGATCAAAGACAATTTTGAAATAGGACAACCGTTAGAAAAAAATATGCTAATAAACTGCACAAACGGAGTGTCAAGATTGCTCAAGAACGTTCAAACTTCACCGAACAATAGCTCTTGTCTTTTTATCGTCGCTTGAGAAAAAAACGGATCCGGATCACGTATTTGATGCTCGCAATAAAGACCTCCCATCGACTGCTTAATACGAGAAAAACCTCGCAAGATGAGGATTTCAACGGAAATCATACCTTTCTCTGACTCTTTTCATGCTGATGAACATTATTGTACTCACATGAGCGCTACATTTTTTTCCCTCATATATAAATTGCGATATAAAATGTCTTCTTTAATAGTTCAAACTGATAAGAATCTTATTTAAGTATGAAATATTTTATTTTTAGGGAAAATAAAAAAAGAGTTATTATTTCTTGCAATTATTTGTTTTCGATGAGTAAATCCGTATTTGATTGATCTTTCAGTGATATTTAAAATGTAAAACATAATTCCATTATTATCTTTTTGATATCCTAAAACGTCAGGCTTATTCGATGGCATATTTTAATCGATCATAATTGTAACAAAGTAGATAAAACCGCATTCAACTGCTTGCGATTAAAAAGTAATTTTTTAAAAAAATTCATGCTTATGTTTATTACTCGTGCGATACCAGGCGCAATTATTTTATTACCCAACGGTGAACACAAACGTGAACAAAAGATGCCGCCAAAACTAGGTTAAAATCGATCATCAGAGCAAATTCAAAAGGTGTTATGCAAGGGTATTACATGTTGTCTTATTTGTCCCAACTGTTACGTGCACTCTTTTCCTTTTTTTTCAGCATTTGATCAAATTTAGATAATGCAAGAAAAGCGAAGAAAGTTTGAATGAAGAATAATTGACTGTGTCTTGTGCCAACAAATTTGTCGTTAATGCAATTTAATTGTCTGTCTGGAGTCGAGTTAGAAATAATTGTTCTGCCTTCAATGTCACGGCCGAAAGATGATCAAACTGAACGATGACAAAATTAATTCACAAGTTTTTTCTCAATTCATGAAAAATTTCATTTCTTGTAGTAGCAAAAAGTGTCATTTCAATTCAATTTTTGAAATTGATGTCTTCAACCTGTCTGATCATTGTAGATTGAAAATTTTAATGTAAAAAATCATTGTTTATAAAAAAAGTTTGAGAACTAACAATCATGATCTCTAACTAAATGCAAAATTATTTTGATTCGACGTCATTGGATACATTAGAAATATCCTTTGTTCGAAAGACAATTATTTGCTGTCGCAGAATTGATAACTAAACTTCCACCGCTAAGGTCGATGTATCTCGGAAATACGATAATTCGCATGCGTCATTTCAAACCGGAAGAACATAGCCAGCGCTGAAATGCGAAACTTTTACATTTTTAAAATCAACTAAAGACACTTTGTCAGTTAAGATTCGTCTTACAATTTGAACTTTGAATTCAAAATTTTGCCTTCTCTGCTTCATTTATCCTTGTATTGTTCTTTTTTTTTAATAAAAAAATCACAATTAGAAAATCGTCATCTGAATCAGAATTTAAAAAATGAAACAAACCTAAGAGTTATCCAAGTTACCTAAGAAAGTTTTCATTGTGTGAAAGAGCAATAATTCGTATCGAAGTTTTATCGCTGTTGCATACTGAGATAATTGCAATAAAGTTATTGTTTTGTATAAACAAAATTGCGTTTGAAAAAAATGACGTTATGATACGAAAGATTGACATAAGAATGTTGGTTTTCTGTTGTTGAAATGAAATTATAATCAGCGTCAGAAAAAATTGAGTGAACGTAAACGATCCGAGGCGTCTTATTTTATCAATAAGGGAAAAAATTGTTGAACGACTGTCTGACGCGGATAAAATGGCGACTCTTTGTAATCAGATTAAATATTTTATCGATAACATGGAATAGAACTTCTCGATACAAGATACAACTCTGTGGACAAACTTAATCATTTTTCCCCTCCTGCTAAAATGTGAAGAATTTATTTATACTCACAAATTCTCTTCTGAATCTTCTAAATACAACAACAGTTCAAGAATGTCATCTATTTTACGTTATTTTATACCGCGGATTTTAAGTTACATTTTTCGACTTATTTTTCGACAAATTGTTATTGGCTGTTTTGCAATTTCTCAGCGATAAATTTCATTTTCGCAAGAACAGCTAGTAAAAGCGTATGCTCGACGTCAAAATAAATTACATCGTAAAAAATGTGATATTTAACGATTAACGTGAAAATCTACACTGTTTTAATGCATTTAAAATGAGTCCCAGAGGAAAATTAACTAAAATGCAACTAAAATGACATTTTCAGAGAATTGAATTTCATTATTAAATCAAACGATTAACTGTTATTACGAGATTGTTTGTTGTCACTTATTTTGTGTATAATGCGTTGAAATTTAATATTTAAACAGTTTTACTCGCAACGTAAGTATTTGATCAAAGTTAAAGATACTTTGCCAAAACATCCCGCCCTTAAATACCAACACCGAATAATTCAAAGTAAAGCTCTTTCCTTAACGACCACGAATTTCTAATTTTGTTTCGTCCATATTGTTTATCCAAACTGAATGAGTTCGTCAGTCTACTCGCAACTCGTACCAGTTTATTTGTATGGTACATTAAGATCACTTACAATATCCTTTCTCTCATTGTTAAATCGACCTTGTCGAAGTTCTTAATAAAAAATATATCACATTCCTAAACGAACAAATAAAGATCATTTTAAAAAAACATCAAATAACAACTGCAAAATGAAAAAGTTAAAATTTATAAATCTATCCGACTTCCCCTACTAATCCTCACATTGTGAAAAACCACTTCTTTGTATGAAAATGCATTTTTGGAGAAAAATCACTGAACGAATAGTCACTTTGTTTCCTTTTGGAAATAGTACCTTATACTTTGGAGCCATCAGGCACTGAGAAAAAAAATGTTAAAAGTGTATCATTAGGTAGCTGACAGTCGACTAATTCGCGAGACGCACGGTAATAAAATATGTCCAGCGAGTTATCAGCAAGATCCTAAGATCTATCTGCGCGAGAAAGAGTCCCCCACCAGGGGTTCAATTCTCCTATTTGGACGTCACTTTAAGCGAGCACGCGCCGCAAGTCGACATTAGTCATTATTGGAATCAACCGAGGAACCTGACAAAGCTAACCGAAACCGCCAGGTTCAAGGAAGCGCAAAGTTCAGTGGCCGTTGTTGTTTGCGATGCAATCTGATTCAGTTTGTTTATTTGCTTTTGTAGCTGACTAAATTTGGAACTGTTGTAACGCTCTGCATTGGAAAATAAGACGCTGTTTTCAGAGCTAATTTTCAGTTTATTCTTGCAAAAAATGTAACACATGAATTCTTGAATTATTGCAAAAATGTTTCAACATCATTTAATCAAGTACAAGATTTGATAATTTATGAAAAATGATTCCGGAAATAAAAAATCATGAAATTTTGCTTTTATTTTCAGTGAAATCTTTTTCTCGACCTGAGGGAAATCATTTCTGACTACGATGCGATAATGTTGTTCGAAAATGAAATTGATATTGTGTCAATAAAAGAAAATGAGAATATTGAAAATAAGATTTTGAATATATTTGTAAGACACAGACTGAATTGAAAAAATCACGTTTTTCACACAACCGTTCGTACACAGGTTCAAGAAAGACGTATTAGAGACACCGCGTAGTCAGCACTTTGGGATATCGAGTACGAATTGAAATTGAATCGTTACGAGTAACTCTGAAGTGGAGTAACTCTGAAGTGAAATTGATATACACGATTTTCAGTCATTGCTTTTGAAAACAAAGTAATTAAAGGAAATGTAAAAGAATTGCAGAGGAGGAATAGTGTGTTTGAACACTTTTACAAACATAAATTTTTTATAACCAAAATATTAACCTTTTCAAATTTTAAAAACTCGATATCAGTCTATGGACATTTGGGACATCACAAGGAATTTTTTATATTGAAATCCGAATATTCTAAAATGTTAACTTAATTGGTTGGTGTGCATTTTTGTCAAACCTTGAAATTTAAAAAATAATAATTGCTTGTTCAACAAAAGAACCAACTGAATCGCAAACTAACGAAAGCGTCACGCTTGACGCTTTTTATCAATCGCAGTGTAAAACATCTACGCACGTGTTTCCCAGGCCTTGGCAAACGTCGATGCGACAACACGGCCGTGAATTAGTGGATGTTGAGCTGTTAATTTTGACACACTTTGTTCTATCTTTACTCGGGAAAAAATTCTATCAGCGAAAAGTTGTATATATTTTTACACAAACAACAATCGAACTAAATCAAAGCGACGTAAAAAAGTTTCCCCCGCGAAGCAACCAGGCGTTGCTAAATATACGAAAGCTCGAACTTTGTTTCCTTTGAAGTTTTTCTCTCGTTATCCTTTCGTCAACTTGAAATGTTTGTTCTCCATTTGAAAGCACTAATTATTGAAAGTTTGATCATTAAAATGAAAATAATTCAAACAAATTTTGCCTCGCATCTTGGTAGAGCGAAAAACTTCAAAGGCAAATTTTTTGTTGTCAAATGATAATTCAATGAAACTAATCTTTTCTTTTGAGTTCAATGAGAAGTTTCTGTTGAAATGAAATTAATTACAAAATCCGAGAAGACTTCAAATGAAGGACGCACTTTTAAAAGCTTAACTGTTACATCACCCCGACGCTGGTTTATGTTAAAACTTTGTTTCTGTGCTTCGTTTTTGTACGAACTTATCAACTTATACAATAAACGTTACCCAGCTTTGCAAATATATTCAAACAGATCAATAGAAAGGAGCTGATAAATGCGATAAAAATCGTATCACGATATCGCTCGTTGAGGGAACTGAGTAGGACTCTCGTCGGGGATGAAATGACGGCCTTTTGAGTAAACCTAATAATAAATTACAGGTGTATATCCGGATCAAAAAGTTTGATCACTTTTCACACTCATTCTAACAAGTTTTCCTGTCTGAAGACTTTCAATCACAGTTTATACTGAGCTTTCATTGTGTGTTTGAATCTATTATTCTTTTTAAAACCACAGTCGATGTTGTTTTCATTGCTGCCAGGTGCTTATTTGCCATCCAATCAATTTTTCTCTTTTAAATATTAATTTTTCATTTCTAAAACGAAAAAAAAAATCATAACTCACAGGAATTCAAATAGCATGAGCATATTCTTGATTGGCATTTTAGTCTTCCAACTTGCTTGTTTTACCATCTAAATTTTGTAATAAATTAAAATGAATTCGACAAAAATTAATCGGTTAAGTGTTTTCATTGGACTGGAAGAGACACACAAAGTGCTCAACAAAGTTCAAGTGACCGAAGTGCTTTGAATTAAGGTTTCTTAAGCGCCTCGTTTTTTACTTTTAATTTGTATAAAACAGTTTCTAGTTATGAGCGTTTGACTGCAAACATTGTGCAAATGTCGAGGGATTTCGATTTTTCCTCACATTTTGCGTGGCAAGAGGTAATAATTCAAATTCACGTTTAATACAAAGACAGTACAAATCAACTGCAGGTGTTGTTTTTGCGCGAAAACTTTTGCAAGTGAATTCCAAAGGAATAATTAATAAAAAAAGTTAGTAGTCTACTAAATTATTGACATGGATTTCTTTTTAATTCAGGATTTTATTCTTTTTTTAGCAATCACTTTGGAATACTTTTTTCAGTTTCAATGTTCCAAATGAAATAAAAAGTTATTTTAAAATGTTTACGTCAAATTAAAATAATCTATAATTAACTTGTTTGAAACTACTTTTAAAATGAGATTCTATTTCAATGACTGATGGTAGTTAACATTGTAATATGACTGTGATTAAACCTAGAAAATGTGGAATTCAAGTCAGTAGCACCTTATCAAATCTGCTACTTGCAATTGTGACAGCTTAAAATTAATTATCTTCTCCCGTTCGTAGATTTGATAACTAAACCTTGTGTTTGTCTGAAGATTTGTCACTTCTCGACGTACCTTTTTATAGTACAATTTTTTGTTTGATTAATCGCACTTCCTCAGCGTTACATAAATCACGGATTTTCTGTTGTTTAGTTTCGTTCAAGAAATAGTTTGACGGAAAATATTGACAATAACAAACAAAATTGGAGAAACTAGAGCTCATTAATGGAATTGAAACAAAAATAGCTTTTGTTGTTGACTGGCAAATAAGTCAGTCAGGCATGAAATGTAACGTTGCAACATTTTTCGGAATCAAATCTTTGTTTATCCCATAAACAATAACACATTGGATAACAATGCTTAAATCTTAGATGACTTTCAGGAACTTTTATCTTTTAAACATTTACAATTCGCGTCTAAAAATAATCATCTGTACGGTATTGCATAATAAAAATAACTTTTCTATTTCTGTAACAAAAGGCCAATCAAACTTAAAACACTGATTAATAACTATAATAATACATCAATTCGCGTTCATTTTTTTCAATAATCATATAGAACTGGAACTCATTCAATAGCGGTTGTGGATGTTTTATCAGATTTTTACACAACGAAGAAGTAACGTGGTTTTAACGATATCATGCCAAATAGTAATAATCGAATAGTTATACACTTTTCAATCAATATCAAAAGTAATACATAACAATGTAGTTACAAAATAAGTGACGTCTCAAGGGGGAGAATAATTTTCCACATTTTTTCAACCAATTTTTGTAATCGAATATTGTTAATTCAAATCAAAAACACATTAGAAGAATAAAATGCGATAAAAGATTTAGTAGTGCCTTGAACAAGATTTCTCGCATACCATCAGCGCGCATTTGACGTTCACCTTAACCCCAACATTTCTACTTGTCAGAATTGCGAGCCTCAATAGAAAAAATTAAGCACTCTCTCTCTCTCTTCAAAAAATGTTGTTCCAACTAATTACAACCATTTCACAATTAATCTTTAACCCCTCTGTTATTTTTATATTAATAATATTCAATTCCAAACAAATTTCAAAAAAAAGTAAAATTTATTATGAAATTTGTCATAGTAATTAGCTTTACTCAGTTTTATTAATTTACTTCTTTGTAGCCCAAGATCCCAAAAACTAATTTCCCAAATCTTTAAAAACATTTACATGTAACAAAACGTAAATGGCCTTGAAAACATTTACAACTGAACTCCAACTCAACTTTTCAAGAGTATCGAAATCTACTAAATTATTCTATCAACTTCAACCCCGGAAAAAACTCAGACTCAATACATTCTATCCTTCAAAAATATTTCTTTTAAAATAAAACCTTGTTTTCGAAAGTGAAAACAATATAAAGCAAAATCAAAGTTGAAGCAAAAGTGTTTATCCCGAAGTAGGAAGGATATATTGTTGGAAAATGGATGAAAAAGCGGACTCACTTGGCCAGGCTTGGGTTTGATGTGTAGGCCGTCATCGTCGCCGATCTGGTCGTCGTACTGGCTGTCCCGACTGCTGATGGGCCCCATGACTGCGTAGCCCAGCAGAGAACTGGTGCAGGAGTCGGTGGAGCCGCTCTAGTCTCGGGCGCACATCGTCGATTGCACGTTACACGCAACGGAGACTCGCGTTGGGCCCCGGCTGTGGGCCCCAGAAGCACTTTTCGTGTCGGCGTGGAAGCCGCGGGTGGGTAGCGCCGCGGCGCCCCGGGATCAATAAACCGAGGCCGGCCGTCGCCTTCTGCACCCTCGTCGCCTTCCTGTGCCTCTGGTCTGACTTGATCGCGCTTCTGCGACGCCGGACGTCGCGACCATCCCCACCAGCTGCCTACGGGCACGCGCGATTTACTCCCTCACGGGGAAACCCGCCGATCGATATATCTTTCCCTCGGGTGTATGGCCTTGGACTCAGCTTTTGGCCAGTTTGCTATTCATGCTCATGGCGTGATTACCAAATTTGTTTTTTCATTTCCTTCCTCAACCCTCTTTTCAGTTGTGTTGGCTTTTTCCATTTTTGTACAGAATGAAAGTTCACCTGAAAATACAAATTCGAACAAATTAAAAACAACATTTGAATAATTCGAAAAGTTTAGAGTGATATTTAAATGTGAGGGAATAAATTTTAATAGCAACGAAAAATTTGATTGATTGATTGATCGAACTTTGGTTTTACCAGTTTTTCTTTGATCTTCGTAAATCATTTGGATGTAGATGAAATGAACTAAATGTCTGTCTGAAACAAATAACATTTGAATATCTTAATTTGAATAGGAACACAAGTGAGAAATTAATATTCAATTTCGAATCAGATAAAAATTTTAATGCATCTATGAAATTTCATTTTGCGATCACGCATTATTTGATTATTCTATTGCACTGGCACAAAGCTTTTTTTAGGGTGAGTGTTTTTAAACTTTCAAACATAACAGTTTGCTAGACTGAAACCTACTAAAGGGAAAATTAACGCTGCACGCTTGGCAGACTTGTTGCCGTTGGCACCTCTCAATTATTGTGAATAAAGTAGATTACTCTTGAAAACTTACAATCACAATATTTTGAGCACTTATTTGACATCTACTATTAAACAAAATAATCTACTAAAAATGAGTTAACAAATGAAATAATTGTACTAATAAAAAAAGATTTTTTTCATTCCCTAAACAAAATTGAACTTAAAGAAAGGATTTTTATTGGAGGAAAAATTTTGTTGTGGTTTGATTAAAGTGATATCGGGAATCAAATGATAACTACCTAAGAAAAATTGTTTCTAACTCTTTGCCGATCAACTTTTATGATGAAAAAAGTTAAGGCGGTATAAAAAGTTCGATTGAAATTTTTAGGTTACAAAAATCGGTTCGGGGTCGTGAGCTAATACAGTAGTTTTGTTTATAACGAAAAATGATCAGGACAATCTTTGGAAAATTGTCTTTGTCCTGATATATTTTTCGTTATAACCAAAATTATTGTTTTGGCGCACGACCTCGAGCCGTTTTTGTAAACAAACCAGCCATTTTTATATCGCCTTAAGGTAGCCTTTTATATGATTACGCATTTCTGTAGTATTCATCGAAATGTATTTTATGACTAAAAAGCATTCTAAAAATATACTATTCAATTCATTTTAGAATCAACTTTGATATAAAACGGCGAAAGCAGTTTGTTTTGTGAAAAATGCAGTTCATGGCATTTATAATGTTTTTTGATGTTTTGACAAAAAGTTATGAATTCAGAACAATTTCAGTTCTTTTTTAAGAACATTTTGGTTTTTGATTTATCGAATTTCTTAACGCATCGCGTCTATAAAAAATTACTTTTGCGAACTTTTTCCCCCATAATCATAAGGTAGGAAAATTGCATGGCAAAAGCAGTTAGCTGCGTTCGTGAGCATAAAATCAATGAAGAGTAAAAACGTATGGTCTATAAGAAAACGAGGTGTTTCCTTTTGTGATAAAAGTTCTATAAAGAGAGAATGCAAAATAAAAAAAGAGGTCTTATTTTCAGTTCGATTTTCCTCGCACAATTGAGAAAAACTGCATTTATCAAAGTAATATTCAGCATTAAATTCTTATTTCGCGTGTCTCTTCGTGACCTGCATTTTTTCTCTCAAAACTATGCAAATAATTAGAATTGCATAGAAATGTCGAAGTTGAAGTCAAGCTTTGGAATAAGAAAACTTCCACGTTGAATCGATACCAAACCAAAATTCAATTTCGATTACTTTATCGTTTCTTCTTCACATTTTATTGGATGTAGAACAAATTTATCAAAACAAAATCTTTTTATAACGCAAACAAAAATTTCAAGTTAATATAAAAATGTTCAATTGCTTTTCTTTGCTACATTGTGAATTTTCAATTTCATTTCTTCGATATATGCTGCGATCTGGGGATCCTCGAAGTGCAAATTTTTAATCCTATCAAAATTTATGTACCGACGTACGCCAAACATAAACTTCTCCGCGTTCAATTCTTTCATTAAAGACTGCAACAACCTAATGCTGATTTTTTTCAACTCTATCGTCGTGTCTTCATTGAGCAAATGAGCTAGAAATTTGTAAACTTTACTCTCCCGCAGTAGACTTACTCCGTCGTTAGTTTTGCTGACGTTATACAAGATTAAGAGCATTTGTCTGAAAGGGTAAAGTTTTAAGTGAATTTTAATAAAGAACATTGGTAATTTTTTGTGCGAGCGAATGAAAAAGAAAACCTTTTCAAATTGTTCTGAGCAGAGGACGTGACGTCGGGTAAATGTTTGATAAGCTTCAGCACAAGATCGTGGCCGTTTAACTGGGAGATTAAAAACTGCGCTCCGTCGGGACTTGCAGATAAATTAGCGACCGTGCCCAAAAGCCCTGTTATAAATTTATGCGCGTCCTCATCTATCAGCGACAACGTTTCCTTCTGTGCGTTTACAAAAGACACGAACGTCCCGTTGACTATGCTTAAAAAGCTTTCCAGCTCGGTTTGAACCTGTGAACGTTATTGTAACACCTCACTAGCATTTTTAGTTTTTTATTTGATATGCAAATTTTTATGATTACTCGTGTTATCCAGTGGTTGGTGGTTTTTGGTTCCAGAGAGGCGCTCCACATCAAAGTGCTGAAAACTGCGCCAAGAATCGTGCAAAATCGGCTTTGATCTGAAAACTGAAAAAAGTTGTATTGTTTTTTTTATTCATTATAACAGAAATTTGTTTTTTATTTTATTAACGACCAAAGTTTATTTGACATGCCTGATGTTTCAAGTGAGACATTTCACAATAAGCATCGTCCAACTGACGCTGCTTGTTTTGTAATTTTCTTTTGAGTTGTTCCACTTCTTTATGCAATTTTGAGTAATTTCCGTTTGAGTCTGAAAGTAATTCAAATGTTTTCAGATTCTTATTCAAAATATGATTGTTTAAATTAAAAATGTTCAGCATTTTTTTCTGTCAAATTTTGAGTATATTTGAAAATTTGTGATTTATCAATTTTGTTATATTTTATTTAAAAAAAATAGTTCTTAATACCTGGAACATAAATCGATGAATTGCGTTTCATTTTAAGATTTTCACTTTTGAGTTGATCGACACTATTATATAAAAAATGTTGATATGACGAAGTTACAATTCTTGGTAAAGACAGATCTTGCGCGGATTCAGCGAAATGCGTAGCCATCTCTCTTCATAAATCATATATCAAAATGAGCATTTATTATTTGTGTTTTTATTACCTAAACATTTTTGCATGTTTACAAAACGGAAATCATACTTACCAAAAGAATATTTACAAGAAATTTTAAAATTGAGACTCATACAAATTGAACGAAGTTAGATTATTGTCATTGTCAGAGTGAACAAACAAAACGAAAAGAATTTATAACAAAATGAGAAACTAAAAACATAACGAAAAAGTGACAGTTGGTTTTGTTTACATTGCGCAGAGACTATTGTGAATTCATAACGTGAACGTAGCAACAATCGATTCGGAAACAGTTTAAAAACAGGAAATAAACAGTAAAGAAAGTTGCAAACAAAAATTATTCTTTCCTTTAAAATGTTTTATTTTTGTTTACAAATATTTCAGGTTAACACTGAAATCATCTTTTAACAACTTGATTAAACTTGATTAACAAAGTATGACATTTCTAATGATAATGTTATAATACAACAAGGATGTTTCCTTACTGTTTCACTCTAACTCTTGAAGTTCTGGCGGTACTATTATAATAACGCGGCGATCTCTCAATTTTAGTTCTACAAACTCTTCTACGTCCGCAAAAAATGGCAATTCGTAAGGAAAACGACTGGTCAAAATAGGGAATTCTTCGTCGGATAATCGAGCGTATGTACTTTCTCACAATTTTCAACGTTGTCGGATATCTGGAAGTTGTTGTCTTGTCACAAAAATGTCTTTTTTCTGTGATGCAGCAACAGTTGCTACGCCACAAACGACCTGCGCCGTTTTTGTTTCACTAATCCGTACATCTGAGTCAATGTAGAGACGCTCTAATTTAGGCATTCTTGCAATGGCTTCGCACAGTCTTACAACGCTTGTCACTTCTTTAAGAAAATGAATTCTGAATTCTGTCAAATGTTCCATCTCTGTCAGCTCTATCGAAGGAAATCTTGTCAAAAACGATACAGCCAAATTTTCAAGTTTGGGTAAAGTCAGCAGATCGCATAATGTTCTTGAGTGGATTATAAAGTCACTAGCTGAAGCTGAAATAATAAAATTAGTTGATAAACAATTCCTTGATGAACACTTCTCCAGATCTCAATTTTAGTCCACACAGATGAAAGTGGAATTTTTCAAGCTGTAACAATTAAGAGACGACTGACAATAGCTCCAATGGTACAAGATCACCATTTTCGTCCACTTCGATATTCCAGGACAAATCAAAGTCTTTCACTCCAAGAACGTATGGTAAAATTGGCGACAAAACTGAACATGGATTTCTTTCACGTTGTACAGAAGTTATATACACACTTAGCCTTTTTAACGACGAGAACTTTTAAAAAATATTCATAAATTAATAAACTTTTAAAGTATAATATAATTAAAAACAAAATTATGATACGATTTGTAAGAACAAACCTCTTTTTCTTCCATGGCCTTCGTTGCCAGAATCTTCAAAGTTTTGTCAGGCTTGAACCCTGGAACTTCGTACAAATATGATATCCAATCATCATTTCAGCTTTGTCTCCCACTAAATGCTTTTCCGGGGCCCACGAATTTATTTTGAGGGTTTCAACAAATGGAGCCGCATATAGGACCATTCTCTCAGCATCTTTGGCTGAGAGCCAACCAGTTAATAGTATCAATTGTGTTTATAGTTTTCCAATTTCGCAACACTGCTCTTCTCCATAATCGAGACACTGCATTGCAACGATAGTTATACTTTTATTAAAAAAAACTTACACAATGATGAAAATTACCAAGTTTTAAACAAAGTTAAAAAATCATATTTCATTGGTGATCGATCGAGCTTCTTAGTTCCACATTGAAATTTTGATGATTTAAAGAAATCAAAGAAATTGCATCAAGTAAAAAAAACTACCATGGCCTACCTTGGGATATCTGGATCCATTCAAGTGGCGTCAGGTAGTCGAAAATGAAATGCAAGCAATATTCATGGAGTTGTGCCATTTTGGCTGTACTTAAGTTCGTAAGGGTAAAAAAATGTAAGGGTATGAAGTAGTTCTTACTTTTTCCAATATATAAGAAAATGTTTTGACCAAGTTTTGACAAATTTTAAAAGATGCAGTTAAATATTGAGATGATTGAGTTTTGTTGCGTCATGTACCTGGTTCGCTGCCTCTAATGTTTTTTAAAGTAGAAATTATGACGTGAAAAATAGATGTTATTTGATTTGATTATAATTTTGATATCTATTCAAACTATTTAAAGATAAAAATACAATACAATAACTACAATAACAAAGAATTATATGTAAAAAGCAAGAAATGCAATACACATCATTACATTTTCTTGTTTTCGAAATAAATTTCAAGTTCAATAATCATTTTTGTATTCATTTATTTTAAATTAAATTTGAAAATTGGTTGATAACTTGTTTAATCCACTTCGAGTAATAAATCACATTTACGCCTGTCTCACAACCAACTTCTTCATACACACCAGAATGGATGCCAATCAACCTTCCCTCTGAATTTACCAACGGACTTCCACTATCACCCTGAAAACGAAAATTATTTGTAATGATAATTCAATAGTGAAAACTTCTAATATATCTATTTTTCAATTATGATTGCGACAAAATAATGATTAAATAATGATTTCCAATAATTGCGACAAAATTTCACTCACTTGACCAGTTGAATCTCTTACAGGACTTCCGTAACAAATAACTCCAGTATAACCATAGATATTTACAGGTAAAGCTTCTTCGCAATCGATAACTTTTGCTTTGTAGGCTTTCAAGTAGGGGCTTAAAGCATTCGAATCTTCGTCATATGTGCCGATTCCAGTTAAAAGTAATTCGTCATCTTCTCTGACGTCATCAGTTGCAAATTGAATCGGACTTATTTTTTTGGTCTTTGGGAAGCTTTCCGTCAACTAAAAAAGATTAAGAGAGAAAAAATATAAATGAAACAGTTTTATCTTACAATATTGAAAAATTGGGAAAGTTTGAATTGGAAAAAAATTTGCATTTTATCGAATGTTTTTTTTATTTTAGTACCTTGATAACAGCGATATCGTATTTTAGAGCAGCGTCACCTAAGTCAATATCGTACTCAAAATGTGTTCTATATTCTTCAGCTCGAATTGTAATACTGCCTGGAGCTGCTTTCTTTTTTATCAATTTGGTACTATCCGTTCCAGCGACGACATACAGAGGCTCTTCAAGTTCATCCACACAATGCGCAGCTGTCAGGACAATATCTGGCTCGATTAAGGCACCTCCGCAAAAGTATGTACCAGCTTTTTTCAGATAAACTTGGTAAGGTGCTTTGGTGATAGGAATAGGCTTGCCACCTCTAATTTCGCTCTTGCCATCTGTTCTGTTTTGAGTAATAACAAAACCATTTCCAAAACCTATAAGAATATTCCAAAATATAAAAATAAAACAGTTACAAAAACTTATTGGTTTTTCAAAAA
Organism: Telenomus remus; assembly: GCA_020615435.1. Taxonomy (NCBI): domain Eukaryota; kingdom Metazoa; phylum Arthropoda; class Insecta; order Hymenoptera; family Scelionidae; genus Telenomus; species Telenomus remus. The sequence continues at coordinate 15,230,030 of CM036336.1, read as the reverse complement.
ATGAATTTTGGATTAGATGGACAAGTATTGCTTACCTGCGATAGCCATCAGGCCTAACAGGATGAATTTTGAATAATCCATTTTGAAAATTCTGTAAGTAGTGAAAAATATAGACTAAATCAGATCAAAATCTGGTTCTACTTAAATAAGCTGAGCTCTGAGGAGGGATGTTCCTTAGTGTGGTGGAGGCACCATCGAAAAATTACTTTTTTTTTAATCACGTTTCAATATGTAATTAGAAAATCAGTAACTATTCATTTGTAAAAAGATAAGAATAAGTCTAATTAGTTTAAAAATTTGTTGTTTCACGCCGTTTGATTTTGATGTCTATTTAATTGTTAAAATGCGCGTTAAGAAATAATTTTTTTAGTCAGAGATAGATTATTTGGAATTTATTCGTCAATGATGGCGCTGATTAAACCATCATTTCATAATAAATTTTGTAATAATCTATCACATTTAGATAATAAGAACGAACGATAATTACCGTATCTAAACCGAAAAAGATCATTTTACACATAACTAAATGAGCCAATGACAGGTCAAAAACATTGCTTCGAATGTCTAAAATGCATTAACATGGAAGACACGTTTTCATGGTTGTAACTTGAACCGTATATTAGTAACTTGTTCTCATCATTTTGTATTAACATTTTTCTAAAGATAGTTCATTCATTCAAACGATTTCAAAGTACAAGATTTAAAAAAATGTTAAGTAATTTCAAAAATTCGTTAGTCACTACAACTTTTAGTCAGAATGTTTGAGAAACCTCGTCATTTTTATCCCACTTTCACATCTGAGGACGATCTAAGAAAAATTTGATTTTTTATACTTGCCAAGGGGTCTTAAATGACACACTCGATCAATATATCTAAAATTGTTAACATTTGTTCGAATCACCATCACTTCCCAAATCAGGTAATAAAATTGTATTTGTGTATTTGTTTATTTCATATTAACATATGTGCAATTTTTTTAATTCAATCATATGTTAACATTATTTCATTTGTACACAAACTAATTTCATATTTAATCCAGTCCAAGAGATAAAGCACATTGACGCCTGCCTGGCAATTATATTCTTTAAATGAACTAGTATGAATGCCAACTAATTGTCCCTTTGAATTTACCAAAGGACTTCCACTATCACCCTAAACGTAAAAATTAAAATGTTTTTAAATTATGACAATATTTTTAAAATAATTAGAGCATATATGATTACGAAAAAAATTCACCAACATTACGACTTGTATGTCCTAAAGGACTTTTGTGACAAATAAGCCCGTCGTAACTATCGATATCGAAAGATAAATAATCTTTGCAATTTACAACTTTTGGTCTGTAAGCTTTCAGGCAGGAGCTCATAGCAAACGAATTTCCGTTGATCATGCCGATCCCAGTTAGGAGTAATTCGTCATCCTCTTTTACGTCAACCGTTGCTATATTTATAGGGGATATACTTTTGGTCTGTGGAAAATCTTTCTCTAACTGCAAAATAATAGTATTAAAAAAACACATTTTTTTCTAAAATGTCTTGTCACAATTCGAAATTTAAAATTTTTGTTTCATCCAAAGTTCCTCAAGTATTTCAATATACCTTAATAATGGCAATATCGTGTTTTATAACGTCTTCGTCTGAGTCGGCGTCATTAAAATTTTCATTAATTACAATATATTCAGGTCGTAGTGTAACACTGCCTGGAGCTGTGGCTTCGTTATTTTGCAATTTGGTACTATCAGTTCCGGCGACGATGACAAGAGGTTCTTCAAGTTCATCCACACAATGCGCGGCTGTCAGGACAATGTTTGGCATGATCAAGACACCTCCGCAAACGTAATCACCACCTTCTTTCAGATAAACTTGGTAAGGTGCATCGTCGATACAAAAAGGCTCGCCACCTTCAACTTTGCTTTTGTCGTCTGTTCTGTTTTGGCTAATGACAAAACCATTCCCAGAACCTAAGAATGTCCCAAAATTAAATGTACAAATACCATTAAAAAACTTATTTCTTTTCCATAGAATGAATTTGTTAGATGGACAAATTTATTTACCTGCAATAACAATCAACCCGAACAGGATGAATTTCGGATAATCCATTATACAAATTTGCTCAATAGAGAAAGACGTACTAAATCAGATTAAAATCTGGTTTCTACTTAAATAAGCTGAGCTCTGAGTGGGGATCTTCATTAGTCAATTTTTTTTTCATAATTTTCATAACAAAATTACCTAACAGGTAGACCATCAACTTCACATTTTATTTCATATAAAAAAGTATCATTAAGTAATTACAAACTACTACTTAGCTCAAAACTATATTACGAACTTCAATTATTGCTTAAAGTACAATGTTGAACAAAATCCTTACCGTATAGTCAAACGCTTAATTGTGAAAGTTGAATAATATCGATGACAATTGTATGGAACAATAGATAAAAAACCGTATAACTCTTTTCATCGTAAATCTTTGTTTTAGTCAATATGAACGATCTAACTGCCTCTACATCTTAGAATACATATTATTTTACATCCATCTTTACTGATATTATAATGAGACTAGGTGCGACAATCTTCCATCTGTTTACCCGCGAAAAATAAATTTTGCTGATATGGAGGAACACCGCTCTGTTGTTGGATTTTTTCCTTTACAACTTCGATAGTGTCTGACGGTGTTACTAATATTTCTACCTTTTCGTAAAACTAATAAACTGCACTATAATTGTCATATACGCTTGTGTAAATAAAATCATCCGATACATTCAAGCTCATTGAAAAAGTTTTTCCCTGTTTGGTTTTAACCATAAGGATTTTATCGTAACTTTCCATCTCCTTGTTCACTCTGAAAACACAAAATATTTTATCTTATTGTAGTATTACTAATAACTTAACCTTTTTACATTCTATTTCAAAGAAAACTATATTGAATACCTCGCCTTGTTTTTAGGCTAATGAGGTGATGGTGTAGCTGCTGGTTTTTTAATTTGTGCACGTACAATTTCATCTAAATCTTCCAAATCTGAACCGAAATAGAAGCCGGAGCAAGAAACGACGATTAATTTCTTCATTGTTTTGAACAGCTGAAAAAATCGTATGTTATTTTTTTCAAAATATTTACTGTAAATGTGGTAGATGAACAAATACATTTATAAAACAAACAAATTTAAACAAAGAAATTACTTATTTCTGTTAAGTTGATCCCTCTTCGACCAAGCTGACGTTATGTCATTTCGTTTATTTAAAATGGTAGTAATTGTAGTGATAACAGTGCTGCCAAGACAGTGAAAAAATAATATGAGGAATGTGATTTTAATTTTTTTCAAACAGAAGAATTATGTTTTGAACAGTTTTGAATTGTTTCAACGCACCTTAAATATTTTTCGTTAAACAAAAGAAAGTCTTTAAAACATGTTAAGTAATAAATTAATTAATCAACTAATTTTCAAAAAATGGTCATTTGGCGCCATCAGTTTCAATGTTGATAACACCGTTTTCTTCCATACCATTGTCAGTGTTGCAATGTTGGTATACCGTTTTTCTCAAAGTGTGTTGCACAGTGTTGCAGAAGGTGTGTGTGGTTGTGTCTGCCTATATTTTATCAACGTGTTAAATTAACAAACTCAAAAATGCAGATTCCATCAGTATTTTTTATGGACGGAACGACCGAAGAACAGGTAAAATTTCATCATTAAACTTATCTAACACTATTTTGATATTATCGATACAATATTTACATCAACCACATATGTCAACCGCTATCAGTATTTGGAGGTTATAAAGCATGTTAGGATCTCTGTCAGGATAACGAAACATGTAAAGTTGTCTATAAAAATGGTCCTTATTACAGGTGCAAGAATTACGAAGTTACTTCCGAAGTCTTGGAGCTGAGATCAGCGAGGAAAAATCACCAAAGGGAATCGAAGATGATCTTCATAAAATTATCGGTGTTTGCGACGCCTGCTTTAAGGAAGGCAATGAAGCTGAAATTGGAATGATTCTTAGTGATATCGTTTCGATTATGATCATTGTAAATTTCTTTTCCTGTGAATTTGTTGTCGTCAATTGAATTACTATTTGTTTATTTATTATATATTTATTTCGCAGGTTGTGCCAACTGAACGTGCCGAAAATTTGATTCTCGCTTTTTGTGAAAAGTTGACCAAAGCTCCAGGATATAAACTTGGTCTCGTCTGTCTTAATGCGTCAGTAGAATCATAATATTTAAACTGTAATTCTCATCTAAATTAATTAAGTAATTAAACTATTATTTCTTTTTCAGTTTGTGGTTGCTCTTCCAGTCTCTTCCTGAAGAGTCGCCGATGAGATATCATGTTTACTATCATGCTGTTCAGATCGCCCGGAATGTAGATCAAGTAAAAGCAGTTTATAGTGGAGTTGATCAGCTGAAACAACAATTTGCTCCGTGTCCTCCGTCCAACGAACAGATGCAAAAACTGCTTCGTTTGTTGCACGAAGTTTTGCAAACTTGCAAACAAGGGTACTAATCTTACTAAACCTTACGATAACAAAAACTTGAAATGAAAACTTGACTTTGAAATAATGCGAAAATGTTTTTTAAAAATTTGATCGTTAATCAAAAATACAATGTTTAGAGAGCAAGCAGCAGCAGTTATGGTTGAACTTCTTGGCACGTACACATCAGAAAACGCTTCTGCAGCCAGAGAAGACGCTCATAGTTGCATCTTAGCGGCGTTGGCTGACCCAAACACTTTTCTGCTAGATCCGTTACTTGCTTTAAAACCTGTGAGGTTTTTGGAAGGCGCAAACATTCATGACCTTCTGTTAATCTTCGTCCAGGAAAAACTGCCAGCTTATTTGAGGTTCTATGAGGATCATCGAGAATTCGTTGAACATACTCTTCGTAATAATTCTTGATTTTCTCATTCAATTATTTATTTATTATTAAATTGAAATATAAAATTCACCAAACCCATTTTTTAGGTTTGAACCACGAACAAAATATGAAAAAGATGAGGCTGCTGACTTTCATGCAGCTGGCTGAGACCCATCCAGAGATGTCATTCCAGATGATCCAGTCGGAATTACAGATTGAGGAGGAGGAAGTTGAAAGTTTCATAATTGATGGTAAAGTTTATTTCTTTTCCAATTCGAAATTAAGTTTATTTTTGTTAAATACTGTTCATTTATGAAACAATATTGAACTTTGTGAATAAAAATATATTTGAATTGCAGTTTTGAAGACGAAACTTGTACGAGCACGTATGGATCAAGCGAACAAGAAAGTGTTAATCTCGAGTACGATGCATCGAACTTTTGGAAAACCACAATGGCAACAACTCCGAGAGTTGTTGGTTGCCTGGAAGTCGAACCTTTCCCAAGTCCAAGACGGCATGAAGTCCGTCGCTGCAGCTCAAATTGACGCCGCTAAAGCTAAAGCCGCAAGCGCTCATTAAATTAATTGCATTTGATTTAATTCAAGAAAAAGCCAGAAACCGTTTTATCAAATCCAATATCTTCTTTGTATGTAACAAAATTTTTTTCTCCAATATTCAACGAGAAAAAGTTCACCGAAACATTGTATTTCCTTTTGCATGATTTGTTTGTAAAATCAACATTCGTGCCGGACATTTGTACATGTAAAATTTTTATATTAAACCAAATTGGATACTGATTGCATAGTATTTTATTTAAACAATACCTCAGGTTCTAATTTTCCATTTTATTTGCCAAATTTTGTCAGAAGATCAGAAAAACTACTGTTAACATTTATTATTTGGAAGGAAGTATATTTTGTTTACTTTATTTTAAGGGAATAAACATGTTTCTTTAGAATGACAACAATACCACTAGCGCCACCAGTGATCGTAGCGGTAATGAATTAAACGAAAATGAATCGCAAACCGCCGAGGAGGAGTAGAAAAAAATTGACGGATCGACGCGGCGCATGTGCGACAAATGTTTTGGTGGGCTCAGAGGGAGGTGTGATGTGTAACGGATCATAAAACCATAACCTCGATATCGTCGAGGCACGTTCATTTTTGCGCGAGTGACATGATATTGGAACTATTTTGTATGATTAATTAGCCATGAATTACATGTCGGAGAGCACTATGAACTCGACGTTTGTCAAAGATAATGCACAACTGAAAGATGGCATCGCTCCTATCGACGATGCAGATTTCATTGACGTAGACGCAATGAATCTCAGCGACCCTGATAACTGGTGAGTTTTTGTTTCTTCATCCTGTCAAAATAAAACCTTGAACATTTGCACTTTGTTTGTGAAGTTGAAGGTGTTCCATTTCGATATTCCTGCTCGACAATGGTCGTTTATAAAGTCAGTGTCATCTTGTATGACATTTTGCCTGCATACAAGATGAGGCTCGTGGGTGAGAGGCTGGTTGTATTAGTTAGCTTGTGTTTCATGACATGATTCAGACACGAGCAATCTGTTGAATATTCGTTCTCTCTCTTTCTTGCTTCCTCTCTCTATCTCTTTTTATCTTTCCCACATATTTGTTTGTCGGACACAAATAGAAAAAAAAACAACAACTTTTGTTTTAAGCTGATTGAAATTGAGATGTTGATGAGAACTCAAAAATGTTTGTGGTTTCAGGTTGAGCGAAGGTAATCAGGCTTGTGCAAATACACGTCTTCCTACCTCTATCAATTGCCATCTCGAAGCTCAAGAATTGTATTCATTGAAAGGTATAACTGTTTTCTCGTACATGACATTTTGTCTTTTTTTATACCTCTTGTGTAAGGATGGGTGAAATATTGTACGTAAAAAAATATATATTTCAAAGTTTAAAATCAGACGAAGATAATGTTGCGCATTTTTGCATATTGTTGCAACGATGATACTACAGTTATTGTATCCGGCAAGGTTACGCATAATTGGAGTAATGAAATCCGTTATAATTTTTAATTTTTGCAGTAATATGATTTCTCTTAATAGTAATATTTTGAAAATGTTCGAGTTATTATTTGAGAGAAAATCTATCAGAAAAAAAGTATCTATCTAATCTATCAGAAAAAGTTGAAATAAGAATTAAATAGTTTGTTTTGAATGTTTTGCAAATTATATGAAACTTTTTAAACTGAGTCATCAAATTATTTCAATTTTAGGTAATCGCAAATCTATAGACACGAGAACGTACACTAGAGCGAAGCGACGTATGAGCAGGCCAAGTTTTGAGAGTATTTTAAACAATTCTACAGATTCATCAAAGACTGATAACCCTGTAAGTAAAAAAAAAACAACAAAATTAAATAACAAAAATTGTTCAAAAAATAGCAAAACATCATAAACAATGAGAATTGTCACAAAAATTTTAACGACTTTTGCAATTTGAGAAATCGAGTGTTTGCAATTATTGAAACATACTGATAGTTTTTGAATCATTTGACATCGTCTAAAAATATCTAACTTCATGTTTTTCCTTTCCTGTATTAAAACATGATTCATTTTTTGCAAAAAGAAACTTTTTCATTCAAAACTGCACAATTTACTTGTATGGTTGAATTTAACTTTTTTAACGTATTTTGTCTTCAGAGATACCAAAAACATTCGAATAACAAAATTTTTGACTTTTTGAGATTTATTTTAGAACTTTTTTTCAATGCATTTGTCTGACTTAGTATTTTTAAGCAGCCTCCAACTCAATCCCTTTTTGTTTATTTCCAAGATGTTCATTGCGATTATGTTCTACAAGTTAAAAGCGTCTATTTTCTTTTCCAGCTTGCATTTAAAATAAGGGAACACCAAGATGAAGAATGTACGATCCCGCACATGTTGCGACCGAGCCTGAAAACCTACGTGAACCACACATCTGGTCCGGAGAGCATGGAAAACTTTTTAAACGTCGCTCAATCAAAAGTTGGCGACTCACTGATGAACATGTCGGAGCCAAGTTTTAGTTACGATCTGATGAACGAATCTCAACCGTCACTACTTTATACGTCCCTGTCGACGACAATGACACGAGAAGATCACACCAGCATCACCACAGACATCTTAACCAACTCGATGATGCAGTCAAGCATGTTCGACGACGTGAAAGACGTCTCCTCACCTTTCTTCCAAGATAACCTCAACAGCACCATAGTCAAGAACAAAAACTCAACCACTGACGATCTCGAATTTGGCCTTGACGACGTCTCGTTATCAGATCTTCCCAACGACGTGACCGTCACCATGAACGCAACATTTGACTGCGTCGAACAAACAAATCCAGACGTCGACAAAAGTTCCACGTCATCAGAAAATGACGTTCAAAACAACACCTACTCAAAAACCATGATCGCAAACAATTCGTCATTACCTATTAACGAAGCAGAGTCGCCCAGAAGGACGACGTTTTTGGTTCGAAATGACACGTTCAATGCGTCACCAAAGCTGAACAAAACGTTCGAAGGTGTCAAGCCGGTTTTCAACTCGACGTTTCAGCTTGAAGAGGAACCAGAAAATAATCTGAACAAAACGTTCGAAGCAAACAGTTCACCTAATCCGAACTATACTTACAATACCATCACCAAATCTCCGGCGAGGAAAGTTATAAACTCCACGTTTGATTGTAAATCGGAGATGGAAGTGCCGAAACCAAAATCACTTATGTCTCTGAGACAGGAACTGTTGAAGGAGGCACGTAGGGAGCCCGAATTCGATGCAAATTCTCAAAAGGAAAATTTTGAAAGACAAATGAACGTGACTTTTGATCATCAGAAGAATAACGATATTCAAAGGTCGCCAAGGCATAGCAAATTGGGAGAGAAAAATTGCTTGGACAGGAAACTGACGTTTACAGTCAAAAACAACAACACGTTCACGAAAGACGATGCTCCAGATTTGAATGCGACTTTTCAAAAACCGGTTGAGAAATTGCCAGTCAGACGGATTCAGAGACGACTTGCCGCTCCAGGCATGTACTCAAAGGCTCCGGGACTGCAGAAGTCGAATCCGAATTTAATTTCTGGGTCGAGCGAAAACGTGAGCCGGTTGAGTTTAATAAAATTTCCTCGAGGGTCACAGCCGAATATCGCTGCTAAGGATGTTACTTATAATATGTCTGAGTTTAGTCTCGCTGGAGCTACTAGTGGATCGACTGAGAGTATTGGAAGCACCCAGAGCGCGCACAGTGCACCGGATTTTGATGATAGATTGAGTAACTGCTCGGAGAATAGCAGTCGGGGTTCTTACACTATCAGGAGGATGGACAGCGATCAGTTGCATAAAATTGCTCAGATGCAGGAACAAAGTAAACACTTTTTCAAATATAAAATTTTATAACAAGGGGTTGCTCACTTTTAAAGCCTTTTCACTTGGTTATAAAATACTTTAAAGAACTTTTGACATAATTAAAATATCTCTTAAATTGAAATACTTCGAAGTATTGCAAATTTTGTAATTTCAAGAATGTCAATCAATAAATTTAGTACTTTGAAAAACCCCTATTGAAATACTTATAGGGTTCTAGGTTTAAAATTCCAAAATGCTAATTATGCCAATACATAATTTTTACACTTAGAGCATTAAATGTTATCGTTTTATTTAACAATTATTGACGATTAAAACTCTAATTTGAATTCTTTAATGAAATGCTGACGTCTAATATGATTTGTTTCCTTAGGTTTATCAACTCCATATGACTCAACTCCGTATGAATCAACTCCGAAGCCGCTGAAATTTGAAGAAAAGTTTCATTACGAAGATTTGCCATCACCAATAGCGAAAACAGAACAGGACAGAGTGGAAAGAGGACCGATAAGAAAAGTACCGAAACCAGATTTTGACACGAGCTCTCCAACTGATCATCATCATGGTTTGTTAATAAACGATTCTTCTGATCTAATTGTAAATGTTGTATTCTTACCTGTTTTTTTTTAATTGTTATTATAGAATCAGCTGGGAAAATTAGTGCTCATCTGGCAAATCAACAGTTCATGAATACGACAGTGACAAAAGTTCAGGTAACAATAAAAAATGTGAAAAATCAATTTCCAATTTATTTCATGTATAACGTTTTGTATGATAAAAATTTTTTTCCAGTCACCTACGAAACAGCAATCGAAACTTGCCCCTCCTATGGAAGTGAAATCAAAGTTACGCCAGCCGACGAATTTCAACCGACCGGTGAGTGCGGCAAGTGGGATTCCCCGACCGATGTCACGCATTCCAGGTCCAAAATCAACGCGCCCAAAGACTGCTCAAAACAATGTGAAAAAATGATACTGATTGGAAAGCAATGTTCAATGGTTTTTATAAAATCGAAATGCGATTCATCCCAAACAGAACTATTGTTAAAACTACGCAATTGTACAGACGAACAATAACTTCAATTTTTATACCCAACGCGATTGGAACCGCGAATTTGCTATTTATTATTACCATTATTATTACAACTTAGACGGTAAGCGTTGATTCATGATTGCTCTCAATGTTTTAAATAAATTATTTGTTTTCTCGTTTTTGTCAAATGTTGAACATTCTTTTTTGTATAGAAAAACAATAATGATGGATCGGTATAACTGAGTAGAGTACAAAGACATTCTGGAAATTTCTAAAATAATGCAATATTTTTTCATAAGCAATCATTATGGACAATCAAAAAATTTGAGATATAGGAACGTAGTTTGGTTATACCCATTCATTCCTTTTTTTTGTAATCATGATAATCAAAGATGTAATCAAGTTGCGCTTGTTGTAAAGATGAGAAACAAATTTTTCTTGTAACGTATTTTTGTAAACTGTTATCAATTGCATACATATCAATATAAATCTTCTATGCTTCAGAGAATTATTCTATTATAAATGAAATATTGAAAAAAAGAGAAAATGTAACGCGCTATTTTAACACGCGGTTCTCGCTGCCGAAATTTACGATTCATATTTATACTTGTAATATATTGTTTTCATATTTTAATAAAAAAATCGAAAAAAACATCCATTCTTGTATCTTTAAACTATTTGGCTTGTGAAGCGATGTTCTGATTGTTTGCAACGGAAAATTTATAATGTTCGCTTTTGTCTCGCGTAGATTGTCTTGCGACGAATAATAAATGTTAACAAATTGAAAGACTGGGATCGCAAAGTGAATTTACAATAAAATTTTTAATATTTTTCGACGCTTGTTGTTATTTGTTGAATCATTCCAGTTTGATAGTTCCAATTTTTGTTAACTCAAAAGGTATTAGAATTACAAAACATGTGTTTTATGTACTTCAATTTATTTAGCAATTGAGTGAAAAGTTGTCGAATAACAGACAGCTTCATAAATAGAAAGAAATACATCACTTTTTTCATATAAAGAACATTTATATTCGTTTTCTCATGTCAAATATAAACGATTAAATTGAATCCAATCCAAGCATCGTATGTTAACAAAATATTTGACGCTCGCGTAACTAAAAACTAGGTAAATAACAGAAGTCAATGTTAATAGTACGCTAATTATAATCAAACTAGATCCCTGCGATGCTACTCTCTAAGCGGACAAATTTTATTTTTATTTTCTTACAAGTTGTTTTTTGTGATTTGAAATTTATAAAATCGTTTGATTGAGAGTAACATTTCAGGCAACAAAAATGAACTACGCAAAGCGCCTTTAAATCTTTGACAAACTCAACGACTATGCGAGTTAATTTATTTTCTTTTTGTTGTTTAAATCCAACATAATGATTTTTTTCTTCAAACTATAACTTTGTTTCGCACAATTTAATAACCGGTCCATTTAATATAGCTTACACTTTTGTTTCGTACCTATGATGATGATGATATAAAACTGATGAAGTGACGTTTACAATTTCGTGCAAAAATTCGTGGCGAATCAAGGCACGAAAGTGTGACTTCACAATTCATGGTTTGGTTTTATTCGTACGCACATAAGAACGTATTATTTTACAAATTCCCATTGATTGAACGTCAATATAGTTGATTATGAGTTTTCACATGGGAAGAAAAGAAGAGAGAGAAAACTTCTTATTATGAGAAACATTGATGATGAATGAGTTTGAGTTCAGTTGGAGAATAAGAATTTGTATAATAATTTTCACTACTTATTAGTTTATATATTACATTTTATAGGCCCTAACAATATAAACTGTAATTTAGGCGAACGGATTTTTGTTGTCAACATCGAATCTTATGCTTACAATTTAAATTTTTGTTTTTATAATATTTGTTTTTTTGTACTTAAAATTGTAAATAGCCCTTGAATGCAAAGTATTCGATTGATTATTCATTTATTATCAATTAGATCTTGCTTACAATGAAAACGCTAATAAAATGCCAAAAACTTACGAGTTATCGCTGTAGAAAATTCACATGATATACGATTTTGTTTCACACCTTTAAGAATAAGTCAGATTTGCTCTCGGCCCAAGGGAAATCTTATTTATTGTACAAATTTAGCAAATTGTATAATAAAATATTTTCAAAAGTGCATTACAATGTTCGAACGCAGTTGAAAATAGTATCTTTTGCATTAGTTTTTTTTTGCAAAACGATCGACAAAACTCAAGTACTTGCATTTTAGTTGTCGCAATATTATTGTTAATTCGTCCCCTCGGCATTTTATCTGAAATGAAACAAAGAAAAAACAAGCAAAGTTACAATAAGTTAACACGAATCATTTTTTTAAACGCGAAGAAAATGCTGGCATTTCAAAACCATAATTTAACATCATAGAGGCTTCTAAAACAAACATTAAAGGGTACAAATTTAAATAGATATAAACTTTACAATGATTGCACTAGTTCCTTATCACTAAACTACGACGAAAATGATCCGAAACAAAACAACTAGGACGTACAAAAAATTATCACTGGTATTATTATTTTTTAGTGAAAAATATCATCTGTTCGTTTTTTGCAAAGACCATCTCAAAGATTGGTTGGTTCCTCGTGGAACTGCAAATTTCGCATTTTCATTTCAAATCTAATAACTAGTAAAAACTGATTCTCAATATAATCAACCATTCAATTAATGACAATAATCTTAAATATCTCGTCAACTAATTTATATCATTTTTCAAAATCAATCCGCCTGCGTAATGCTCGCAATTAGCAAATGTGAAAATATAGTTTTCCATTTGTCCTGGCTAAAAAAATTTTTTTTTTCGAGGTCAAGCAAACATTATCAACAATTCTCAATTGGCCAAGCTCCCAAAACTTATTTGCACATTACCAAATAAAATTTTACAAAAGCTATTTCCATAATACGTAGCTGTTTCTTCTCATTTTTCTCAAACGAAGAAAAATATTAAGTACGAGCCATAAGTTGCACTTATAAATTTGAATCGAAACAAAAAATGTTTTATTTACTAACAAAATGAAAATGGATTCAGATCGAACATGGTACGATATTATTCCTTTCACCCGTGCTTGATTGAAAGTGCATGATTACCCATCCCATCGGTTTACTTTGACTCTAATCGCTGTAACAATTAACTCCAAATCGACTTCGAAGTTTCTTAGTCGAAGATTAGCACGGGTGTACCTGAGACAGAGTGAAGGAGCAGGTCCATTAGTAATGAAATAGCATACCCGCGGATGAGCCTGGTTTATTTATAACTGTGCTGTGATTGTAATACCTTGAACGGATCTCTTAATGAGGATCAACTACTGATAATAATAACAGTTACTTGAGCCGCTGAGTTACGTTAGCCAATGCAACGGCAAAAGCTTGTATAGCGCTAAACGGATATTGAAAGTCCAAAGTGTAAGCATTGCCATCGATCCTTCCGAATTGCATGACCTGGCGTGAAAAACAAGTGAAGAGGAAAAATAAAATCGAGTTAGTTTTCAACTTGTCGACTATTCTCACAACCACTGACAACAAACATTCCAACTCACCTGTTTTCCATTGAATTCGATCTGAAAATTCTTCGCGCTCTCCTGGGTGACTCGCCCACCAAAGTCCAACTGATAAACTTGACTGGTATCATTCCACATAGGGGCTTTGTTGTGCATAAGAATTTCTCGTCTGCGTACCGAGTCGGTTTTTTGATTCAACGATCGATTTTTCAACTGAAAGCAAATTGGCAAACAAACGTTGAAAGACAAAGTGAAACATGAATAGAAAAGGATTGAAACAAATAAATAAATAATGAAGTTTCGTGCAGCTGACCTTTTGTCGGACTTGAGCTTTCTGAAAGGTTTCCAAGTTTCGATAACTGCTGCTAGAAGGCTCCTCCTGCAGTAATCCCTCGTCGTCCGAACTTTCGGTTTTATTCTTTCGCGACTTACGGTTCAACAATGGACTCAGCAGCAGCTTCCGTCGGATCGGAGATGCGGATGCTGGTCGCTTTTCTTTCTTCGATGGAGCTGGACTACTTGGCGAACTTCTTGGCAGTCTTAAGAACGGTCTTCTACAATGGAAACACATTTTCTTTGTTATTTCAAACTCACAAAAACGTGATGCATTTTTTAGACATGTGAAGTGAACAGCTTTGCCCTCACAAATTGCTCAAAAATTTAACTCCAATTTTTCTACAATAAAACTTCCAATATCAGATTTGAGTTGAAAAATCATACCTCGATGTGGGTCGGGGAGACGGAGGCGGTAGCGAGTGACTATCTTCAAAATCGCGCAACCGAGCCACCAATCCATCCAACGACGAATTCACCGACACACTTGGACTAGATTCCCTACAACCAAAACAATTTTACCCTCTCATTCAGCCCCAACACTTGTGCCCCCAAAACCCAAGTACCCACCTGACAGAAGCAACCGGAAACGTTGCTTTCGAAGCAACAATCACCTTCTTCTCTACAACCTTCTTCTCCTCAACTTTGACTTCGACATTTTTCTTCTGACTGACTTGCTCCACAACGATTCGTTCCATGCTCGGGAAAATGTCACTCGAATCCAAACTCTTGGACTTTCCACAGTTGTTCAACTTGGGTTTCACCGACTGGACCGACTGTTCAATATCCGACCTCTCCTTCAAAAGTTTCTTTTTCCTCTTCGTCTTCCTGGACACCAAAACCAGCCTCTTATTAGGAGCGTCCTTCCTAAGCATCCTCAGCGCAACATCGCAAGGAACCATCTGGGTATCAACGGTATCCAAGTACCCAACGCTGCAACTCCTAACAATCGAATCAGCAGCAGTCGAACAGAGTGGACTGATACTCATCACCGTGGGGGTCTTTCGGATCAAACTCGGCCCACTTTCCTGATCCTTTTCCTCCTCGTCGATAAACTCGAGATCGTCCGATTTGAGTAGTTTCGGACAGTGGCACTCGCTGGCACTGTCGTTCAGACGGTAAGAACACTTTGGTGATCTGGGTATGTTGCTCACGCTGCTCTTCAAGTACGGACCACATCCGTCGCTGGAACTTCCGCTGTTCAAGTTGTTCTTCGAGTTGATACGATGACACAAACTCGAACAGTAGTTATAACTCGAATAGTCGGGCTTGTTCAAATAGGCCGGATTGTTGTTGAAGGTGTGGTAACCGGAATTCTGATTGCGCCCATTCTGGATACAGGTGGCTATTATGCTGTTACTCAAATTCGTCTTCTCGTCAGTCGTGGTTGGTGTTGTGTTCAGTTTGTTGTTCTCAAACTCTTTTTTCGAGTTCGACTGGTCTGACAAGACACTCTTCATTCGCTGGATGTTGTTGTAATCGTTGTTGGAATTGGTTGCGATGAGCGTCTGGGTCGGAGCGACCGCGTTTTTCGGCGACTGCAAGGCTGGCACGTCGCAACATCTCGCACCGTTGTGTCGCGTCGGTAAGCGCCCGTTTATCCTGATATCGCTTAGGTAATTGTGGTGGTCGTCGCGGTTCACGAACGAGAACTCCATCTCTCTTCTGCTGTTTGCGTTGTACTCGATCGTCGCGTTTGTCACTGGATAGAACTCGTCTTCGTAGCTCTCCGCCCGGGCCAAAGCGGCCACGAGGTTCTCGCCGTCGAACCTGAACTGACTCACTTGGGACTTGGGTCGATTCGTTGTCACTTGGATTGCACGAGGACTCATAGGTGCTATTGGCGGCGATTCACTGTCTGTCGAACACTGCGCTTCTTGAAACGTTTCCTCTTCGTCCTCGGAAAAAAGGTTTGGATTGAAGGAAGGATCTGGACCTGAAAACAACACTTTTTTCAAATCTTCAACGTAATTGTAAATACTTGAATTAATTTCATTTACAAATATTTTATAAGACTTCGATAATCGTAACACCTCCAAAAGAATTTTAAAAATGTTGGAGCAATCAAAGTTCCTTTGAGAATCAATGATTCGGATTGATCACACGAAACAAATTAACAGAAAAGTTTTTCAACTCTCATAATTTCCAAGACTTCAAAGTATTTCAACTCAAAAAGTTTTGCGAAAATATTTCAAAAGCACATCGAAGCATCTGGACTTGGACTTAGATAGTATTTCAAGTACCAGAACTTATTTCATTGAAGTCGTCCTGCAAGCCTTACAAAAGACTTCAATTTTGCAAGTCATCGAGCGACTCCTTAGTCACAATTTACTCACCAGCAGGTAGATCGTCTCTGAGCTCGGTTATTACAAGGGACATCTGCCTGGGCTGCATGTGCAGCAACGAAGTTCTGTAGGTGACTTCGCCCAAGTTCGCTGGGATACAATCGGCCACACCGTGAATTTTGAACTTCGTGCCCCAAATGTTGGAAGTTACTTCGACTAATTTTGCGTTCTGTAACAAAATCCACATTGAATAAAATCCACAAAAATGACAAAAAAAAATGATAAAAACGTAGATGTTTTTTCTTACTTCTGGCAGGGTATCAACGTATGCAAGGTCATCGTTTTCTTCGTTGTACTTGTCGTCGCGTCTTCTTCGGCTCTTGCGCTTGTTCATTCGAGGCGATCCGCACAACTCGGCCGTGCTTTTTTCGTTATCGGAGCAGTCGCTGAAGGACGGATATTGAGACGTATAATCCGGCACGTTGAGAGTGTCTGTATTCTGGGGATCGAAAATTACAAACTCGGGACGAATTTTGCTTGTTCTTCTACCCTTTAGGAGCGGTACGAGACCGCCCAAATATTCTAAGTATAAAGTGTAACATGGCGCGGGCTCGCCAGCATGCCGCAACATTGTGCAGTGTAGACGACCACTTCCTGGCGGCGGCCTTGACACGAAACGTCGAAGATCACGCGGTTCAGGCACGCAGCACCTTTAATTTGTTGAAAATAATGAAATTAAGGTGTTCTTACAATTTTTTACAACTTTTTTTTATTTATAATGTTAGACAACATTTTACGTACCGAATGGTGTTGGCGAAAAGCGCAGCAACGAGTGCTCTCAGTCTTGGTGGTAGAGGAAGTTGTTGTACACTACTTTCTTTTGTTAAAGCTTGTCTTACTGCTAGCCTGGACAGTAGCTGCAACGAGCCAACTCGTCTGAAACATAAAAACAAATTTACATTCATTTAGATTTCTTGACTTTCTTTACTGGTTGGTAAATTCATTAGAGCCACGATGATTTGCAAATCTTATCCGTTTTTGTAAAATGTCATTAGTCAATTTGAACTGATTTATTTTTGTAAAAAGCAGCATTACCAACTTTTTCTCTTTTTCTTGCTCACTTTTTTAGTTGGAAGAAATTAGGTTGGTTAAATGTTTAAAGCGGTGGCAGAGCCTACAGTATGGTTTTGAATTCAAGCAAAAGTAAAGCAACAAAAGATAATTAAGTTGAGAAAACAAATTTGAACCGTGCGAAAAACAAAGTTTCCGTCAATGTTGTTTCCAACAATTTTGCAACGAAATCAAAAAGTCCTTCGTAGAATCACGAATGAATAATTTATGTAGCCGAGGTAAACTCAAATAATCCGACGTCGCAAGTAACATTTTTTTCTCCAAGTAGAAATGAATATATAAATGTAATACATCACCTGGAAACCCAGGCAGCGTGAACTCGCGTTCCAGTTGCGACGAACAACCTCCTGTCGTTATGTCCCCAAGTCAATGCCGAAACTGGACTCTGCAAATTATTTCAAACACTGTCATTATCAGTCCGCAATTTTGCTCAAAACATTCGTGCGATTTACTTTCCAGAAAATACGAAATCAAAAAATCACAATTTGCATTCAATTTGGAAAGTGCACAAGTTTATTCAAGCAAATGGGTTCTTTCGAATGAGATTACCAGACCGATTGCACTTGGTAGTTCGTACCTGAGTATAAGGTATCGGAGTTGTATAAATCAATGTGCCAGAATCCGAATAAAATTTCAACAAGTTTGTGTACTCTTGCGAGTAGTTTTGAAAAAAGAGGTCGGGCACTTTGATGCCGGCGGTCGCAAGCAGTTTCCTCGAGTTGCTCCATTCGGCGTGCAGCGGAGCTTTCAAATTCGTCTTTATGTTGATTGGCGATACGTCGTCGAACGAACGCAACATCACGATGTTGCCGTCGGCCAGGCAAACAGCCAGCACGTAGCTCCTCTCGTCTGAAGCAACAGAAAAAAAACTCTTTTATGTATCTACCAAATAAGACATACATCTACCAAATAATTTTGAAAACACAATTTTGCAGCAGCTCTTGGAGTTTGCTTTTAGTTGAATTACCGGTGACCTCGTCATCGCCCTCTTCCATCTTGAACTTTTCTGCACTCCACGCCATTGATGTGACACCGGCGCTCAGTTGCACCTCTGAAACCATTGCCCCGTGCACGTCCATCACAATCAACTGTCCAGCTGTTGTTCCAAAGTACACCTGCAAAATAAAAATTACGGTTTTCAATTTTTTAACTCTTTCCCCATTTTTAACCCATTTTGAGCCTACCAAAGTAGCTTTGGGAGGAAAAGGGTTAAAATGTAAAATGATAATTTAGATCTTTCTTGTAAAAATGTTTCAAAAAATAGTAAATGTTATATTTTCAAATTTCATAAATATGGAGAGGTTTCTCAAAAGAAATCTGTTTACAGTCCTAGCAGAGATAACTATAAAAAGTAAAACTGTAAAAATGAACTTATGAAAAGGTAGGTCGAAATCTTAAAATGTTGAATGTCAATTGGATGTATTTTGAAATGAAACTATTTTGTTCAAACTAACTTGTTGATCATCTGGAGTCCATATACCGCAGGTTATTATTGCTTTGTCATTGAGCATAGAAGACCAATATCTCTGTCCTGCGACACTGCCCACAAGTACAAAACCGTCCTAAAAGCAGTGAATCGTGTAAAAATAAAACATCATTACAATTTGTTCAAATAAAATATTATAAAAGTGGGTCGAAAATAAACGATTGATTACTCTGTAACAAATGAGAGCCATTCGACCATCATGTGACCAGGAGAAGTGCGTCACAGGAGTGCTTCTGTCGTTAATTAATTCTATACTCCATTTTCCTTCGTACTTTATCCAAACGAAGATCACGCCCGAACTGTCGCAGGAGGCAAGCTTTTGATATGGCTCGTTCCATTTTACGAGAATCACCTGTGTATGACAAAAGATTTGCATTATACAGAGACAATAAATGCACAACTCTATTTCTATAAGTGGTACTAGCTCGATGAACAAAATTATACAAAAAGCTGCCTGATATTCATGGACACGAAACAGACAGGCAAATAAAACAAAAGGACATTTCAGTTTGTTATTTTTCTCTAGCTTATGCTTGGACGAGAGCAATTTCATTTATGGAAATTGATAGAATCGTTATTGTTTCCTGATTGGATCACAGGGGATTGAATCCTAGGTTTATTTTTTCGCTGGTATACAATTTGTCTCGACATTTTCATGCGGTGTTGACAGCAAGATGAAACGCTCTTTTATATTTTAGCAAGCAAAAAACGTTTCAGCATCACATAAATATGCTATATTGATATAGAGTTATTTATTGAACATCATTTTTTGCAACATCTAACCCTTTGAAAAAACTCTTTGATTGTTATTATTTTGTATCTTGTTTTTTTTTTTCAATCAAAATGTAGCCCTTTGAAACAAAATTTTATTTTGATTTTTTTTCATCTTGTTTCATTCCCAACTGAAGGATCGAAATCGTTGTTTGGTAATTTAGAACGTCGTGTATTTTTGGATACGACGGATTAATATGTTAGCTGGACGGAAAATGTCAAAGAACAATAATATCACGTCATATTTTAATCCATCAAATGAAAGATGATTTCCATTTCGTCGATGGAAATATGTTTTTTCAACGGTAATAATTTTTGTTTGGCATGAAAAAATTGGAAAAAGTCATTTGGATGAAGAAAAATGGGGTGACGACGACAAAGTTTACGGTTGTTATGTATTCAAAACTGGGGGATGAAGTTTTTACGAATGTCTTCCAAGATGAAATAGCCTAAACATTGTGTCATAAGAAATAAGAATTGAGAGCCTCTGTTCTAGGCAGCGTTACATGCCAGATCGATAACTCGTGCTACCCTTAAATACGGAAACGTCAACCTATGTGAACGCAGCAGCAAACGTGCGCTCAAGTTTAATAAGAATCATCAAAAGGGTGGCAAAGACTTTTATGAGAAAAAATTTTGTTTAATGAAACACAGCGCTGAATGACAAAATACAATGGCTGGATTGCAGGGTTGCAATGTGAAAAATTGAACGTAACATTTTACAAAAAGTTAATTTTATACAAATTTAATTATTCGTATTTGTTTGGTATTAAAAATAGATTGAAAAAAAAAGTTGAAAAGTGAAATTGGATACGAGATGGAAACTATGATAAGAAACCACTCTGTTACTTTCCTCGAGCAAGAAATCAATGTTGATAAATTATGATATTCGGAAATGAATTTTCAGACATTGATTACTTTTGCAGTTTTATGCATTTTTCGACCGATATATTGGAAACGACTAAAAATGAAACTCGCATTCAGGTATGGACGCAAATGTAGGCTTTTACAATAACGGCGTTCGAGTTAATTTTTAATCCGTTTGTTATTCATGAAAGTTTGATATTGAACATGTAAAACGAGCCTTTTATGAAGTCACATCAATGGATGTAAGAAATTGATTGGTTCTTGTCGTCTTTGAAACCTTTTTTCAAATTTAATATCACGTTACAATGATTGAATTTGTCATTTTTTTGTTTGAATAAGCGAGGAAGGATTTTTATTTGGGTCGCTCAAGTGACCTGAATCAATCAATTATAAAATGCGGCTAAACTTCAAGACATTTTGACTGTCAGTTTCGGTTTACATCTCTTTGCCATCGTTTAAAAGCGTCTTTCAATTATCTCCCATTTTTTCCTATATTTTTCATCGACTCGTTCACTTCCAGTAAAAAGAGTAATAAAATAAAAAATGAGAAAATTATGTTTTGCCTTTTCAGTCGAGTTCAAAGAACATTAATTGATTGTATCAAAGCGTGTCTTTGTGCAACAATCTGCTTTCGACTTTATTTTCAAAATAATTTTCAAAGTTTCTGCAATTAAAAAGTCGTTTATTGGTCTGCATCTTCCGACTAAAATCCGATTAGCGTTATGTATCTTTTCAACTTGATATTTCACCACTGGAACAAACGCCTAAACTTTTGACTTTTTGCCAACTCTAACAAAAGCAAAGTTTGATATAAAATTATTTCTTTGAGGAAGAAAAGTCTAATAGGTGCTTTGAAATGCAGCATATTGTCTCGTGAAAAATACATCAGCCACTTGGCTGGATCTAATTATTTACAACTTTTCACAGTTTTGATTGGTTCAAAAGAAGGGGACAATTTTGTTGATTGGATGTTAAGTTTCGTTAACCGGTTAGTTGGAAATTGGAGTACTGGAGTGCTTTCTTATTCATAAAGTGGCACTTTATTAGAACTCATCTTGATTCAATACAGTGCAAAACGTCATCTACCTCACTTCTATGCCCTCTGAGATTATAATTGGATCTAAGGGGAAGTTCCGAGGCTCTGGTCCGACAGTGCGAAGTAGTAAAGGTTACACCGACGAGGCCTCGAGCATTACCGGTAGCCAGCCAGCCTTCCTGATAGTAATTTGATCGATTCAACTTCCAGCCTCCGTCCTGAAAATGAATCACACAACGAATATTAAATTCCCATCCTCCATTCAAACAAAAAGATCATTTTTTCAAACAGAAACCAAGTGATAACAGCTTTTCTTTTTGCACCCACTCTACGTCGAATGGAATTATTTTTCATTTCCGTTTTGTTCCATTCCCGAACGGACGTTTAAATCTGATTTCAAGCTCCACTTAATTTTAAAAATAATTTCACTTATGTTATCTCCTGCGTGCAAAAACCAAGTTTCACTAATTGCATCCAGGGAATTCAGCATAATAATTGGACTGGAATGCAAAATAAAATATTTTTCTTCAACGAAATTTAATTAAATTCTTTCTTTTGTTGGCTCTATTGTTGGATGGACAATATCACGAGAATCCAGTCAATTAGTTTACAGTGTGGAAACTTGAAGTGCGGAGGAAGTAGTTTTTTTTTAAAAATGATTGTTGTTCTGATTTATTTTAATGAACGAGTGATGACATTTTTTTGATGGATCATGTAAGTTGGGGGAAATGAAAATGAATTAGTTTTACGTCTGCTTATTGATCTATATCTTAATTGGTAATCGTGTAAACGAGAATAAAAAATTGATTTAGACTTTGAACCGAAAGCTTTTAGCTTAATATCGTTAATCAATATGGTGCGAAAGTGAGTTCGATAAATAAAGTTGAAATTAAATTTTTTACTTTTTTGAGATAAGTGAATAATAATATAATAATGAAAAATGTAAATAAATTATCACGAATAAGATGAAATTATAGTCTATTTTTATTTTTTACTAGCCTTTGGTCGTGATTTTAATCTCAGCTAACTACACGTCTGACACTTTAATGCCTCGACCACTTACTTTTTAATTTTTAATTTTTCTAATCACAATAATTTGTCATTGAATAAATTTACTGTTATCAGGAACGTTTGAATAAATAATTTTTCTATTTTAATATTCAATTTTTCGAACAATTTTTCTCAGCATTTGGAAATGTATGAAAAATAATGAAATTCTGCTACTGTAACAACTTTTCGACATCACTTTTCGCTTGTCGATCGCTCCATAATTGACTTTTTCACTTGTTATTTTACGCAGAAAAAAAATTACAGTCGTCGAGATAGTGGGCGTGTCAGAAGTTATCTCTTTCATTTATGTAAAAGCTCGTTTTAACCAATCTCTCAAATTATGCATGATTCATGAACACACAAAGTAATATTTTTCTTTTCCCTTTTTTTTTCACTCAAATATTGCTTTGATCTTTTCCATCAACGAATATTTAGACGTGTGGGCTTTTTAAACGCTCGCCTCTATTTCTTAACATTTCCATAATTTAAAAACATCTCATGAAAACACTCAACTTTTTTTCATTATTCTCTGATTCAAAAACATGGTTCACATCAACTCATGCGAAAAGCTCCGGCAATTGACGTGAGTAGGTAAAATTAACCAACTCTCATAGTCGGAAACTAAAAAAGCTTATTTGCAAAAAAAGATTCAATTCTCAAAAGAACTAAATAAAGTTGTGATTAAAACAAGCACATTTCTAGTTACTTCTTTTCGTACGAAATTGTATTCTAGTGGATGATTTTTGAAAATATTTTTTGTTCTATAATAAATTTCGAACAGTTTCGAAAAGTCATTATTTGTTCAAGCCAAGGATAGACTTCTACATATCGAAAAGGCTGTTTATTTTATGTGGAAGTTAACAGAAGTTAGATTGCTACTTTCAAGTTCGACTTTGTTTCTGAATGGGGTTTCTTCACTGCGTTGATACCTTTATTAGGAGTCAAAGTGGCGAGTTCTCACGCACTTCTCGCCTCTATTTTGTTTCAAGCACCGTCATTATTATCACTATTAGACAAATATTTGACGCAAATTGGGCTAACAGACCTTTTCAAATTTCACTCACAATTTCGAAATCAGTTTTCAACTTGCTGAAATGAAATTGCTGATTACATTTCATTGTTTATTTCATCGTTTAATTGTTATTATTGTTGTTATTGTTATGATCATTAATTGCGATTCAGTACTGAATTGGTTTAATTACATATCAATTATCGCTAACGTAGAGTGCATTTTTATTCACCTTATTATTTATTTATGGATCAAAATATGTTGATCAAAGCTGGACTAACTGAATTATTGTAGGGAGGATAATTTGATATAAATGTGAAATTGATTTAATTATATTCGTCCGCTTCGTCAGTTTGAAATAAAGTTGTGGAATAAAAAATTAAACATAAAAATGAACATTAAAAATTTGCAGTCACATTTTAAATAACAGCATGTAAATAATTTTAAAGGAAGAATAAAACAAATGAACTCGAACTGCTGAAATCGTGAGTTTGCGAGCCTAATTAACCTCTGAGCAAGGGAAAATTTGTATAACAAGGGGCTGTTACCAGTTCACCTCAAAGAGAACACAAAACAATACATTTCTTTTTTCAGCATCAAATAATAGTATAAAAAGAAATACCCGAGGTTACTCTTCAACAGAATACAACTTGTGCAACAGTATACAAGTCGCACCCTCAACATCACAAGTTTGTTAACTTATTGGGAAAATTTTGAAACGCTTCAGCAATTTCTCTTATCGAACATTTTTTTTTTGCTTTTTGCAGAGCAATGATTTCCAATGTTAACTTTTCACTAACAGCAGTTTCTTACAAAACTCAAGGTGAGGTAAAAAAAACAGAAAACGATCAATTTTTAAGGTGTGTCATAAAAATGATGTCCCCAGTGTAATGGCATTTTTGAGTTTTGTTCTCGCGTGACCAATTCAAGCGGTTCCTAAAAATCTGTCGGATTTCTACAAACTAATCCAGAAACGATTTTTCTTTCTTCTGACAAAAAATTGATTTTGCTTGTAAACAACAAACCGAAAAAAGAAACAAACCTCTGGCAGCTCGTCCGGCACTTTGCCCATCCAGCTGAGGGAAAAGATGTTGCAGTCGCATTTTGCATTGTTGTTTTTTTCGAAATGCAAATGCATCGTTGTGAGCGATACCCTGTCAACGGTATTCCAAGTCACTCGTCACAATCGAACCCTCGTTTGCACTCATCCTTGAACCATTCATCGTGCCACCAAGGGATCCATCAATCGGAAAAGAATATACTTTTGGAAGAAGCAACTTTTTGTTACAAAATTTTTCAACCGGTGTTATCAACGTTGACAAAAACATGAACGTTGAAGAAACGCGAAATCGCTCGCGCGGAACGCGAACTTGTGTTGCGCCAATTTGTTAGCATCGTTGACAAGCTACTCCGCCACTTAGTTATGCCACTGAGTTAACGATTCATTGTCGAGAGAGTGAAGGAAAACAAATTTTGTTTGTCAAAATTACGAACAAGGACGCGGCTGATTGAGCCTTCTACGAGACGGACGCCATGTTATTGGGGGTTATAGTCTGCACGGTGGTTTTTTCTCGGGTGCTTCCTGAGACCGTGCGCTTTCCAATATTTGACTAAAAGCTCGGTCGCTCGCGTGCAACACAAGACCCTTTTGCAGTGCGTCGATTGTATTGATTGTCTTCTGCGAGATTGTAACGGAATGCCGTCTGACGGAGCTTTTTCATACTACTACCCTGACTTTATTTTATCAATAAATCAATTATGGGGCTTGTTTTTTTCTTGGTTTACTTGAAAACTAGTTTTTGGGATTATTTTCTGTTGATTTGAAAGTAGTTTTGGTTTTGTTGGACTTTGTTTCTTTGAGCAGAGTTGATAGTTCAAAAGTGAATATTAGATGAGTGCTTGCGCGTTTCTAGGGGTGAGTTTTTTTTAAATTCGCGCGCCGTTTGTGACGTCAAGCGGTTCTCTGACGTAGGATGGTTCAAGACGACCGATTTAAATGAAAGTTGAAAATAAGATAATAAATAAGGCGATTGAAGTTTCATAAAATAATTTAGAGGGATGTTTTGAGCGAGTATTGCAGAATGTTGAAAATTAATTTCCAGACGTCTGGTTTACTTTTTAACCTAGTTTTGTATAAGAGAAATAGATGGTTTAGAACAATTGTTGCATGATGATAGAAACTTTTTTTAAATAAAGTATTGTTTTAGAATAACAAAAATTTTTTTTTCAATTTCTATTTTATTTTTAATTGAGTGAGGAAAAGAACAAAAGTCTTAAGTTACTTGTGTATTACTTTTTAGTATTTATTGTTCTGTACAGATTTATAATCTTTTTGATATGGTTTTGATAAACTACAAATTTAGGATATAGAGCATTACCTACAGACGATAAATATGTCTCCTATTATCGATTACGGAGATTACAAATAACGAGATTTTTGCGAATATAATTCATTTTTACAAAGAATATGAGTTTATTTATTCTTTATTTGAGAATTAGATAAATAAAACTAATGATAAGAAGTGTACGAAAAATTATGAAAAGCTTGTAAGTGAGGTAATAACAATTTAAACGGTGCTAAATTTTCAATTCATCAACAGCATCTCGGGTCCATTAGAATTCATTATTGTAAAATAAATTAAATTATAATACATCTGTTTGTAAACATTTTATGTTAATGTGTCTTAATTTTTTGTAATAAAATTAAGCTTTTTTGCACAATTTTCTATTTCATACTTTACAAACTATTTCAACCGATTCTCATCCTATAATTAATCTCAACATATGATTATTTACATGTAATTCGTCCTCTACATCTTCGAAATAATAAAAATTGTCCAATTCTTATCCAATAATTGTTACAAAAATGACAATTATTGTTATTCTTCTCCAACCATTGAAATATTTATTAAAAAGGAAATAAAAAATGTCGCCTATCTAGTTGTTTTAAGCTTTAATGTTCTGTTTCACAGCTATACTTATTCATGTTTCTGCCATTTCTGGCATTTAGAAACAAGCAAATGTCAAAAGCAACAATTTCCAAACGGAAGAACGCGCCAGTAGGAACGGGAGGGATTGTAATGCCTGAACCTGTAGAGCTTTCTGAGTGGCTATATGAACTTATCAAAAAGCTGCGTTGACAGAAACTGAAATAAACTTCATTTTCGATTCTTCAATATTTATATTCAAGCTTTTATTTTTCATCAAAAATTAGAATCAAACCTCATCTAAATTGATTACAAATAAAAACTTTAAACATAAACAACAAAAATTTTGTTACATGTTAACATTTCTCTACTCCGACCGTTGTTAACTACACACAAATCTCAAAGATCTCTCAATCGAACAAATCGATTTCCAGCCAGTAGAGATAATGTGATAAATTATTTGCACAGCTTGAAAATAAATGATGGCTCAATTAAAAAGTCAGCCGCTATCGTATTTGTGAATAAGGTCACAATCAATCTTGATCCTGCTGTTGGACAAGTTTTTCTGAATGTTCGTCAGGTACCTATGCACCATCAGGTACTCGGACGTTATTGTTACCATTATGAAAATGAAAAAAAAAAAAAAATAACTATATTGTCACTCGTACAGGTCGCACTTATATCCGTATGGCGATACTTTGCGCGAACAACCGTTACAAGTTAATCATATTGTTTATCAAGTGATCGGCCGAATTGCAACGAATAAAGCCGTAAATTGGACGCTGGTGAATAATGCCGATCGGCCCTGTTTTCTGCAAAGGAGGCTACATTAACGGTTCCGCGGAGCAACCAGCTGCCGTAAACGAACGTCGATAATCGAATGCGGCCGTGTTCTTGAAAATACTGGGTGTAAAAGTCACCGAGTGCGAACCTGAACGCACCCGCGGCGCTAATCTTATCACCCCTAAAAAAAATCATCACCCCCTCCCACCAACCTATAACAGATAATGCGAACAAGTTCTTATGACAAATCATTTTATAATAATTATAACAATTTGAATGAACTAACAAGTTAGTCCTTGGTTAATCAATTATACAAATATTAATGTAAGCGATAATGTGACTCGATTTTCAGGTTTAGTATCGAGCGAACAAATTTAGACAAGATGATCGGGATAGACGTGCGGTCGTTAATTTGTTTCGACTATAAATAGACGGCAAGGAAAGTCGAAAGTTTGATCGAAGATGATTTGAAGTAAATTGAAACTTGAATGTTTGCTGTTGATTTTCGTTTAATTGTTGCGCTCGGATTGAGTACGAAAAATGATACAACTGGTACAGAATATTCAATGTTGTGCAAATAATCAGGCGATGATTTGCATAATGTTGGAGATAAAAAAAGCTGACATGGGAATTCGCCAATTGGGGATGTGTTTTCAAGAGTTAATTCAATATGCATAGTAGTGTTTCGATTAATTGAATTCACGCACCGTTATGAAGCTCAATTAAAAGTGTTTTAAAAGGAGAAACTGCGATATAGCAATGCATAATTACGCTTCTTTATGAATTTCAATCCGATATGTTTCTTCAAATGCTTCATTCTTGTCAACGTTAGTGCATTTAATATTTGACTTTACTGCGGTTTCAAATATGGTGACGATTTTCTTAACTGGTTTCAGCAAATTATATGGTACCTTTTTATTAATCATCGTCTATTACTGGCCCATCAATCAAGAAACAGGCTAATTGTAACAAGGATTGATTAGTGATATCAGAAAATTGAATATCTTATCTAGAAGATAGTTAAACAAGAGCAAAAAAATAAAATTGCAAAAAAAAAAACGTTTTCGGCATTATCTATCTAAACTTTGAAATAAATTAACACTTTTTTTTAAGAATTGTTACAAGAACTGAAAATATAATTAATCATGGCCTTTCTTTTGAGTGTTGGTTCGAATTCTAAATGATTAATGACCAAACGATATTCACGAATTGAAACCACTTTACGTCTCAACACCAAATTGATATTGCCTTAATTCGTACTAAAAAAATGAGTAAATAAACAAGGAATAGCAATTTGCAGTCATAAATGATGCCTCATAAAATCTTCCATAAGCGGGAGAAAATTTTAATACCATATAATTTGATTAAACATTTTTATTACCGTGCGTTTTACTAACAAAAAGCATAATTAAGTATCACTAAATAATGCGTGGCAACAGTAATTAAATGCCACGTTGAATGTTTTTCATTGTCGAATAAATTGAACTGTAAAAAAGAAAATGTGTGAAAATTATGGAGATCAGTCAGTATCGTGATTTTAGTACCGCTACGCACTTTAAAATGTTCGGTCTTTTTAAATTTTTAGTTTTTTTTAGTTCAAAAATACCTTTTCAGTAAATTCATAAATTTTGAGAATGATAAACATTGTAATGATAAATATACAAAATTAAATGACAAATTATTAGTGATGAAATTCAGAGATGGAAAAATTTTTTGGTGGCATCAAAAACCGAGTAAGACGAATGCGTTGACTGAACTTTCAATTACACGAGTAGACACGTATCCAATCGTCAGGGTACAGGCAACTTTTGTCATTTTATCAAGATACTAAATGGGATATGACCGCCGAAGAAAAGTAAGTTGTCAGCGAGACATTCTAGGTCAGTTTACACTAAGACGCTCCTCTCATCAAAATCTTTCTCGTAATCAAACAGAAACTACTTTTATTGCGAATCAATATTTGGGATGCAAACCCATTAACAATTTGTTTTCGTCACATTTTCAATGTTCAACCCCAAAAATTTCAAATCAGCACAAAAAAACTCGTACCTTCTTTTTCTCCTTTTCATCAAACGTTTTAAAATTAAGTTTAAAATAGAAAAAAAAATCGGCAAATCGGCTCGAACTTGTATTTAATGTATACAAAATGATACCTCTTTGCCAATTGATTTGTGCGAGTTGGATCGGATTAAATCTGAACCGTTGAATAATTCAATCAGACCTGCCTGACAAAACTTGATCCCAAATTGAAATCCTGTGTTTAGAGATTTAAGATATTCATTACTCTACGTCTGAAAAATCGCGTAGGCATGAAACAATTGTCTCCTGATTCGACAAATCACTCAACAAATTCACCGTTGTTTCAAATCAAAACTAAACTTAATAAATGTTCAATCTTTAAACTCCTCAAAATAACAGCCACAAGCACACCAAACTCGTTTGGGCATTCAAAAAATATCAAAAATAAAAAAGAAAATAAGAAAAAAAAATGAGAAAAAAATTTATGGTTTCAGGTTACTAATTGGAATACGAAGTGTGATTGAGTGTTACGACATTGTTCAAGATAAATAAGGCCCGGTTGGTACACGCACTTGATGAGTGCTACGTTAAACGAGCAAGTGGGTTAGCGCTAAATTGTATTTCGCTGGCGCGCGTGCATCATCGAGAGCCGGCTTTGTAGAATCCCCTCGGGTCTTGGCGAAAGGGGTTCAATTGCTGCTGCACCTGCATCTCACAGCGACCTGCATTCGCGCTACTGTTCCCTTCGGGCCAATTGCACACTTTCTAAGCGACTAGATCGTCATTCTCGAACGCTCCAATCACAGAGACATGCTATTTTCAATGACAACCACCAAAACAGAGACGTACTTGTCAGGAGTGAAAACACGCGATTCCTGCTTGTCGCCCGTCCACTCTGACAGGTACCCATCGTTACAACAACACTCTCGTTCCCAATCGATTGTTCGGTGCATTCATTTCACTGCATCAACCTGCACTGGTTTTCCTCTAATTTTCTTGTAATTGAAAAAAAAAACAATTTATAAACAATTTGATGAATCCACTGGATTCATTTTCAGAGATGAAAACGATTCTGGTATTCAAATATTAGCTCATCTTGAAACATTGAATTACGTTTACTAAGCGTATTCTAAATGTAATGCTCAGTTTAAAATCAATGGGTGGAAACAAAAATTTAATGGCAAATTAATGTATGAAGAGGATGTGATTGAATTAATTCGGATCCCAGTTACCATCAAATACCCATAAAGATTAAACTAGCAGTGCAGTAGCTGATGGGAGCTGCATCTCCACCCAGCAAATTATCAGTCATAACCGATAAATTTGTTCCATCCGTCGGGAGAGAAAAAAAATGTCGAAACAATTTTACGAGACTATTTTTCACGAATTGACACCATAAATTCATTTCACCCGTTTCCGCTTTCAGCGGAGCTCAACCGCTTACCCCACAAACCCGAAACACTCTTCACGTCACACTTCTGTCATCGCGCGACATGTTATGCGAAATAGAGGAGTTTTTCTCTTGACCTCTGTCGAAAGAAAATTTCCCCATTGACTCCTGATTTGTACAGACAACGTCTAAAACATCCACCAATAACAATAACATTCAATCTAACTTGGTTCTCAGTCTGGGAAGAAAAAAAATTAGAATAGTCTAAGGAGGTTCTACATCAGTACAAAAAAGTTAGCATGAGTGGTTCTAGCTCAGATCAACGGGCGGTATTTTTTGTGAGAAAATCTAACGTCTGGAACATTGACTGAAAATAGACTAAGGACGTTCTAGCTTAGATCAAGATTTTTTGCAACGAAAAATCTAAGCCTACAATAAAACTAATAAAAATATTGTAAAATTTATTTTGTTTTTTGATATGAAAAAATAGTAGATAGACTAAAGTGGTCCTGGCTCAGATCAACGGGTAGTGATTTTTTATGTCTGACAAACCTGAGTGGTTCTCTATCTTTTTTTCTATTCCATTCTTAAATATATTAAAAAAATTTTTTTCTTCAGTGGTGAGAAATGTGAGAAATTTAAGAAATGTTGAAAATTCTTGAGCAAGGTGAGCCGAGCTTGGAAGGTGGGTGTCAGAAACGGGTGTTATCCGAAGAGAACGACAGATCAAAGGGATTTCGGACATGTGGATGGACAGGCAGCAGCGTCGGTTGGGAGTAGGTGGCCTAGAAACGTAGCTCGCGGATAAGAGAGAATCCTATCGGGCGTCTAGAGCGCGAGGATGTGGCTGTGGTCATTGGTAATGGTAATAGTCATGGTAATGGCAATGGTCCGCGACTCGAATGTTATTCGAGGCCTCTGGAAATGGGAGCACACCAGCCCGTAGAAAGTAGGAAGGGGAGGCTATAGCCGGACCGTCGACGCTGCGACGGCCTCAGTCGTTCGTGGACCTCGAAGGACGAAAGAGGTCGAAGAGGGTACGCAAATTTCCTCCTCTTCCTCCTCCTCCTTCTTCTTCTCTTTTCTCTCTCTCTCTTACACGCACACTTTCTCTCGTTGGTATCTCTCTTACTGTCTTTGTCTTGTGTCTGACTGTCTCTCGCACGCGCCGCCCCCTCTTCGTCTTTTACTTGCTCTTTCGCACTTCCGTTTCTCACTGCCAGACGTGGGCCGCGAGATTCAACGATCAACTCTTAGTAGTGTCTTCATCTGCAGCCAAGGATGCGTCGACAAATCTTATCGGGGATTTTACTCCTCTACTGCCTCCAAGGTCAGTCCTATGTCTTTTGCAAATTGACCATCTTTCATTTATAACCAAACAGCAAGTTTCAATTACAACTTCTTCAACATTTCCAAACCAAATACTAAAACAATTCAAAAACAACATTGTTTTCGCAACTATCCTAACTTGAAATGTGATACAAGTTTAAGAAAAAATGAAGAAAACTGAATTCAAACTTGGAAAATGCAGTTTGACTTGAAAATTTTTATGTAACTTTATTTTGACGTTCGTGAAGACATTGAATATTTTGTTTTACTCGTTCAACTTCTTGCACGTAATTGCACCGTTTAACATTGATGAGCAGACAAAAAAATCGTTACTGGACCGTGCGACTTGTGTACAATATAATCGTGTAAATTAAATCAAAACAATTGCGCGTGATCTGATTTTATTTTTCATTTAAAAGATTCTACAAACATTGTTGAATGTTTCGTTCGCATTTTTTCCCTAGTAGTTTTTTTTTCTCTTCGTGGGGACAGGAAAAAATGTTCAGCTTCTTTGCACTATTTGCTTCATTTAACACGCGCCGGTATTCGTCATGCCAACTTAGTTACGTCGGTCGAATATTTAAAAACTGCGTGGCAAAGTGAAGTGCTTAAAATGCACAAAACATTTCTTTTTCTCCTCGTTGTGTTTGCATTATAAAATTCATTAAATTTTTTCGCTCGACATTTGATTTCGCGCTTGAGATGACGATTTTAACCAGTCATCTTAGATGGTGTTTCAGTAAATCAGCATCAACACCGTCTAATTAAACTATCAGCTTGATCCGGTTACCATCAATCTGCTTCATCAAACTAACTAGCCCCTACTTTAACATTTTGTTTCAAAAATGAACAATAAACCTTAAAAATAAAACATACAGGTTAATTAAAAATTCAATGTTCTTTGCATTGAACAAGATTGTGCAATAGCTTAATCCTCGTTACAAAAAATGTAATTTGTAAAAAATAAAAAAGTTAAAAGAAAAATAAGCAAAAAATTAATCGTGTGAATAACGGAGTTGTTATTATCTCATCGCTTGAGACTTAAACAAAAAAAGGCTTGATTATAGCCGTTGAAATTTCAGTTTAGGAATTTGATTAAACTAACTCAAAGTTGTCCGTTAATCTTGAAAAGCAATTCGAAGCGAGACAACAAAGCGCGTGTTAATGTTCATTCTGCGCATGTTATTTTAATGCGTTCGGTCCAAGACCAAAAGTAATCCCGCGCTTGATGTCAACGCGCTCTTTCACTCGATTATATGCTCGTCAGAGTCTTGTCGTGAGCGAACAATCTAATTGTCTGTACGAGCCATATTACTCGCACACGCTTCGCATGACAAATCGATCCTCAAATTGAATTCCCATTAAGTTTCCGAATAACGCGGTTCACGAACAAAATTGACGTTGATATCTTCAATCTCATCTCGTCCTTGAGGTGACACTAGTAAAAATTTTCAACTCCACTTCATTAGCGCCAATAAAATCGTCACTTGAAAAATAAAAGAAGAAAAAAACAACCTCAGTGGTTGGGTAGAAAAAGGCGCGTTCGAAATTCCGTCGGGATGAATTGCGGCAAATTTTGCCAAGTGGGGATCGTCGATTTTATCGGCAGCATACCTCTTGGATGGGAAAAATTTATCGTCACAGAGACGGTACGTGTGGAGCGGATACGCAGCTAAGATGATATCGAGAGAGTCATCACGCAACCAAACTCCCGTGCAGATGTAAATAATTCATTACGACGCGCTATGAGCGATGTTACGTGTGGCGCCTTCACTTCAGCAACCGATTCGTTGATTTGCAACTAATGAGATGATCGATTCAAATCAAAATCTATTTCTTTATTTTGCACTCTTCCAACCTTGACCATCCAATTGGTACTAATTCAAGTAGATTTTCAATGTTGTTAGTTAATTTGATTTAAATCTCGCAACTTTATTTACATTTTGCAATAAATAAATTATTGATAAACAAGTTGCTTTTTTTTACCGAGTGAAAGAAAATTTTTTTTGTAACTTTGAGTTGTACATCTTTAATCTTTTGAGCTTACAAGATAAGCATCAATAAACGACTCGTTTGATGGTTGATGAAGCAGGAAACATGTCTTGCATAAATGTATGTATCATATGCCAACATTGTATGCATGTTTACAAATCACAGGAGCAAATAAAATTGACAGTATTTACGTGACTGCAACAAAGTAATACAAAGTAAAGACGTGTTATTTGTAGAGTGCAAATAATATTCATCGGATGAAAATCGACGGTGGCACGAACCGATTCAATTTTCCATTACACACGTTTACTTTTTTTTTCATCCGTGTCCATTATTACGGCTCTTGACGCCTCGCCCGTTCGTAAATCCCAATCAACTGGTCAATATCTCTTGTTCCAATCAATATATTCAACATGCTAAATTAAATAAACACTTGAATTATTTCAAAACAAACAAAATAAATAATTTCGAACATCTTCTTTGTTTTTGTTTAGATTAATTTTTCATTGGATTATTTTTTTTGTCGATCAAATAAACCATGATTAGTTATTTCTATTTTTCTAAAAATGCATCTAAATATTTCAAAATTATCAGTTAAACTTGAGCATAATAAAATAACATCTAAATTTCTCGACCAAGATATCTTAATTTCATAAACTTTCAATTTGTTGTTAACGTTGAATTCAAACAGGAAAAAATGGAATGAAACTAGTTGTTGCACAGGTTTTACACTTTGACGTCTCAAATTACTCAGCCTTCAAGTGAGAGTCTGCCTCGAAGATAAAAGCGAAATAGCACGAAAGGAAAATGAGCAGCGATTAGATGCACATTTTCGCGCGAACCTCTTAATTGCAACCGTGCTCGCAATTGGGTTAAAAAAAAGTTGTCCCGATTGATTGACTTGTGATAATTAATATAACGTGAGAAAAAGGTCTGCTGGGTACGTTTATATCTGCGTTTCATCGCACAAGACTGATTTATGTAGAAAGTTGCGAGCGAGCATGTTGGTAGACCATTGTCAATCAGAGGAAGTGTCATTTCAGAAAATTATCATCCACGCACTCGCGTATCAGAGTTTGACGTCTTGTGCGATCTCTTGTCGCTTGCAAGATTGTTTCACTTGCGACGCCTCGCTATGGCTTACTTAGCTGACCCAAAGACCCAGTAAATCCACCCCAGTGAACTTTAATAAATCATCAACGTCGACCAAATCATTTTCGTTCGTGCAAAAGTGAAAACTACCAACCACCTTAATAGCACACCCGCGGCGCCAAATTATCCAAACAATTTTCAAATTTTCAAATCGCTCAAAATTTGAAACACTTTTTAATGCAAAATAAAATTTAACGAAACAATTTCAGAAGTTTCTTGTTTATTTGTTTATTTTTTTCAGATTCAAACTTTTCAAAGTTAGAAACAGATTTGTTTACAAATTATTTCCGAACGTCGAGAAATTACTGTTTTAGTTTTTTTTTCTGTATAGAAAGGAGTGAAAAAGTGATGAATAGAAAAGTAAACAGATGAAGATTTCAAAGATATGATGGAGATGTTACAGACTTTGATACTGGAAGATGAATGAAACTGTGCAGAAACGTTTGACGATCAAAGAAAGTCGAGAAGGTGATAAAATAAACATCCCCTTTCATAGAGCAGTGATATTGCAACGATTTCTCTATCCTCGTTCGATGATTCTGGCCTTCCCTCTCGGCACCATAAAAATTAGCAAGGAACTGCTACTTTTACCAATCGCCATGTCCGCGTTCGCCGTCGTAATAATACGTCTTAGTATTCACATCGATCGACGTTTAATGGGGGGAAAACTCAGACTTTCTTACCTTTTCCCGGTCGATTTCTCTGCCACGGATGCGCTTTTTTAACAAATTCAAATCTACAAAAAATAATCACTCGAGAACGCAAACATTTCATCAAAATCAAAAAAAAAAAATTCCCTCCGATTCCCACTTTTTTCCTAAGTTTTATGTTTCACTGATAAAAATTCATTTTATTCATAAGAATGGAATATTTTTGTTACTTAGGATTGATTGATTTTGTTGATTAAAAAAATAATCGCGACAAAAGCGACGGAGTGAGAGAGAAAGAAAGACAGAGAGAGAGAGAAAGCTCAGGTTTATGGTACCTGTGTGCAATTATTGTAAACACATCATATGGGTCAGTTGAGCATAATATGCATGCCGCGACGAGAAAGCTATAACGCGCGCCAACCGCAGGTCCTTGTAAGAGAAACCAAAGATTAATCGTGCGGTTTCTTTTATTATTGCCTGCCACACCGGCGGCGTACCATAAAAGTTCAAGACCCGACGAGAACGAGCATAAAAATAAATTGCCAATTTTAAAGCAACTAAAAAAAAACTATACACGATCGTCCGATCGCAAAGATCGTTGGTACTTTTCGAGTTCAAATTGGGTTATTGTCGAGCAAATTAGGCGCCCATCAGCCAAACATAACAAACAGTGCAAACATTGGCAGACAATGACGATTTTCAAAACTGACATTCACGGTTGGAAGATGAGCATAGTTTGGGAATTGATGACAAAATAACAAAAGCAATTAGATGTGGATATAGAAAGTCCAAATTGTTTGTAAGTCTGCGAGCAAGTATAGTAATTATACTGCCGAGTAGAACCCAAATACCTTGAGAGACCCGTTGCGAGGAACTCGTTCCGCAAAACGATTTCTGGTAACGTATATAAGATGTTCATTTCAGCGATGACCGAAAGAACAGAAACATCACGGAACCATGATTAAATAAACGGCTCGAAACAATTCCAAATGTCCAATAGCAGCGCGAAACGATTTTGTATGAGAAAATCGCGTTCTTTCCTATAATGAATTGCATGCGAATAATGTTCTGTATGATGTAGTAATTGGCCTCTTAAAATAATTAGATAATTAGTTGACTGATAATCGCCGTTTCCTACGGGTCGCTAATTTTTTTTCTCTCAATCTGGGTTAACAATTTTTCTCTTATTTCGACAAATGTTTATACAAAATATGAAACTAACAAGTCGAAAAAACAAAAGTCAAAAGATGGAAAACAAAATTTGTGCTCGTCAAAACTTGTTCAAAACTTTTGAAAGTTTTGAAATTGACTTGAAAAGTTTTGGATAATTTTTTGGATAACAAAAATTTTGGTTAGTAACGAAAATTGAAAAAAAAGAAGGAGTGAGTAAAAGTAACTGGGATTACGAAAGTGGATGATAGAAAAGTAAAAGTTCAAAACATTAACGCGATAAAGTGTAAGTTTAATTACATCATTTTCATAAGAATGGATTTGTTAATGAAAATGCAAATGGAATGCAACGAAACGATGTCATTGGAAAATAAGACGAGACGTGTGTGCGATTGAAATTTCTCCTATCGGTTAGAACGAAAGTTGGCGCCGGACGCGTTTCGCGAGTGCTTTTTCGCTCCAGTACTCTACTTATCACTTGCAACTTCAGCGACGACATGATTTATAGCCGCACCGCGCGCCTCGTCACGACACACATTTCCACGCGTTATTGACAACTCACGAACGTCCATCCCATTCCACGATCAATTTCGCCTGGCGATTTTAACGCCTGCAGCAACGCACAAACTCAATACTTGACAAAAATTACATTTAATAATACTCGTACCCTTTTTTTGCCGCGCTATTTTTTTTTATTATTATTTTTTTGCAATAAAATTCGCTGCGAATTTTCTCGTTTGATTTGCCGTAAACACGCACGACGCTTATTATATCAATTGCGCATGTTTGCACTAAGAAAAGACGGTTTCAAGTGCAGTCTCGTTTTCAAAAGTTTTTATACTTTTAATTGGAGTGATCAATCAAGTTTACTCGATCATGCCTATCTTTTCACCGAGTTTGAAAACTAATACATTTTTTCTGCAAACTTCGAAACGAGTGCGTTAATTAATGAAATTTGATATGTCAAGTCTCTTCGTACTTCTTCGACATTTTGAGCCTAACGAATTGATACATAATTAATAAATTAAACTTTCTTCGTATCTCAGTTTTTTTTTCTCTGCTATTAACATGGTTTTGAACACTTATTGATTGTGATATTAATTGAAATCTGAATTTGAAATTGCAAATTTCAAATCCAGATTTCAAGCCAATTTAATTTCTCTTTTATTTTTCACAAATTCTTCTGCGGTAAAAAATCTTGATAAATTTTTTAATGTTAGTTTAATTATGTTTTACTAACAAAAAACAACTTAAAAAAAAAGAAAGAAATTCATGGCAGAAAACAAGAAAGAAAACTATTTTTCCAAAAAGCAACCTTAATGTGTTTACACAAACAAATGTTTAATCATAAGAAATTGGAGAAAAAACTGTTTCTAGACCGATTTGGCATTGTCTGACTTTGAAAAACGATGCCGAATAATGAGTATTCATTCGGAAACTTAAAGTAGCAAGAAAGAGGAGCAGGGAGGACTGAATGCTAGATGATAATTTATCGAGTCTGCAAGTTGAGACATTGAACCGTGTGTCGGTCGTGACAGAGAAGAGAGGACGTACATGATTGAGTTGGAAGCGCATGCCAGGTCGTTTCACCTTACCGCCGTGTGGCATCCCAGTTTCGTATCATAGCGGGACAGCGCAGCACTATGAGGAAACAAAAGATTGCTCCGGCGATAGCACTCGGCTCCCGTTTTAGCCAGCACAAATGAAACGCTGACTTTTGTCCCTTATCCCACTTTCTCATCTGCTTTTTATTAATTTCATTCACTCTTGCGACGTCCTTTCCGCGTATCCATTCAGTAGCTTATCTCGTCCACGTTTGATTTGACGACATTATAAACAAACGCAGATTTAAACGCAGATTTAAACGCAGATTTAAACGCGAGGATTAAGAGTCGCCGCAAATGGGCCGTGCGATGCAAACAACTTTATGATTTTCATAAACAAACGCTGTTGGCTGAAATAATCTGCTTGGCTGGCGCCTATTATTGACTCGCGAGTCTTCCAGCTCGTTACTTTCGTTTCAACCGGCTCATTACTTGGGAATCTCGCGCGCACCGAGATATATCACGACGTTGCAAATTCACATTCTCTATTCACACTTCCAGGTTCTTCTTCTCGGGCTTTTTTTTTCTCTTCGCGTGTACGTACACTCAAGGCCGGAATCAAGTTCAGATAAACACGCGCATCATAAAACCGTTTGCAAATATTTACCTGCGGAGTTATTACGCTAATTAGTGTAGCACTTTATTTCAAGAGTGTCGTAATTGACTCGATCATTTTCGATTCAATATTCATTTATCAAAGTTTTTGAACTGATGAAATATCAAACTGAAATTTCCATTGTCAATCATACGGGTTGAAATGAGAGAAAAAAAAATTGGCTTCAAAATAATTTAAGGACATGATTCAGGGCGTATTGTTCGCTCATTAAGCCAAGCAGTCGGGCCTTATTGGCATAATTGATTCTCATCGTCGAAGCCGGGGGAGTAATAGCTGTCATCTCGTACTGAAGAATTATTATGGGCGTTAACCGAAATTCATTCTCTAACGATTTTTTGTTTGATGGGACAAAAAAATTTTATTCTCATCAAACGTCTGGACATTGTAAATTCACGAAATTGCTCGTAAAATCGTTGATTGACATTTTTATCTGCATGGAAAACAATTTGGTTGACGGAATATAAAGTCACTAATGAAAAATTGGACAGGAATGATTGTGAAACTGCGTTGTTTTTTTTTCTGAAGGGACTTATTTATTAACCGTGAAAGAGGAGGAAAAAAAAATTGAAATACGGATCGTGTCGAACGATGCGACTTCCGGTTGAAAGCGTAGATGGCCGATTCTCGATGCGTTGTTCACGGTCCAGCGATTGCCAGCGCGGGTCAACAGCTCTCCGCGCGAGATTCAGCATTACATTTCCTAGAGGATTATACAATAAATAATGAATAACAAAATCGGGGCCCGGTACAGTTAGGATTAATCAGGGGTGTGCGCGGTTTCCGCCGACAACGGTATGCAAGTGCAGAATCCGCCGAGTTTATATTATGGATGAATTTATTCTGCCCGATTGAACGCGTGTAATAAAATTGTTAATCCACGATCTTGCGACCAGTCTGTCTCGCTTCCACACAAAGACCACTCATTACTTATCGCCAATTGGTGCCAGATAAGATATCAATTAAGGCATTTAATACCATACCATGTGCACTAAACTTCCGTATTTTATATTCATCAATGACGTTCGACATTTGTTTGTCTACTTTTTGTCTGACTTAAATTTCACCAAAAACTTGATCAATTTTTATTTTTGTTTACATTCCTCCAATTTGATAAGTTTTGCTAACTTCAAAGTTTTCTGACATTCAGTTTTTTCAAAATTTTTAACTTAATTACAAAATTAATCAATTTGAATGTGCTAAAGTTTTACTCCAAACGTTTGTTGAATTTTGCTAATTCAAAATTTAATTTAAAACTTTTTAAAATTTTGCTAAATTTTAATAGATTAAAACTTCGAAATCAAATTCATGCTGAATCTAGGAAGAAACTAAATAATTTCCTTTTTCGTGTACATTTCATGTTTTTTTATTGAATGAAAACTTGAAACATAGGTTTTGTAAATTGTCATTGATCTGTAATGTTTCAGAATTCGCAAGTGCTGCCTGTCCCCGGATCTGCCCTCCAAGCGGCGAGCCAGTATGTGGAAGCGACGGTGTCATTTACGCATCGCAATGCGAAATGCGGAAGAAGATGTGCGGAAAAGGTGAGAAAGAGAGAGAAAGAGAGGGGGGCCTACGGAGTACCGCTACTTATCACTGCAATTAACAACCTACCTGTCGCGTGGATTACACGAGTCTAATTGCATGTGCTTCAATTTGAGCAAAACGGTCTCTCGCGATTTACATGTTTTTCTGTCGCTCGAATTATCATCTTGCGACAGGAAACGAAATGTCTCGCTAAAAAATGCACTCCATCCTTTCGTCACGTCGTTATAATAATCACGATGATATTTTAACTCACTTTATTTATTTTTGTATTAACAAAATTGTAATATCAAAAAACCAACAACTTTCTTTACATTTTGTTGTAGAAATAAAAAAGTTTAGTTTCATTTTTGGAATAATTTTGTATTGTTTTTGTTTATTTTAGGAGTGACTATAGATACTAATATCAAAAAACAAACAACTTTGTTTAAATTTTTTTGGAAATGAAAAAGTTTAGTTTCAATTGTGGAATAATTTTGTATTGTTTTTGTTTATTTTAGGAGTGACTATAGATACTAGTAAGACAGCCTGTTTAAGATCGTCAGGTAGCAAATGTGAGCACCGATGTCCAGGAGATCAGGATCCTGTGTGCGGTACAGACAGTCGGACGTACCAAAACAAATGTATGTTGAGAGTGGAGATCTGCAGGGTGGGCATCGAGCTATCCCACTTGGGTCCGTGCAACAATATCTCTGCACACAGAGAAAACTGTCCGGTTTCGTGCGACTTTGCGCCACTTGATGGCCCTGTTTGTGGAAGCGATGGCAATGTCTACAAATCCACTTGTCAGATGAAGCTACTTACCTGTGGGTAAGTTCAAAAATCCATCAAACAAGTTTTTTAAACAATCAGTCATCAACTACTTTCTTTGACTACTTTTCACTTATTAACAAACGTTTTCTATAAAAAAATTGCAAAAAAAAAAGATTTTACAACATTGTAGGTTGAAAAAAAGAGGAAAATTTTGCGAGGAATGAATTTCATAAGTGTAAATAATTGAAAAATGAAGAATTAACTGAAAGTAGCAGTAATAGAAATTACACTTGACCTCTTGTGGAAAATCTCGTCGAGTAGTAATCGTGCGAATTGTCTTGAAGACGGTCATTTATGGATGTCAATGTTGTTATCTATAATTTTCATCATTCCAGTTGTAGCTTTTGAGAGATTGTTTTCAAAATTTGACCAAACATGGAATAATCACTTACATCCTACCTCTCCAATTACCTCATTTTTCATGTTATGGAAAATAAAACATCGGATAGCTTCTTTTACTCGTTTGATAATGATAAAAATAATAAATTCCACGAGTCAAAATGATGATTTACAAAGCGTAAAACAAAAAGTCGAAATTATCAATTACGTTGATCGAACTGACTTTGAATTCAATTTAATAGCGGTGAAATTAAATCGCGCCTCGAATATGAAGGCTGTCAAATTAAAATCAGTCTCACTGTTTTATCAAGACATGCAACCAGTTTGTAATGGACATTAATCCTAATTCGTGAGTTATTTTCATTAAATTAAAGCACAATTATGAAAAAAAGGAAGTACAAGCTAATTATCCAGCGCGCCATCACAAAACGAAAATAGCGCGTGCAGAATGAGAACGATCCGTGTACACGCACGCGATTATGTGACACGAATAACTTTTTATTCGCCCCAAAAACAATTCAAGTACGTGTTTTCAAAAGTCGCCAATTTTTTGCCTCCGATTGATCTTTAAGAGTTTCTTGACACGAACAGCATCGGACCTGTTTGATAAATAACACGTCTAATTGCACGGTTATCGCGACTCACGTTATGATGCACAATCTCAGCTACGTTTATTGACACTAATTCGACTCTTATGCTTGCAGCCAAGGCGTTGTTCGTACCAACAAAAAACATTGCCAGACTACAAGACACTGTCGGGAATCGTGCTGGAGAGGCGCCAAACCTGCCTGTGGAAGTGATGGCATTCTTTATTCCAACACCTGTAAAATGAGAGCTAAGAATTGCGGGTAATTTTATTTGTCAATTGGAACCCCTACCTAATTATTTATACCAGTGAAAAACAATTATCCCCTGCATAGTAATTTTTAGCTTGATCCTTCACGATAAACAATTTTATTTGCATGAATTTTTTTCTAAAAAAACTTTAATTTATGTTTTTATTGAAATGTAATCATGAGATTTTTTAGAAACTTAAATGCTCAATCTTTGAACTAGTAAGTAATCACTATTTTTTTGCAAACAGTTGAATAATTTCCAAATTCAATTCTAAAATACTAATTGGATAATTATTGTATTGAAAAAAAAAATTTTTTTTTTTGGTTCCAGCAAACACGTATTCGAAGTGCCAATGTCGTTTTGCGTCTCGCGCGAGAGAACTTCTGGAAGCGCGTCGACTGCATGTCCACTGGACTGCAAACATGAGTTAGAAATGCCCGTTTGTGGCACAGACGGCAACATTTATCGTAATGAGTGTGAATTGCAGATGCTTAACTGTG
The DNA here is from genome assembly GCA_020615435.1 of Telenomus remus. NCBI lineage: Eukaryota > Metazoa > Arthropoda > Insecta > Hymenoptera > Scelionidae > Telenomus > Telenomus remus. The sequence goes on along the minus strand of CM036336.1, from coordinate 15,186,606 downwards.
GGTGAGTTGCCGCTATCTGGTTTTTTTTCTCTTACCTTTCTGTACTACTATCATACTAAAAACTCGACAATTAATTTTTGTTTTACATCTTCAGACAATCGCGCAGAAAGATCGTTAAAACGGACTTTGAAAAATGTCGGCCCAGGTTCACAAAGTGCATGAAACAACAACAAAAGTGCAGCAAGGAAGTGGACCCAGTTTGCGGAAGCGACGCCAGAACTTATTCTAATCAATGTCTTCTTAACGTTGAAAGTTGTTTGTAAGTTCCAAATATCCTTAACAAAATGTTCAAAAACTTTGTTGGCAATCATAAAAGTCGATTTTAAGAATGTCAAAATGTATAAAATTTGTACAGTTGCAATTCTTATATTATCTTAAATTGATAATGTTTTTAAAAAGTTAGATTAACAAATGGTTTGTTATTAACAATAGTTGATTAAAGAAATGTAAAAATGTCTGAAATGTGTAAAATGTGAAATGAATCGTTTCAGGAAGGGTATTCAATTAGCACATGTAGGCGAATGCACGACCTTGAAAGAAATCGAACAGTGTCCGAAGGATTGCAGCAACGTAACAGAAGAACCGGTCTGCGGCAGCGACGGCAACGTTTACAGGTCTATATAAAATCACGAAGGATAATAAATAATTAAAATACATCACGCTTGTCTCCTCAATTTGTACCTTTTGACGTTTCGCAGATCCCTCTGCCACTTGCAACGCGAGACATGCGGCCAGAGAGTGGTACAAGTTCCTGCGCAACATTGTCGCACAACTGCGCTCTGCAATCAAATTTGCAGCGGCGAACGACAGTTCGTCTGCGGATCCGACAACAAACTCTACCGCAACGAATGCGAAATGAAACGAGATAATTGCGGGTAATAAACCAGTTTTATATTTTTGATGAGTTAAATTTAAGAAATTAATTGAAATGATAAATTAAAATGAAATTTGTTTTTTGTTTCAGAAAACATGTCTACGTTGTACCAATGAAACGATGCGTCCAAGGATTCTATTTCCGAGGTTGTCAAAAGATCTGTCCAGCGATTTACGACCCAGTTTGTGGCACCGACGATCTGACTTACAGCAATGAATGTTTCCTGGAGATCGAGACGTGTCGCTCACGAAACCGAGTTGTCAAAAAGTACCACGGCATCTGCGGCCAGCCGACCGAGGAACCGAAAAATTATTTATATTAACTGCGATCCAAAAGGTCGAGCTGGCTCGAACCGATAGAAGTTTTAAAAACGAACAATCTCTTTCAAAAAATGAAATCGAACAAGTAGTAAAGATCAACCTTGCTCGACGACTGAAAATCCATGAGACTATGGAACTAATTAAAAAAAAAATCGAATAAAAAATCATCGGACAACCGAACGGAAACAGAAGTTGAAAATCTTCCATGCTTGATCAGCTTTAATTGTGAAAATTTGGAACTGCTGCATGTCACAAAATTAAATGTGTTCTTTTGTTGCGCATCAAGTTCATTTTTTATGTGCAAACGAGATGCTTTGATCGTCCGTGGGACAATCGCGATGTGCCAAGCGAAGCAGATGGTTATTCTAATAATTTATATTTTTCTATTACCCCCTTCCCCCTTTTTTTCCTCCTGTCCGCGCTGTAACTTTGCACATGCGTAAACAAAAAGTAGGCATGCAAACTTATACCTATTTATTGTAGTTTATTGTAGGCAGAGGTGTCGAAAAAAATGTGTACTTTCGAACAGGTTCCACTTTTTAAAAAAATCAAAAAAAAAAATTCAAAAATATCAAAAGTAACCAAAAACAATAATAAGTAAACGACCGAATTAATAAACGTCGAATTTTTGTTTCAATTAAATGGTCGAAAATGTACTGGACAAACCTAGTTTTATACTATTCACGTGTATGTTAGTTGACGTATATTATGAATATAATAAAAAACAATTTTTTGTACTCTTAGACGTAGCATCGAACGAGTCATCGAACAACTGCTTGCAATTTTTGTTGTGAACAATTGTCAATTGTGATGAAGGTTTTTTTTTGTTCTTTCCATTATTTTATTCAAACGGGAAACGAAAATTTACATTGCAAAGCTTAAGACGTAATCCAAACTGAGATTAGAATTAATTTTAATTTGTTCTTTAGATACAAAATCTCAGTTTTGAATTGAATTTCTTCGTTCTAATTATGTTCTGTTATCAACAATGTACAAAATCATTTATCGTCATAATCGGTTGAATCAAAGGGATAAACGAGAACATTAGAATTTGTATAAATCAAACAATTTATTCTGGCCGAATAAACTTTGGACGAGAACTTTTTATGCAATCAAATGGTACTTGATAGGTCAATCGATATAAAATTCATTTGCGCTTTGGATATGAACTAAAATAAATAAAAGAGAAAACTTATTTAAGTGACAACTGACTGAAATACTCATTGAGAATAAAAGAAAGAAGCATGATTACTTATAGATTAGTCTGCTGTTGTAGGAGCTCACGGATTAGTTTATGGCATAATCGAGCAGCGCTCTCAAAATGTTTTTCTTTCTCAAAGTTCGCCTCGCTGACGTCATCGTTCAACAACATTCAATAACAATTATCAAACAACGCGCGTTCATGAGCGCATCAACGAACAAACTCACGCGAACGCTGCTCGAATAAGTCATTAGATTATACTACATATTTATAATTCACTTCATGTAAATGTTAAATTTTACTATACAATAAATTTCAAATCAACAACGTCGCTTCTGTCACTGAAAGTACAACCAGCCAACGGTCTCCCATTATTTCCAAACAATCGAGTCAATGCAAAAACATCTCGTTACATTTGGCTTTTAAAATCATAGTCAAAATTATGAACGGGTGATGAACCGTCGCTCGTGTCACGAATAAACAAAACTGTTCCTTTTCCAAACTTCTGAGCAAGTTGCGTCAAATGGACAGGAATAAATAAATGCTACTCTCAGTCTCCTTGGGAAATGGGCGATACGCGGTCGCGCTTCACGGCCTTAGCTTTGCCTTTGGTCTTAAAGTCTCGTTTCCGGCTCGTCGAAGAGGTCGAGGTCGTAGAAGCAGAATCCGCGGGACTCGAGTGACTCGAACCCTCGTGCTCCCACCGAACCAGGCTTTGTTCCGACTCCTCGAACGTGTCCACGTCCACGTGATCCTGCCCTGAACCCGACTCCAAAGTCGCACGCATTTCCTTTCGCTGGTCCTCCGTATGCTGGGGACATCGAGTTGACCTGGTGCACCACTTTTTCGTGTGCTCCGAAATGACCCCACAGATTTGGGTCAGTAAAACCCGTTTATCCTCCAGGGACATGTTCTCGTAGTTTGTCGGAGAGTTCTCGTTGCTGGTTGCCACCAGCTCGGTTTCACCGTTCTTTGTACTCTTGGGTTGTTTCAACTTTTTGACACCGTTCCGCTCCTTGCGACGTTTTCGTTTGTCGTTGTTCATGCTCCAGTCGACGTCGTCCTCGTCGTCGCTCATCAGTCCGGTGTATGTCGTCAGGTCCTTGGTGTTGTTCGCAATTCGACGAGAGGCTATCCGAGAACTGTTCCTGCCCATTCCCATACATTTTTCTAGGTGCGTTGCAAAACGGCATGCAGCAACTCCTCGCTCGCAGTTTGGACAGGTGCATTCTTGAGACTTTTTTATTGGGTGCTGACCGAATACGTCCAGGCCTGGCAGATCTGGAAGTATTTTGTTTGTTATTTGTTCGTGTTTTTAATTATTTTATGGAATAATGTGTTATTATTATTTTGTGTTATTTGATAACAACAAAGAAAGAATTTTTGAACTGTAAGTTTCAACATTTGTTTAGCCTTATATTGTACTAGCAGTTAAATAAAAATATCATTATACTTGTACTGAAAAATCATTTGTCACAAAAGTTTCAGAAAATGTTGTGCACATTTTTGTGCAAATTTTTGTACTTAAACAATTTTTTCATTGTGTAAGTCAGAATTTATTCAGAATATTATTCAGAATTATTCAGATTCATTTACTTGATTCTTTCAGGGAAATAAAATTATAGCTATGTTGAATAATGTAACAATAACATTAATTTTGCATACTATTTAGAAATTCAGATCTTGCAACAATAACGGTTAATCTTCTATCGCGAATGATATAAAGATGTATAAACAATATACTTATTAATTTTAGTTAAAGAAAGATTTTTGCAGACTTTTTTAAAAAATTATGACAACAACAAAGAGAATAAGAATAACAATTTCGCAGTTTCTTGCTGTAAACAATAAAATATAAAAATTAAGATTGCAAAAAAAAAGATGAAAACTAACCGACAATAGCATAGGACTCATCGTCAGGAATTCCCTCCTCGACGTCGATGCATCCTGTTTTGGTAGTCCTGTGCACATCGAAGACAAAGCCCATGAGAACCTCGTCAAGCAAATCTTCGTATATCTCTTTCGTGGCTTCCTCTACGTTCTGCGTGTCTTGCATGAATTCCAAAAATGTGTTATTCAATTCCTGAATGCGCTCCTCGGTCACCGACATATCGTAAATCCGAATATTCACCGTTAATTCAACTCGGATGTAACCTGTACCGTTGTTTACACAAATGACAGTTCATTCTAACCTCAAAATGTATCGGAGCACGGGCTTGCCGACGAACTCTGAGCGCCAAGTACGCAGCGATGTTTGTTATTGGGATTATGTTTCAGTCGGTCCAACGATCACTGCTTTTTTTTCACGTGTGTTATTGTTCAACCGTCGCGAGTTTATTTTAAGAAAATATATACAAAAGCTTATGAAACGGCCCCGAGAGAAAGTGCACGGCCTCACGCGCGCGTGTCCTTGTCTGCTCTTTATGTATTTGTGTTGCGTTTTTCATTGTCAGTGTGTGCGAATTTAAAGGTCTGAACGCGTTTTTGTGTCATGTGCTGATCGTGTTTTTCCCGGGCGCAATGTCGTCTTTGGTATGATAAGTTTGTTAGGACGTCATTAAAGCTTTTATTCAAGATGGTTGTGTCAAAATAAAAATAGCCCAGATTTGCATAATATTTTGACTTATGACATTCTATACAATCGTATTCCAATTTCGACAGTACAATATTTTAAAAACTGGCAAATACACTTAGTTTAATTCAAAATAAAAATTTTGACTTTCTCGTAACATTTTAATTGCAAAAATTTGCATAAGACATTAATCAAAAGTTCTACAAAACAATTTCTTAGATAATTACAAGCTCACTGTTGTGATTTTATACCAGTCACAATTTCGTCGATAAACTAACAATAAAAATGTCAGGTTAATTTAGATTGGTTCGAATAAAGTCAAGGAATTTGTCAGTTCGTGAATAAACACCAGGGAAGCCTGGTTCCGCACACTTCCAACCATAAGAAACTACTCCAATCGCATAATATGAAAATTCTACTGGGAGCATAAGAGGCCCTCCACTGTCACCCTGAAAATCATAAAAAGTCCAAATTAATATCACCACTACAAAACTTAATTATTTTTAAATGAAGAGAAAGTATAAAAATTTTGTTTTTTTACTCGACAAGCATCTTTTCCGCCAGTAGCATATCCAGCACAAATAATACGATCATCTACAACTGTACTTCCAAAAGTACCATATGCAGATTTACATGACGATTGTGAGACGATTGGAACTTCAACTTCCTGAAGTATCTTACTAGCAGGTCCCTCTGTAATATTCAGTTCAACGATGAATCTCTTTTTGGACAAGATATTGACAAATAAAAAAATGGAAATAAAACAACTTACCAAACGAAGTGCTTCCCCATCCAGCTACAACAGCTTTTTTTCCAACCGAAATGACTGATCTAACTTCTTGAGTTGTGGGAAGGCAAATCGGTTTTACTTTATCTGTGAATTATAATAATTAATAATAATAATAACAATAATAATAATGAACCGAAAGAATTATAATAAATATAATATTTTTTACCATTGAACTCTACATCCCACTTCAATTTAATAATGCCTATGTCATTAGCGTAAGTATTGGATTCATACTCAGGATGAGCAATAGATTTCTCTATTGAAACAGTTTGAGGATCTGCTTTGTCGTAGACAGCATCGTCTAAGTTTAGATCTCCCAATCTCACGACAAACAAATCGTTTCTTTCGTAAATGCAATGAGCCGCTGTAAGAACATGTCGGGAAGAAATTAAACTTCCTCCACAGAGCCACCTGGGAGCGGGACTTCCATTTTTACTTCTGTATCCTAAAACTGCGATCCATGGCCAATCACCTGAAATAAAATTATTTTTTTATGGAATAAATGTTACATCAGTTAAATTGCAAAAAAACTGCAATTAAAGTTCTATTGGTTTCCATTTATTTGGTTTACCTAATTTAGCATCTTGTCCACCTACAACTCGTTTGTTGGAGGAATTGCTGTATCCACAATGGGGAGGTGTGAGTAATTCAGGTAAATTTTGCGTTGGGTTGCGGGTGGTTCTTGGAGTGGTGCGATCATCAATGGTTGCAGGACAACAAACATGCACCTCTTTTCCTTGGTAACCACAGAAAGATTTTCTCAAAAATGTTTTAGATTCTTCTGTTTGTGAATATAACAGAGTCACTAATGGATCGCACCGCTTTATGTTGATACAAGTACCTCGAGAGCCATCAGGAGTATTACATAGTTCTGTAGAACAAAATAAATATTTCTAAATATGTTTACTTTTGTAAAAATTGAAATGATCGGAATAGTTGTGATATTGTTGTTTACACGAAGCTAAGAAACAATTCAAAAATTATTGGTTTTTCAATCTCACGATTTTATTCATAAATTTTTTAATGGTAAATTTTATTATACTCACCTTGTGACAAAACTTGGCTGATACTGAATTGTAATCCAAAAAATAGAATTAATTTTGCAGTCCACATGATTTCAACGAACTAAAAAGTAGAGAAATAATGACATACAGTTGTAACCAAAAAGGAAAGTGCCAATATTGTTGACTCTGAAAATAAAGTTGCATAACATATATATGCAAGGTCGTCAGATAATTTATCATCTCGGACGACCACGATGAACTGCTACTGTTTTGTTTATACGAATCCCAGATAGGTCAGATTTAGGATAATAAATTTCGCGCGTGTTAGAATTTGAAAGTATCTGAACTTTATTTACACTATTTTAAAACGAATTTTGAAAATTGCAAAATTAAGTTTTAAAATTGAATTTATATTTTGCACTGTCAAGTGTAAATAAATCAGAGTCCCTCGATCGACACTTGACATAAGATTACCTCGTCAGTAAAGTTGCTCGGAGACTGAAAAATTATTCTCCCTTGTCTTCACTTTATACATATCTCAGCAAACGAACAAAAAGATGCAAAAGTAAACAGTCAAAATTTTTTCGTACAAAAAAATTTCAGAGGGAATCAAGTTTTTACACTTGCTGTAATTTATTGGAACCACTTAAAAAATAATTAGTACTTTGATGAAATTAAACATAAAATTTACATTCGAAATTGTCATTCCTTTGAACATCAGACTTAAGGACAGAGAAAAATGCACTTATAGTTGATTACAAGTATTTTTTAATAAAGCATTTTTTAAATGTTAAAACCAGTTTTGAGATTTTATAGCCAAATTAACTCGTCTGACATTTATAAATTGAGAAAGGCAGAATAAACAATTCAATTTTTGCAATCTTTTTTGTTAAGTAATTTGTGAACGATGAATCCGTTTAAATACAAATCATTGCTAACTTATTTTTACGATTTTATTTGTTTAAAACCTTAATGACAAACAGTTACATTTAGTATAACTGATTAAAACAATAACTATTAAAAATGATGTTTATGAATTTAGCTATAATGATAACAAAAAATTAATGACAGCTTAATCCATGTTACTTCGAATAAAGTCAAGAAATTGGTCAACTCGCGTATAAACGCCTGGGAAACCAGCTTCAGCACATTTCCAACCGAAAGAAACCAGTCCGACTGCATAATACGTATTTTCAATCGGGAACATAAGAGGACCGCCACTGTCGCCCTAAAATTAACAAAAAATTTTGAATCTCATCTAATAAAACTTTTTGAAACTTATTTTTAACAAATTTTCCAATTAAATTGTTGTTATTACTTGGCAAGAATCTTTTCCTCCTTCGGTATATCCAGCACACAAGACGCGATGATCTATTATGACTTTCTCAAAGGGAGTAAACGTTGACTCACACGACGATTGTGTGACAATTGGAATTTCAACCTCTTTGAGTTTAGCACTTGTTGGTCCAGCTGCAAAATGTAATCAAGCAATAAAAAGGATTCACGAATGAATTAATTTATATAAATCAAAAAATCGACAAACATACCATACGAAATAGCTCCCCATCCAGCGACAAACGCTTTTTGTTCCACCAAATCCAAAGAGCGAACTTCTGGAGTTGTTGGAAGGCAAATCGGTTTCACGTACTCTATCAAACAAAAAGGCACATTTTTGACAATTTCTAAACTGCTGAGTGAAAACATGTCTTCTGAAAAAAAATGTACAAAAATATTCACCTCCAAATTCCACGTTCCATTTGAGTCGAATGATTGCTATATCATTGCTGGTCACGCTGTCGGTGTACTCAGGATGGATGATTGTTTTATCTATTGGAATAGTCTGAGGATTTGCCTTGTCGTAAACATCGTCATTCAGGTTCAAATCGCCAAACCTCACGACGTATAAGTTCTTTTTATTATGAATACAATGAGCCGCTGTCAATACGTGTCGTGCTGAAATTAAAACTCCTCCGCATTCCCATAAGGGATTTTCACTCTTGGTAAAATCTTTGTACCCTAGAACTGCAATCCATGGCCAAGCACCTAAAACATTTTTAATTCAAGTGTAATTTGGTTTTTTTTCTTTTTTGTTTTCATTTTTAAATGATAAAGTTTACCAAGTTGAGCATCTTCTCCACCAACAATTCGTTTGTGAGTGACATTGCTAAATCCGCAATTAGGAGGTTCTAGTAGTACAGCTTCATTTTTTGGTTTAGGTTGAAATTCAAATTTTGGTGAAACGAAAGAAAAACATAAATGTAAATATTTTTTATATTGATACATAGTAATTTTATTCAACCAACTTAAAATTTTATATTAATTATTTAAGTCACCTGCTGATGAAACTTTGTCGACACAAATTTGTAATCCAACAAATAGAGCTAAACAAACACTCCACATGGCTTCAATAAAATGTAGAAAACAAGTGACAAAAAATTAAAAAGACTGTGTATCTGACAATCAAATTCGTATTTCTTAAACAGTGATGGCAATTTCTTTTGATTTTGTAATATCTAAAGCGAACTGGTATTTTGATTGTCACTTTGTTGAGATCACCTTGCCAGTGAAGTCGCAAGGAGACTGAAAAGCTAATCTTGCTGGTGTTCTCTATATAAGTGTCGGGTAACTGACAAAAAATTTTATGAATATGATGAAATCTCTCTAGTCAGATTGAACCTATTTAAATAATACAAGTTTCTTTCGTGATAGAAAGAAGTAATTGAAAATCAAACAGATTTGATTTTTTTTAAACTGCATGAACAATGTGTAATTCAATTATGAATTAAATTAGAAAAAGAACGTACAAGTCACAATTTCTTCTGACCTTTACAAAATATAGAAATTTCGGATCGTCAAAAAGAGAAAAAGTAAAAAACTTAATTTATGCTATCTTAAAGGACATTGAAAAATCAAAAAACTTCAAAAACGTCTTTCATAGCCTGGCCAAAGTACGATTGAAACGTTTCTACAATAAAAAATGGGTATCAAAAATTCAATACTTCACATTATAAATATAATTGACTCATAATTAAAAATAATCAAGAGTTTTTTATTGCTGATACATGGAATATCATTGTTCATGGTTGTAAAATCTTATAATTACATATTTTCTGAGAAAACGTCCATAAAATTAATTTCATTCATTCATTCAAAAAAATCGAGCCAAAAAGTGTTTATATCATGACTGATCAAGCCAAAAAAGTATTATGAAAAAACATTGAGTTTTCCGCACTCGATGGGAAAAATAAGCATTTTACCCACTCGTAAGGTGATCTACTATTTTCACCACTATAAATAATCTCGGGTGCGAAGGTTTAACGTTAACACTTTAATGCATATTTTCTGCAATGAACTCAAGGAATTTGTCAACTCGAGTATAAACGCCAGGAAAGTTAGGCACTGCACAGTTGTAACCGTAGGATACCACTCCAATTACATAATACGTGAATTTGACTGGCAGCATCAGAGGACCTCCACTATCACCCTAAAAATTCAACATTTAATTAAATTATGAAGAAAAACATCAAAATCGCAATGAACTAGAAGTATTTTTATAAAGTTAGTACTCGGCAAGCATCTTTTCCTCCAGTAGCATATCCAGCACACAAAACACGATCATCTATGACTGTTGTTCCAAAAGGGTCGTAAGCGGTTTTGCAAGACGACTGAGAGACAATCGGAACTTGAACCTCTTGGAGTGTCGCACTTGTTGGCCCCTCTGTAAAATTGATTCAAACAGTTAAATGATAATTTTAAATGACAATTCAAAAATTATAATTTAAAGTTAAAAAAACTTACTGAATGCAACAGATCCCCATCCAGCAACAAAAGGTCTTCTTCCTTCCAAATCTAAAGCCTGGATTTCATCAGTAATTGGAAGACAAATCGGTCGAATGTTATCTAAAAGACAAAAATAAAATGAAATTTTGTGCAATGAGATATCGGATTCAAACTATTAAAAATAGTGTATTGATTTTTACCGCTGAATTCAACGTTCCGTTTCAATCTGACAATTCCTATATCATTATAGTGGAAGTTGGGATTATAATCAGGATGATAAGTTGCTTTATCGATAGGAACAGTTTGAGGTTTGCCATGTCGTAAACATCATCATCCAAGACTAGATCGCCGACTCTAACTTGATACAAATCATTTCGTTTGAAAATGCAGTGGGCTGCTGTGAGTATGTGCCGAGATGAAATCAAACTTCCTCCACAGAGCCACTTGGGATTCGGATCTCCATTTTTTCTTTTGTATCCTACAACTGCAATCCAAGGCCAGGCGCCTGAAAAATGATTTCAAATATTCAACTTAATTTCAATTTGGCCAATTTTGTTTCGTTTTTTTTCCATATCGGTGGCCTTACCAAGTTGAGCATCTACTCCACCGACAATTCGTTTATGAGTGGCATTGCTAAATCCGCAATTGGGAGGTTCCAGTAATGCTGCTTCATTTTTCGCTTCAGTCGTATTTGGGGTGGAAATGCAAATTTTGAGGAAACGAAATAAAAACATGAATATAATTTTATATTAAAATTTAATTTTAACATGAATCATTTAGTTCACCTTCCGATGAAACAATGTAGACGCCAATTTGTAATCCAACAAATAAAACGAAACTAACACTCCACATGATTTCAACGAACTGTAAAAAAACAGAACCAAATAAAATTCCTAATAGCATTTTTAATGAAATAGTATGTATATTTGTTAAACATCGATGGCATTTTCGTTTTCTTTTGTTATACTAAAGCAAACTGGTATTTTGAACTTTGTTTGGATCACCTTGTAGGTGGAGTCGCAAAGAAACTGAAAAGCTATTCTTGCTGGTGTTCTCTATATAAGTCTCAGCTTGTTGACAAAACAACATTTTGCATATGATAAACCCTTTTTTTGGTACGAGAAGTATAAGATTGGATCCACCTCTTTAATAGTACAAGTTTCTATCAAAAGCAAAAAAGTAACTAAAAATAAAATTATTAAAAATACAAAATGTGAATAGTATTTTCGGCTATTTTCAATTTGTTTGTAGAATTTGATTTACCTTTTTTTGTGATGTGCATTGTTGATTATTAATTATTAATTGAATTCAAAAAAGAACAAGTTATTGTCTTATAAGACATTGAAAAATCGAAAAGCTTTAAAATTAACTTTCATAGCTCAACCAAACCACGATTAAAACCAAAACACGACACATAATAGAGACGTTTCATCGTTCATGTCTGAAATAAGAACTTAAAGATCCAGGCTCGTTTACGAGTCATTGTGTTTTCCCATGCGAAATGTCGTCTGTTCGGAAGAAACAAAAAAACTTGACCCGTTCGAACAAAACAAAATATAACATTTAAAATCAACACTCCTGAATCATCTCAAATTTACGATTTATTTTTTGATTATCCATCACTATGTACAACTTTGAATATAAAAAATTAATTTACAAAATAAATTCGTTCACACAAATGACATATCTGAGTGTGCAAAACAAATGTAATCAAGTTTGAGTATTATTTGTATAATGATGACCATTTGTCTTAGTAATATTGAATAATTTATTATATACACTGTAACAAAACGAAACACGATTGGATGCTTGCACTTCAAACGTAAACCTTGTCGTTAAATATAAATGAGAGCAAAACGACTAAGTTTCCGTTTTGTCAATGCACGAACAATCAAAAAAAATCATTGTCGACGTTTGCACAGCTAGATGTAATAAAAGTAATAACAAAAGTAATCATTAACGGTTTAATACATGTTGTCTGCGATAAAGTCAAGGAATTTTTCAACTTTAGTATAAACGCCAGGGTAGCCAGGTTCTGCACACTTATAACCGTAAGATACCACTCCAATTGCATAATATGTAAATTTGACTGGGAGCATAAGAGGACCTCCACTGTCACCCTAAAAATCAAACGATAGTTAAATTGATTAGAGAAACGTCACAATCAGTGTAATTTTGTTAGACATCATTTTGTAGTGAAATTTGAGTATTTGAAATTCTCATTACTTGGCAAGCATCTTTTCCTCCAGCAGCATATCCAGCACACAAAACACGATCATCAATGACTGTCCTTCCAATAGGCGCAAAGGCGTTTTTGCAAGACGATTGAGAGACGATTGGAATTTGAACCTCTTGGAGTTTTGCACTTGATGGTCCCTCTGAAAAATTGATTAAAAAATTCAGTTTAGTTCCAAGTTCAAATGACACTTTAAGAATTAAAATGTCAAATTCGAGCCAAAACTTACTGAATGTAACAGATCCCCATCCAGCAACAAAAGGTCTTCTTCCTTCCAATTCTAATGACTGGATTTCCTCGGTTATTGGAAGACAAATCGGTCGAATATAATCTAGTAGACAAAAAGGAAATACAACTGATCATTACGAAATTTCGGAATCAAATGATGAAAAACGGAGTACTGATATTTACCGCTGAATTCAACGTCCCATTTCAATCTGATGATTCCTATATCATTGGTGTACGAGTTAGGATTATAGTCAGGATGGAGAGTAGCTTTATCTATTGGAACAGTTTGAGGATTCGCCTTGTCGTAAACATTATCGTCCAAGACTAGATCTCCGACTCTAACTAGATACAAATCATTTCGTTTGTAAATGCAGTGAGCTGCTGTGAGAATGTGTCGAGATGAAATCAAACTTCCTCCACAGAGCCACTTGGGATTCGGATCTCCGTTTTTCCTTCTGTATCCTAGAACTGCAATCCAGGGCCAGGCTCCTAAAAAATTATTTCAAACGTCATTTAACTTGATTTTCATCAAATTCTGTGAATTTAGTTACATTTTTTTTAGTTTTAATTAGTTGGTCTTACCAAGTTGAGCATTTTCTCCTCCAACAACTCGCTTATGAGTGGCATTGCTGAATCCACAGTAAGGTGGAACTGCAAATTCATATCTTCCTTCCATGCCTGGTTGTGGCTCGAATGGCCGTGGTTGTGTTGGTCTGATATCAGGTCTGGTATCAGGTCGTGGGAAATTTCGTTGCGTGGTAGTTCGTTCGTTGAAGTTGTTGTCGTTGAAGATGGGACAACATACTTTTGGATCTCTTCCTTCGTAACCACAAACGGAATTTCGCAAAAATATGTTACCCTGCTCTGATTGTGCTCGTAGAAGTTCTATCAGGGGTTCGCACATTCGTATGTTCAAACAAATTCCTCGCAATCCTGCTGGACTGTCACATAGTTCTGAAATAATATTGGTATCCACAAAAAATCAATCTCAACAATAAGAATTAATAGGATGAAAAAATGTTAGATCTTTTTCCCCGAGAAGAAACGTCGATCAATTTACACGTTTGTTGTTTTTAACAAAAAATGAAGAAATAACTGATGATTGGTTATTAATAATTATGATGAGGTGCAATGTAACAGGTAAGTCTTGGTCTTGGCTGATGAATTATCACCAATTATTCAGTAATTGCTTCTGCAACTACGTTGCATGATTCAATAACGGAAATCGTTTCAGAAAATAACAAATTTCCTCTTTTCACATTTTTTTATTGCAACAAAACAAAAAGTTTTGTCGCAAAAACAAAACAAAAACGAAACGAAAAGTCAGTTGTACTCACCTTGTGATAAAACCGTCCCAATACAGATTTGTAATCCGAGAAACAAAACTGACTTTGCACTCCACATGATTTCAACACTGCAAAAAAGTAAAATAAATAAAGGCTAGTTTCACATTAGTCATTTGAATTTGTTAGTACAGGGGAAAATAATTTAAACAATTTCAAAGAATTTCTTTTTGTTTGCCAAAATCATTCGACTGGTAATTAAAAACAAAAATGCAAAATTGTTAAACGCGAAATATGCGGTTGCATAACAAGGATACAAGGTCGTCAAGCAAAATGTCATCTTCTCAGTCCATGGTGAACCACTGGCTCTATTTTTGATTGCCCAATTTTGAAATTACAATTTAAATTGTTCCTGTTGTTTTACTTACTTTTTGTGAGAAAAACAAAATTGTAAATCAAATAAAAAAGAAATGACAAATTTTCTATCAATTAATCAATGTGTACAATCAAAATCTTGATTTGTTAGAATTGAGATGCAAAATTCAGACAAAGAATTGAACACCTCGGCGCGTTAATTTGAAGAACAAACACATCGTGGAAACTCAAGAGTTTTTCTTGTTTTTTGAATTTTGCTTTGGCTTAAGTATTCAATTCTTGAAATTGTAAATCCAACTGATTGTTTTCGCGAGAAAAATTGATTAAAAAATCGTTAGGCTTAGTCATACAGGATAATACAAAAAATGTTCAATTTATCATTACACGAATCTTGAAACTAATGAAAACACAAATATTGAGAAGAAAAATGAATTGTATCTCAAATCAACAAGCGCGATCGTCTTTACTTTGTCTCAAATTATAATGAGCCTCGATTCATTTGTCAAATCGTTCATAAATCTTAAAAAATGTAAATTTATTGATCGGCGTATTATCTTAAAAAATAAACTTTTTTCACACTTTCTGTCTTGTAATTATTCAGATGAACGTAAAAACACACAACAATATTAAATAGCAATAAATGATATCGATGAATATGAAAAACATGTTTCCAAGCACTAATTAAAATGGAAAACAAAAAACAAAATAAAAAAAACACTCGAGTTTGTGGTACACTTGGAAATACTAGATTGATTAATCACGTTTGTACCTTAAAAGTAAACCGGTATTACTTGATCGTGATTTCGTTGAGATCACCTCGTCGGTGAAGTCGCAAGGAGACTGAAAAGTTATCCTCGCCGGTGTTCTCTTTATATGTCTCTGCAAATTAACAAACGATACGCACAAAAGTCTTCTCCTTCAAACTCAAGAAATCTTCGTTTCGATCTACAACTTTTTCACGACGTACAAATTTTTAGGGCCACTTCAAAAAATGATACATTTAAATAAAAACCAAAAACCCAAACGTAAAAGAAATGAGAGAAAAATACAAGTTACAATTTATGCCATTTGAAATTATTTTCAAAAAATGAGTTACTTATTATTTGCAGTTTTGATGTAAATATTATTTTAATGTGTGAATAATGTGTAATAAATCATATAAATAAACACCTTTCCATTTGAGAATAGGGGGGGGGGATTGATCATGGCAAAAACATCGCGTTACGGAAAACCCGAATGTCGTTTACTGACCGGCGACGTCGGGCAAAATTGTTCTGAAACATTCAACGCCTAGCACGTCATACGAATCATAAATGAAATTATATGTTACAATGACGAGACTGGTTCTCAAGGTTTTATAACGAATTCAATCAGCTTCCCTGATTTTTATACGTACGTACGGTTGCTCATCTGAAATCTATAAATAATATAATAATCCTTTTAATCTTCTAATAAAATCTATGTTCAACTTAACGTTTTTTATTACTGTTTTTCAACTTATTTACAAGATCGATTTTATAAATCACACAAAATTATAACAAGGAAAACTCATTTGAATTATTTTCAAATTAGAAAATTCAATTGATGCATGTTTACACGTTACATTTACAATCGATTGTACAAAGTAAACTAATTTTAATACATAATTTAGCAAAAAAATGTAAAAAAAATAATTTATGCGAGTGGCTGTGATGTAAACAAGTTGAGAAACTTGAGAGATGTTGGATCTGACTTTCGTGGCGAAAGATTCAGGATTTGTATATAAATCCATGTCTCGACGAGATGTAGGTAATATAAATGAACAGTGACTCAAAGGAAATCACGATTTTGTCAAAAAATGGCTCTAAAGCGAATCTCGCGTTTTCAGAACTGCTCAAGATTACATTTTTTGATGAACGTCAATGAAAAGTAATAATTTTTGCCACTTCATATCTGAGTCATCTAAAATGGCAAATTTTCCAACCAAAATGAATAGCTAACAATTTGTCAGCGAAGAAAAAAATAAAATTCCATCTGTCATCTGATTAATGACAGTGATAACAAATTCAAAATGATGATTCTATTGAATGATGAGCATCGCATCAATTTTATGTGATGTCAGGTATATTTATTACTTATAAGTGTTTTACTTTTTATACAATCATATTTATAGGTCGTCTTAACTTAAACTAGAACAATTTTTTGTCGACATGAATGTTTTATGTCCTTTACGTAGTTCATTTGACCGTTACAAACTAAATTCAATATTTACAGTCTTGCATTTATACACAATCAAACATAACATCCTGCGATTTTTTCCCACAAGTTCAAACCGAACGTAGACGACGTTTCATCATTATTTCGATTGTAAAAAAATACAGGATATTTTGCAAGCTACAGTATTATCATACCTTTTTATATTTTCGTATTTGAAAATGCTATTCTTTATTTTGAACAATTTTTCGAGTTTTAAAACGACAATGAAGTTTTACGAGATACTTTTACACTTTGAATAAAAAGAACGAATAACATTTTTTCGACCAGAAAGATTCGTTTGGAAGACTCTGGTTGGTAAACAGGAACAGTTCAAAAGTTAAAATTTGCTCTAAAAAGCTCATTACTTGAAATTGCCAATACTCATTCCATTGACCAGTTTTCAATCTCGGAAAATGTTTCTTTTAAATAATAAAATTTGATTTCAATTGAACTCATGCATAAATCGAAAAAAATTACGATTAAAAAAGGGATATTATATTTGTTTATCATTTTTTTAAACCAGTGAAAAATTATTCAAGTTCGCACATTAGCACCATAGTTTGAGTGCACACGAGGATGGCACATTGTTGTTTTTTTGAATAAAATATTTATAGCTAAGTTTAAATGGTTAGCCTAGAACCATGGCTTTGATCAAATCGATTCATAAAAAGCTTAAGAAACTCCTATCACCGATGACTGTTTGCAACTCGTCTATCATTTGATATATTTTCATATAAAAAATGTGTCAAAGTCAGCCTTTAGTGATTGCGCAATGTGAGCTTTTTTCTCATTGATTTTCTTTACAAAGCTTTTGTCCACGTTTATTTAATTATTCATTTTTGTGTTAAATATAAAACCAACTGATAGAAAACAGTTCTTTCGACTGTTTTTTACCATAATTATCGTATACGTGTGGTTAAAAAATACTTAAGATACATAGTTGTAATAGAAATACAATAACAAAACAAATCGTTTCAAATCATACGATTTTTAACGTAAAAACATAACTAGCACAAAAATATAAGAAAACGAAATTGCAAATTGAGAATAACTAATAATTCAGTTCAATGATTTTTCAACTGAAGAACAACGTAGTAAGTGGCATTTAATAAACATTTTGTTTTCCATTCATGATTTTGTTACGATACTTTTTTTTCTAGTTTTTGTTATTTTCGATCACACCTTAAAAGTTGGCAGTCGATTTGAAGGTATCACTTACGTTTACAGCCATGTATATTACGCGGTTGATAATAATAGTAATAATGGATACATTATAGTGACATTTCTTCGTGAGTGCTATGCAGGTGTGGTGAGTTCCTTGTGAAGAAATGTTTCTATGTCGACTCGACAAATTGGACACCGCTTGTTTGTGCATAGCCACTGATCCACACAATCTATATGGAATAAATGCATACATGGAAGCCTCCTAAAACCAAAAAAAAAGCAACAAATTAAAGTTACACATTTTTAAAAACTAAAACAGAAATTATATTAAAATATTTTGTGATTTCTCACCTTACGCTTTCACAATCTTCAAATTCTGATAAACAGATTGTACATTTTTCAATGTCGTCTTCTCTGTTTTCTATCTTTTTAACCTGTAAATAAAGATAATGATTAAAAACAAATACATAAAATTTCCGTGTTTCAAAAAACCAACAACTAAGAATGCTTAAATTGTGGTACGAAAAATTCTGAATAATCCCGAAAGTCTACAGATTTATAACTAGCAGTTACACATTTGAAATAGTTACACATTTCGTTGTTAGAAATAAAAATTAACGTTTTCGAAATTTGTTTCTTGCAAAATACTGTTTTTGGCCTCTTGATACAATGTAAAACACTTACACGTTTGTATTTGTGTGGGAATGTATGACTCTCGATAGATTCTTGAGTTGCACCGCAACTGATTCGAGTCATCCGGCGTATATCCTGGAGAATAGTCCATGCTTCAGGATATGCTCTTGGTGGTATAGGGAACGCGTTAACGGACCTGAACGACGAATCCACATTGTCCTAAAATCGACAAGAGAACAATTAGAAATCATAAATTTAAAAAACTTTCACAAAACATCAAATAACTGTTATAATATTTCATAATTTTACCATATCCGATATTATGATATCCGACAAAAGATTAGAAGAAGACCGTTGCATGGTTTGTATTGGATGATGCGGATGATAATGGTACATATGATGGTGCACATGTTGATGCACTGGCACAGTATTGACAACATCAGGTTCACTCACATTTGTAACTGGAGTCGACGCCTGCAACATTTTTACGTAACAAACACTTTAAATTTGAGCATTACAATACCAAACTCATACTTGTTATCATAGTTCAAAAAGTATTTACATAATGAGACGGAAATTCTGATACATAAATATTGTTAGGTCGCTCTCTAGTTTCAGGATGGCTGAAAACCATGGGTTGTAACGGCGGCAGCATCATTCGCCTCAAGGCAAGGTAATCTCCTCTGGTGTCTGTGGGACCGTGCCTGTTGCCATACGATGGGTTCGATGGGTTCGCTGGACAGTGACAAACGTGTCCAGTATGATGTGTGTGCGCACTTGGTGGGAAACATCTACACGGTCTACAGAAAAAAAGAACCATTTGAAATCACTTAGAAAAAAAATTACCAACAACTAAAACCTAACTTGTTAAACTTTTATATTTACCTATGATGAGAGGTCGATATACAAAGTAGTCTTCGGCGCCTCTCTACCAGACGTTGTTGTGTCAACCATAGTCTTTCTTGAATAGGATGCATTCGTTGCGATCTCACATTATCTAACAAAATAAAAAAAGTGAAAATTACAATTCTGATCAACGCTCAAATTAAACGATTTTGGCTTTGACTTAATTTATTGGATTATAAATATTTCTAACCATGTGTAGTCATGATTGAGACGTTATGGTGTAACCGCATTATGTTGACTGAACTGTCATTGGTCGGATGGTTTTCTGGCAATTGGTGTGTGCACTGATTAGATCTAAAAAAACAGACAAATTAATGTTACGTCTCAATAAAACACATTTTCATTTCCGTTTAGTTATACAACTTGAACAAACCTGGATGATTCTTCCGAACTAGAAGATACAGCATTAACACTACTTCTCGTTTCATCAGTTGGAAACAGCTCGTCGTCTGACTCTGTTGTTAGATCTACAATTGGTACAGTGCTGGTCTGGCCGCTTGATTGGCCATTGGTAGTACTGCTGCTGCCGTTACTACTGTTATTCTAAGAAAGAAAAAACAAATTGATTCTTTAGCAAAAACTCATTATTCTATAATTGCAAGTTTTTTTCTATTCCTCCAACATTTACCTCATTGCTCAGATTCACAGTTTCAAGCACCTCAACAAAACCATCTTCTTCATTTACAACGCTATCTTCTGAATCACTGCTTGACGACCAGTCCAGCTGTAAGTCTGGCGCAGATGGTGTGTCGTCTACCCCTAAAAAATCGAACCAACATTTATCAGAACAAGAAATTGAAAATTGAAAAATCATCAGAAAGTTTGATTGAATTTCAAATCCCAACCTGAGTTTGAACTGTGACTATTCTCATTGGATTTGCTCGACGTGTGAGATTTTTTCGTCAGTTGTACTTTGTCCACTCCTTTGCCTGGTCCATTTTTTCTACCTCCCGAAGGTCCGTTTATGCTTAAAATTGAAAATTAAGAAAGAAATTAAAATGTAAATCGTTTGTTCTGTTACAAATAAGTTTTAGTTACTGACCTATAATCAACAGGACGATCAACAATTCTGGACGGTCCAGCGGCGTTGATATTGATCTCGTCACTGAGTATCTCAGTGATGAACGAGTCGATCTTGCGTCGTTTGATCTGTTTGGACAGATCATTGGTGTAACGTTTCTTCGGGCGACAATTTTCCGGCTGCATTTGTTCCCGTCTGTTTAGGCACATAGCACAATTGTAGCCCCAGCAGTCGTCGTGCGATTGATCAATCGGCGAAAGAAAATGCTCGCATACGAAGTTGTTTTCGTTGTGACTATGATGCGATTGGCTGTTGGCTATCGGATAAGACGCGATTGGCGTTATGTCACTCTCCTCGATATCACTGCCTGCGAACAAATGCTCGTACTCGTCGTTGCCTAAAATTTTTAATACAAATGGTCAATTTCACAATTCTTTGTCTCATATTTTTAGATTAAAAAACCAATAGTCATTTTTACTTGAATTAATTTTGTCAATAAATCGTTATTCTAATAGTTGAAAGTTTGAGTTTTCCATTTTAAGTGAATCTTTGATATTTAAAGAAATCGTGAATTTTTATATCGGTTTTGGGTCTGGCAGGTGCAGTGCTCGAATCTTTTATGTCAGATCAATTGCCCTGATCAATGAAAGATTAATGTACTCAGATGTTGGAAGAAACATCTGTTTTCAAACAATAACGATCTTGCCTACCTCTTTTTTCTCGCAATTATTGAAATACATTTCAATAACAAAAATAGAACTTGAATTTTTTGGGCCTTTTTTAATCACACTTTTTCCTGTACTTGAAACTTTTTGTTTCCAATGTTTCTATGTTTTGTTTATTATGTTTGTTTATGATTTCTTAATTTTGTTACGTTTAATTTGGACGAATAAACAAATTTCGAAATGGACTTCGAATTGTTTTTAAAAAATTTACCAGGTGTGATACGTGACTGTGTAGCTGGGTCAACAGTGGAAGAAAACGCCGTATCAAATATATCAGCTAACGAAGTAGAAGTGTCCAACGATCCAGAAGTGGTTTCGCCGTTTGATAATTCGGTCCTTGTTTTTTCAAATTTCTTCTGTGTCGGATGAAGACAATATACTGTTTCAGACTGATCTTCCTCCATTCTGCGATTCATAAACAAACAAAAAACGTTATTATTCAGATAACAAACAACTCAAATCATAAACAATAATCATACATTAAAAAGCTAGTATAAAAAAACAAAAATAAAATAATCATAGATAAAATTAGATTGACAAAACAAAATAGAACTAATGATAATCGATATCCTATTGCAACAATGATTTATCGTACATCCCTATTAAACTCTCTTCTACATCAGCTTGGTCGCAAACATTCACATGACTGACACACAAGTAATCATTCCATTGTTTCCGGTCTAATCAAATGCATGGAACTGAAGCTTACAAAAACAAATTAAAAAAATAAAGAGTGACAAAACTGACGAACTAAAAAGAAAGAAAAAACAAAATCCACTTACACTCATTTTCACAAAATTCCGTTTAAACACATCTGGTTACGTCAAACTAACGTTATGAAATGAGCAGCTGTATTCCTCTAGCAAGCAAATGCAATGATTCATCACCTGCTCAGATCATTGGAGACTCGACAAAACCCATTGAATAGTTAAAAAAAAGAACATTCAAAAATTCAATGAATAATAAAACTGTTCAAAATAGTGGGGGAACTGCTGATGTGAGGTTTGCAAAAAAAAAACAAATAATAATAATATAAATCTATTAATAATAAGGATGAAGTGAGGAGAATGCTAATGATGATAAGAATAAAGAATAAATATTGCAAAAATAGTGATACCTGGATGAAGATCGTTTGGCTCTAAGAAAGTCGAGTGGAAAAAAAGGTTCGGTGGGCCGCGGACCAGGCAATAGCTCAGCACGTCATTTTTAGTGAGTCAATGGCGTCAGGCGTACGGGCTGATAAGCTCGGTCCGAGTCGCGCATCACGAGCGCTGCTTCGCCAAGAGCATCCGACTTGCAAATTGACGTACACCGATATTCATGCGCGCACTTTGGAGCAGCACCACCAAAAAACTCCTCTCGTCGAGTCTCCTCCTGTCTCTCCTCTCCTTCTTCGATCACCACTGTTTACAGACAGGAAGGCTGTTTTTCGCGACGCGATATTGCTCAGTAGTTCAACTATTCGCCACCAGTTGTCCTGGCGCTTCAGTCGGTTGTCGTTCTTTAATTTACCGACAGAGGACATGATTTTTTATTTTTTTTTTCAATAACAATATGAAATAACGGAAATTCGAGAATTGTTTTGGTAAACATGATATTTTTTTGTTTCAATTTTTTACTTTGATAGTCATTTTAGTTTCGTTCGTTCAAAAACAATATTTAATTGAAAATGTGAGTGTAAAGAATTTTGGTTTGTTATTGTGGTGTTAATATTTATGTTTTTCATTGTCGAGTATTGTTGTTTTGGGTTTTTTTGATGACGAGATGAAGGACGGCGCCACCTTAATTATCCAGGCCGGCTTCACTTCCAACCTCTACTACCAATCACGAGAGCGGCTGGTCAGCTGAGGCGCGAAATCAGTTAAAATGAGATTTTGAACAAAGTGAGCTTTTGAACGCGAACCAAATGTGGCCATGACGCCGCCGATACCACGTGCAGCACGTCCCTAATTGTTTACAACATCGAGTGGTAAATAAACGTACGTTCATTTGAACTAATATTTAGACGTTGATGGTTTTTGTTGTTTTTCATCACGTTTTGCCAATTTTGAATGACGGTTGTAATGGGGATAACCATGGTCTTTGTGTGGTGCTTGCAATTTCATTAGCCTTTATTTTTAACCTTTTTCTGTTTTTTTGAACAAAGAAAAAAGTGGGTTTTGTGTGTTTGTTGGTGTTTCTTTTGCAACTTTTGACGTAGTTTGTTTATGAGTTGGTTCTTTGTTTCTCAACCACATTTTTAAGATTGCAAGCTATTTTGTTTTAGATTTTTCACGATTGCTGATTGAGTTAATCAGTGGATTTAATATGAAAGGCTGTGAGTTAAACAATTGAATAGTAAATAAAATTAAAGTACAAAATGACTGAGTTCGTGGAAGGCTGGACCTTGGCGCAAACCCTTGGCGAGGGCGCTTATGGAGAGTAAGTTGAAAAATAAGAAAAACTTTGGAAAAACTACAACTTCCTTTATTTTAAGTTTTTTGCGTGACTCCAAAATCTAATTTGTGATAACATTTTTGTTTTTAACGTATTCGTTCTGAATTGTTTGACTTTTAAGATTTCATGGTTTTTTTTTAATATTGTGCAAATTTCATGTTATGCGTCATTATACTTAATCAACAATATTATAACTTTTTTCTAGAAGAACTGAGTGGACAGATTAGTTAATCATTTTTTATACAAAGATTTTATATAAAAATAACGTTTGCATCATAAACAAATAAATATTAATTTTTACTTTCTTTTACATTTTTGTCTTACTTCATATAAAACATAAGAAAATTTTGTTCCACGGGTCCTTGTGGTGTTATTTAAAAACTTATTGCTTTTAAATAGGGTGAAACTGGTGATTAACAAAGTGACCGGCGAGAGTGTAGCTATGAAGATGATAGACTTGTTAAAACACCCAACAGCTAAACAAAGCGTTCAAAAAGAAACGACGGTGCACAGGATGTTATCAAATCCAAATGTCATTCACTATTTCGGCCACAGAAGTGAACCCAACATGGAGTACATCTTTTTAGAATATGCATCCGGTGGAGAACTTTTTGACAGGATTGGTAAATTTATAACAGTTACTATTTAAAGTACAAGTGTAACTTTTAAAGTTTGAATAAATCTTAAATGTTTCATTTATCATTTATTTCCTCTAGAACCCGATGTTGGGATGCCGATAAAAAACGCTCAGAAGTATTTCAGACAGCTTATCAGCGCCGTGGAATATCTTCATAGTCGTGGCGTAGCCCACCGGGATCTCAAGCCCGAGAATTTACTTTTAGACAAGAATGACAACCTGAAAGTTTCAGATTTTGGCTTAGCCACGGTTTTTCGAGTACGAGGCCTCGAAAGACAACTCAACACCAGGTGTGGAACTATGCCATATGTCGCTCCCGAAGTCTTGTTAGGAAATTATCACGCTCAGCCAGCTGATATATGGTCTTGCGGTGTTATCCTTGTTGCTTTGTTAGCTGGAGGTAACGACATCACAAAATAAACAATCATCAATTAAACAAAATATAACTTGATTTTTCAATGAAACATTTATTTTGTTTTTTATTTGAAAAACAAATATAGAATTGCCCTGGGATCAAGCATCAACGGAATTTTTCGAGTTTAGAGAATGGCTGGACGGTGAATACATGTGCCTAACCCCTTGGAGCAAGCTGGACTACCTGTCAGTTGCTTATATCAGAAAAATTCTAGTCTTTAAGCCCTCCGCCAGATATAAAATAAAGGACATTGAATCTCATCCATGGTTCACGAAAAACCTAGGTAAGAAAATTATTATTCTTCAAATTATTCTTCAAAAAGTTGTTCTTATAAGGACGGTCAGGTTAAACCATGACTGAAAAAGAAGGGGTTACAATGAAAACTATTCCACAGACAGGTACTGAGTAGCTCTGAGCTGATTTGAGCGTCTCTGGGTTCCTCAGTACCTCACTGTGTGGTGTTACAAAACGACGCTGCTCTGTTTCAGGTAGGTATTCATTTTAACAATCATATTTACTTGTTTATATTGAAATAATGTTCGATTTCATGTACGTATTCGTTTATATGAACAAATATTTTTAGTTTACAAAAGTTTGTCGCATTGGTTTCTGTAAGCTTTAAAGATACAAAACAAAAATAATCTTAGTACTTTGACTGTGAACGCGCTAGACTTTCGAAACAATCAACAGCATGGCTTTGTTTGTGTACGTTGAATAGAGCTTATAATTTCTCGTCTGATTCTATTTGAGATCAATCAGACGCCGAATTTGTCAGTTGGTAGGCTCGGCTTATTCGTGTCACTTTGCTCGTTAATTCATTTCGTTGAATATTATTTTGAGATCTAATTCTTGTCTTATAAAGAATGTTTTTCAACCGACAATGTAATTAATTGATTTGCTCTTTGAGAACAAGTTTTATTTGTAAGAAATTTGAAAGAAAATGAAAATTAGTTGAGACTCGATGGACTAAGTTTGTTGTTGTATTTTCAGATGATTCATACTCAGATCGCGTCGACGGTGCCAAACTGAAGAAACTACATAAGATTAGTGACGAGAGTGACCAAGGTGTGATTAGTTACTCGCAACCAGTGATGACAAACGTGGAGACGGACTACAACATGATGAGGCCTGACGAAAAGCAACAGAATATGTGCTTCTCGCAACCGGCCATTGTTGAGGATTTGTTGTTGTGCTCACAGCTGCAAGCTTTGTCCACTCAATCAGCTCAGGTATGAAAAATACAATTGTAATTTTTCTTACTCCAGAAAAATATGAATTTGTCATTTTGTCATTAATAAATTATTACAATTTATTGCAGAGCCCTATGCAGAATCTGGTGAAACGTATGACACGATTTTTCGTTATGGAAGAACATGATATTATTATCAAACGGATTATCAATCACGCGGAACATGAGAATTATAGCTACAGAATCACAGAATATCGAACTGTACGTATAAATTTTAAAATCTTTTTAAAATATATAAATCACATTTTTTAACACTAGAAACTGCAAGAGATGAATCTTTCTCTGGTAGAGATTTTAAAATATAAATAAATAAGTGGTAAATCTGTTGCCAATTTGTTTTTGTTCAATTTTCAGATCACAATTTCTACAGTGGATAGAAGAAAAACACCCCTGGTCTTCAAAGCAAACATCCTCGACATGGATGACAAAATTTTAGTCGACTTCCGCCTGTCCAAAGGTTGTGGAATAGAATTCAAACGACGATTCATTAAATTTAAACTAGCCATGGAGGATATCATCATTAAGGGACTCACTGCAACCTGGCTCGCGGAACAATGACAAAACAGTCTTTTAATCAAAACACGACAGTATTTTTACAGATAGCCGTATTTTTTACATTTTATTCGCTTTTATACTAAGACTTTTTAATTGATTAAGAATGAATAAATCGTGAAAACTTAGATTTAGCTGGTTCCATTTGCTCAAGTTTTAATAATTTAAGAAATGATAATTAGTAAGTAATATTAATGTACGACGTGTGTCAAATAAATGTTTTATTCTGATGAAAAGTTGAAATTTTAATCGTTATATTTGATGTGTACAAATGAAAAACAAAGACATCAAAAGGAAACTTTCTGAAAAAAAATAAATGTAGGCTTTTGATTTATAGTATGTATATAATCATTTATTTGTACAAGCTGTTATTTGCACTGTACACCAGTTTTTTCAGAAATGTATTTAGAAAAAGTTCTATTTTCGATGGTCGGTAGATTTTACACACCGATCATATAAAAATCTGATCAGTTTTCATTTTTATATACATTTCCATTTTTATCGACGAACAAACTTTTGAATAATTATTTTTAAAATCAACGATGTTTGTTGATACATTTAAACTTCCTCCCAAATCTTCATCCAAAAATGGAAATTTTATTTTAGCTTTTATAAAACGATAAGTTGAAATGACAGTTTAATAATTCAACCACAACACAAAATATTATTAATTTCATTTCGAAAAATTGGCGTAACAATAAGAATAAACATTTAATCATTTTGCATTCCACTGCCAAATTGATATTACAATAAACGCGATTGAAAATTCTCTAAAAGCTGTATTGAAAATATAAAATTTACAGACCATATACTTCTTCACTCTTTGCAACATATAACGTTTGTTTTTTCTCTTTCCAAAAGGATACAATCCAACTCTCTGTTACATCTTACATTCACGTTTTCAAAAAATGTATATATAAAAATGTATGAATAATGTTTAAACAATAATGAGTTTTTATCGACAATTCAATTTCATTTGATTGTAACAAAGAGCAAATTGCGTAAAACAGAAATTTGAATTTTTCTTCAAACAAGCAAAGAAGGCAGTGGTTTTTTGCCTGGCCAGGCTTCTTTGGCGTATTTTTTCTTTTTCGGCTCGTGTGGACCAGCCGGGGCTTCCGTCGAAGGTGCAGCATTTGAGGACATGTTCATCTCTGGAATGTGCGAGGAGCCTGGCGCAGGTGCGACAACCTGCATCTGGTCGGTCTGCATTTGACTAGGTGTCATCTCGACATCAGGAGCAGGATTTGGTAACGCAATTCCAAGTCGCGATGTCAGCGAGGTCAACGCCACTGAAAATGGATTGTTCATACTCGAAATTGACGAACTGAATTGCTCCGGGGGTAAATCGTGGTACAATTGTGGTGTCGTCGATGTTGGCTGCAGATGCTTCATTATAGCATGGTGCGGCTCTTCGTTTAGAGTTATCAAACCACCTTCCATTCTCATTCTCTGTAAACAACATTAAACAGTTAAATTTAAGTATTTTATGCGTTACACTTCTAGGATTAAACTAATCTGATGGAAATATTTCAAGATCATGTTTTTAGTTTTCGATGGAATCTAAATTTCTATTATTGTTGATTAGTTGATAAGAACATTCTCACAAGTGTCCTTACTTTACTAGGCACAACTGTGGTTTGTATAAGATTTCTGAATCTGCCAACTGTAGGATCCACATCTTCAGGATTAATCACTTCTTCGTCATCATTGAACGTGATTCCTCTTTTCTTACGTTTTCTTGTAGGTTTGTGAACATCGTCATCAGAAATGCCAAGCATTGATATCCTTCTGTTATGAGCTGTGTTAAATTCAGTTAAGTTCTGCAACAACAAAATTTACATCAAACTTCAAAATCAAAATCAACAATAAAAAACAGAACAAAACTATTTAACATTTAAATTCGTTTATACATCAAGTTCAGTTTCAGTTTCCGGCAATCCTAACAAACCCCCAGCTTCATTGTCGTCCGAAGATTTTTCTAACTCGTCGATAATTGTTCGTGAACCCGTTTGAGGTCTTTCACGTATGATGTAGTACCGAGTAGATGCTCCGAAATGAAAAGTGCTATCGATAGGAAGTTGCGTTGGTTTGTGAGCCTCCAGTCTCATGTTTCCTATATACGTACCATGAGCTGTTAATAGAAAAAAAAGAACAATCAATTCCAATGTTGTTTGAAGGTCATTTTTCAGCAAAAATTATTCAGTTTTCAAAATACTCACTGCTTCCAAGATCGACTAGAAAACACCTCTGTAAATGTTTGTGATAAACCAAAGCAGCATGGACTCGTGAACATGATGCATGGTCGATACAAAAATCATTCAGCTGGTTATTGCGACCGAAGAGGTAACATTTTTTTTCATCGACCATTAATTTCTGCAAAGTAAAACTGATTAGATAAAAAAATACTGGATGTCTTTCCTTAAAAGGCATAATTCTTTATTGATTAAGTGATTTTTGATTGAGTTTTATTTTAATGTTACAAAATGTTGTAACCAAGTTTTGTTACCTGAATCAACTTGTCTCCCTTGAGAACATCCAAATGTAACCCAACGGGTGGTTTACCAGCCCTGAAAACATAACCTCGCTGTAAATTCTAGGAAAAACTCGTACATCATTCGTGGATACCATCATTTATAAATGTTCATCATCGCCAGTGATGGATAAGAATAAACAAAAATAGCCCAGTTGACTTGGTCATGACGCCCAGATAACGTGACTTCTCATTTGTAAACATACCAGTTTGGAATATCGTAGTGGTTAGCCATGATTATTTATTGTGCCTCACGTCATATCAGATATCGAACAATTCAAATGGTTCTTTTAGATACAAATATGAGCTTATCTTTGTAATTTGCAGCCCAACTTTTCGTATGTAATTTTATAAACACTCGCCAGGCAGCCGAATAATAGACAATACTGACATTCAGCCAACTTCACTCGCCACGCCGGTACCCGAATGCGAAGATTCTCCGATGAAGGAAAGTTTTGGTTTCTAAAATACACTTTAGGCCTATTTGATAGCTAGTTTTTAAAAAATTAAATCAATTATGTTTCGATACAAAAAGACTGGTTTTGTTATGCATTTAAACATCTGAAAATGTCGATTTAAATTTGCTGATAGTACAAAAATAAAACATGTCGGTAAGACAAAATTTTACATCACCGACTGGAAGTAATGAGAACAAAACGTTTTGTTTATTTCTTTATTGTATTTATTATAGATTTTATGAAATTTTAAATACTTTTTTTAAACATTTTCATTGCTAAAATAAACGTTTTTTCAAGTTTATCGACTTCGACTTAAAAATCATCTAAACTTCTCCACAGATGTCTCTGGATGCTGGGATTTTTTTGATTTTATTTATTATATGTGAAAAATATTGATATTTATGAAACTTTGCTTTAAAAGTTTGTATAAAATTGTATAAAATTAAACCAAAAGTTACTGTAAAGATAACGAATGAATATATTCTATTTTTTATTGAAATGTTCTATATTTCTCCTCTT
Organism: Telenomus remus; assembly: GCA_020615435.1. Classification (NCBI taxonomy): domain Eukaryota; kingdom Metazoa; phylum Arthropoda; class Insecta; order Hymenoptera; family Scelionidae; genus Telenomus; species Telenomus remus. The sequence goes on along the minus strand of CM036336.1, from coordinate 15,156,460 downwards.
TTTCAAAATAAAAACGCTTTTAATCCTATTAGTTCAGTAAACAATATTGTCAATCCTAATAAATAAAAAAATCACAAAAAAATTATTCAAAAATGAATAAGAAAGTAGATTTACAAATAAGAGCTCAGACAAACGTTTCACTTTGAAACGACCAAGTTAAAGAAAAAAAAGAAGAATCGTAAATTCAGTCTCACAGGGAAACGCGCAGAGTCTCATAAGGAAGGTACTTTGAGTCGTTAGGTAAAGACCGTGAAAGACGGGTCTGTGAAAAATTTTGTTCCGCCATCGTGGCGCACTCGAGGAATTATATCTTATTTGCCTAGCGTTCAAGTTCCCTTTGTAGCGAATATGCACAGTTCATGTAGAACGAGTAGCCAAAGACTTTTTGTACGCCCGGCGATGGAGTTGCATTTTGTTACGGATTAGACAATTTGTTCCATCGGGATGTTGCTAAACGGTCACGTCAGCAACCCTTTTTGACCTTCGCCGCCAAAGGATCACAACTTTTGCCTAATAACTTGGAATCGTGATGGTCCAATTTTTTATATCCCTTTTCCATACAGCAGAATCGACTTTTTGTTCCCATTTTGTTCTCTTTTTTTTCATGAATTTGGATATTGTTAAGAATGACGCAGGACTTCCAGTTGAATTCGTACACTTTTCTAGGTGCTAAGCAGTTTTTGAAAAATTCATTTCTTGAGAATGGATTGAAAGGGTGTGAAATCAATTATTTTGTACATTTCAGTTTCCAATTGGTACGCACTTTGGGTTATGATTAATGGTTTGTACATGCTAGTTAGTTTTTTATTTCCATATTTTTCTTTTATTTGAAAAATAATGTCTCTTTTAAATTAAAAATGACGTTTTATTTCCTTGATTTTCATTTAGCGGAACTAACAAAAATATCAAAAAAATAAAATAAAAAAGTAAGATTTGTGTTTAAGAAATCCAAAAGTGACAAAGTTTCAAGTAGAACCCTTTTTTTGGTCTTGACTATGAATAATTATGTATTATCCCGTTTTCCATAATGCTTAGCTACTTGAAAAGCGGAAGAATGGAGCTCGATTGAATGGCAATGCAAAGATTAATTGTCCGCGGTGTACAAATAAGAAAGGATCAAGCTGTCGATGGACAGCTACTTAAGCGAGAATGGTGGATTTTTTTTATTCATATTTTCAAGATTCCTGCGGATGTTGACGGACACTTGGTTGTAGCGGAGAAAGTCGGATAGAGTGTCACTCGAGATAAATGTTCCGACGGAATTACACCAGGCTGCAACTCTATCGCCATCAAAGACCTCCGTATAAATCGTCTACTTGCAACTTGTACGACTTTCGCAAATTTATTCTTTACATTTTTGTCATCATCCGACTGACGTTCATTTTCATCACTATGCAAATCCACTTTTTCAACCTGAAACAATTCAACAAATTTAAAAAATTATAATGTCCGTTTAATAACAATAAGAATCAAAGAATCAAAAGTCAGCGTTTGTTTGTTTACAATTTACTTTGGAGTTAGTCAGTCCGAATGATACCTACCTCGTTGAAACATGAAGTCGCAGGTGATGAGGTTCGCGCGACGGTCACTCGCGTACATAAATTTCGAAGGCCTTTTTTCTATAGCAGATGCCCTTCCTCCTTTGACTCGGAATCTCCTTCTTTTCTTCATACAAATGAAAGAGTGTATCTCATTTTTCTTAGGAGGAAATGCTGCAACTGCTGGAAATATATGGGCCGAGACAATTATTCAATGGACATTCATAGGGTCGTTTCTAACTCGCGTGCATGTGGAGCGAGTTGACAAAAGCAGTATACATCTCCGATAGACATTTATTCAAGCATTTACTTTACCTTGCCGTCTTCCAACCGATGCAACACTTTTCCATCAAACATCCCTTACGACCAAATCAAAATTTCTAACCTCAATCAACAAAAACACAAATCAAAAAGTTTTAATCGGTAAAAAATTGTAAAATATTTCTGGAAGTGACGGGCAGGATTGTTTGATCACTTCAGATGAGAGAATACAGGAAAATAGTTGGAATGTCGTTGTTTTACTTGATTGTCCTATGAGAGCACCCACTTTTTTCTGGCGTTCACAAATGTTACGTTGGGGGGTCGCTCTCCAGCCCGTAATTATACAGCCAAGCTTCCACATTTATAACGGCCTTGTTCATTAGCTTTTTCTACCCCTGCGCGTAACTCAATATTACCCGGGGCTTTTGTGTTGTGGTTCGCAAAATACCCTCCTGGACTGTGCTGCGAGGGAAATATCCGAAACACACGGTAATTCATCGAATAGGATCGAACAAACGCCCAAGTTGGAATCAAACTGAACCCGATTGTTTAACCCAATCTAGCTTGATTTCTCGAAAAAAAAGAACGTTAAATAACGAGTTAGACATCGACGACTTTTCTCCACCAGATCATTTTCAGTTTTATTACCCTTTTTATTGCCGCCTTTGTCGACGTTATACAAAGTCCATAACGAAATATCTCCCGTCGAGAGCGAACGAACGATCATGACTTTACAACCGGACACTTTTTTTCTCTTACCTCCGATAATAATTTTATGATATTATTTTGACAAGACTTAGCCTTCCCCGAAATGTCCCTTTTTTCTTATTCTTTCGCCACACAATTCATCGTTGGTATTTACAAACCACAAATGGTGATTTTTTTTCTGGTACTTTTTTTTTAACAGGTTTCATATACAAATGGGTTGAAAGGAACGAGATGAGATTTGGAAATGGCAATTTGGTTTTCCAAAAGTAGACGAGTTTAGAAAATAATGTCGTTTCTTTTTTCAGCGTTGGAGCCAAATGCGAATAAATTTGCGCATGAACGAACAGACACACAATGCCACCGAGTGGCAATATTTGGACATCTTGGACGGTCGCGTCGGCGGTGCGGAATGGAGTAATAAGGATTTAGCGGGCCAATTGAAAGCAAAAGGCTTGCACGCACTTGTATACTTGTCTCCTTCTGCGTTCGGTCCTTCACATCTTGCCGAATATCTGCTTTCCTTTTTTCGTCGTTGCCTCTCAGACTGTTGGCATTTATCTGTCGCAGGATACAATGGACGTTTGTTCAAATAAACCAATCCACCTACACGACAATGCCGAAACACATTAACCAACGTTGCAACAATTCGATTGCCTTAAATGTCACATCCGATTGTCTGTCCTTTTTTACATTATTTTTTTCTTCTTTTTTTCTTCTTTGCCTCCTTTCAATGATAGTTTTATATGCACGATTTCTGAGGCTGACATTGTCAAGCTGGCACCTTTTGATTTATCATGTTACTTTATATGAAAAGTAATCTTGCTTAATTTTCAGTTTTTTTTTTTTTTGAAAATCAAGGTTTGAGGTTTGTTGGAAACAGTTTTGTGGAAATTGAATATTTTATGGCGATTTGAATTAATTAGTTTTAACCAGATTGTGAAGGACGGTTTGAAAATGGTAATTTCAAGTTTTTGGTTTTTTGTAGGTCAAATTTTGGGGTTCGAAATTGTTGATAAAACAATCAAGCTGGTCGTGTTATGAAAGATGAATTTTAATAATTGGCTGCAGGCGAGTTTTGTTTAGCAGTGTTTGTATTTCGTGTGGATAATAGATCAGAACTAGAAAACGAACACCATCTGTCTATTATATTGCATTCCTAGCAAAAAAAGGTCCAATTTGGTCATTTTCGTTTGATAATAGACAAAACCGGTACAGACAAACATAATGTCTGGTTGTCTACAAATTTACATTTCCAAAACTAGTCTGAATCAGAATTTTTTAAGTAATAAAAAAAATTGTAACTTGTTTTTAATTCAACAGATCAAAAATCTACAATAAACTGTTGTAACGAAGGGGGAGTTGTTTATAAAAAGAAAATGTTGTCCAACAAAACTGTGTTGTAGTACTTGAGTGTGGACACAGCTGAAAAAAAGGTACGTATACAATTGTTGGAGAGCCTATGCGGAAGCTGTCAAACGTGATCAGCGTCACGGGATCGCTTGTTCGTTATGACGCGGGGCAACATTTTTTTATCGTCTCAATTTGGCGAGTTTTCAGTGGAATCGTTTGAAAAAGTTGGGAGAGCGGAATCATAGAATGGTTTGATTCAAATTGCTTTCTGCACTTTGGTTTTTCTCTTTTTCCATTGTCGTGCCCTGGCCACACGGTAATGTTACACGCTTCCTCGTATCAAGTTACGACAAAACTCTAGAATTACGTAACCTTGGTCTTATTTTCATGTTTGCACTCGATTTACCAAATTTTGCGAATTGTCCTCAATTTATACACCGACTTTCTGTCCTTTCCAAACATTTCCTCCTTTTTCTATTTCACTTTTTCTAACTTTCTTAAACAACATTTTTTTTGCAATTTTCAAATAAAAAAGAAAAAAATTAATTTCACTCTTGTATCTTTTGCCAAAATTGTGAACTTGTTATAAAAATGTTATGTTGTTGTAAAACTATGAAAATTGTAGAAAAAGTGGATGAAAATTGATGGACGATGAGAGTGACATGCTGATGGACCCTTCTCGATTTACTTTTGAGCCGAAAGCAGCGCATTAGGATTCGCAGAAATTCAAAACCAATGTGACGTAACAATGCCGAATGCTCTTTTTTAGCGACGACAGTACTCCTTCCGCCCACAATGCGTGTGCGGCTCTATCTCACCGTGACATCTAATGTCCCTCTTTTCTTGGCCCAGAAACGAAAAGTCTACTTATGCTCCAATATCAAGCGTCATTTTACGCGAAGTATTTTTATTTTTCATACAATTTGACCAGCTCAAATAAAGTACTCTGCCCATAACATTCTTGAACTCTTCTTTTGCTCCACTTTCATTCATAAAAGGATAACAACATTTTTTTTCAACTTTTGAAAAGACGTATTAATTTTTTTTTTAATTTTAAAAATAGTATTGTTCAATTCAATCCATCAAAATATTGTTGAACCCATTAAAATTCAGAAAAAAAGTGGAGAAATGTAAAAATAAAAGTGTGACAGGTTGGAAAAACTTGGTTTTATAAACAGCTCCATTTCTGGGCAGATTAAAGGATTAGGTGTAAGGAGTATACGCCTGACTGGACGTGAATAATGGAAGAACAATGGCGAACCGGTAGCCAAAGCCAGAGAGTGTCTTTTAAAGAATGCTCGCTGTTTGGTCAAACAGGAGAATTGGAAAGGAGAAACGGAGATCTCGCGCGGCGTCAGCCGCAACTTTTGAGGAACAAAAGGGGCGCATTCTGCAGGACACCAAGAGGTCTAATGCCTCTAAGCGCGCTCTTAATGGTTTCCATGGAGAGCAGCCACTTTGACCAATGCCCGCGGGGTTCATGTGCCATTGTCCCCGCGACGTACTCGAGTATGAAATAGGATTTGGCGCCAGGCCCAGACCACCTCAAATGTTTTCGCGTCGACGTGCGCATCGCCACGTTTCATGTGCCGATGCAGACGGGAATTTTAACCCTAGTGGAACCATACAAGTATTTGTACTTTTTTTTGAAGGTAGATCTAAGGCAGAGATAAGGCTTCTTGGACGGTTCCAAGCTCGTTTTAATGATCGAGTCAAAGTGATTGGTTAATAATGTCAGCTAGCATGAGGTATAGGAACGGCTTAGGAGAAAATTCGTGAGCACGGTTTCTATCATCCGATTTGGAAAATTAATCTGTCTTAAAAAACAAAAATCGAAAAGAGAAAAAAAAAGAGTCAGATAAGACGCTTTGAAAAGAAAACAAAGTGGAGTAACATTAGAAGGACCGAGTGGACGAATCCTCCACTTTTCAAATTCAAATTCCAACTCTTACATTTTTCGGAAAATCGTTCTGACATTGTATAGCTTTTTTTTCATTCTAATTTTGAATACTGTGCAAATTTGATGCCATTGTCATTTTAGTTACTGATTGAACTTTCGATTAAAAAAACTTGATTAGATTTCGGTGCTTCTAGTGTGTGAATCATATGAAAATATGAAATTGAAACGATGAGGTAAAGTTGATTGTCCAAAGTTGGACAATTGTCTGGAAAAGCCGGACGATAAGACTTTGGAAAATACGAAAATTTGAATGGCACAAAGGTGATGTCACACCTACGTTACAAACTCGTATCGTCAAAAATCGTCGACAAGGTTGGAAGAAAAGGCTGTCCATTATCCTGAGTAAATATCCCAACGTAACCGGAATCCGATGATGTTCAGTTGCGCCAAATCTCCAGAACGGAGAAAGTATCTTGACGACGAGACGTGGGCGGATGTCCGGCTGGCGTGTGATGGGCCATACTTGAGTGTCGGGGATGAATCGGTCAGCTCCCGTACGACCAAGATCAACAGATCCAGCGTTTCTCTCTTGTTCGCCAAACGTTCGTCCACTCGTAAAGCATGACCGTTTCTCACGCATTTCGATCCATCGGCGCATGCATGTGAATTTCCTCCTCTCGAACCTTGAGAGCACCCATTTTTCAAGCTCCCACTTTTTTTTTCTTTCGTCGGTCAAACCACCACTGGCCGATTGTTTAATCGCGCTCCAAATGCTTTCGAGTTAATGCGGAAACGCACTTTGTACTTTTTTTTTTCAACATTGTGGGAAACTTTTTTTTTCTTGTCTTTAAACCCTGTAAAAACTTGTCAACGACGGTAAAAAATGTTCGGAATTAAAACTTCTTGTGAATTACAGAATGGAGATGTAATTTTTTTTGTTTGAAACTGTAACAACATGAGAAAATTTTTTTTTGCAAAAATCAATTGATAGCATGGTTGAGTTAGGTAACCAGAGCTGAGAAAAAGAACAAAATATAGAAATAACTATCAGGTAACTGATTACATAACCAACATTGGAAAGATTAATATTTTTATTTATTTCTTTCCAATGAAGTCTAACCCGTTGAAAAATTGTAATAAAACGTTGTTGCCAAAGTCTGGACTTGATAGTAAAGTCAATGCGAAAAATGTCCAGTTGATTGATCCGTAGAATGAAGGAAAATTTTTTTTTCAGTGTCCTCAAATGGATCGACCAGTTACAATGTAAGGGGCGGTTATCGTTTAAAGCGCGAAAGTAGATGGCGAAGAAGCAGTGGAGATGAATAATTTTATTTGCTTCACGCCTTTTTCACACCTCGTGGCTTGATGGATGCAGCAAAAGCGCCTTTTACGTCGCTGCAGCTGGTAAACCCTTGACCTTGCCTTGTGCGTTGCCGAAAACCCAAAAGCTCGGACAATGGGTGGACCTGAATGGCGAGCCCTCCGAGCTGCTACTTACGGGTTGAAATACGTTACGTGTGCGGTGCCACTGACCGACTGGACGAGACGGTTGCTACATGACCGATTAGGATTTTGTAAAGGCGAATAACAAAAATCGCAAGGGCAGATGCGCGGGGCCACTTTTTCATCACTTCCTGCTTAAAAATCCCGTCCCTTTTTTGAGCCCAAAACATCAGCGAAGAAAGTAACCAAACAGAGAATAAAAAAGCCTCTCTGTCCACAGCCCAAGTTTTCCAATTAAAGAAAGTGCTCGCGGGTCGAGGATAACAAGTCACTTTTACTTATTAAAAAAATAGGAAAGAATAAAAAAAAGGACCGGATTGCAATCGCGCGTGTTGTTTTTTCATTAATTTTAAATCAGCGGAGCCGCGAGGGCAAAACAAATTTGCACTTTGCTCGAGAAACTGCCCGGGAGGTAAAGAAGTCGACGTACCCAAGAGGGGATGAAAGAAACGGTTTGTCGCTCAAGACTAAGAAGGGGCAGGAACTTTTAATTTATATTACGTTATCTGTTGGGCGAGAAATTTTAATTACGCCGAGCTGACGATTTTTTCATTACGCCTTCAGGCACTTGTTTCATTGTTACTCACTTTTCGCTAAGCTCGGCAGATTATCGCGCGACAAAATGGATAATATAATTGATCGCAGGGCACTCGGCTTGAAATAATTGATGAAAAAAAAAAATAATAGAATTCAGTCCAATCGAATACCTTTCAAGTCCTGGTCTTTGATTGTGGATCAGTCAGCGGAAACCTTGCAAGGACACACATTTGTCAAGTTTAATCAGCCTCTGATATTAGAACTTCCGTGTCCATTGTTACGTGATACTAAAACTCCCAACATATCTAGGTCACGGGCTTCTGATCAGTTTGCTAAACCCAACACCTGTGATGTGTCATTGACTTATCTAAAAAAAAAGAACAAAAACGAAGAAGTACAAAAACAACATTTGTAATTTGTCAAATCTATCAGTTGAAAATCCGCAACTGCCATCCCATCTAGAGCTTCTGAAAACAACCTCAAAAAAAGTTCCTCACTTGAAGATTAATGAAAAGTTTTTCTTTTTTTTTCTTCATTTTAATGTACATTACCCCTAATGATGTATGGGTAAAAAGTTTAATGACATTTTGCCCCTTTGTTGAACGAAATTTTCATCTGCAACCCTAAAGATTAATCGTCCCTGGTTGTTCGTTGTATAAAAGTCGATGAATATTGGAAAGTGTTAGGAGGCGTCTGGGGAAAATGATGTTATCACTCAGACACTTTAATAATTTGGATACACATCCGGAAAACTACTGTTCCAGATGTCCGACTGATCCAACAAAGTCCCACTGTCCAGTGAGAAATTGGACATGAAAAAAAAAAATCGATACGCCTCATCACCAGCCATCCTTTGACCATTACTAAGTGTCAAGGTGGTAATTTGTCAATGGCACGCGCGCTTTTGATCGAAGTTCAGTTTTTTTTTCCTGTTTTTGAAAAATTATGGTAGGTATATTAGGTCAGTTGGAGCATTTGTGGACGCTGCGCGATGATGTAATATTCGTGCGATTTGATCTGTGAGGTTCGAAAGACGCGGACAATGGACTCGGTCTGCAGCGTATATTCAAAGTGGGTTCACCTAGGCCATTGTGAAAAACACGGACGGCTTCCAGGAAACGCAACCGATTGTGCCGATCGGCGCATTCGCGCGCAACAAAATCGCAGCAGCGACCCATTTTTTTCTTTCTACGAAACTGGACCCTTCGATTCCTCCATCCTTTATTCGCCCGCGGCAACAGCATTTCTTTCGCACGAATTATCACGCACTTTTCATTACTTTTCAAATTCCGTTCCGTCCAACCAAAACTTTTTTTTACCTTTTTCCTAGTTTTTGCAACAAAAAATTCCTTCTATTTTTCTTTGTTTCAATTATCGTTGGATCTAATTTGGTTGAGTTAGTTTTTGAAATCTTGGGAAAAGAGAGGAAATTTTGGAAAGTTTTTTTTTGTAATTATAAATGAAAGCAAATCTATGGATGGATGGGGTGTGTTTAGTAATAGCAGAGTTGACGCTGGCGTCGAATGGTTGATTTCAAGCTGAAAGGCTGTCCAAATGAACTTTTGGTGCGTTAAGAGCGATTTATCGATCAGGATGGCTAGCCAATGGCGCATCGGTCAGTTGTTAGTTATTTCACGAATACTCGGGACGGGCTATATTTGTATACGTGTTCACATTGTGTTAGCAACCCTACTACGTAAATAGTGTAAGGGTGTTCCGTCTATCCCCTCGCGATACGTGATGGCGAGGGATCAACTCTCAGCTTCTCAGATGTAGCTTATCTTGTTCTAGGAAATTATGGTGAAACTGCAAAAGGGTGCCTGAGATGACCAATGGATCTTTTTTTCATGTTCAAGATATAAACATTTATTCTCAACAACAGTTCACTAGTTTTTTTTTTCTTTTAAAAAAATGTTTTCAAAAAATTTTACAATTATTTAAACAAGTTTTGGAGATTGAATAAAAATTGTTTAAGGTGTTGAGAGATGTAACAGCGTTAATAGCGTTTAATTTACGATTCTTTCAAGAGGCGAAAAAAATTGCGATAAAAGGTGCGAACAAGCGAGGATCTCCTTTCGTTTTCTCTCCTCTGGTCTGAATTAGCAACAAGCGGACGCTTTTAAGTTTGAAGAGTTGAGAGTAGCCAGGATCAATTATTCAGCGACCGAAAAAGGCGAGCTTTTTTAGCAGCCACTCTAAATTTTCAGTTCTTTTACTTTATAACGAGTATTTTCAACACCACTTTTTTCTCATTCTTTATATATTCGCTCCTTTTTTTTTCAGCTTCGCCTTTCACGCCCGCTTGCATTATCCCAGCCATACTTCACACTGTAATTACGACATTGCGTGGATGAGTATCGATCAGGCATTAAGTATTTATTAAATTTCATCTCCCAAAGGGGACTGAAAAAAAGTACAACAAAAGTTGCACTTGTCAGAAAACATTTTCATGTAAGCAACTGAATTTTATATTATTTTTCAAATAACTTCTGGTAAAGTGTTTGAGCTAACTTTGTTTAGTTGAGATGATTAATTTACGTTGGTTAGTTATTGTTTAATATGAAATTTGTAAGCAACTGAATTTTATATTATTTTTCAAATAACTTCTGGTACAGTGTTTATAGCTAACTTTGTTTAGTTGTGATGAATAATTTACGTTGGTTAGTTATTGTTTAATATGAAATTTGCAAATTTATGAATTTGGTTGTTCGGTAAAACTCCGCCCAATTCTCGATTAGCTTCACCCAATCCGCGACTGCCGTCACCCAATCCGGTTTTGTGACACACAGGCGCTTATAAAAGGGTTGACCCACAGTCTCATTGGACTCACATTAACATGGTGAATAATCTCACCAGCCATGTTTGATTTCAAAACCGGCATCCATTTATTCCTAACAACAAATTGCAATCAAAAATCAATTCTTACCTTTTTATAAACAATCATTTTCATTCAAATGTGTTTATTATTCTGTTCAATTATTTACAAATTAAAATTTTAAAAAATGAACTAGTAATTAAACCGTCGTCTTGAGGGTATTTAAATTGTAATATATAATGTAAATAATCATGTAAATATTCATGTAATCGCAACGAAGAGACAAAGGTATAATTAAGCCGATGCCGTGACTAATAGCCGAGGTTAATAAAATCGCGGGACATTATTTATCATTTCGGATTGACTTGTTAACTGCTCTGATATTATCCTTTCGGCGCACATCGTGTGCGTATAATTATCGGGATACGTGTGCGCTTTGATTTCCGAAAAAAAGCACCTGCTATCATAAATTTCAAGATGCCACACAGTTGCGAACTCAAATTAATAATAATTGCATCGCCAAAGCCAAACATTTAATCAAGTGTGAAATTTATCTGCCTGTGTCTATAATCATTGCCTGAAGCTTCTCGATACAAATTTATTCACTAAAACAAAGTGATTTTTCAAATCAATAATTGTTTCATTTCTTACTTTTATGCAAATAATAATAATAAAAACGTTAAAAAAAAACAATGAAAATAAAAGAAAAAGAAAAATTTTATTTGATAAAGTTAGAAGGGTGATTAAAAAATGTTCAATGGCAGATTTAACGCGAGGTTGCTCCGAGAATTATTGAAGCTTTGAATGCAAATCATATCGCGGTGCGACAAAGTGCGGGGACTTTTAAACGCATGCATATTCATAGCGGATCAGTCGCCCCTAAGCTGGTTCGAAGGTCCAGAACTTGTAACATATGTGGGCACCATTCTCTCTCTTTCAGTCGCCCGACCAATCTCAAAGTTTCGTTCGTTTTGCCAAATAATATGCAGAGATGCTTATTGTCGTTCTCCAATGGACCGAGGAGGCTTGTTCACACGACCCTTCCGGTCGCGCTCTGACGATTTACGTAAATTCTATAACCACGAAACTGAATCGCGTGTGATACTTTTTTCATGAACTTCTACATTTGAATCCTACTCTTTCAAAAATTTAAGACTCAATAATAAGTTTATCCATTAAGAAGAAAAAAAAATAAAACAATGTTTATTTGAAAATACACTTTGAAAAATTGAAGACTTAAAAATAAGTTTATCCATTAGGAAGACAAAAATGAAACAATTTTTATTTGAAAGAAGAATATGAGAATGTAAAAATAACGATGTATTGAAAGGAATAAGTCGAAGGAAAAATTGAAGCTGAAACGTCAAACATCTTATTCTTTTCTGGTATGTTCTTTATCCTTGCTATACTCTGTTTCATCTAATGTGAGAAACGTGTAATGTAGCAGCGAGGCTGTGTGCATGCGCACGAGTAATAAAATTATGACACTGCTGAATGATAGAATATGTTCAATGAACTTTCATTTTTCATTTCAGTGATGCAATGAAATTGAAAAACAATTTAAACATTCGTCTAATTGGGATATTGATAAATAAAATAACGCAATTTTTGACTTTTAATATTATTTTAATTTCCTATTTACATGAAAGAGAACATTTTATTGTTTATTTCATTAGAATAAAAGACTACAATTCTAAACCAAAGAAAAATTAATATTCAAATTAATTTGAATAAGGGCACTTGTTCAAATACAAAATCAGCGATAATAAAATGTGAAATTCTGTCAACCTTCCAAATCAAATTATGATTCGCCTTGTAATTTCAATCGATCTTTCCAAAATCCCACTTGAAAATTAAATATCCCATAATCCTATTGAACTAGAAAGAAAATTCCTCGCATTGGGTCCAACAACCGATCGATCTAAGTTCGAGTTTAAGAAGTGCCAAAAAATCAAGTTGGAATTCATTGAACATTTAGTCGAACCGCCTCCATCTTAGTAATAAATTGGTCATTCATCGGATCTTACCCTTTCGAGGAGGAAGCCATATTTGATGAAAGCGGAACATGCAGCGGACAGTGGCACACAGCGCACCGGAAGCCCTGGACATTGTTGGTGCGAGTTATTGTCGCTGGAAACTGGACCTCGCCGAACATTATGTTAACGGTCGGACATGCCTTCGACTCCTTTTACGTTAAACGTTGAGCCCGCCCTTGGACAAATTCAATCCCTTGCATCCCTTCCTCTTTGTCTGACACTGGCCGGGCTATTTATCAAAATGACCGTTCCTGCCACACGTTAAGCTCCACTTTTCCCAATTAATGAGGGTCCTATGTTAATCTACACGTTATGGATCCGTTTCGTCATGAAAAAGCGTGTGACGAATCTTCTTCTTTCCGAAATCATTTTTATTTCAAATTCGAGAGTTCGACAAACTGATCCAATTTTAGTGACGCCGTTTTGGTCGAGAAAAAGTATAGTAAAAGTAAAAATCACATTCAAATGAAGAAAGCGTAATTTCAAGATTCCAAGTTTTATTGAAATTTTCATGGGATATGAATAAGGGTGAATATAAATTCGCTTTTTTAAATTAGGGACGTAGGCATTTCCCACGGTAGCGTATGGAAATAGATCGATATCGCGAGTCATCGATACACGATTTTTGGGCAGCAAAGGTGGACGCTTTCTTTGCGTATTCACTAAATCGCAGCTTGTGCATCCACTTTGAATCGATACGTAGGAGTTGCGACCCTGTTTACATAATTTTCCCATGCTTGTATGTGAGCCAGGAATCGCAACACTTGCCTTCTCAACCTGATATCAAATGGGGTATTGGTACTGCTGAAAGGATCAAGCGTGCCATTCAAATACCAAACTTTGTACGAAAATCTAAACTGTTCAGATACAAAGACAAAAATAAAATCAAATGAAAAGGTGAAATAAAATATCCTCTTTGAAGAAGAATGTAACATCAAAATTACAGTATTCAAATTGAGATATTTTTTTATTAATCTAGTATAAATACTCAGTTTCATTTTTTTACAGTGAACGATCGAGTGGAACGATCGCGGTTCATCTTATTTTGGCTGAAGAAAAAGGCTTGATGCCTCGACATCGGAATCTCATTAACCCTTCACCGTTTCATTTTGCCGGTGCGATGTGATCTTCGACCCTTGAGTGTAACCATAGCAACCCTTCTGAGACGAACGACTGTACCTAATGAAAAAAAGCGCGTCGCATTTGTGATAAAATCGACGATCATTTTTAATAGCTACACCGAAACAGGCTTCTCTTGCCCTTTTTCTCTTTCATTATTCTCTTATTACTCTCACTAATGTATTCAAGAACAGAACTGTCCAATAAACATTGTCGGTGCTCAACAATTTGTCAAATCAACATCTCTGATCGAATAACTGGTTCGTAGCAAAAGATATAATTGGACAGAAAAAAAAGAGATGATTTTGTTTTTGTTTCTTTCGTTTGGTAATTGAGCTCGGGTCCCATCTCATAGCTGATTTCATTTCTTTGCCTCGCAGTGTGCTTTTATTACCGTTGCGAAAAGCACGGCCATCTTGTTGCGCGCAAAATAAAAGATAAGAAATGGGGGACTCCATTCGCGAAACGAAATCTCATTAACCCTTCTCTGCGTCCGGAATTCAACTAAGGAGTAGAAGTGCCAACCCTTCATCGTAGCCATGGTAACCAACTCTTCCTCGAGCTTTTTATTCTGCGTCTGATACTCGCCCGCCAAGCCTATCCGCGGCCCAGAAAAAAAACACTCTCGACATGTCATGTTCGAGCAAATAAAAATGCAACAACAAAACTTTCGAACAAAATTCATCTCACAAAGTACAAGTTTTGAATCTAAAAACGTTCCCACGAATTCAAACCAGATCTTCATCAGCGCAAAAATTGTCACGGTTTTTGTGTAAATAAGAGACCTGGACGAATAACAAAACGACAAAAGTTGTCACAACACTTGGCATACTCGCGTCGACTTGTACTTTTTAAACACTATTAAATGGATCCCTGATGTTTGGAGAGATAACTCGAACAGTCCTAAAGATGGGAATTTAAACGATGATGATGGGAAAAGGGTTTGTGGTCGGTCCCATTGTGTTCAGTGAGAGTTCCAGAATGAGAATTGGATGCGACTGAATGAAAGTATTCACAATCGTACAATTTTAATTTTTGGAAATTACCTCAGAATCTTCGTTTCTTTTTTCATAAAAGAATGAAAAAGGAAAGAGAACTGGCTTGTTGAGAAGAAGAAAATTTTCAACCAGGCAAAGTAGTATTGGGAAGGCGGAAAAGAATTCGAAGGAAAAGCGAGAAATTAAACGTCGCGAGCGACAAGAGAAGGATACGGGACTGGTAAAAAAAAGTTCGTTTGAAGAAAAGAAGAGGATCCGAGAGTTTAATGATATTTCTGATTACTGCAGTGCGTGGTGAAGAAGACCCTCTTAAAAAAATCCACCCTCTCTGCGATTCTCGCATAAAAAGTATTGATCTAGATGCTTGGTCTTGGCTCGAGCGAGAGGGTTGAATCCACCCTAACTGCTTGCTCGCCCTGCCTCTCTATATTCATCATCTCTCTTCTCTTCAAGACGCCTCGAGCGCGTCGTGTTTTTTTCACAAGAAAACCGAACGAACATTGCTTTTTGAATCCGAGATGTGTATCTTGTGCTTCTGAAACGAGAAAATCCTTAAATCATAAACCCTCAGATCAAAATGTGTCTCGGATAATAATTGGGATGCAAATCTAACCAACGGGTTAGTACAAAGAATAATTTTTAATCGAGCTTCTATTGAAGTGAATTTGTTTATTTAATTTATTGAAACGAAAAGAGAATAGATGTTACTTCCAATTGAGAAAAAAATTGTTTATTTATGTCGGAATCTTTTGACAGAGATAAATCAGAGTTACCTTATTATGTTGATCCAATAATTACTTAAGCATGCAACAAGGGGGAAGAATTTTAATCTCGTCAAGGAGTCGGAGCTAAGTGTCATTCGAGCGAAGCATCAAGGCGGAAGGAGCAAACAATAATTAAAATCCACAAGGCGCGCGCGACGTCTTCTTAATTCGCCTCATCTTTTTAAGCAAAGCCACGAATTAATTTAAACTCGCCGTGTCAGCTCTGGTAGATTAGTTTACATGTTCGAACAGGGCACGTCAGGGAGCGAACGAATCTTTGTCGAGGAAAAAAATGCTCGGTAGTTATCAAGATAAATTTCGCGACCGAATTCGTTTTGTTTTGTTAATTCGGGCGTTTAATGAGAATTTGTGGACATTGCGAGCTCAGAAGTGTTCCACTGTTGAATTTAATTTCGTCGACTGGATCAAACTTGGATTACACAAACGTAACTTGTTTTTATTTTTCATAAACAAATTAAAATTGACAAACGAAAATTGAAACAAATGCAATTTCAAACAGACGTTTCGTGAAATGATTTCAATTGAAACAATTGCTTACACGTTTTCGAAATCATAAACTTTAATGATCGAATTTAATAGTCGAATCTTATCTGTATTACGCCTTGGAAAACCCAAAATAGGTTTTTCCAAAACTTTTACCTACTTTTATGTCTAGCAGATGCGAGGCCAATTTTACACTTCTGCTCAAAGTGGGCCACACAATTATTAAATGTTATCTTCGGCCCAGAAAGTATTTGTTTAGAGAGCGAATTAAACTCGTTGACAGTTCTTGGAATCAGTGACACAAACGTACCATAAAGTTTGTTGTACAAAACCGTTTGCTTGTCCGTGACAGGTTTGCTAAATCATAGTTTTACGAGTGCCTGCTCTTTTCTTCAAATTGAAACTATGATAATTATCGTAAATTACGAAACGAACACCTTTCCGTAACTCAAATATGACGGGGAAGTCCCAAGGATTGGGACGAACGTGGCGGTTTTTAGCAACATCCTAAGAGCCTCCATTAATGGCCCATTGTCTCCATTTTTTGGACCCTAGAAAGGTAATAAATTCATTTGTACATTTTCTTCCTTTTCGAGTGTACCTATACAAAACACTTTTTCTAACCAATAAAATCACATTTCCAAATTTCTCATTCGTATTCATTTTACAAACCCATCATTATTGATTTAAATATTATTAACATTAAACTGTTACATTTAAAAAGTGAAGGAAATTAATTTAAGAAATGAATGTAATTTATTGGATTGAAATATTTAAAAATAAACTTGAAATAAACAGAAAACAACGTTACAGCTCAAATTCCAATATTACTGAAGGGTTGTTTGGATGGTGCAATTTGGGAGCAAACTAATTTGAATAAGAATTCAGGTAAAGGAGAAGAGCAGTAAATTTTGTCAAAGCTGTTACCTAAAACTAGAGCACTTTTGAATAAATCTGTCGTTTCACTTGAATGGAGCGTTTCCAATCCTTTGGACACCGGTAGGCGCATGGTCAAGGGATCACAAATGTCCAAATCTCAGTCCACGTCATCGAATCGAACAAAACGAAACTCTGAAAACAATGTAATCAGACATAGTTATAATTAGTCAAACTTGGCACATCTCTTCTTTTGTTCGCATGAAAAGTCCATTATGATAACCCTTTGAATTGGGTCTTTGTCACTTTTATAAGATGACAACTATAATAATAAAATGACAATTTTCCACCTTGTTAACTCTTTTACACTCTTCAAAACAGGTGCTGTTTTAGAAGAAGAAACAAAAACTGTGTACAACAGTTTGAAAAAGCGTGACATTGTAAAACTTCTGGACGTTTTCTTTCTGACAGGCTGATCGTTCGTTTCCCCGAAGTGCGTACTTTCCCATCATTTTTCGTACCGGTACCTTTTCTGTGACGCAAAATTTTACGACTCAGATAATGCTCTCTATTGCTGACAGTAAAACTTAACTCTACGAATTGCATATGGCTCATTGTCCGAGACATCTTTCGGAGCCTGTCTCGGTTGAAAAGAAGTTACGTAAAATACCTGACACGGCTGAATTGGAAAAACAAAGGTTGAAAAGAAAGTATATTAGAGGAAGGAAAATAAACACAGTAAAATTGTCGTCAAAGGCCCATCCTTGATGATGGATTTTCAGGGTCAGATAGAGTTAGGGCTCGTGGCTTCACGAATTGCGACAGAAAGTGGGTCGTACATTATGTCTTAACCAAATTGGAGCAGTTAGTAATATTCAGATGGGTGATTTACAAGGCGAAACAATAACCGATGGAAAAAAGGGATTCGTTAGGGTTGCTGTCCGGATGGTGCAATTTCAGTGCACGACAAAAAGGTACCGCGTTCAGGTAGAGAAAAAGGACCCATAAATTGTCGTCAGTTGCATAATACTGGAGCACTTTCCCAGAACCCCATAAGATGTCATCCGACAACATTTTCCGCGCTCTATATTCCCTTTATCCTACGATGACGCATCCACCACGTTATTGGTGAAAGTTTCCAAATTGTTTTCCACGTCGTTTCTTGTATTCTTTCAAACTTTAATTTTTTTGTATACTTCACGTTTAACTCACGCCCTGTTGTACAGATGTGCGCGAGTAAATGAATAAATAAAATCCAACATTTTTTTCAAACACATCAAACACATCTACAGATCTCATTTTCAGATCTCTTTTTTTTTTGCTTCTTTTAATTAGATCACAAGCCTTCAACATTTTAAAGATTTGTATTTCATATAAATTTCATTAAAAAAAAAAAAACGATTTCGTGTGTTTTCTTAAGATTTGAAAAAAATTTATAGTAAGAGGAAACTGTAATTTATCGATTTTTGTATCCGTTTGAAGATTCTCTCAGTATGTAACATGAAGAAATGTTGAAAGAACACTTATATTTTAACTTTTATTGAAAAATCTGTTGAAACGTTTTCAACATTTTTGGTAAATTTTCTTTAGATTTGAACAAATTTCTAGTAAGGGGAAAATGTATCTCAAGTAATGACCATTCTGTAAGAAACAAAAAGAAATTTTGAAAGAACATTTTCATTAGTCTAAATTGTTTGATGACTTAATTATTTTATAGCTTTGTTCATCGGATACCTGTTACTGTTTGAGTACCTGTTTTCAAAAGTCTATTTAGTTACTCAGAGTGTTGAATGTATGAATAGTTTGAATGGAAGTTGTTACTTTCATTTAATCACATTTTCAATGTTCAAATTTTTATTTTTTATTTTATTTAAATAAAGTGTTGCAAGGGGAAAAAAAGAAACAAACAATTTTCTTGCAGACGAAATGTACGATTGGAATTTGAATATCAGTATTACATTTTCATTGTTCATCATACCGAAAACAGGAGCGGAAGAGTTTATGATTTGATACAATACGATCCACACAGCGCAACTCGATTTGAATCGAATTGAATCCGTTTGCGAGGCTCTTCCTCGATAATCCACTCATCTGATACGAATTCAGAGGGTTCTTTCATTCGTTATTCCAACTTTCAATGTGTTGGGAGATCTTACTTTTCCTTGAGAAACAAAAAAAAATTTCATCACCAACGAGAACAAAATATTTTTAAGAAATTAAAGTTCAATAGCAAATGAAACTTAAAAACTTGATATTTTTCTACTGTTTCAAACTGTCAATGTTTAACTACCAATTTCTATTTTTTAATTTCTTGTTTATTCTTCGATTAATAGTAAAAATATGAAAATAGAACTAACAACAATAAAAGTAATAACAAACATGACATTTTACTAAAATTTTAAACTCAATTTTTCCCACTGTTTTCAATTGACAAGATGACAATTTTTGTTGACTGTTATTTTTACCTTCTGATTAATGGCAAACATAAAAAAATAAAACGAAATGAAAAGTGATGTAAAGATGCAAGATTCGGTAAGAATGGAACGGTTTTGAAATTCAAAACTAGATCAGAAGAAGTAAGAGGTGAAGGAGAGGCTAAAGAAGGAGCTATGAAGCTTGTTTTATTCGAATACACCTACGGAATGCTGCGATATGTTATTGTTAAGCTTGAACGAGTACGGCTATGGGTTCGGTGCCTGTTGGGCATTGTCGAGCTCCTACATGTATTGACATCCCGCAGAAGAAATTGGCAGCATATCTAACATCTCGAATCTTTTTAAGATCCATACATCTGTTTCTCATTTCCAAAGATACTCGCCAAGAATACGAAAAAAAATGGTCCGCTTTTTTCCGGTGATTTATCCTTTTAAATTCCTTCTTCAAATTGCGAAAAGTTCTTCATTTCGTAACTGTTTATTTACCTTCTGATTAACTCTACTAAATAATTTTCTCTTTTTTTACTTTTTTTTCTCTTTCTGTTTTTTTTTCTTTTTTTGTGTTGATTGGCCGATTGGTTGAATGACAAATAAAAAAATCAGAGCTATCAATATTTTGTCCGAAAGTGCGTGTTTTACTGCGAGGTTTCAACTTCATTGTGAGTTTTCCATTGGTTTTCGATAGGGATTGTATCTGTGCCATCACTGGGTCGTAAAAAAAGCGTCTACAAAAGGCGAAAACTATCGAGGCATACACCTCAACGTAGCAGCGCCGAATGCAAACGATTCTCGCAATTCGATTGAACTTTGAATAAGAATTACGAAGCGATACATAAAACGAGAGAGGTGCTTTTTACATATGGGGTAAGTCCGAACATAAGGCTTCAGACCGGCTTGAACCTTCGTCGAACAACAAATGGATTCTAAAAAAGAAAGAGGCGAAAAAAAACTCGCGCGAGCCCAGAGAAAAATACTCGATGGGGAAACGAAATTGAAAAAATTGAGGGTTTGTCCACCACAGGTAGAGAATAGCCGGCAGATATAAAAATGCGATTGAAAATGCCGTTGGGAAATGACGCGCTGAGTGGTTTTACAAAATTGACTTTTGCTTAATTGCAAAAAATTAATCAATAACATTCAAACATTTCTTCCAACATTATTTTTCACAGAATCAAATGTCAAAGTTGAAGATCAAGTTTCAACTCTTTCAGGTCCAACAATTTATGAGTTCTTTTTGTTCTATTCATCCTTTTTTTCTAAAGTCGGCCTTTCTCATTGTTTCATTCTGAAGATCTATTTTTTGTACCGAGTGATTTGTGGTTTGGATTTGCATTTACTCAATTGCAAAAAGCGAGACAGAAATTTGCATCTGAAAAATTGATGAAAAGAACTGAAAGGTTCAATTTGATAAGAAATGTTTGAACTGTAATAGACAGGCATCAAGTTTTTTTTTTCTTGAATTCTTATAGAAATGTTCGACCCCAATGAATAAACAAAATTTATATCGAATCGTATAAGAACGGGAAAAGAGCCGCGGACAATGCAGGTCACGATGAATCTGTGACACGCGCTGGGTTCGTATGAGCGCGTACGCATGGGGCTCTTATTCATGCCCACACGTTCACCTACGCGCACCGCAGAATCCGTAAGACCTCGAAAAATATGCTCGCAGCTGTCCGAGCCATTGTTTGCTGTATCTTGAATTTTCACGCGTCACCGTTTCTTCGCGCAAGATCTGCTCCAAAGGATCGATAGACACACGTGCATCTATCTATTTTATCCTTCTGTTGGCATGACAAAATCGAGATACATCACGCAATATTTCCGAAACCAACATTCCTTCCTTTTCCCTCAAAATATCAGAACAACATTTTTTTCTTACACGTTTTTTAGGGTGTAAATGTTTCATCTCCTTTTTTTTCTGTTTAAAATTTTTCATTTTTCAGAAAATTGTATTATTGAAAATTGATTTTGCAAGTTAAAATTTTTGTTATTTGAATTTGTTGTTTTGACTTTGAATTTTTGGAGTTTAACTGAAACAATAACACGAATCAAATTGTTTGTTTTATTTTTTAATGGAAAATACTATGATTGAAAAAAAAAGATTGACTAATTTCAAAAAATTTGACACGAAATTATTATTTGTAAAGTTTGATTGAAAAACTTGAAAAAAAAAATTGTTTAGTGATAAAAATAAGAGCAGACTATAAACGAAGTTAATAGACAAGAGAAAAGAGGGTGTATAACCGATGACGCCCGAAAACAGCGAGAAGCTTTTCCTCGGTAAGCGTTCTCTTTATTTCTCGTGTTACCTCCTTCGCAACTTTGTGCTTAACGATGCGTTTTACGACGGCGTTCAAATGTATTCGCAAGGCTCCGGACACCTCCAGTCAGCCACTATACATATCGGTTTCAAGCCGCGTAATGATGTTCCAAATGATTTACAAGTTCGCGCCCAATAAGTCAAAACCATTTGCCATTATTTTCGCTAAACTAACGACCCTCGAAACTCGCCCTTTGATTAATTGCCAAAACAACATTCTAATTAATAACTTCGTTTCTCCCCTCATTAACCATTTCAACATTTTTCTACTCTGAAAAAATTACCATTACAAATTTTGTCCCTTGGCAAAAACTGTACACAAAAATGTCTGAACAAAGAAAGAAAAATAATCTCAGAGGGTGGAAAAAGTTGGCTTTTTTAAAAGGGCACCTTGTGTTTGCTTTCGCACCTTCTGTAATGAACCAAACGAGATTAGAAACAAAAAGCGGTCTGTTAATTGAGCAGATAAGAGAGTTGGCCTTGGAGCCACGCAGCTGTCAAGTCGACAATTTTGATTCAATTTTTGGACGCCATTACGTAATTAAGCGAGAAAACTTTTGAAGGTTGAAGTCTCTGAAGAAAATTGGCAGGTGTGGGGAGTTAAAGGGCTTCAAAAAAAAAAGAAGATGGATCTCAACGGTTGCGCAAAAGCATATTTGTCGTTTCTCTGAAGGCACCCATATGAAGATTTGATTGTAATTCCGCATGAGGGTGGCCCAACAATGACCCACTCGACGGGCATCAATATCTTCGACTTGTGTATCCAGGATTCGCACCTAAGGCCCGGCGGTTGAATGGCCACAGGTACGACAGACCCATTCAAGTTTTTGGATGACTGTTCCACCTCTCGATTTTGATCGAGAGACCCCGCGACAATGGAAGGTGACTTCCACTTCCTGTCGGGTCCACATAACCGTGTTGCTAAATAAATGAAAGTCCCGAACAACCATTAGGACGAAAGTCACATGACTTTGCAAAAAAAGAAGAAGCAAAATGTTGTCCATTTATGACACATTTTTCAGCGGAAGTTTTCAGTAACCGATAGCAAAGCGCGTCTTTTTGAGTGCTCGATTTTTGGGACTTTCGTTGAAAGCTGTTTGCTGTGATGGATCACGGCTGGGATGAAAAGGTTAACTCTTTTTGAGTCAATGGGGGGTGAAATTTTGCGTGAGAACGCTCGGGACGCGATATCGTCAGCGATGTGATTCATCAAGTTTGAACGATGTTTTAAATATTTGGCCTCTAATGTGACAAACCGAGGTAATTTGATCGAATATTTTGACGACATTTCGAATTCAAAGTTTTCTTAGGTAAACTGAATTTTTATTTCAACCTTTAAACCTTGATTTAAAAATAAACTTGTTCATATGATTTATCTTGGAATTCGAATTGAAAACTTCAGAGATCCAACGGTGAAATCATATTAATCCTTCAAAATTGTCCCAGGTCAAACAAAAAAAAAAGAAAGAAAAAAGAATCAGTTATTTCACTGGATCACCCATAAATTTGTCTTGAAGAAGCAAACAGCGCGATTCGTACGTCACTTTGAGGAGAACTAACTGAATGCTTTGTTCTTGACAATACCGCCAAACCTCTTTTCACTTGACAACAATCAGTCCATCCGACTTGGTTCCAACCAGCTCATAATTTTTCCATTCGAACATACAATTCCAACAGTCGCTGACGTTTTCCTCCACGTCGGCTTGCGAAGAAAGGAATTTCCATTTTGGAGATTCGTTTTTTTTTTGTCGCGCGTTACCTGGACCGATCAAAGATCGATAATTTATCGTCATTATCGTTTTCATCAGCTGATCCGATTCACAAACGAAAGAGGCACTGAATGAGCCTAACCCCGTTCCAAGAGAACATCCAGTTGCGGCGGTCCAGTCGTAAAAGTGTTACCGAACGGCTCTGTCTACTTCTGCGTCATAATCGAAGATTAATTGCAGCGAGCGAGTGGGTGTCGCTGCATCCAAAAAGTCCATTCAAAAAAGAAGAAGAAAAAAATAATCGGATACAGCGCGTCTGAAAGGTACCCGCGTCCAGGTACCAGAAACGCCATTGTCACTCGACAATCACTTACAGATTAAGGTGACAATTTGCGACCGACTCGCAGCTTTACGACTGCCATTCACGCACGCGTGAATTATCGTCGTCTTCGCGCGAAAAAAAAAAACCTTTGGTCCAGTTTTGTGTTCTTGACTCTGTTGCTCAAAGGGTCGTCTATTTTTCGGGACATGCGCAGAATCAAAAGGAGAGAAAAAGGGCGAAGGCACTTTTTCTAGAGCTGTACCGGCACCCCTGCGAGGGAAATCTTTTAACTGGCGCCACAGTGGGTGCTGTTATATTAACTTTAATGGAATGCGAGCTCTGAGATGTTAGTTTACATGGGCGCTGCCAGAGAGAGGGACTGGGATGTAAATTTAATTGAGATCCCGGATAGGGCAAGGTGGATAAGGAATCATAAATACCGTTTTATAGTTGCAGGTTCGTGATAGTGAATCTTTTGAAATGCAAGAACAACATTTTTTTTCTAACACTTTTGTTAAGTAACTTCCAAGTAAACAGTTGGTGTAACAAAAGTGTACAAGTTGGCCTGATAAATCCAGAAAATAATTGTGCAGAAAAATTTAAAAGAAAGAATTTGTTTTTCATTCTTGAAGGCGAATGCAAATTGTCAACATAGGAAAAAAAGAAAATCTGCAATTTGATTTTTGCCTCGAATTTTCAGATATTTCTGGGTTGGTCATTTCCAAGAGAATTTCAATCTTGTATTTGGATTTCAAATCGATAAGAAAAGTCGAACCAATAATTTCAATACAAAGAGAATTCAAGACTGGGAAAAAAATGTTCGAATGATAAGATACCAAACCGAATATGTTTTTCCATCTGCCGTTAGAACGAGCGTCAAAACACTTCAAAAACGAGTCAACTTTTCAAAATATTGAATCTATACAATCGAAAGGACAATGTTTTCGTGTAACGTCGGCGTCCAGCCGACAGCCGGAAATTTTGATAAGGAAATACAAAACGGGATCAATGGTCGGATCTTTCTAATTTCAGTGGAAAACGCTTGGTCGTAACGGTGCGCCGTCATAAAACGCGCTCGTTTTCAAATGATGTTGCACTTATCACATGAAACATGGGACGGCTTTTCCCGCCCCCGTCAGAACTGACACGCTTTTTGTACAAATCACACTGAGTGCAGCCGAGCAACACGTTTGCTTCTTCCTCTTGAAGAAGCAAACAAGTGGTTTCGTTTTATCGGATGTACTTACGTGGAACACATTCGGGCGGTTTCGTTTCCGCCACATGTTAATGTCCTGAACGAAACAAGGTTGACAAGTCAAACGTCGATAGTCCAAAAGACGAACAAATTTTGCGACTGGTTTCAAAAATACAGATTTGAGAAAAACAAATTCTTAATTCACTGAATTGGAACAGTTTATCATGTTGAGAAAAAAAAAAGAAATTAATTGTGATGTTACAATCATGATTGTTGGCCACTTAAATAACAGATGACCTCATTTGAATAATTAATTTCTAGGAAATTGTTTCCAAACGCTATTAATCGCAATAATCAAAGGGATATTTGTAACCCAACATATGGCACCGGTTTATCGGTAAATAAAGAAAATACAGATAAAAATCCAGTTTTATCCTTTCCTTCACGATTTATCGTTTTCAACAACGAACCAGTTGTATCAAATTTATCTAACCCATTAAAACAATCTAATCAAATTATTATTCCCCACAAACATTTTGATTATTTGATTACTTTTCAATTGAAGTTTTTTTTTCTAAGCAGATAACAACTTTTAAAAAATTGCAAATCATCAATGACAAGACGAATCGAATCAATTTTTTGTTATTTTTTTGTCATTCTTAAATTGAGTCGGATGGACTTTTTTGACCGTTGAAGATACAACTGACCGGTCAAGGGGTTACAGTAATAAACAGTTTTGTGCAATTGAAAAACATATTGCAACTTCACCTACATTGTAGAAGGTCAATTAAAATGTTCCCCCCCTGGAATTCATAACTGGTCTGGCAAATGGGTAACATTTTCGAATACGCATCGCCGTCAACAGTTGCGTAAGTGCGCGTGCGGCCTGTTGGCAGTCAAAAACAGATGTTGCGCCGCAGTCCGAGCCAGTGCATGTAATGTCGCCCGTCCACATGCGAGCATTTATAAAACTGTCCATCCTCTCCAAAAGCAGTCCGAAAAAAGGCTCCCGCATTCCCATCACGTTCCCAACTTAAGATTCACTGCTGGCTTTCTATAACAGTGTCTCGTGTCTTCTTCTCTTGCTTCTTTTTGTCAAGCTTTTTTTTTCTTCTTGCACTTTGTTTTTTCCGATCTACTTGTTTTCACTTGTCTTGACACTGTCACGCAAGATCTCCTCAATTTTCTAGTTGCAGTTTCGCGTTTCATTTAGTGAACTAAGAAAATTAATTTTAATTCAAGGAAATTAATTTTAATTTTCTTTTTTTTTCATCTCAGGATTTTAGATTTTTTTTGGTGATGAAGATTGAGAACAACCCTTGCAGAGCAAGATTAAAAAACAAAACCATATTGTGGATTTATAATGGAGCGCCACCCCGCTTTTGATGTCTGAGATCCGCCGAAGTCCGACTAAATATTTTTCCAACTCACGGTTGGACCTAATGTCCATGAAATATAAAAAGCCAGAGCTTGACAAGAAAGAGTTCGAAAATCTGTTGCCATTCCTGGAAACGTTTGTTTTTCACCGGTAATAAAAACCAAAATTATGAATCATAATTCGAGAACCGATTGAGGAATCCGAATGATTACCATTGAAATCACCTTTTTTTCCTCTCTTATTCGATTTCACGTCACGGCCATATAGGCGGTTTCGAAAAAATCGGTCGAGAGGAGGCAAAAAAAACTTGATTAAATCGTAAACGAGCGGGACAATACAAAAAGCGAACGGACATGTAGGCGACGGAAACAATTCGTCAATATTACGAGAACAAACTATGGCCAACCACAATCGGCGTGAAATGTGTGTGCAGGAAGTGCGTGGCTGGAGATTCGAAAAGCTATAGAGATATGCCCCGGGAGAGCAGCAGATTCCTCTTCAAAAGCATATTCGAAACATGTTTATGGGCCCTACAAAAGCAACGTGCGATGCGTTTCAGCGCACATTAGTTCTCATGATTTTTTTCTCTTCTTTCTTTCCTTTTTTCTATCTTCAAACATTATTTAACATGAAATTACACAACTCTCCCTCGATCCAAATCAAAAGTACTTCCAGATGAGAAGTGAAAGTCACAAAATTTAGGCCCAAAAAAAAAATCCAACTCTGTATAACTAAGTGACTTTTCATGTCTTACTTTTACACTTGATCATTTTTTCAAACATTTTTTTCGCCGATGAAGACAAATTGAAATTTACCTGCAAATTCTTTTCTGCTAAGTTCACACTACCTAAACAGGTCATTGTCATTGTAAGGTAAATAGGAGCGTTAGAATCATGACGGTCATAATCCGTACTTTTGAAAAAAAAAATTGAAAGAGAAGACGAAAACTCGGTTGAACGGTGCCATTGTGAGTATTTACGTGCTCGCGCGTCCCAAAATTGATATCCGCATTTATCTTCGCATTTAAGACGGAACCCTTCAAGGCGTGAAACGGTTTTGCCATAGGAGAAAGATAGAGAGGGAGAGAAAAATGGCGCCTCTCCTATTATGATGTAATCGCATTCTCAAAGAGGCCGATTGACGAACCCTTTTTGTGTGCAGGCGAGAGGTAGGCCGCGTGCGTTTTGTGTCGTGGAGAAATCCGCCCGGAAAAACTTATTTCGCCGGAGAAGAAACGACGCCGCCTCGCTAATGGAAACACTCGGTGCCTTTCGGAGGTGGCAGCTCGTGAAACACGATCAAGATTATTTAGTCCGCGGTTTTCTTCTTCTGTCGCACAGTTGGCCCCGTTAATCCGCCTACACCGAGTGGACCTGGACGCGCTCATGCAAACACCGGGACGCGCGATAAATTTTATTATTTATTATTCTCGCTAAATGAAACGAGCCCCGACTTTGCAACGAGCCATACAATTTCGAATCCTTTCAGAAGACGCTTGTTGTCCCAACATATCAACTCTCATTTCTCACAACTTCTTACAAATTTTTGTAAATTTGAAAATTTTGACATTTGTTTAAACTTCAAATTGTTCGATGACAAATTCATTTTTTACAATAGTTAGTTTAGTATTAACAATTTTGCTAATCGACTGACTTGTATTTATTTTCAAAGATTATCTCCTTATAGATATCACATTGAGATAGGTCGATGAAGCTTGTACAGCAGATAAAACCAGTATGTAAAATCGTATCAACTGATAGAGTAGATCAAAAGAGTTTAAACATTTATCTTTTTATAATACCTGAGATATGATCTTCATATATAATATTATGTGAAACGTGAAGTATCGAATTTATTGACTCGGGCATTATCTTGCAAGCTAAACTTGGATACCAAAATCGTATCGATAACAAGTGATGTTTGCTTTAAAAGGAACGTTTATTTGAGTCCAGTTTAATACTTTCTTCATGGAGATCAAAACCTTTTAATTAACTTAATGAAACTTTTTAATTGAATCTACAAAAATCGTTTGAACAAATTTTGCAATTTTTATTAACGAAAATACCATCTTCAATTTGATAATACGTGTGTCATA
Source organism: Telenomus remus (assembly GCA_020615435.1). Classification (NCBI taxonomy): domain Eukaryota; kingdom Metazoa; phylum Arthropoda; class Insecta; order Hymenoptera; family Scelionidae; genus Telenomus; species Telenomus remus. The sequence goes on along the minus strand of CM036336.1, from coordinate 15,128,094 downwards.
GAGATATACCTCAATTAGACCGTGTACTACAACAGGGTGCATTAGATTACATACGTAATCAATAAACTCTGACGGAAATTCTATATGACAAAAGATATAAGATTTATCGAGCTTCTCTTGATATCAGATGTCTCTGCAAATGTCTCAGAAAAACGATGAAACTAACAAAAAATTACAACTTAAAAACATTTTCATGTAAACATTTTCATGTAAAAAAACCGTTCTATGATTTTACAAATTCAGTCAAATTGCTTTCACTTATCCTAAATTTGATACATCTGTCTTGGAAGGGTACTTCTCACCTAACACACCTCCCCAGACCAAAGTCAAGTTAAATTTTGTTTGACCAATTTTTTGTTCAAATTATTATCTGTAGCAATGTTTATATTCCGTCGGGTGCCAAGTAAGATTACGAGGCAGGTGCTGTTAAATCCAGCTGTACACTTTTTAAAGTGCAACTTTCTAATAACATCTCCTATGGTCTTTCGCACTGAGTTTTTTCTGAGAAAAAAATCTGATTTAAAATAAACCCTTCAGGGAAACTCCAAAGATGAAAATCGTTCTCTAATTGATGACAAAGTTTGCTTATTTGGCTTGTCATGGATCTGCTTGTGACGATTTAGTTTCTACACTAATTTTCCTGTCCAGCTCTGAGTTTGACGTTCAAGTTAGTACAAACATTTCCAAACGTTTCCTCGAAGTCTCGCAGTGTTTTGTAAATAAATCACTGTGCTGCAGAAAAAAATTGACGTATTTTTCCAACGAAAGTCCTATTGTGGGCACCTGCTGCGGTCTTAGTATTTAGCTCCATAAACAGTCAGAGGCTTCAGGTAGATCTCACATTTTAACCCTTGAGTTTTTCTTTGAAACTCCCACGTAATCCTTTCTCTCACTAAACCACTGAATGTGTAACCTAAAAACAACAATAACTAATTACTTCTTACAATCAAACGAAAATTGCACTTTGTTCATCAAAATCAAAACTTAAAATTTGCAATTTCAAATTTCCTGTAAAAGTGAGAACAAAAAAATTGTCAGTGAAAGTAAATTTGAATGAAGATTTTATCATATTCATATTTAATATGAAAATGAACCTATCATTTGTTTAAATAAATTATTGTTTGTGGCTACAAATAGAATGGTATTGAATCTCTATAACACTAGAATTTATTGATATTGATCAAGATAGATACTTTCTTATAGTAACTTTGAACTATATTACATTTGTGTTGGGTTGTGCGAACAGCAGATGACAAAAGAAAGCGAATGGCTATATTTGATCAGAATGTTGCAATTAAAGTCAGACTGGTATCAATTACATGAGTAACAGCCAATCGACGGTGGCTTAAGTAGTGCATGAAAAAAAGGCTCGCGATCGATTTGGTCCTAATTTCAGTCCAACGTTGGTGTCGACACTTAGCTGATGTGAACAGGTGGCTCGGTAGACATGGTAACCCTTTAATAGGCCGTGATGAATATCCCGTTTAGCCACCCATTTCCATCACAAAAAAGTCTGTTACACTTTTGCTTTTGTTTCCTTTAATCGAATTTCACGAGCGGTTCAAACAGACATGATTATTTTAAAGTCTTCAGTCTTTTTTGAAGTCTTTTTTTTTTAATTTTTTGATTCTGAAATTTTTGTAAACAATTTTTTACTAATGTTAAACTTTTTTATAAACATTTTATGGATTTCTTTCTAACACTTTTCATTATTTTTGTAACTGCAAATTTGATGATTATGTAATGGGGTGAAATAATAAATAGGTAGACAATAACAATGTCAGGATAGGTGATCGTGAGAACATAATATTACCTTTAATAAGATACGCGAAATAGGCCTATAGATTCGCATATGTTGTGGCACGTGCCTGACACGAAAATTGCGTGCTTCAAATAGAAAGGGATAACTTGTCCTAAACCAAGTGCGATCAACAAAACTAGCCACGTTTCATCAGTCAGAACTAATTTTCTCAAAAAAACCTGATCAATTTAATCGTACCGATTAATGGCTTTTTCCTTTCCCTCCATCCGACCGAGATCTGCTATTAAAAAATACGTGACCACTTGTGATGTGATTTTTTAAAGTTAACACACATGACCGTTCGTATTTTGAAAGTTTCAAATTTCGCTCTAAAGGACGGACATCCGTCCTTCATTTCAATTATGACGAGGTTGGTCCAAAAAAAAGAAGTGGCTGAAATTCGGTAAAATCAAACAAATTTCAATATCCGGTACTTTAATGTGAGAATCGTGCGTGTTTACTTATAAAATGTGTACTAAATAGTATAATTTTTGTGACTGATCTATCTCATTAGTGATATTAAACTTGTGGGAAAGGATCCCGAAATGAGCAAGAATAACACCGAACAAAAAGTAAGACAAACAGATTGGTTTCCCAAATTAACAACTGCTACCAGAAAAGGGTATCGATGCTCAACTCGACACCCAATTTCCGAAAGAATTTTAAAATATTTGAGGCTATTTATTTTCACAAAAGGATCGAATTATTGTAAGCACATCTGCATAGAAGGTGCATTTCTCTGTCACGCAACGCATCCCTTCGCTGAGAAAATGTATGGATTGAGAGAACCAGAGGGTGGCACAGCAGGTCCAGCAACACATGACACGAACCGTGTGAAAAACTCCACAACTGCTCTACAAATATCATATTTTTCTCTACCCCAAAATCTTGTTTTGCCAATCTTTCTCTACATTTTTTTGAAATTTTTGTGAAATTCGTATCAAACTTTAAATCTTTCTACTATTAAATTTTAATTGTTTACCTTTTTAACAAAATTGCAGAATTGCAATTCTTTTTACAATCAAAGTTTTAAGTTCTTTTGAAATGACAATTTTTTGAATTTTGTTTTGTTGGAGTTTTGATTTTTGAGTTTTGGAATTCTATCTTTGAAAAATATAGGAAGTGATCGAGGTTTGGAAGTAAATCTATTCAAATGAATAGGGTCCGCGGATGAGGAAGTATGGGATCGTTGGGTACACACGTTGAGGCAGCGATGGAGGTCGCGCGGTCAAGTGGTCCCACGGTCATAGGCGCGACGTTCCGGTTACAAACGCGTAATAATAGAACTGGGGCCCTTCTTTTCCAAAATTGCGTTTTTTCGATCAAAGAGAGTCCCGAATTTTTCTCAGGCCCAGGTATCCGATTTAATATTTGAATAGTCGTTTACATAAGAGCGATTTTGTCCGTACCAGATAATCGTATATGAGATTGCATCCTTACCTGGCAAGGGTTGCGTGGATCCTTTGTCAACCAGCATAACCGATCAGTCATGCCGGACTGGATCCTCGTTTTCATCGTTTTTGACACAAAAAAATCCTCCGTGGGAGTATTTTGAATAAATGAAAATATATTTTCAGAGATGTACGTAATTTTGATACGACTCCTTTTGTATGTCTTTTGCTTTTTTTCCCCAAAGACCATCAATTTCAGTCTGATCAAACGTCGTTTCTCGCGTTGATACCAAAGTCTGAAAAATGAAAATTTGAATATGTAATTTTTACCATAAAGTTGAAAAGAATGAATTTCGTCTAACCAAAACAAAAAAGAAGGAAAAGAAAAAAGGAAAGTTTTTTGTTGAGAAAATTCATATTTTTCAAAATCAAAGTTTGTTTATTTGTTTTTGTTTATTTTCAAATGTTTAATCAAAAACTTGTAATTATTTGCTTTATCATGTCAAGTGTTGGAAATGGAAGAGAAGACTAAGTTGAATAGGGGTCATTTAATGGATATTTATTTCGAAAAATAGGATCCTTTGAAAGGGTAGAGGACAGGACATAATGTCACAGCTCTTTCACTATACTTTGTTCGAAAAACTGTCAGGTTGCATCGAAAATTACGGTGAGCCGTCGGATCAGCCGTGTTGCATCGATGTTTTTGCAACAGCGTGGGAATCTCTACCTGTTCAGCTGGTTTGAAAAAGATAGCATGATTTTCCGCGACGAATTCAGATTCAAACTTTTCTATTACTACAAATATCACCAACTTTTTTCTTCAAAAATCAAAAACTTGCAAATTCATAAACAAAATAAAACAATGGTCAAATGAAAAATTGCTCAAAAAATCATTTTTGAGAAAAAATTCAACCGTTTCAAATGCGAAAATGAATTTTACATTTTTCATCCAGTTAGAGGAACTGGAATAGTATGAGGAGAAAAAAAGGATGACAAAAAATTGGATTGAAAACATCGACAAAGAAACTCGCATTTTTCGGTGAGCCAAGCCCATCTGGTCCACCGAGAGCGACCTTTTCATCTTTTTTTGCAAGTCGATCGGTGTACCCAGTGGTCAACTTGAGATCGTGAGTTATGTAACCTTGTATTTGTTAATTGTGAAATAAAATCCGGGGTCTCGGAGGCGGACTACCTGTGTGCCGTGGGAAGTTGGTAAGTGATGATTCTTAAAAAAGAAAATGACCCGAAACCGCACTCGCCTTTTTTCGAGTTCCATCCCGCGAAAAGAAACCGATGCGAACGATAACATCGTCTCTACGACTTCATACTCTTGTCCCTGACCGAAAGATGCTTTGCAGAAATATTCAAGCACTATTTTCACCGAGCAAAAATTTCAATTTACTCTGATTTAAAATAGTAGAATTTTTTAATGAAAAATATTGAATTGAAAAACGTGCAAACAGAAAAATAAATAATAAACTTTGAGCCCACATGGTTACATTGGTATCACGTCAAAACATCCAAAAAATGTGGATGTAAATTTCATTGTGTATTGTAAACTGACCACTGAATAATGACAATCGTTTAGCAAAATATATAACAAAAGTCACCGACACGTTTTTCCAGGAGTCACGCATAAATGACCAATATAATCCTTTGAATTGATCGGCGTGTCCCATTTATGTTGCAGCGAGTTATTCAAAGACGTCATTGTATGCGTGTTCTCTCTTACAACCGTTTCAAACGATCTTAACTTGACAAACTCTTTTATTTCCAATGTTTCTAATGAAATATCGGTTGCCTAATGTGAATAACATTAAACAACAAAAGATTTCGATTTCCCAATTCTTTGAATAAAAAATCATTAACCCTATGAAAAAAAACTGTTCTTTTTGTTCATATTCTATATTAGAAAAAAAAATGAAACCCATTAATATTTCACTGAAAAATGTCGAGTCACGAAAAGAAACGAAAAAAAGGTAAGAAAAAGGGTTGACTTGTCACCTGTAAAACCCCAACGTTAACTGCAATTAACTTAAGCTACCGCAATCTTAAGACCCTAAAAAATACAAGTTTTGTCTTTAAAAAAAAAATACTTTTCCTTTTTGACTTATCTGATACCGACAAAGCCCACAAAAAAACTGGCGTCGAAGTTAAATAGACATTTTTCGAACAAATTATTATAATGTGAAAATCGTTCCGCTTGGGTTTTAAAGTCGCTTAGCTTATCTCTCGTCTTTTGTTCCCTTAAAAAACGGTGTGCGAAGTAAGTCAACTTTTTTTACTGTTTGTTTTTCGGTTTCCCCAATCACCAGTGACCAGACGGACCGCTTTTCAAAAGTCGAAGAAAAAGGTCGTAAGGAGAGGCTCAAAACACTAAAACCTGACAATCATCGACAGATAGAAAACGCGTCTCGTGCACCTTATTTATGAGCCGATCATATTTTTCGAATCTGTACTACTATTTTATGGCATTTTTTTGTTTTCACATTACACGAAACGACATCTTCGCCTCTCAAATTGTTCAATGAAAGTTCTAATGAGCTGGAAAAGAAATTATCAACGTACACTTTTCTCCCCCAACATTTTTTCACTCTCAAAAAGTTTAAAACCATTTTCAAAGTGATTTTATAAATTTTTGAAAAATCATAAACAACTGAATATTTGAATGTTTAAATTTGAAAAACGAAAAATTTTAGTTACCTGTTGGTCAAAGTGGTCAGGATTACAAAGAGTAGGTAATTTGGAAAATAAAAAATATGTCGAGTAATTGAAAACATGGGACCGCAGCAAAATTAGCGGCTCTGACAGGGAGCGAAGACGAATTGTTGGATGGGACAGTTTGAAACAATCGAGCCATGCCGAGCTTCTAAGACGCCGAACCATATAACAAAATCGTGACGAGTCGTCTGCGGCCATTCATCTCTCAGGTTACGTTAACAAGCGTGGAAATCTGGATCACTTTCGTGCCCAAAAATTTGATTTTGCGACATGATTTGTGGGGGCTTCGTCGGACGTGGAAAAGTGCTGCGACACGGAACAAGTTTTTCAGCCGGACGGCACCCGAGATAGATTATCAAATGGTCAGAAAAACAAAGCCCCAAAAGTTTCTACTCGTAAATGATTCTAATTTTTCTCAGCCATTTTTAATGTTCTGTCGATGAAAACTGTCCTTTTTTTTCAACTCCCTTTTTCGTTACGAAATTATTCAAAACAACGGTCCAAAATTTTCCTTAAAATATTCCATTAAGATTTCTATTTTTTCTTAAATTATATAGTTTTAAACAAAAATTGTTTTTGAAAACTTTTTTTTCAATTTCAAAACATTTTAGTATTGAAAAGTTTGCTTTTTGGTGTATTTTATTTTTTGTTTATTTGTTGTATGATGAATGAAATATTCGGAGCTGAAGAGCAAGAATTATCTGCATTTCCTGGTGGATTGACGGCTTCATGATTTGACGTATAACCCTTGTGACGTAATCTTCAAACTAATGTGACGGTTCTTCGAAGAGATTTAGTGTGTTTCATAAGGGATTTCATAGAGCCATTTATTGCTCTTTTCATATCAAACTTCGGTTCACTCTTTTGTTGACTCTCCTCTTACTGCACAAAACTAAGCAGAAAATCCCTTAAAAAATAACCCTATTACCCGCAGTCCAACCCCATGCTCAATATTTTGAAACATTTTCAATCAAAATTCAATTCAAAGTCGAAATTCAAAGAACCGCTTTGTCTCAAATAATGACGAAAAAATTAACTGAAATCAATGGGCGTCGTAAAACAACTTTTCTAAAAGGCGACGAAAATCTGTAACGTGTAATTTAACGTCTGTTCCAAGTTCATCTCGAATGGTCTTGTAAAATGCGAGAAAAAAAGGTCGAACTTTTTTTTTCTTTCCCTAATTTACGTCGATGTTTATTTGTGGTCCATTTTCTGTAGAAAAATGGTCCTTTTTTCACGCCCTAAATTGTGTAAGGAACGACTGCAAATGAACAGAGAAAGTGACGAAGCCTTGGTTCAAAAAGGTTCCGAAATTCCTAGTTGCGGTCATAAAGCGAACCTGCACGGTCATGCAAATGCGCGAAGGGTCAAGTGTCGAAAACGCGGGTGAAAAAAATCAAACAACAACGCATTGACTTTTCGGCTAGGCTGAATGGCTTTGTAAACAAAGTTTTCTCTCGACCTTTTCTTTGACTATTTTTAGCGGCTGACAATGCCAAGTGCTCTCGGTAAATTGCGTCGCCTCTTTGCGAGCCTGTAAAAATGTCGCTCGCGCCCCCCTGTTTATTGTCTCTTTTCTTGTTCTCCAAAACTAAAATATTTGTACATCCGTTTTTCCCCACCCGGTAAATTTTTGAATCCTTAATGAGTTCCACAAATCTTTGAATTTGAATGAACACGACTTCAAATTATTTCGCTGTTTTCTCTTCCGTTACAATTTTTCTTTTTTACTTTAAAAACTTGTTTTAATCTTTTTGAACATCACACAAAAGTTATTTTTTTTTGCTCAAATTCGGTACCATCAAAAACCACAATTCTATTGTTGAAATTCGGTAATAAGTTCAGCTCAGAAAACGCAACTCTTGTCAAGACGTACAATGTTTGTCTAGGAGCTCTTTTTGCTTGCCTTTTTGGAGTAAAAACGAAGGAGAAAAAGAAAGAGACGAATTTCGATTTTCCACCCACGAGGAATATCGGGTCCAGATTGTCATGTTTTGTCAACTCTTTTTGTTCGCTACAATGATAGCTGCCACCGTAAGGAGAAGCGAGAAATGACAGGGACCGGTGCGTACAAAAGGTGCTATACGGAAGTCTCGATGCTTCTACATTCGATACGTCACTCGAACTTGCCGTATGTTATTTTCCATCGCGTCCTATTTGATTTTTACGTACACTCTTTCCTCAAAGACTATCTGCTAGCAGAAACTAAAACAAAATAACATCATTTTTTCAACCGAATAAACAAATGCAATAAAATAAAAAAAGTAAAAAAAGTAAAAAAAAGAAAAAAAAGTAAAAAAGTAACTTGTATATTGAAAGATTTATTTACATTGATTATCAACAAAATTTTATGTAACAATGTTATGTTTGCAAATTATAGAAGTTAATTTTGCAACAAACCAATTTCTTTGTGACATTTTCAAATGTTTAACTCGTATTTGATCTTTCAAACCAAAAATTTTCGATTTCCAACTAAAAACCGCAAGACAAATGAGTTTAAGTAAGGATAAGAAAGAATGTATGAAAAAAATTTGGAGACAAATAATGATATTCAATCCGACAAAAGTCATAAATAAATCGGTCGTCATTAATTCCGTCCACGTTATAATGAAAACATTGTATTCAGCAAGCTCTCATTTGGCCAAGTGGTAGGAAGGAAAAAGGTTTTGTCTTGATCGTAAGAGAGGATTCTTGTCTTTTTGGCACCATCGACGCGTGCTCAACACGAGCTACGGCAGCGTTTTTTCATCGCATGGGCGGCTCGGTCCCGTCGCACTTTGTCTCCGTCTCCCTCCATCTTGCTGGACCAAAATCCTTCCTCGCTTCTTAGCTCCTTGCTCGCTAAGTTTTTTTATCCTTCGTACTGGCTCAGCATCTATCGTTCACTGTTTGGCAATACGTTCGAGAGGCCGCACGAGCGAGTACGCTCCCCGGATTACATCTGCTCAAAATTGAACCACCGCTTTTATTAGACGAATATTCAGGTATCCTAGACCTTCGGTTTTGAGTTACCAACCAGTTCCAACCCGCGAATTGGGTCATCTGCAAAAACATTTTCAACTCAGAAACAACATTCTATTCAAATTCAATCTTACATTTTTTAATCCAATAAAAAATAACAAAATAACAAAAATAACATGCAAAAAGTGACAAATTTTTAAAAATAGCAAATTTGCATTTCGTTAAACGATCACTTTGTGATAAAAAGAACGAAATTCCAGGGTGAAAAAATTGTTTTGTTAATTTTTTGAGGAATTAAATCACCTCTTTCGTTTCGCATCATTTTTTGTGTAATCCATCCAGTAGTTGTACAGAAGTTTTATCACCGCGTGTCCCACACATAACCGCACTCCTTTTCTTTGTAAAAAAAGTGAAATAAAAAGTGAGGAAAAATGAGAAAGCGGGGCAAAGTGAAAAAAACGCACCACTTGGTCGCGTACGCAGATGTGTTAACCTTTTTTCCGTCGCTTTTCGTTCGACTCGGGATCGAATGGGTGCATCCTCGTCGCTCGTTACCGAGCTCAAAATTCTCAGTATACGGCATTATTCCGAAGAGAATGAAACCTCGAGCGTAGCGAATGGCGTGTTTTTTTAAAATGCTGAAAATATCGAGTTTTTGGGGCGACACGCTCGCGCTAATAACAAAAAATCGACCTCTTCGTTTGGGGTTGATAGAAGCGGTTAAACATTTTGTGATACAATTTTTCAAACAATTTTTTTTCTATTTTTATTTTCATTCACTATTGTTAATTTTAAATAACAACTTCAGAATGAAAAAAAAAAGATGAGAAATTGTTTTGTCGAAAAAGACATAAAATTGTAAATGAATAGTAGGAGTTAATTAGATTGGTGAAGGCTGTTGGATTGATTTAGCATGTTCAATATTCTGATGAAACCGAGAATTGAATAAAAAGTGTATTCTGATACAAATTTATGGGTGTAATAAATTGGCCCAACTCGTTCGCTTTTTTTTGACTGTTAACGCAGGAGGCGTGGTGAAAATAATTATCGACGTGAAGGTTGTTTGTTCGTCAACGGGTACGTTTACGATGCTCCGAACTTTTTAATTATTTTTTATTAGAGGAAGCTAGCGTGCAGAGCAGTGGAGACTCCGTGGCACGGGGCGTTTATGATTATTTTTAGTCGGCACGCGACCACGGTTTCTTTTATTTTTCCTTTCACCATCTATCTTGCTTTTTCTTTGTGGTTGTCCAATTTTTCACTTTCACTTAATTGCCGAACTCAAAAACGATAAATTGACCGCTAAAGAAAAATAAAAAATAAAATAAAAAAACAACCTTATTTGAAACACGTTAGAGTTAAACAATTGAATTGGTCACTGATTTGATATTTCTTTACGAGTTCGAATTTGTTCTGCAATAAAATTACGTGGTTTTGAAATTATTCGTTCGCGGCGATATTTTGAGGGGAGGAAGTTTTTTTCGACGACTTTGTGCAGCGACACAAAGAGGTAAAATTTATTTATGACTTGGCGTAAAGTCGTTTAAGGATACGACCAATGGCCACAGGAGTAGACGGATAAAGACGCGTACGGGGTGAGAGGCATTTTTACGAGGGGATAAAATATCCGAGATTTTTATCCTTCGTGCGACACGTGGTGTGGTGTCGACCGACGGCCTCGTCTCATCTTTTCGCGCGTCAACTCCGAATTAGTGTTGCTCTACCACGTTAGGCATCCTGTCTTTCGCACCACGCGCAGGTACTACTTTTTTCGCAACTTATTTTTCTTATTTTTTGTCTTGTTTTTTTATCCCACTTTAACGGTTTTTCAAATCAATTATTTATAACAAACTGATTATTTTTACTACAATTTTTTTGTCATTACTACTTTGCAATTTCAATTTTGTAGTGAAATTTACAACGAATCAATTTCTTTATTAAATACATTCGAACACAGACAATTTTGCACTTGCAAAGAAAATCTTTACAGTCAATTTTACAACAACTTTATTGCTTTACTGGATGAGTTGTTTTTGTAACATCTGATCAACTAAATTTTATCTTTAACAAAGTTGTATTTGCAAAGTACATTTTTATCCTTAAATTTACTAAATCAAAACGAATTGTTTCTTAATTTTGAAATAAAAAAATTTTTATTAGTTTTAACAGTTTTTAACAGTTTAACGGTTTTCAAATGTAATCATTAAAATCGAAAGTTTGAGAAATAATAGGAAAAAAGTTGATTTCCAAAAAGATGAATTATGTTTGCATTTGGACGAACGCCATAACGACAATTCGTGCCGGGTGTCGGTTGCAAAAGAATATCACTGGACGCAACGGTCAATTATTCTTCACCCCACCGTGCTCGATCACTATCGAGCCTCCACTCTGACCGCGCCATTTTGATTTCGCTTTCGTTCCCCCGGTCCATTCATCCTCGTTTACTCCTTCCGTCCAGTTAGCGGCTACGCAATCGATCAGCGCTTTTTCTCCTCGCTGCTTTTCACAATAAACTTAATTTCATAAATGCCGTCATCAGTTTCCGGCTGCTTTACGATCGTTATTATTGCATATTAACGCCACCGTTCTGCAATAAATGCCTGTCTCGACTTTTATTATGTCACCAAAAAAAAAATCATATCGTTCAAGATCACTCTCGCTATGATTTCAATTTTATGATACATAAACTACGACCAAAATAGCTTCCAGTTTCGGTGCTTAATTGCGCAAGGAGATTAAGTCTTGTATTTCAACGATACATTATTTATTATATTCTCAATAACAAAACCATATCACTGAGGAAGAAAAAAAATACAACCATAAAAATCATCATCAAATCCTTATGAAATCTTGACACGAATTAATTCCTGTCGTTTTCAACCACAAGTATAGTTTCATATTTTTTTTTTTTTCAAGGGAAAGGGGTTCAACGCAACTCGTTGAGTTTGGAACCGCCCAATAGGTATCAGATTGACGTGGTAAAGTAAGAATACACTTGCTTCACCCTTTCGCTACGCCTTTCGTCGAAAGGGTGAAACGGGGTTTGAGAGTAGCCCACCCTCTGTCCAGAATTACACGGAACAAAAAAGATGGTGACTACTAAAACCATCAAAATGGCGGTTAAAGGAAAAAAAATCAACCTAACTAAATAAAACATCGTCCAAGACTTCCGTTCAAGTTAAAAGATGTACATTCGAAATCACTCATTTCGATCGAACCAAACGCCATAACTTTTGTTTCCGAGCTCGTAACTCCGCTTCCTGTCATCGGCGTAGAATTCGAGGAGCTCGTAACTCATCAGAAAGATAACGCTGGAAAGGTGCGAACGTGGCAAATTAATGAGAGGACCTCGTTGAAATTCTCGCCGTCTTTTCTCGAGACATTATCTGTCGCAACGTGTTTACAGCGATGCATTGCTTTTTTTCAGGTGAAAAAAAAAACACATTTCCCTCTTGCTGCAGGGAAAAGGCATAATTTTTTGATCAATTAAAAGTGTCGCGTCTGCTTTGACATCAAGATAAGTCCCGGTCGTAAATAACGGAAAAACAAAACAAATAAATCAGTGGGGACTGATCAAAATTTCAGATGCACAGTCGCATCAGCGACGAAATAATAAATCAGCGTTAATAAGCCGCCGGGTTGGTTGTGGCTTTTCTATATATTTATACACGCTTGGATAGTATCGGCGCGGTCATAAAATGTGCGTCCACGTTTTCGTGCTATTAAGCTCGAACAATGATACAAATATTGCATCAGTTGGAAAAAGAGTGAGAGAGAGAGAAAGAGAGAGGAAAGAAACGAGATGTGCGATCTCTTTTGGACGTTGTGTGACGACGGTCCGTTCGTTGCACCTCCTATTTTTCTTCCCATGTCCGGACACTCTTTGAAAAGCATTGCCCGGCGCGCCCTTTCTCACCCTCCAGATTGCACAACTGTCCAGCAGCAGCTGGCCAACCCCTTGACCCCCGACTTGGCAGGCTGGACATCAATGGCAACATAAAGGCAACGCCATACGTGATGGGGTCCAAGAAAACTTTTCGCCTCTCCCTAAATCCAATTCAAAATTTCGGCCCTCCAAATTTAGACGCGCCTTATGCCCCGCTTTTTCGGTGTATTTTTAGAAAAACTCGAAAAACGCGTGGCAATAATTAACCATTTCTGACGTAACCCGTCAGCCGGTCAGGCAAATTAGGACAAAATGGTTTACTGGATCATATTAAGTTTCCTATAATATACCTAGCTGTAATTTATTTTGAATCTCATAAATTAAAAAAAAAATCGATTTTATGAACAGTTTTCTTAGAGTCAAAATTATGTCAACAAAAAATTTTCAATTTTAAATTTGCCAAAAGGTGCATGGATTGTAAATCTAAATCTATGAATTTGACGAATATTATTTGTAAATTCGAATTTCAGTCCTAGAATTATTTTCAAATTTTGCAACGGTGAAGAGAAAACAGTAGAATATGATTTAGTTTGAATTGTATGAAACTCTGACTATTTTTACTACTTTTTGTCGCGAATTTGTACTTGTATTTCGTCTCAACAACCGTTCAAAAAACTTCGCGGCTCACTTCCTTCGCTATAAAGTTTTTTATCCTACTCCGATTAGGGTTTTTTTTATAGTCTACCGTTAGACGCGTTTCGTCTACCTGATCGCGTGCGCGGCGCGAGCGAACCGTGCCCTTCAACGCGTATTTTCCCACCTTTCAACTGGCGACGATAAAAAAACGAAAAGAGTAAACTAATTGGACCACCTATAATTTTCTCCACAGAAAAAAAAAACAATTTCCACTTCAAAACTAAATCCTCTATTTCCTGACCTGTTGACTTTTGGAAAAAAAAATAATTTGGAAAAAAAAAATTCTGTTTCTTATCCATTTTTGGATGTTCCAATTTGTTCGAACTTGCATAATTTATGAAGGATGAATATTAAAAGCCGTTCTACATGTGGAAACACGCTGTTTCACCCCTGCCATTATTCGGATCACTGACAACGAGCGTTCGGGTTTTTTTGTCACGCACGTCTCCAGCAAATAATAATTTTTGCGAGCCATTCGACTTCATTACCTATAATCAACTGACCAAATGATCATTAAACGCGTGTCAGACAGACAGAGACAGCCGTATCGGCGTATCGCGCCGGTGCGAACCAAACGTATCGCACTTTAACACGTCCGTCTCTCTAATACACAACTAACTCAAGGGGTGAAAAAGCTCCGAGGACATAATAAGGCCGAAGAGTATCGGCAGGTCACGATCACCTGTAAAAGGTCTATTCTAACCCGTCTGTCGCGCCAGGAAAAAAGCCTTCTCAATTGGGATTCCTCACAATAGCCATCTGGAATCGACGTTCTTTTGTTTTTTCTGAAAAGCCAGCCAGTGACCTGTTTTTTTAAACTCTTACAATCAGGGGGTTAAACATTTTTTCGGGACAATTACCAACTGGCCATGTGAGTCATTTGTGGTCATCCAACTGACCATCATTATTTTTACAGAGTTCTAAAATTAAGCAACGAATAATTGAAAAATTGACAATTATTTTTACTTTTGAACAAGTTCTAAGAGAGGAGTGATAATTAATTAAAAAAATGAAAATTTAATGTTGAGGATATTTTTAATCAGTAATTTGTCTGTTGTGATATTAAAACAAGGATGTGTTTCTAAGCTCCGCCTACAAGTCAAATTCCAATGTAATATAGTGTTTGTGCACAAAACGCACCTGTGACTCGGAACAAGTGTTTACCGCAAACTTACGGATCGGGCTTTCGGATGGGGTTATAGAGAGGGTTAGAATCGAAACCATTACACCGAACCCTTCCATCCTTTTTCACGCCAAGATCATATCCGCAGGTATCCGTACTAAAAGGGTACAATTCGTTCGTGTAATCAACCCTTTGCCATACAATGGGGCTCAGCAGGTACTCGTTGTGTATTATTTTCTGATACTTTCTTCGTCAGGTTGTAACGATAAATTATACGCATTTTTTTACACGGCCAGTTAACACGAGGCTCTAGAAAGAAAAAAAAATAAATAAAAATTTCAATTAAAATTGTTGAACTTTTGTTTTAAATGCTTTTGTTAAAGCATTTAAAACAAAAAAAATTTTAAATGTATTTGTTTAAATTCAATTTTATGCAAAAACTGATGTGAAACTAATCAGATCGATTTGGTGTCCCTGTACATCCGATATTTTTATATTTTTTTTGTTAAGGTAATCTCATTGCTGAAGCTTTCTAACTTTGAAGTTTTTTTCACAGACTTTTGTATCCCCGATATATCTTACAATAATAATGAACAGGATGAATAAATGAAATTATAAAATTCTCCAGAGCACATGGAAAAAGTAGAGAAAAAGAAAAATAGTGTTGAAGGTGAAAAAAGGAACTATTTTTCCACCACATGGATAGGATTCATCATTCAAAAAAGGGTGGCCTTGAAACAATAGCAATTTGTATCCGTTCTGTCGGTAAAAAATGGAATAGTCGCGCGAACAATACGGAATTGAATGATTCATGGGAGTTTTTCTCGCCAGCCTTAATTGCAAGGGTTTAAAAAGCAGATTCTGTAATGAAGAATCTCCAACCGTAATTAATCATGGTGGTTCCACGAATGAACAGCCTTCAAACAGAAAAAAAAACCAAAAAAAAACACAGTGACTTTGACGCCGCCAGGTAACGCCACCGGCGGCGTCAGTGGGCCGAAAACATGATGCTGCAATTATTTATTTTAATTTGTGAGATTTTTACCAAAAGGTGTTTCCACATTTGTATCCTCGCATTTTACTAGTCGACGATGACTTGACATGTTTTGGGAAACCAGCGAGACGAAAACTTTGATTCGATTCAATTTCGATTCAACTCTTTCTTTCATTAATAATTTATAAAAAATGGATTTAAAATCACTCTTATTTTTAATTCACAATTTTTACAATTCATTTTGTTTGAATTTTTCAATTTAGCAACACCAGTTTAGCACCAGTTTATGAACTTCAAAAAATGGGACGTTAGGAAAATATTTATCAAACATAATTTTTGAACTGACGTGTCGATTCAAAACAAATTGATCGGTATGAAAATAGTTTATAAACAACGAGTAGCGATAGTTTAGAAAAGTGTTGTGAAAATGTTGGACATATAGTAAAATCCCCCTGTGTTCTAGTATAGAGTTAAAAACACCCTTCAATATTACCCCTATGCTGGATCCAACCCTCTGGCCACACGAGGGGTGTGCACTGCAACTGACCAATAAGCTACCCTTCGTCTTTACGCTTCACCCTGACCACGATCGATAGTTAGAGAGTATCAATGTGTTCCACGTGACCCTCTGTTATTTCTTATAACTTGGATTTCACGCAATGGTCACATAAAAGTAGAGCCCAAATTTCGTCCAAATTTTTATTCCACTTTTATTATCTCTCGGACAAAAATTTGCAAACATTTAAATTTCTTCCTTTCAACTCAACTTGAAAGGGCGAAATTTAAATTCCACTGGTATTTGCTAACAGATGTAAATGGCGAGAAAAGAAGAGGATAAAGAGAAATTAGTCAAAATAACGGACAAAGCCTTTATCTCAAGCTTTTATCAAAAAATTGCTCCTTAGAAGAGCGCGGAAATCTTAATTCAAGGAAGAAAAAATTTTTTCTTTCAACAGAGGAGGGACGATTAATTCCGCGACTTTTTGATGACGTTAAGAATGAAAAAATTCACAAAGTCGTTAGGTTGATAAATTGCGAGACCTTTTTTTCGGCGTATAAAAAGTGTTGGAAACAATGGCCTGGAGAGGAAGACGCCTGATGCGTATATGAAAGACGAACTTTTCTCTACAATGGAACCAAAGTCGCAGGAACAATGAGCAGATAACGGACTTTGTTAAAACAGCTCCAACTTTCTTACACAAACGAAAAACGGTCGATCTATATACAATACGTACAGCCAGAAATTAATTATTAGCTCGTGCTGATTGTCACTGGCTACATTCAACGATCTAAAAGGGAATTAATTTTTATTCCTTTTTCTTCAGTCAAACGAGTTTGAAATTGTCTGTGATGAAAGTGGATTTGAGCGTTCCCTTTCTGTCTTCTTTGTTCACCTTTTTTTTTCACTTTTTTTGTACTTTTCAATGTTTTACTTTTCCCAATTTATGAAAAAAAAAAAAAAAAACAAAGAAAAAAGATTAAAGAGAGAATCAATAAAATTGATGACAAACATTGTTCTGTCGCCAAGAAGGACTTAGAAAAGAAGATAGTCAAAGTATAGTTTGATGTAACGGTGTAATAATAAATTCATAGTGGGATGATAACATCTGGTGGGTTTGATCGTTGATTATTTTTTCAAGAGTTAAGAAGCACTCTAATTAGAAAGTGATATTGGGTGTTGGCGCGCAAGATGAGCCGGGTGTGGGTGGCAACAGCTAACGTAAGATAAAAATCCCCACCACGACGAGTTTTGGGTAATGAAAACATGAATACTTGAAGCCCTTTCATACCCTCGTTGCAAAATCTGCGAGCGAGGTCCGACCCGCCCATCGACCATAATTATATCGTCGTCCTGGGGTCGGTCGCAGAGTTTCCAGTCAGTGGCGACTCGGGGGACAGGACGGCAGAGAGGGACACTCTACGAGGGAATGAAAGATCGTGCCAGAATGCGCCATTTCTGTCTCCTAAATAATTAATTCCGCCGCGCGAACTTAAGCGCGAGCTCCCGGCAAAAAGGGATGTATTAAGGACAAAACTTAGTTTCCTACAGAAAGAATATTATAGGACGGTCTGAAACCATGAAATACATCATGACAATTTTCTTTCTTTTTTTTACTTTGTTGTTTATTTTTTTTTTACAAAAAAATAAAATAAATTTTTGAATTGTTGTTTTTATAGTTTGAATGAAAAATTTGATACAGTATTGTTTTGAATTGATAAAAAGGACTTTTGGAGACCAGAAAAAGGTTGGAAGAAAAAGTGAGAATTAGTTGGTCCATTAAGAGCGCTGTAATTCGACGGGGGATTATTTTAAAGAGCCGAAAAATCTCGCGGAGATTGCAATTATCTGGAGCTCATAAATCATTTGCCACGAGATGAGAATTTATTGTCGACGGAAAACTTTTAATGCCCATCGGTTTCCCAGCATACACAACTTAGAAAATGGCTTGAGCTTGTCTTGTTTCTTTTTTTTTCAATTTATTTTTTATTCCTTTTCCGAATCGTGAACTTCAAGGTTGCCACTTGTCATTATCTTACAGCCCAATATCATTGATCGTCGAACAAAATTTACCATACAAAATTAATACGAACGTCGTCCGATTTTTTTATATAATTCTTTTTAATTTCAACTTCAAACAACTTTTTTTTTAAATTAATCTATTCTTAAATCATTAAATGCAATAAAAGACTCATCAAAAAATGAAAATAAAGACGAAATGAAAAGTGACTAGTAATTTAATTTTGATACAAACTCTATAATTGAGTTTGACCCTTTCGTTTTTAATTGGCGGGCAAAAACGTTTTATTGCCATGGATAATTTGTACCTCTATGACTATCATCAATCATGTTCTAGTTCCGAAACAGTGTTATTGAAATATAAAACGTAATGATTACCTTGATTGTCCGGTTAAGCTCTCAATTAAGGCATCAGCATTTGTATCAGTTGACATAAGGTGGAAAGGATTAAGAAATATAATACGAGCCACGCCCCTTTCATGCTGACCGGCCTATCCAGATGAAAGGCTTAGCTCGAGTGCATCTAATTACGTAATGAAAAAAAAGTTTCGCAGGTGCGGGTCGTCGGGCGGCGCGTCCGAGAAAGAGTTAATAAAGTAAATCTCAAAGTAGGGAGAATCTGCTTTGACATTGGTAGACAGAAAAAAAGGGTTGCACGAAGGGTGAGATAAAAATCGATCAGACCGCCATTTTGAAACTTATAAAAAAACTCAAAGTTAATTTTAAAAAAGTATCGAAAGATGATAAGTTTAATTTTCAATTAAAATTTGAGTAATTAATTTTTTAATTGATGATATAATGATCAGAAAGAACATTTAATTAATAGTTAATTGAGAATCTATTTTTGAAAATAATGAATTGAAAAGGATAGGACTCGGGTTTCCTTTGCTACCCTGATTTTTTTTCGCTGAGTTAGATATCAAATGTGACGAAAAGTGAACGAGAGTGTGAACACGAGAACGTGACAATGTATAAAGCGCGAAAACACTTGGGTCGTATTGATACACAGAGGTGGATGATTTAAAATCGATCCAACCAAGACACATGTTTGGTTTGTGCCGTCACGTTGTTCTAAAAGCTTTTTTTTTTGTCAAAAAGACAGATTTTAATTTCCCTCCTGCAATACATTGAAAGTGAAAATTATTCCCAAAGCTATTGCCGGGACACGAAGTTTGATTCAATTTTTGGTTGGCGCGTGGGTGAAAATTTGGCCGGGAATAACGACTCCCTTATTCTTGGCACCTGCCTGTCGCCATCCGTGCACGTGGCAAATATTTGATCTCACATCTTTATTATCACGGATTAGATAAAATTAACACGCGCCACTCACAGATTTCTGTCTGTCTTTTTTGTTATTTTTCTTTCTTTTACAACCAGACAAAAAAACCTACAACTTGATTAGGAGAAAAATTATAAATTCAAATTTCCAAACAGTAGAAAAAAGGTGGAATTTGAGACTCAAGAAGGAACCGTTCCATTTTGTCCGGTAGAATGAAATATGCATTTTTGTACTGCGAAATGCTTTTTAAATCGGCACCAGAAACGGCTTCTTTTCTTTTACTAAAAAGTGAAAATGAGATTCGTGTTAGTGCTGGTTTTGAAGTGGATCCGACTTCTGGTCGTCCGAGGGTTTCGCCGAAATTTCCAACGGCACTTGTGATGGCTGAGTTCTGTCAGCGGATACAATCCACGTGGCTTCCTAACACGCTCTTTTTTATCTTTTAAACAACAATTAATTCTTGTCTAATTGATACTTTCTTTCAGTTGACTAAAACTAAAAACTAAAAACCAACAAACTATAAAAAAGGCACCAGAAATATTTTTCCATAAATTGTTTACTATCAAAATTTGTTATTGTTTATTTTTGATGAAAATTGTTGAATAAAAAAGGATGAATTTGATATAAGAAATGCGATCCGATGGCTAAATAAAAGATCGTCTCGGTCGCCATTATGTTCTTATAATTCAAACGTTGAATAGGATAAATGGAAAAAATTTTGCGAAATGGGTGAAAAGGCTGGGTTTGGGGGTGGGCAGAGAGCAGCAGCAACGGGTTCGTCGCAGCACCCCATCTCCATCACCCCACCTCGAATTACTCTTCCCTTGCGTGATATTCCGTCCCTTCGCTCGGCTTGAGCCCAAATTCCAAAAATGAGGGGATTTGTTCGAAACGTGTCTGATGAAAAAGCGACGACGAGTAGCAGCGCGAGACAGAGTTTATGAACGCGCGCGTGCCGCGTGCGCTTCATTCACCCTCACCTTTCTCCAACCCCAACATTTCGACTCCATGCACACACACGCTCTATCAAGATTTTCTCTCGTTATTTATTGTTCCAATCTACTGACCTTGTTTATCCAAATCTCACTAACAAAATTATTGATTCCCAGTCTCATCGTTTTTTCTCCACTTACAACATTCAATCGATCAAAAATAGCCAGGATTAAGCAGTGACTTTCCGGTTGTTGTTTGCCTGCAAACATCAAAAGTATCAAATCTAGATTAATGACAATAATCACTAGTCAATTATTACTGATACTATTTTTTTGTATTATTAAAAGTGAGAAAACAAAACAAACGACAACGAGGAATAATTGAAAAAAAAAATTAAGGCGCGCGAGGAATAATTTGAAAGAAAATTGAAGGAGGGATTAGAGGGAGAGAGTGCGCGTGGTTTTTCGATCAGTTGGCTCCTCCAACTTGTTCAATCTGTTCGTACTTATATCTCGACAAGCGTCTGGCGAATCGGACGTCACTCGCAGAAACGGACGCTTTTTTGTTGCGAAAAACTCGTACGATTTAGGCGCAACTCGATAGAGGATCTAAGAGAAAAAGAGGACGATGACAGAGAGAGAGAGAGAGAGGCTGAGTTGAGATCCGCTGAAAAGGGGGTGCAGGTGCTGCGGAATATGTAGGGTGATTTTACGTCCGCTATTCAATTTATAGATGGATTGACAGCTCTGTTATGGGTCCTTGTTACGTCAACGGCGTTTTGCCGTTTCCTTTCCAACAAGTTTCGGACATTTCATTATATTTATGTTTCGCCTGCTTAAAAAAACATGCCACAGTCTTAAAAAATGTTTTCGTCAATCGTTCCATGAATAAACTAATTTGTTTACTGTTCAATTTTTTGGTTTTTGTTATTTTTTGTTGTTGATTTAAAAAAACATGTTGTTATTTTTATTTATTGACTTAAAAAAACATGCCACAGTCTTAAAAAATGTTTTCGTCAATCGTTCCATGAATAAACTAATTTGTTTACTGTTCAATTTTTGGTTTTTGTTGTTTGTTGTTATTGATTTGGTTGTTATTATTTGTTATTGAATTTTGTTGATTTTTTTCTGAGGGGTATTGGAAAGATAATTTGTGACTTAATTGTTAACGTAAGGCGAGCTGAAATGTAAATTTGAAGGCGGAATCGAAATGAAAGAGTCAAAGTAATTCTTCACTCCTAGACCAGGTGGTGTGAGTATAGGTATAGGTATAAAGAGAACAGCATCTCGAAGTCTATGCGCAAACCACATGTTCAGTTGAGAAATTAATGCAGAATCGAAGAACTATCCTGTTATTATCCTAGATCATTGAGAAATATCGGCCATCCATAATTAGAGCATCCGATAATAGACAGCGAACCTGCCTATATCCTTTTAGATCCTGTTCATTATCTCTATATCGAGCTGCATTTTGTCTTTTATTTTTTTCTACTTTTTTCCCAACCACGATCAATGTTACTTCCAAAGTACACCCTGTCACAAATTTACTTTCTAAAACAATGTTTTTTAAATGCTTTTTTTTCATTTTTTTAACTTAATGTATATATTTTTAACAAAAACAATAATTGTTTTTTTTAATTATTGTACAATTTTGTTTCTTGGATTATTTTTTTTTGTTTTTCAGTTGGATTCAAAAAAGTACTTGCACTTGTGCCATGAAGCATGAAATGTAAAAAAAAGTCTTTAAAAAAAGTGACAAAAAGAATAAAGAAAAAATGGACCAAGGCGATTTGGCTGCGAATGTCTATATTCATCTGACTTCCCAGCTGCATTTCCTGCAAATCTTCTGCGACTATCAAATAATCGTGATCTTTGAGAAATGAAAAAAAGGGAAAAAACGTAAACCATCATTGAGTAGCAGTGTCCAAATTTCGTCAGGGATCGCTATCTGCAAGGCGAAACGGTCAATCGAAAAGAAAAACCATCTCTAAGATTGTTACGTTCTACTTTTTCTTTTTTCTCGACCTCGCGAAAAAAGTTTAGGTTCGTTTGAGACTGACAGTTCCGTATTGGCAAGCAAGCAAGCGTATCATCCAGTCGGGTTTTAAAAAAATTTTCGACTCTCCTGGATCATGTCAGTTTTTGCCATTTTATTACATTTATTTTGATCGGATCTTTGATAAGCTATTTTTTATTCCATTTTTTCCCACCAAACCGTTGAATTTTTTGCTTTTAATTCAATCAAAATTTCAGTTCGAATTCCAAGTGACAAGGAAACTGAGCATTTAAAGTTTTTTTTAAAATTTGTTTAAAATTAAGTTCTTTTTTTTATTTATAAAAGTCACAGCACTTTAAATGTGTTCTTAGAATTAGTAAATGGAGGGTAAGTTTTGTTATAATTATAAGTATTAAGAGAACCTGATTTTGAAGGTTCAGTTGTAACAGGTAAAAGGGTTGAGTCGCCTGCGGTGAGTATCACAATGCGATTTTGTGACAGGTAGGTCCTTTTGCTTTCACTTTGCATGTTTTGGTCCGAACAATGGCGATGATCACCAATTATTTCTCATTGTCCCGAGTAAATCCTTTGACGTATCAGTGAAAACATTCGATTTTACGAATTCAAACGATTTATGCTCTTCTACAAATCAAGAATCCTTTTCAAGAACTCCATAAACCAAACATTTACAATGTTCAATCAGTTTTATACAATAATGATTGATAAACATAAAATCGATTTTTTTCAGCAATGAGGTGATGCGATCAAGTATCGTTTTTTTTTGTACATGAAAAAAAAACTGATTATGGAATTGAGGAGAAAAAAATTGTTAATGTTTTTTAAATGACACGCCTCTGTTGAATCGATTAATTTAAATTCACACGATCATTTTCAATTTCGTGATTTCATTCCAGCACAAAAATCTTACGATTGTCTCAAATTTCATTTCTAAACTGGTTACAGAAATCAATTAACAGGATACACTTTTTATCGATAACAAATAACTGTTGTTCATACGTAACATTTTTCGTTTCATCGACTCATCAAAATTTTCCAATGTTTTTTCAAAAATTAATTAACCGTGCGTGTTTCAGTTCAAACATAATAAACGACACAAATGCGTTTTCAGAAAAGAAAAATTCATATCAATTGTCATTTTTCTAATCAGTTCAACTCTCTTCTCCAAAAGTAACAAACAAAAAAAAAAGAAATAAACTTATTAGAGGAAAATTTTCTAAAAAACCAAATTGAAACTAGAAAAGTTGGCTTTTGATTTCTCCGACT
Organism: Telenomus remus; assembly: GCA_020615435.1. NCBI lineage: Eukaryota > Metazoa > Arthropoda > Insecta > Hymenoptera > Scelionidae > Telenomus > Telenomus remus. Next base: position 15,104,512 of record CM036336.1, on the reverse strand, counting down.
ATAGGACGTAGGATGAAGAAAAAATTGTTTTTAATTTGTCGGTTTAAAAAGTCGATTAAAGATGTGAGTGGTAGTTTGAAGAACTGGAAAAACGGATTTCGGGTGCGATTGCGCGGGACAAATTTATTTGGAATTGTGTGAAAGCACACGCATGTTCTCGCAGTGCAACGATGTGCGTCGTCTCACCTGCCTGCTGGGCGTGCGGGACGCGTGCCCTGCGATAAAAAAAAGCCGCTTGGGGAGCGCGCCCGGGCTCGGTAAAAAGTGCTCGGATCCCGTTCGAGTGTCTGAGATACGGCAAAAAACACTCGCACGCAAGCAATCATGCGTCGACGCGCGTGCGGATAAGCACACGTGAGCTCGTTCCACCTCATCGCTCCCTCCTCTCCGCGCTTCCTTTCCTCGCCGCAAATAAAAAGTGAAAAATACGCGGCCCGCTCGTGTCACCACAACCGTTTCGTATATTTATTTACCTTCCGCCCAATCAAATTTCAATCCACACCCTCTCAATTTTTTAAACTAACTTTTTCATTTTGTTTGCTTGTCTGTTTGTTTGTTTTGGAAACTTTATTTGAGTAATTTAGTCTATTGAGCACTAATTAAAATTGATTTCAATTTTTAAAGTACGATAAGAATAAAAGATTAGAAATATAGCAAACAATGAATAATCGAAAACCGGTTTTTTCCTAATTAATACATTATTAAAAACTAGAAATGTTGTTGACAAAAATAGTCCTGTTAAAGGCACGCTATAAGATAACATTTATTTTTGGTCAGTTTTGACTCGCAAACCTTTTAACTAATCAATTTTTGGGCAAAGTAAAGTAGTTGTCGATTACGAATTTTAATCAAACACCTTGTTTCATCTTCATGACATTTTGTAATTTTTGAATGTTGTAATTTAGGAGCATGGAAAAATGTGTCGTTAGGTTGTGTATTTAGGCCCGTTTAAGAACTGGAAGAATAGAAAATGACATTAATTGCTCTATTATTCACAATACAACGTGATGGGGAAAATATGTTGAACAATGAATTGATGATTAATGAATTTGAATGGTTATTAATTTTTATCACAAATTTTCCCCACCCGCAAATATTTATGGGATAAGCAGGTAAGAGCAAAAACTGAGAAAATCGACAAAGGAGATGATTTGAAAGGCCGTTTTGGCATGCCCCGAGACACTGTTTAAAACGTTGACGCTACCTTAAACGTAACGCCCATTTGACCTGTGTCAACGTGGAAAAGATCCTGTTTGCTCCGATTTTCATGAAAAAATGTGATTTTCGATTTTTTACAACAGTGCCCCTCAAATTAGACCGAGACAATGGTAACGATCCCATTTACGCGAAATTGCGTCAACTCATAAATCTCATCTGAAAACAAACCGGTGACACCTCGTTACGCATTTTCTCGTCCAGTTTTTCCGTCGATTTTAATGTTTTACAAGTATCCATTTGTTCCATTCAAACTTTACGACACATTCTGAACTTTTCTGACATTTTCATTTTCAACTTTCACTCTGGAAAACAAAACTCGAAACATTTTGTTCTTAACCGTGAGTAACGTGTTTTTTGTTTTCAAACTCAAATTGTTACACTTTTTGTTCCTGAAAACACGTTTTTATTTATAATCGACTTTTTGTTTTCAATGACTTTCGAAGGTCAAATAACTGACGTGCGAAAAATCATGTACTGATTTGTGACTAGACGTATTTTCAAATCAGATCGCTTTTTTTAGGAACGCATGTAATGTTATCTGGGCAGGCTTTTAAAAAATGTTTAATTGATAATAAATTAAGAACTTAATTGACTGTATCGGTTTTGTCTACAATCATCTATGATTACTTACAAAAATGCTTTTACGTCATTTAATGAAACATCTGATATCGAATAAAATAATTAACAAATTTCAGATATCCTTTTTACCTTCCCTCATTTATGACGATGACATCATCGTCTCTCGAGTTTGCAAATAACAATTATTTCCGATTCAACTGTTTTTCAATACGAAGAAATTCAATATTAAACATTTTTGGAAAAAAGAAAAACTCGATACATTTGTTTATACTAAGAAAAGAAGAATAACACAAATTCAAGACTTACAAAAAAGTGTTCAGTTACAGAGTTTTACGGAATAAATAATTGTGAATCCCAATCTGATAAACAATAAAAAACAAAAGAATCAATCCGACAATTTGACACGAGGTTTGAAATTGTGCATAAAAATAAGCGCATGGGAAAAAAAGGTTGAATCAAAATGACAAAATTAGAACGAGCAAAATAAATTAATGTTATTATTTTCGATAAAATTAATAAGATAACCCTTGATAATGAAGATAAGAGCATTTTTCCCTACCACTATTTTGGCCGGCGTTTAGAAAGTATATTAGGGACAGACGATGATACGAATACACAGATGATCGGAAGTGGGGGTTCGGTCATCAGCAAAAGACTTTATTTTGGTGGACTTTAGGCCAGTTTCGAGCTACGATCGTTAGGTTACGTTTATCGAAAGGATATTACGAACAGTTGACTGACAGTGCGTTCGTCGTGTTGTGTTTGTTTGCTTTTTCCAGTGCACAGTGTTTATTCAAAAATATCCATGTGGCCTCAAGGATTAACTAATTATAACTTTTTGGCAAATTCTGGTAAGATTTTGTTCTTCGTTTTCCAACCTTCAACTGAATCATTTTCTTCCTGACGAAAAAAAAACTTTTTTTTTTAATTTCTCTCTGACACTTTGACAGATTTTGACAGTTTAATAAAAGTTCAAATCGGAGCACAATCGTCTGATTGTAAAACGTTTAAAAACTGTTTCTGAATCTTGCTCTATTTTCAATCACGTTTTGTAAACAAAATGTAACAAAGAAAAAATAAAATTTTGAATTTCTCGAGTGAAAAATATTGCAACGTGTCGCTGACTAATTTTGTGCAACGTATCGTGTAATTGGGCGTATAATCGTTTGAAAAGGATAATTATCCAATTTTGTTCGTACCAACAAATGTCTGAACGGTTGCCGAAAACTAAAGTATCGATGACATAAATCACGAGTGATTGAAATCAGGTTTATGGCACAACAGTCATTAGGAAATCCTTTCCTTTGACAAGAGACAATGCGAGCAGTATCTTCTGAAGAACAGGTATACTAAAACTGCACAGAAACATTACAATACAAAATGATATTTGTCGTACAGGTATCAAAAGTAGCTAATTGGATTAGCATCGCAGGTAATCGTCGTAAGAGCGTATAAACAGACTGAGAAACGAAAATTGCCCATCAAAATAGACCTATTCAACTCTTTCATCGTTCCTTTTATTTTCTTAATGTGTTTTCCCCTTTGTCTTGAGTGTCCTCCAGTCAAAATATTTACAAGATCAATTATCGTAATACATAGTTTCATTTTCATTCAATTCAAACTGGACAAAAAATAAGAAACACAAAACGAACAAAATTCACAGATAAATTTCAAGTTATCAAAAACAAATTAACCAACTCCAAAACAAATTAACTCAATAATCATTTCTTCGTACTAATCCAAACTAAGTTCACATTTTTAATGACAATTCTAATTCTAACAGATGTGAATTCGAGTTTTCATGTTTCCGAAAATGGGAAAGTTTTAAATTTCAAAACAGAGACTGAAACAGAAACTGACGATTAAGAAAACAAAGATGACAGAAATTGTGCACTAAGTGAAATTTAAATGTTGCATAAAATCGAGGAGTAGGAGACAAAGAGCGTGAATTGTGGACCTTGTTGAACTGGTTCAAAGGGGTACTTTTGATTGGGCTGGACGAAGTGTTGTCGGCATCTCTTTCTAGCGCGTAAGAGACTGTCCAGTCGACGAATGGGAGACGCGCAAAACGGGAGGGGTTAATCGAGGGTTGAGCATAGGTCGTAGGTGGGGGGTGCCCGAGGGTGGGGTTAGTTAGTAGGCAACTGGTGGGGACCCGTCGTTTGACTACCCGAGGTAAAACTTCGATACCGAACAGTATTGGGTTAGGTCAGCCCGAAGCAGTATCGTTGCTCGAACGCAAGTGCCAGTAGTCTAGGATGCTCCGGGGCTGACTAGTCCCTCACGCAGTTTTCTTTTTTTCGTTCCTTTTTCCAAGTTCTTCTCGAGTGAAGTTTTTCATTTCGGCCCTTTGGTTTTATTTTGGAGACACAGTAGAAGATACAAGTGTTCGTGATCAGTGATATTGTAGTTGTTAACGATCTCACGTGGATGTTCAGTGGTTCGATATCACTTCTATATGGAGTATCCAAGTGCCGGTTGCTACAACTCGCTCTTGTAGGATGGCTATGTACCTGCATGACCAAATTGCCTCTGGTATGCCTTCGTGTTTTCTTTAAATTATACTTTTTTTCAAACAAATTATTAACGAACAATTTCATAAAAATAACATTTCGATTTGGGATCACTTTTCAATCCCCATCGCCCACTTTTGAAAGTTCATAGTTGTGTATTCAAATCACAAGTTTCACCTACATTTGTCACTTCTCTTTTCCATATTATTAATTAATGCTATTAATTAACTTGACTCAAAATCCAAAAACTGAATTTCTACAACCATCTGTTGTTCAGAGTGTAAAATGTTACATTTTCTTTTTGTATTGGAAAATTAGATTTTTGAAATTTCAAATTGATTATCCCAAAAGAAGTTCGTTGGAGCATACAAACCATATCAAACCTATTAGAATCAGATGAAATAACAGATTTTTATTCGTTCGTTTACTGACGTACTTCGAGGCAAAATTTAGACAAGACCTTCTCCGATAGAAAAAAATTCTTACCAAACCAGTGGAAATTAATTTGAGAGCAAACAGTGTTTTCAGCTACCGATTTTTATTTGAGATGATATTCACTTCTGACGTGTTTCAAACACTCGAAGCTTTGAGAATTGAATTAGTTTCGAAGTAAAAAAGAATGACAACAAAGTCCAAGTCATTTACATAGGTTGGATCGTGTTTCAATAAATAAACTCGACTTTTCAGTGTCATCAAGGAAAAGCAAACAAAACTTAATCAGTCGATTCAATAATTAAATAAAAAACTTAGAAGAAAAAGGAAAGGGTCGATTTTGTTTGATTATCAATTGGGGATTTTGAATTTATCAGGCTGTGGTTTGGTGAATGAGCGCGTACGCGATTCTCGTGCTCCGGCATGTGTGAATGGGATTGGTTTCGCGTGTGAGAAACAGTGCCACGTTTCCGCGAGTGGAGAGGGAGAAGTTACACAAGTCGAGCGATCACGCACGCGTCTTAAAGTCGATCTCGCGAGATCATAATCTCTTTTCATATCTCAATCGCACCTCTATTTCCAACTCGAGAATTATCTTCAAACAACTCAATTAACAACCAAAAATTACTATGAAACATAACACAATTCCAATCCATTTTAAATCGAATTTGAAACAAGAACCAACAATTCAAAAACTTAAATTAAAAATCGAATTTGAATTTTGGTTTCAGGTCTCTTCACAGACACTATGAAACAGGAAGCTGAAAAGCAAGCGCACTCGCTACTGAACAACAACACGTCCATCTTTCCAAACATGATAGCGCCTCCGGGAACGTCCAGTTTGCAACTGCACCAACAGATGTACATGAACTTGTTGGCTGCCAATCTACCGATTCTGGCAGCGAACTCGTCGCTGTACCAGCAACCGCTGAACTGGTCCTTACCAGTGGTATCGTCGCCGTCGCCAACGTCTCACCACTCGTCCGAACGTATCTCCCCGGTGAGGAACAACCTCAAGTACACCAGCGCCAACTCGCAAAAAACTACCAGCAACAACAACAACAGCAGTACAAACAACAACAATGTGGTGAGCAGCAGCGCAGACAGGATCACCAAAAGGGCGCAGGCGCTCAAGAGGAAACCGTCGGTGGACCATCAGATGAACAATAAGTCAATCGCCAGCCCCGCGAGTGTTGATAGAAACAGTCCAGCCACTCTTGAAGCCACCACCAAAGACACCAGGGATAGGAACTTCCAGTGCAAGGTCTGCAGCAGGTCGTTTGGCTACAAACACGTGCTCCAAAATCACGAACGGACCCATACTGGAGAGAAACCCTTCGAGTGTCCTGAGTGCCATAAAAGGTTTGTTAATTTGAATATTTTTTTGTTTGATATTACACTAAAATTGTTTTTGAAAAAAAAAATCAATAAATGTTGTGAGGAAAAGGAAATAAATGTTGGATCTTTGTTGCAGATTTACCAGAGACCACCATTTGAAGACTCACCTAAGGTTGCACACGGGAGAAAAGCCGTACAACTGTGACCACTGTCATCGAAAGTTCGTGCAAGTGGCGAACCTGCGTCGGCACCTGCGAGTGCACACGGGCGAGCGGCCGTACATTTGCGAGGTGTGCCAGGCCAAGTTCAGCGACTCGAACCAGCTCAAGGCCCACAAGCTGATCCACGAGGAAGAGAAGCCACACAAGTGCCGGCACTGCGACATGCGATTCTTCAGGAAGAGCCAGCTCAGCGGCCACAAATGCAGCCTCAAGATAACCGCGGGAACGAGGTCTCCGCCCCTGTCCTCCATCACCGACCTGAAGGTCGAGGTGGACTTTGAGATGGCCGACAAAAGCGTTTCCATGAGGCACGACCTTCTCAGAACGCTCAGCAGTCCGGTTGCTTTGAACTTGGCCGGTGGTATGCACAGGGGCCTCGTTACCGATATCCCCGAGCAGACTGAACCTGAGGACCTCTCCATGTCCACGGGAATGCACCGACCGTACTCTCGAACACATAGTAATGGCGACTCGCCCCTCAGTCTTAGTCCTAGTATCGACGCTGATCGCGATGATCAACTTGAAATGTCCCAGGACAGTCCGAATTCTCAAATCATCCAATAGGTAAGACCAGTTTATCCTAGAAACATTGGTTTATTAATCGTCTTTACTGTTTGTTTAAGAAAGGTGTATTAAATGTTTGTTTCGTTTTCTGTTACAGTGTACAAGATAAGATGGGAATCAGAGTTCCTAAAGTGTCACCGCCGTGGAAACCGATCCTGATTTAAGCGCAGGAACAGCATCTGGATTTCGGAGCACTGCAATCTTCCTACAATTGGATTCGTGGTATTTACTATAAATCCGGAATACAAAAATTTTGCATTGCGAACAAACCAGTGAATCTTCAGATGTTGTGCGTGCAACGGTGTGACTCGAGCGGGTTTTGTTAATCGAGATTTTATCAATGTTGTGCTGTACGTCCGAACTTGATGAGTTGAGGGCGATATTCGAAATAGGTTTTTCTTTCGTTAAAAGCTGATCTCAATAACATTGTGTTATAATCAAATTAGCTCGTGCTGATTTCTTGGTTCCTGGTTAAGATTCTCAAATAGTCATATTTATTGTCAGGATAAATACCTCGCGCGTTTCTCTTTCGACATTGAACAAATTTTGTTTTCGGTGTTGATCATTGATCGATTAGCTAACGGATGTGTATATTTTTAAACAGAACGTTGTAACGATATGTAATCTTAAAGATCGATTTTTAAGTTGTAAATAGTCGTCATTTGGTTTAGTTAGTTCTTACTCGATTTGAATCAAAATGTACATTTGTTTAAGTATAGAGAGGTTTTAGGATACAGAAATAGTCGATAATCAACAGGTCGAACTTCGACGGTCTAAAGGAAAAAAAACGGGAATAACTTTTCAAAAGTTTATACTATTTATTTTGTATTCGATACGTGGGATCTGCGCCTGTTGATTTATCGTGTGTTTCTGTATTATCGTCTCTGTATCGGTATCATAAAAAGTGAGACGTTATCAAAACATCGATCCTAAGGTGCGAAAAGACAAACCAGTTATTAGACGAGAATAAAAAGGCAAAAAACACAGTTCCAAGCACGGCGCTCGCGTCGACTATTACAGCCGAATGTTTTGTTTGATTTTTTATGATTAAGATGTTGATTTTTATTGTTGGTTATCATTTCGAATAAACGGTTGGTACAACTCATACCAGTAGAGCATAATTCACTTTTTGTTTATTCAATTTCCGACAGCCAAACTGAAATTGTTTCCCCAAAAAAATTTCAAATTTTCAATCACGATGCTGTTCCAATGCACCGGACGAGAAAACGCAACTTTCGCGTCAACGTGCTGGTCAAAACTGACACACCTTTTCGGCAATAAATTCATCCTCTATTCTAATTCTAAGGTGAAATGAATTCTCGACAGGAAACGGTGTCATAAATTACACAATGGACGTTGCGTCTTCGTAACCTTCTATACATTTTTTTTTCTCCTATATTCTCATGCACGTTTTTGTCTGAACCTAACACAATAGTTGAGTATAAGTAGCCTCGTACAAAGAGCCACGGTTAAAATTTAATTTCTATTTGCGTTTGAGATCAAAAGAGGATTCATTTCATATTAGAGGACAATCTGCTAGATTAGGCGGACGGGAGGGCAAAAAAGCCAAGTGACCTGGAACGGCCCACCCAAGTCCAACTAATTTTTTTTCTTTTTCGACAAGTAGTCTGAGTGCATTGAAACAAACCGTCACAATCAGAAACGAATTATTGTATTGATATTACATAACAAAACTGAAAGAAAGAAAAAGATATTTATCTACGCAAGCAAGTCTAAAAATTGGATCGACTTGAATTGATCGAATCTAATAATAAGAATGCATTTTGTAGTTTGAAAAAAAAGAGGTGTAAATAATGTCATCACGGGGAAACGAATAAAAATGCAAAGAGAGAAAAAAAGTGAAGTGATTCGTTGTAATCGGTGTGTTTTGTTTGTTTACGACGGAGCAGTTGCGTAAAGTTGCACGTATGCGTGCGTGTGAATAAAGAAAAAAAAATAAGAAGCACTGAATGAATGTTCTGGTATACAAGTTCCTCTGACAGTAAGCATAGCGAGGCGAGCGAAGCCGCGTCCGACCTCTGTCGTTTGTTTGCAAGCTGAACAATTTGATTTCTGCGATATCGTGTGTCGCGAAAAAAGCGAATCTTAATAATAATACCAGCCAGCTTCTCGCAGGCCAGTTTTCGCAATCTGATTTATTTTCAATGCAAATGCGCAGGGCCACCGGGAGAGATTTTTTTTGTTCGTGCTCCCTCCCACGTAGACACCCTAAACTGCCCTCGTTTTCTCTGCTGGATCTTCTTTAGACTTTGTTGTCTCTTTCCATTGAAAAGGAAAGACCTTTCCTTCTGACCGTCCACTTTGGGCCGTCTTGTTCTGGCAGATCAGGAAATGTTACGTACTTTATACTAGCCAAGAAACAACAATTTGCCTCGTTGCACACGAATCGAGGGCGATACATCTTGTACGCGCGCGGCATAACAATGTGTTTCTTCCCCCCTTGCCCCTTTTAAGTCACGCTTCATTGGACACGATCAAGATTTCCTTTTTCCCGATGGCCCTTAAGCCAGCGCTTACACCTTTGCCCGTCCAACAATGCTTTCGATAGACGCCTCCGATTCGTTACTTTGTAACGTCACGCGTGATTGCAGATCCAACGCACACGATTCGCGAAGAAACAAACTCAAGGGATTAGAACAGGTTTTTTTCCGAGATCCATCTTCTTCCTCTTGTACTTACCGATCAGGTATGGCATGTTTTTTCAAAGTTTTTGTTACCTTGAATGGACCTCGCGATTTTGCTAAAAAAAGTATCATTAATAGGATCAACTTTTTTCTTTTTTTACTTTAAAGATGTACAAATTGAGTTGAGATTTTTTTTGGGTTCTAATCCTTTGGAGTTATTTGAAGTTCCTAAAACATAGTTCCAGTTGACAGGATTATTCAAAGTTCCTAGCAATTTAGATGTTCCATTTTAGCAGATTGAAAATAAAAAATGAAAAGTATTGATTAACTTAGAAGAAGCGACAGAGGGTTGGACTGTGGACGGCGAGCCTCTGCAGAACAAACCCACTCCATCAACAGATCATTGTACATAAAGCATAGAGCATCTTAGAACTGCGGTTAAGAAAGCCATATTATCACGGAGAATAGAACAGCATAAAATAATATTGAAAAAAAAAGAAACCAACATGAAAACAATCCTGACATTGGTATTCGTGCGAGTTTTCATTATTAAACAAAAGATTAAGGAAAATTAGAAACTATCAAATGGAAGACTTGGAATTTTCGCGTCGACTAAATCTGACGATTATCAAAACGACCTACTTTGTGACCTATTTAGAATCTTCGAAATAATGTATGTGCCATAGTTAAGAGTGTCAATCCAAATGGATTTCAACTTCTGTAATTTTAAGTCACAAAAATATCACAGTTCATTATCTAGTTAACTTAATCATTTTTTGCAGACAAAAAAATTGTTAATCCGAGTTTAATTTCAGTTGATCAACTCTAATAAGCAATCGTTTGAATGTAATTTGCTAACATTGTGGTCGTTTTTAATGTTTCCATTATTATTGTAAAAACAAAAAGGGTTAAGAAAAAATTGCGTATGTAAAAAAGAAAACAAAGTGAACACTTTGTCGTAACCACGAGATTGTAAATATAGGTATATGGTACTTATCTTGGCTTGAACTTAAGGGTGTCTAGATGTGAAATTTGTATAAAAAAGACACGCTTGAATTCACGCACCACAACGCACGGTACAAATTCAGACCTTATATCATACGTATAGCTGGGACAATGATATTGTCGACGATAATGCAGTTTGCGAGCGACGTCTCCCAGTCATAAAAAAATTGTGGTGCCACTAAGAAAGACGAAAAAAAAATAAATAAAATTCACCTCCTTTCAAGATGAGTACGAAAAGAAAGAAATGAAATTGTCAATAATTTTGATTTGTCGAAGTTGGAGCTGAGTCTTTGATGTACTTGCTGGTATTGACTGTTTTTTTTTTTTTTTTTTTTTTTTTTTTTTCATTTTATTTGTCCGAAAGACTGTTAACGACGACACTGAAAGTTTGTATACTAATAGGAAAAAACTAACACTACCTCACCGAACACCTAATATATCTCAACCGCAAGACTGATTTTAAATAGTATTTCTATGAAGAAAAGAATAAGAGATTAAGTATATTAAATGATAGACGACGAGAGTAACATTTTTTCAAGTCGTATAGAAACTAAGGGTTTACCGTGTGCAAAATACAAGAACATGGAACCTCGAACAAAACGTGGGTACGATTCAAAACCAAATGAAATTCTGTACAAAGAAGACAAAGTCATAGAAAAATAGAAAACGAAACAAGAAAGAACAGAATTAAAAACACACACTTGAACGAGAGTTTCGCATCCTTGCAATTATCTCTTGTGATTCGGCTGCCGAGTAGTTGATGTGATTTTCTAACTGTCAAACTATTTTTATTATTAAAAAAAAACTCACTGTTCAATTGGTCTTATCATTTGCCAACCCTTTCTCATCCAACCTCAAACCCGTTCATTAAAAAACAATTTCAAAAAATTGTAATCATAATGAAAAAATAAGGGGGGAAAATATTGTGATGGAATAGTCAGAGTCATCTGAGATTGCATCTTGCTCGTGCCACTTATATTACGGAAGGTAGTGTAAAAAATGCGAAAGAAAAAGCCCGGGGTTTTGGTTGAAAGAGTATTAAAAAAAAAGTACAAAAAAATAATAAAGGGGACAGGGGATAAAAAGCCACCCCCCACAATAGTCTTGGTACACACACGACCTACATTCGGCTGTGTCATTCAGCGTCAAAGAAAGGAGAGTTTCCAAATTTTTGGATTTCACGTATTGCACGCGAGTGTGTGACGAGATAGAAGATAGGAATGGCAATGGGAGCGAGAGAGACGGACGAGGGGACGGCTTCATGGCACAGTGACACATTATGCCGTAATGTGGGGGCACGCGACAGATGCGACAGATCGCTGTATGCTTCAATCTATCTGGAGTGCTTTTCAAAATCGCCCCTCCTTTGTGCACACGTAAATACTTACGTGTTTCAACACTTATGCAAACAATTTTTAACAACATTTTCTAAAAAATCGACATTCCAAACGACACTTTTTAATCTCATCCTTTTTTTAATGTCTCAAACTTTGTTTTGTTTATATGCAATTAAATTTCCCAATATTTCAGACTGCGTTTTGAAAAATTCACTTTTTTGCAAAAAAAATGGAGCCAGAAAAAGTTTGTAACAAAAAATTGAGATTGAAAAAACAGGAGGTAAAAAAAAGGTTGATGAAAAAAACTTAATTTCGTACCTTGAATTTTTGAATTCTTATAATAAATCCTGATTATCGACTCTTCACCCTAATTTGAAGAGCGTAAATCCTTGACGTGTGCTGCGCACGCGATTTTCTGTGCCGAACTTGATCGGTTCTTATTCTCGATTCTTTTTTCCCTATCATCCGTTTCCGAAGAAAAAAGTGTCCTTTTATGAAAGCGAGCCGACCTTTAGGCGACCCGAAACTTGGACAATGCGTCGATTCGGGAGACGAAACGCGATACCGTTTAACGACGAAACCCAAAATTACGTGAAACTCCCGGGTATTAACGTTTGGCTGAGTTTCGCTCCATGCCAAGGACTAATGTACGTGCGTTGCGTCTATTTAATCGTGTGCCAGTTCCATTAGATGTGTAAGCACGTGTGCCAGCAGCATAATCCGTTCGATGAAAAACCTATGAAACGACTCCCCTCTGATACGAACCGTTACCCAAGCCTTTAAACGCGATTATAATTGGAAATTCGGAAATGCGTCCGATAACATTCACTTTGTTGTTCGTCTACAAATTATTCCAAGGTCAATTTAACGACCTTGAAAAACAAGTTAAAATGAAACATCTTGGGTTGGGTCTTCTGGACTAGACTGCTATTATACAATTTTCCAAAAAAATTGTTGAATCTATTCTTTGTTTTATTTTAATATTTTTTTTAGTAATGACCTTATCCATATGTAACTTGTGAGCATTAAACACAAAGGTCTAGGCCACTTCCTATTATGTGGAAGATTATTCGAGTCTTTCGTGCAGTATCCCGAATAGGCAAAAGTGTTATTCCGGCATAGGATAACTGGTTGGCTTGAATGCAACCTATATTTAAATAAATCTCTTTTTCGCGCAAACTATTTCTAACATATGGCAAGACGATAGGACCAAAAAGACGAAAAAAACGTTAAACAGACTTTGAGGCGATTATAACATTTTCACGCGTCTGACAGTCAGGACCGTGTTTTTTTTTGTGCTACGCTCTCACTCTGTCTCCTCCTCTATTCTGTGCCGCTAGGTCCACTTTAATAGGAAACTTGTCAAATTAGCCGGTCGGACTAAATGTGTTGTAAATATATCATTCGACACAAACAGGAACAAAAAAGCTAGATTAATTCCTTGTTCGATGCACTCCCATCTGGAAAGTTAGACGTTTTCAAGCAGTTTTGTTTATGGCTTGTCTGACCATCAGCTCCGGTTACGTTTTAAAAATGCGCAACCCAAATGAAAATGAAAAGAATTACAAAATAGCTCACGTGGCTTCGAGCTTCCCTAAAACAACATCTTTGTCACTTAGAAGAGAATTTATTCTTTGGAGAAAATCACTTTAGTGTTATTTTCAAGGTACACAAAATTTATTGACCTAATTGAATTTTTTTGTTTAAAATTTATAAATAAAATTTTTCAGAAACACGTGTTATGAACCCACAAGTGATTAAATATTTTAAATAGGATTTTAGTGATATGTTATTGTTAAAAGCAAAAAAAATTAAGACTTAGAACTTTGCAAATCTTAAGGTGGTTCTTTCCTAAGCTCAATAAATGAAATTTTTGATTATTTTTAATTTCTTGCAAACTTGAAGGAAATAATTAGAATACCATCGAGTCAAAATTGTACGCAATTCAATTTTTTTGTTATTGACACAATCACGTTGAAGTTGCAAGATTTGCCTTCTTATGCAAATGTATCATTTTAATCAGATCTCGTGATTCCGTTGTTTCCATCATCTCGTCTGAGCATTTCATTAAAAATAAAGTTAATGAATTAGTCTGAATTGAAAGCGGGTATCTCTGAATGATATAATCTAAATTCCACCATCAATGTAATTGAATGTCTTTGGGCACAGTGCATCTTGTTCGTGACCTTATGCAAACGTGCGTTGACGCAATTTGCGTAAGTGATTCTTAACGACAGGCGTCGTCACAAAATCCTAATCGAAGGACCCTCTGGCTGAGAAGATGAAGGTGCTGTACATCCATAAGGGCGAAAGAGCGAGAAGCATCAAAAAAGGCGACGCCGAATCTTCGGAGTCGTAATTATATAGCTCGTGCCAACTAAATGGGCCTTTTTCCTCGAAAAGTATCGACTCCCGAGTCGGCTGTTGAGGATCCGTCTCGCGTTTCCATTACCGAACCATATGGTAAATCCTTTTGGCATTGGCCGACTGAGACACACGATGCAACCTCGTTGTCGCGACACGACAGGTGGTTGCACGCAAGAGAGCCTCCATCCCTGTTATCTCTCCTACTTCTCAGAGTTCCACTTTTGTCGGGAAACGATAAAATGTACCGGTCAACGTCGTAAACTTCCAACTAAGAAGGGGATGCTGCTGGGATATATGTATGGATCGTGCTGAGACTGTCGACTACAAAAAAAAAGTTCAAACCGCTTCGGTGGTCGATAAAACAATAAATAGAACCGAAGAGATTCCACTGAATTCGACGCTCTAATGTGACTTTTCAATGTCATGTTTTTCTTTTTATCATATGTTTCCTCTTTTTTATTTTTTCTTTTCTTTTTTTTCTCTCTTTTTTGAAAATCTACAAATTATGGTTCTTTGTAAATTGACTCTAATTGTTTGACTGAATTATGTCGTGTTTTTTTAGGTCAAATTTATTTCTCCAGCTTTACTTCATTTGTTCGAATAAATAAAATTTCAAAAAAAAAAAACGAAAATTAGATCACATTTTTGTGTTTTTTTCGTTCAAATGTTTCCAGTGAATTTGTTCTAATCGAAAAAAATGGTCTAACGAAAGGCAGACCTGCAGGAAAAGGGTGAAAAAAACTGAGCTCAATAATTGTTTGACCGGGCATCGAGCAAATAGAAACATTGTTTCCCTAGTTAATAACACCTCACCTGCCATACTTAGAAAATAAAAGGGAACATTTGAACTTGACGCGCACAATATTTTCGTGCACTCGAAGACAAGATAAACTCACAGGTGTTTGATGAGTTCACAAAGTAGTCTTTCAATAAAAAAAAATAGTTAAAAAAAGAATTTCAAAAAAATTTTGCAAATCAAAATTCATGTGATGAAAATTAAATCTCGAACTTGTTTGATGGTGTTTATTTCAAAGGACATGAGATTTAAATTCAGTTGCAAATCGGAGCAGGTGGTTGTAAAGAAGAAAATGCCAAAAAGGAGGCGTTTTGGCGACTGATTTTGCGTCGGTACTCTGCGACTTACATCCCGAAAAGTGATTAAGCTCGTAAGATGGCAAGATTGCAAACGAATCGTAAGAACCTTGACGCCCGGTCAGGGCGCAGAGTTGCTATAGAAACACTAATTCCGTCTCTCTTTTTTCTTTTTTTCTCTCCTCGCGATTTCCTTCGATTCTTATCGGCTTGTCTCTCTCTATTTTGTTGCTGCGTTCCTTCTTGCTCTCGCTCTCCCGGACAGCCGAGAGATGCCATGCAACGGGGGAAGAAAAAATAGCGAGGGTGAAAAAAACCTGGGGGATGACTCAAATAAAAAAACGGATCAATATTAACTCTTTTTTTAGGGGTGGGTGGCCCGCGGTGGGGATGCCCGTGCTAAACCGTCTCGGCTCCTGTCTCTTTCTCGCGTATCTCTTCTACCCTTTCGCTTTTCCTTTTTTTTCTTCTCTTTTTTCTGTGCCCTTTTATACCTCCTTTTTCATCGACTTTTACCATGAATACCAAATGAACAATTTAATTTCTTCCCCCCTCCCTTACGAAAAAAACAAAAATAGAACAACGTTTGTTTTCTCTTTTGTTAGTTACAAAATAAGACAAAATTCCGAGAGATTTTATCAAGAGCAAAAAAATTGGAAAGAAAATTTGTTCCAACTGGACATGAAATATTGAACGCGAGGGCAGATCGACTTTTCATGAAGTCAGGGAGCGCGCATTTTTCGTCCTTTCTTCCGGTGTACCATTTATAACCCTTCTTTGTATTCAGTGGCCTCGACTAGCCCTTTCGTCTTCGGTCCGGCACACGGTCGGTGAAGAAAAAAAAAGAGCGAATCTCCCCCCCAAACAAAACAGCCATTTCCATGGTTACGTTCAATCAGCGGAGCTGACCAAGGACTAACTACCCTTCTTTACATTTCTTCGATCTGTTTCGACTTAATGACACGACGCCCAGGCCCGCTCTCTTGTATAACCGTTACAAACCAAACAAACCGTGAACAATTATTTTTCACCCCTTTCTACTTTCGTATCATTTCTTCCTGCTTCTTTTCAAATTAATCCGCTTTACTGAATTCATCGATTCCTAATGACATAATTGATGACTCCAGGTGGACCAGAACCTTTTCAACTCTTTCAATCTGTTCCAAAAGTTCTGTTTTTTTAATCTTTGAAAATCGTTTTTCAGAGAAAAAAGGCGGTTTTAATTTTGTTGGACATTTTAAACTCTTGAGTTATTGGGGTTGGGATAAATGTCATATTTCATACACTGAAACAAACTTTTGCTTCTTCCCTTTTTCTTTATGTTAAAACAAGATTATGAATATCTTGAAGGAATGGAGCTTGTTGATAGTGGGTATCGATCGAAAAAAACTGCCCTCTTCTGCAAGGAACAGGCTCTCCTTTTTTTTACTTCCTTATAGAACTTTCAAGTCCGACTTCAAAACAGCGAACGAAATCAAAGATCGTACCTACAGACAGAAATAAAGGAGTTTAAATATTTTTTTCTAATGAAATAGACCATTTTTCTCCGTTATTTGAATCTATTTTTGCGTTTTTGGTAAATTTGTTAATTGGATTATTTGTTATTTCATTTGAAGGTAACGAATTTTCGGTACTTAAAATTACAATTCAAGATTAGGATCGTCTAGGAAAAGCGTCTATGAAAAAAAATCAATATGACCGATTGAACCGTTGCCGCTGAAAACGAACGCTTGACTGGATATGGCATCGTAAATCTAGTTGAAGTTCAAGGACGTTCTAGTTCGATATAACGAGAGTGCTCGTACAAAGGTACAATGACCGGTACGAGATAAGGTCGCTTTTTTTGTTTTTACCCCTTCAATTAAATTCATTTCATACGTTTTTCCAATTAAAATTTTGCAATATGTAAAATCGCAAGTAACAAATTAATAATTTAATAAAATTCATTCAATTATATTCATTCAGCAATCAAAAATTTGCCAAATTTGAAATGTAAATAGAAAAAAAATAAAAGGATAATTCAAAGAAAAATGTTACAAGTTTTTTAGATCTTATTTGTACATTAAAAAAGAAAAAAGAATTGTTAGGAAACATGTGAAACTGTGAATCGATCTTGGAGGTAACATGATTCCATAAATCTAATCGCGAGAGAAAAGCTGCGGGCAAAAAGTCGAGGCCATATTCAAAAGAGCGTGTACACGTTAAGTGGAGTGTATACAGCGCGACATTAACAATGCGTGACGGTTTGTAACAACAATGCGGCACTCTAGAATGCAAAAATGCAAAAAAAAAGCCGAAGAGAAAGCAACTTGGATGAAAAAACGGTGAAAAAAATGTCGAAAAAAGTGGCAAACACTTCTGCGATTGACTTTTGCTCGACAAAGCACGGACAATTTCACGTGGCATGGAATAAAAAAGAACGAAGAATTACCAATCGATAAGTATATAAGGAAACACGAAACCTCGGCAGGACTTCTGATTGACGTGAGTCTATTATTCGCTTTTATGCATATGCAGTGCATCAAAGAGCGAATTTGGCGATAAAAAAAGAAGGAGAAAAAATGTCTGGCGCGTCACCCTCGCTCGAGACTTTCAGAAGCAATTCTGGTGTAACTGTTATAATTTAACAAGCCCGTTTCTTTTTAGCGAGCGATGTTGGGTGCGAAGAAAAAGCAAAGACAAAATGAAGGCAAAAAAACGCCGCGAACGAGCGCGCCGTTGGTACTCGAAGGCGCTCTTTCAAAGGCAAAGTAGATTCAAAATGAATCGTAAGTGTGAAATGGGGAGATCGACGTCTAACTGCCGAAAGTGGATGAAATATTCCACCGGGGGATCATATTTTCACAGAGAAACTTGTTTCGCGTAATGTAATGATTGTTCTTTGTCACAAGTCCGATGGGTGCTGATAAATATATATGACGACGCAAGAAGTGTATCTTTTGTGTTATACAAGTATTCTACCTATTCCATTGCACCGTTGCGAGCAATACTTGACAGCTTCAAGTATCAAAAAATTTCTTTTTAATTCATCAATTTGTATTTACATTTTTCAAATACAAATTGTTGACAATCTTCTCTTTACCTTTAACGAATCCTGTGATTTTCTTCATTATAGCTGAGTTTGTCTTCCATAATATTGCATAATGTGGATCTTCATTGAACAATCTGAAAAATACAACTAAATCAGTATGTATTCTGAAGAGACATAAAAGTACTCTTACTTAAAAAATTACTTACTTGGCATCCTTGAATGAAGATTTTTTAGCCAAGATCAACCTGCAGAAAAGATTTTTTAATGTTTTACAAGTTCTTTATTTGAAAAAGTGGACTTAGCTGGTTTTTCAATTCCACCCTTCAATATGCAATTTCCCACAAAATTCATCATAACCTACAAAATCGAAAAAATAAAAAAAACAATGAACAATAAACTTACGACAAGAATAACACAATAAAAAAACAAAGAGTTTTTATTTATTTTGATTTTCAAAAACTGTTGACTTCCTTTTCCGCGTACATCCTCACTTTCCATCGTTGTTTACGTTTCGCGTGCATTGTTTACACCAAATTACAAACGTAACTGCTAAATTTAAACCTCTGTGGCATAATCCCATTGCGCGTGCGCATAATATTATTTCAACGAAATCCTTACGGCTAATCAGATACGCGAAGGTACCTAATGGCTAACCGTAATACGCATAATGCGATTGAAGCATGTAAAAAGCTATTGCCGAGCGTGCGCAGGCGTTTTTTTTCATCTACGTTTCGTCCGTCGCTCAACCCTTTTTTTCGGCAGGAAGTAAAGGGCACCGTGGAAAAGAATGGCCGGGGGGTTTTTGCGCGACCCCTGGCGCGACGCGTGCGTTTTGTTTTTTCTTCGAGGGAGGACAAAAACAACTCGCATGCACGGGAATAAAAAACGCAACGTCGCGGGGTGAAGAAAAAAAAATAGTCGACCTCGAAACAATGCCCACGCTCTGGCAGCTGGTTAGATCTAAAAGGGTTGCGGATTAGCATAATACGCGCGATTACACGCGGCCTAAGAGGTCACAGTGTTTGATGGGTGGAGTGCCAAGCGTTTTTTTATGGGCAAGGAAAAACACAGGTAGTATATTTATAAGAAATCAGAACCGTGCGGTTGTACTTTTTTCTGCATTACCCCCATATGGCGTGTGCAGCTAATTTATCATCCTTCTTTTGATATGGCGTTGATAAATTTGGGTTGTTGTTTACGATATTCCCATACTTGCTAATTCAAGACTCTAACGAGAAAAAGAACAATCGGATCGTTTGTCTTTCATCTGAGTTTTAGTTTGTTCACATTCGGGTGTTTATAAAGGGATTAAATTCTAACACTGTGTCAAGAACTAAAAACATTTTAGATCAATTTGGTGTAAACGCTCCGGTGTGTTTAGGTTCCATTAAAACACTGACGAGACTTTAAAATGCGAAACTTTGAAAAAGTAACAATGTAAACTATGCGATGTTTATGTTTTGTAAACACGCAGTATTTTCATTTTAAAAATGTAAAACAATACAATATTTACTTTTCATTGTCAATGATTACAAATCGATGTAAACAATGTTTAAACAAACGTGGCATTGTTTACAAAAAAATTTAACTGGAAAAACTTGATTCATGAGCTATTAATCTTTAAATCAACCTCTAATTAAAAGTTTGAAATTATTCATTGTAGATGAAAAAGATCCGGTACAATAGATAGGATGATTGATCGGGAGGCAGAGTTTATTTTTGAACAGAATATAAAAATAAATCAATGGCACACGCGGGATTGGGAAAGTTCGGAAAAAGACGATAAAAAGTAAGAGGGCAACCGAAAATTGTCGATAGAGTTATAAAAGTGGGCTGCGGGACCCCCTACGTGTCTGCGAGTACCCCTAACATAAAAAAAGGAACGAGATCGCTCGACAATGTGTTTGATTTACTCGATACTTTTGTCACCCATCGCCGTCTCTAAATCTGCCACGCGAATCCTTTCATTGTCACCTTTTCTCCTTTTTGCGTGCACTCGTCCAATCAATCGCACCGCCACATAAGTTTAATTTGTATCTGGCAGTGTACCCAACAGGTTAAACCCATTTTTCATCTTCGATTTGTCAATTCTGGTCGATCAAAATGTCATCATCAATTAACCATCTGTCAACCAACCTTAAAATTAGGTTAACATAGTTTCAAGTTTAATGTTTTGAATTCAAAATTTTATCAAGTGTAACTGAACATTTTGAATATAATTATTTATATTTTCGTTGTTTTGTTTACCTTTTCCGAATTTAATTAGAATACTGAGGGCTTTCACTGTTTCCAGGCGTAATTCAGTGTGGACCAATCAGAGACGAGTGAAACTGAAACAATTACAAGAAGAACCTGCGAGGGCTTAACCCTTTCGTTTGCTCGAAGACCTGCGCACTAAATGAGCGCGGACTTGAATGTACACAATTGGGAGATTTCTGCGACATGCAAAAGCAAAATGGCGGCGCAAGATGTCGTTGATGCAAATAAGCCTCTGGGAGGGACCACAAGTTGAAACAACCGGATCCAACCGACTCGATCTGAATGATTAATGTAAGTAATTAATTTCGATCAGTGAAACGGAAGAGGGCGTCTGGATTGCATTCTCTTTGATCGCAAGTGATTGGGGGGCCACAAGACCTCAAGAAAATCTTGTCTTAACGTGTATTTCAAAAATTGATCGCACGTTGAAGAATAACAGGGAACCTAATGAAATCCGAATCATTGATCGAATCGTCGCCATCAAAAATACATGACAATATTTTCATCCCGACTAAAAGGAGGATGAAAATGAAGAAAGAAAAAAAAGAGAGAAGGCGACGTATCGCATTAGCGAGTGTTTGCGAGGGAGGTTCTTTGAATTAAACATTGCACCGCTTGATTCAGCCTGACCTTGCTGCGCGCGGAAATGTTGGCTTTCTCGGGCGCATCACCTCTTTTCCGAGAAAGAAATATTAAGGATGGAGTATACTGGCAGATGTATTTCTTTATAAATTTGTAATTAGAGACGTGCGCACTTGGTCTTCTACTTAGTCGCGCTCTGAATTATGCATAGGTTCCGTTATCTACTCTGAAATTGAATAAAAATAATTTTTTTATAGAACTACGAAAATAGATTCAAAAGAATGAATTACTGAACACTCAATAACGTTTGGAAAATCAAAAAATGTTAATTTTCAAAACTCGTCTAATGTAAATATAAATTTACACAACAAATGTACTAACACTTCGTTGATTTCATACCAATTCTAACTTTTGTAATTAAAACATATTTTTTGCTCAAAATTACTTTACTTAACAAAAATGTTTAGTAATTTGTTTATGAAAGTGAATAATATCAGTTAATTTTTGTTTGTAGGGACATAGGTCATCCAAAGAGACGCGAAAAACTGGTACATTCACCCTGGGTATGTTGATTAACTCATTCCAATTTACAAAGTGTTAGGAACTCCGTGAGATATAAATTTGATCGAACAACAAAAGTGCCCCGGGAGCACTGACATAAATACCACGGCGCTTTGCAAAGCACCTGCTACCATGACATATTCGCTTTGCCAAGTACTTCGCAGACTGCCTCTATACCGAGTGCAATATTTTTTTGCATTATAATGCTCGGTCATTTGCATCCCCAAACGCTCTCTCCCAGGGACAAACATTTTTCACCAACCGAATCTGCGCCCAACAATTAAAAATATCACTCAACATTTCTCTTCGAGAAACCTTCCTTTTTTCTTTCCCCTCTTCTTCTTCTTCAAAAAAAGAAAAATATCGCAACTGATACAGTCTCCTCTGTCTTTGAATTTCATCGTTATCTTGTTATTTCGAGCACCTTGCTCTCGTTTCATCCTCCGCGACTGAATCATCTTGAAATGTCTTCTCCTCGAGTCCATAAGACGGAGTGAAAAAAAAAAACGAAAAGATACGCTAGGGTGGAACACTCCCACCCCCCAAGGGCACCCCTGGCTGCTGTGAAAAAAAAAGAGTCCGCCACCCCGTAACGATTTTTTTTCTCTCCCAATTTCAACCCCATCTCGTAGGGCTCCACTAATTACGTTTTTAAGCGAACTTGCGAGGAAGCACTGCCGCCAGCCGGGATAGTAAAAATCTCTCAAGGGGAGGTGCTGGCGGGTTGAATGTTTCAGAATGAAATACCGCGAGGGTGCGCGCTTTTTTTTAATGTCAAAAGTAGGGTCCACAGAAGACTTCTGAATACGTCACTTTGACTTCCATCTCATCACCTCCGAGGTACAACTTTGCAATCATTCTTCTTATGTTTAGATCTTAAAATAAATCACGATCTTCCATCAATTTTACAGGTAAAAAATGTTCAAAAAATTGTTCTTCATAACCATTTATTTTTGATTGTAACAATGGGATCGAAAGAAGAGGAAAATAGAAAGATGGAAATTTTTTTTCTGTATGCAACCCTTCCTAATTTCGTTTAGCGAAGCCCGAGCCGGGAATATGCGAGCATCTCATGAATAATTTGGCTATCTATGTCTCTGTCTGGCTGCGTTTTTGTGCGGGTCGATGGTTAAAGCCTGAGGTAGAGACTCTGTCGGTGAGAGCTGGGGTGTAACCGGACCGAGGCTTTGCGGACTGCAAATCCCTGTAGATAAAAAGTCCGCAGTCACCCCAGAGCTGCGCGCACTACCCCACGTGACTCACCCACGAGATCACCCTAAGCATTTTTTTTAACCCCTCAGTGTGTGCCCACGGTTGCGTGGGTCCGCGCAGCTCATTGCAAAGGGACGCGGATGAATCCTTTCGTCCCCAAGCGAAAGCGTTCTTCCTTGTGTCTTCGACATCTCCAAGGGGATGAAAACGCGCTGCGATCAAAGTATCCCTACAGATATTGATGTGGCAAAAATTGTCTACATACACCAACGTCGAAAATATTCTTTGTCCCTTGATATCATATTAGAGATCATTCTCTTTTTCTTTTACTCGCAACTTTGGTACGACGCTCGATGGATAGGTATTACACCGTTTTGGCTTCCATTTAATCAATGTTTTTCATTCAACCAGCCAGATAACATTGATTGAATTAGACCACCTATTTTGGACCAGCTATTCTTTTTCTCTCTTCCAGAACAGCTTTTTGTTCAGTCCTCAAAATTTCAATTTTATCGTTTTTGTGCAATCGCATTAGTTTTTAAGGTCAGCAATTATCATTCTTACTCGCAGGATCAAAGGGTTAAATTTTTACAGTCGAATAAAATTATTAAAAGTGCACAGAAAGTAAGACTTGTGAAAGAATTATGGGAAATAATTTGATGATTCGGATACATTTGAAATTGTAAAAAATAAGCTCTAAGTAGGAAAGTAAATTTCGTCTGGTCTTAAAGACGGTGGAAATTTATTTTTGATATTTTCTTAAAGCTTTTCACAGCGAGTTGAGCCGAAAGGGTGCTGTGAAATTCAAACTCCTAAAGAAGTTACAGAGCAAATAGGGATTCGTGGGAGGTCAGATGGAATGGACGTTCGAATGGATTTGAAAAGTGGAGATTCCTTCTTTTGTTATTCTCAACCCTTTTCAGCTCGGATAGAAACTCAAACCCATGGCCATCAAAGACTGGATCTGATTTATGCAGTCACTTAGCACCTGAAATAAACAAACTTGGTCTACAAAGTTGAACGACTTTTTTTTTATTTCTTCTATCGCAAAATTCAAAGAAGGAAGTTGGAAAGTTTGCAAGAACAACTCGAAGTAAGATTGCATGTCTGATATTATTAATTAGCAAAAAGAATTGACCAAGTCGAGCACTTGAAGTCCGACAAGATCCAATTAAGTGCAATCGAATATAAATGTTCATTCCATTGAATCTGAACGAGGCATAAATATGAAGCGAAAACCCGGGCGGTACAATTCTTATTCGCAACTTTGGTCTTTCAAGCTTCCACGGAAGCCGCTCGGGCGTCTGAGGAAAAGAAAAGTTTCGGCCTCTCTTAATTTGCTTCCCCAGTTTGCTTTTGCCTCGCTGTTTTTTTCTTCCACTCGCAAACTTGTTTTCCCATTCGTTCGTACTAAATCAAAAGAATGCCGTGTCGTGTAATTAAACAACGAGGAATAATGTAACTGGTATGGGCGGCCATACTGTTTCCGACCTTTCCGGCTATAGAGCGGCGCAAATCGAAAAATGCGAAGGGGAGAAATGATAGGGTGAACGCGAGCGAAACCTAAGGAGATGGTAAACGAAGGGCCGGTGAGTTCGAGCCAGGCTAATGATATGCTGGCTGCGCGGCAGCTTAGACCCTCCTCCTGTCTTCCTTTCTTACCCTTCCTTTTCGCGCGACTTTCACTTGCCTCGTCTTTTTCTTCTTCTTTACCTTTTTTATAACTCGCCGGTTTCATTGTTCGCGAAACCTAATGGCTCTTGTAATTGTTAATTCGTACCTTCAGCGACGATATTAATGACCCGAGAGTTCACTTTTTGGACGCTCTTATTCTTATTTACTTTTTTTTTCTTCTGACTCCCATGAAAAACCAATTTTCCCAGTTTTTTTTATTTTCAAAAAACCATGAAAATGTAAAAAAGCAGATCGATTTTATTAACTTTTAATATCTCCAATTGTAAATTAACATTTCATTTAATTTATTGTAAATACAAAGTATTGCTAAACTTATTGAATAAACTTATTGAATGATTTAAAAAAAATTGTATATAAACCGAGGACAAAAGTTTAAAATTATCATCGTCAGTGATGTCAGTCGTAGACGACAAAACAGAAACGTTCGAGACAGATCTAGTTTTTTCGCACATACAATATGATCGCGTCGTTCTCAGTCGAATAATAAATACGTGTTTGAAACGTTCACAAGATTCAACTAATGAAGAAACAACAGTTGTGTATCAGTTTGTAATAGTTTTTTAACGATCATCATTGATGGGGTAATTCAAGTACAAATGTGCAGTGCGACCGAACCGATCAATTTCCTCCGTAGAAATGCAACAGTTACAAAAAATTGTATTACAACTTTCAGTCATTGTTACGCGGTCTGAAAGACTTGCGATGATGGTGAAACTCATTTTTCATTTTCAAATTTTCACTTAACACCGTTCTGCGCTGTTGATAAATATTCCGCGTATCTTTTCTCCTGTGCCTGCTGGAGTTTTTGCAACTTTTTCAGTTGGCCTTTACTGATCTCGTTGCCTGCTGCATCGTGTGTTGGTAAACCCTAGAAAATTTTTAACAGTTTCTTTAAATTTTGTTTCATATTTTTGGACGTAATAAAATTTCATGTGTTTAACAATTTAATACCTTATCATCGAATTTCGAGTATTTGTCCGTTTCGCTTTTGAACATCTCAGTCGGAGGAATTTTCTTCTGCGCCTCTTTAGCAGCTGCAGCAGCAGCGGCTTCAGCTTTTTTCTTCTCCTTCTCTGCCAACTTGTCTGCCTCTTGCTGTTTCTTCAGTTCCTTTTCTCTCATCAATTCTTCCTTGCTGACTAGCTTGACCCGACTTCCAGCTTCGCTGTCATCTTCTAATCGAACACCATAATTAGGAAGCACGTCATCTCGAAGTGTATCACACTCTTTCAGAATCTCTGTCGCCTTTAATATCCTCGCGTGACCTCGAACTTTCTCACGAAATTCTGCCAGGACGTTTAAGTATGGGATGATTGTTTCCTCAACCTGAAATAAAATAATTATCAACTTATAAGTTACTGTAATTCGTAGAAATTTTTTTTTTTTGGTTTGGGTTTTTGTGAAAGATGATTTTTACATTTTGATTTGTTGCTCCCTCGTCGACTGGGAAACCAATAGCATCATGTGACGATGAAATAGCGCCAAACATAGTAAATAATTTGGTAATATACACTGCAATGTCTCGTAGCAACAACGTGTTCGGATTTTTGCAATTCTTTGTGTAAATGTTGGATTGTGACACCAATTCTCGAACAACTTCTAGGGCTGCTCTTGTGTCAATATTGTCTATGAAAAAGTTCAAAATATTAATTATTGAATTTGCATTATTAGAGCGAACAAATTTGAAATTGAAGGAAACTCAAAAAACTGTTTCAACATACCACACAAGGCTTTATGAACTTCATCCTTAGCAACGTTCAAATGATTATTCAACTCGATCTCCATCTCAGTCCATTTGGCGAATGTATGAATCGTCGTTCCTGAACCGATGTTACGAATTCTGCATTTCACATTCAAGAAGAACTCCTAAAAAATGCCCCAAAATTAATCAATTTGAACTTCAACCACAACCAGAAATCAAACTTAATCAATGTCGTCAACTTGAGACTCACATTTATGAACTTTTCATACTGAATAGCCATATCCATGGTAGCATCGCTGTAATCCAAAGTATCTTTCCAAGAGTGCAACAAAAACGCCAGTCTCAGCTGTCTGGACGTGTGTTTCTTCAAAGCTTCCTGTATCGTGATAAAATTCTTCAGCGATTTGGACATCTTGCAACCAGCGATCGTCAGATGACCCGAGTGCAAAAAGTACCTGACCCAGTGCGAGTTATCGAAATACGCCTCGGCCTGTGCGAGTTCGTTGTCGTGATGAGGAATTTTAGATCCACACCACCTGTGTGAATATCCAGACTGTCGCCGCAAATCACCGAGGCCATCACCGAGCACTCTATGTGCCAACCTGGCCTGCCTTTTCCCCAGGGACTTTCCCACCAGGGTTCACCTGCTTTCGAGTTTTTCCAGAGTGCGAAATCAGTCGGAGAACGCTTCTCCATCAGTTGTGATTCTGAGACACTTAAGTCACCTGAAAATCAATCATTTTTGAATAAATATTTTGTTGATTAAACATTTGACACTTTTGACGAAAATTTTTAAATAATTTACCTTCGCCATCTTGCAAACTATTCATATCGCCGTAAGCCTCAGGAACTAACTTGGCATAGTGATGTTTGTCAAGTTTATCAAACGCCTTAACGTCAAAATAAACAGACCCATTGTTCTCGTACGCGAGACCGTTGGAAATAATTTTTTCGACAAAGGCAATGATTTCTGGAATGTACTCGCTGACTCGCGTTAGAACGTTTGGCCTCAGCACCTGCGAGAGAACAAAAAAGAAAAAAAATTAATGACAATAAGATATAGTATTTCATTCAGCTGTTTGTTCTTGCATCGTATCACATTGAAGGATTAAACGATTAAAATACGTACATTCAAACCGTCCATATCTTTGTGAAATTCCGCTTCCCAATGTTGTGATAATTTACTGAAGATTGAATGCTCGGAAACTGTGTTTCCTCGACGCTGATCCAGCCACTCCGAGAGAGGGTCGCGAGCATCTCTTAGTAAGGCCTGCAAAACATTGTTGAATAATTGTAATAGTTCTAATTCGATTATCAATCATCAGACAAATTTTCCTCTCTATAAATAATCAGTCTCTTATCAACTTGATCATTAATTTTTTCTGGCCGAATGAATAATAAACAAACAATCTTTCTGAGTGTTTGATTGAATGCACACGTGTCAACTCGGTGTAATTACCTCTTGAAATTGTTGAATGTCTTCCTGATTGTTTTCTTTCACTGCTTTTTCGAGCTTCTCGACAGAGGCGTTCAGGTTGGTGAGAGTTTTCTCATACAGCTGTTTCTTGTCCGGGTCAGTGGTCCCTTTTACCATCTGCTCGAAGACGCCCATCACCTCCTTCGTGTCGCTCACGATTTGCTCCAAGTTGTTGTTTTCGGTTAGGTACTGTTCGTACAGGTACCTCTGTCTAGCTCTCTTGATTATTTTGTCGTCAATGTCCGTGATGTTCATCACATACAAAACATTGTACCCAAAATAGTTCGTTAGAACACGTCTTAGGATATCAAAAGATATGTAGGATCTGCAAAAAATTAAACATTTAAAGTTCAAAGAAATGTTCATTCAAATGAATCATCAAAAATTTGATATTTTAATTTTAAACATTGATAAGATATGATATTTAAATAGTTCTTTCTTTTCATGGCTTTCGTTTTTTATTGCTGTTTCAAAAAATTGCGAATTTTGCGAGTTTATTATTTCACTTGTAAAATTTAAGTGTAAAAGAAATTCAATATCAAGAATTTTTAGCTTAAATTTATAGTTTTATTCATAAATATTTTTTGTTGATGTATTGTTTCATTAAGCCCTGATTTAAAAACTAGTAGGATCCTCATTAATTCGCGATCTTTGATTTGCAATAACCAGATAACTGCCTTTGAAGTGTTTTATTATTGGAAGAACGTAATGACTGGATCGGTTTCCATCTAATTATAGCACGAAGTATCAAATAAAGTAACGATTCTTGTCAAAAGAGAAAATTTGTCTACAGAAATACGCGTTTTTATGAAAGAAAATAATTTTTGAGGAAATGTCTGTAAACTGATTATTGCAAATTATACCACAGAGTTCAAATCACTGGTAGAAAATTGTTTTAT
The DNA here is from genome assembly GCA_020615435.1 of Telenomus remus. Lineage (NCBI taxonomy): Eukaryota > Metazoa > Arthropoda > Insecta > Hymenoptera > Scelionidae > Telenomus > Telenomus remus. The sequence goes on along the minus strand of CM036336.1, from coordinate 15,075,783 downwards.
TTTTTCCTGGTGTTTATTAACGAGTTTTCGTAGAAAACACGTTTTTGCAATATTCATAAATTATGTTTTCAAGTATTACAAAATGAAATAGTCTTTTTTTTGTAAATACCTTGCGTGTCCCATATGTGAAGCATCGTAAACAGTAGGCCCACAACTGTACCATAAAACTCGATTACCATATTGTGGAATAAACTCCTCTTTCTGTCTCGTCAAACTGTTATAAAGTTTCAAAACTGGCCTATTTTTGCTATCCGGAGGGCTCCAGGAAGGTTGAGTACGTTTTGCCATCTCCTACGAAGAACTGTAACAAAAATATATACACATTTACCAACTTTTCTCAACTGATTTAGATGACGAAATTCAGTCTTTCCACAACCATAAACAAGGAAACAATTTTCAAACTGATGAAAGATATTAAATTGGAGCAAAATAAAATTGTTTCATTTATAAGTAAAGAGAATGAGAAAAAACACTAACCCGTCTGTGCGGTTCAACACAACCAACTGGCCAGTCCAAATGTTTTCAAATAAATAATAAGAGTTCTGCGTGTAATTTCTACACGTGGTTAATAATGTTTTAATGATTCCAGACTGAAATCGCACCCTGCATTCTATTGATGACGTTTGTGGTTTATGGCTAGTGAAATACTGCAGAAAAGGATGTAGACTTTGTTTCTGACGAAATTCTTACCTGTATTTCCGTATCAATGCAGTCGTTGATATCGAACTTGTCACTATCTCTCTTACTCACACTTGCTCACACAGATTTTGGTTAGACCACAATCCACTTCGCTTATAGGCCAATCTAATGAACTTTTTATGCAAAATATAAACTTTTTCCAAATAACCTCAAAGTCACACACTTTCATCAATGCCAATATTTTATGGTTTTAGTTGTTTACATTTTCAACAGTTTAAAAACATAAAAACAGAAGTGTTCACTTTTGTTTGTTTGTTGCTGATTGTTGGTTAAAGTTTTATAAAAGTTTGTTTGATTTTGCAAAAGACAAAACTCTAACTTGTTGCAACCGAGCAAGTTGTAAGAAGGTGGCGCCGTGAGATGGCGGGAAATTTGAAATGTTAAAAATAGTGGGATTGTTTGGAATAAACAATAACGATGTTAATTCAAATGGTTTTGTTATTAATAATAAGGTACGTAGCCTACAATTCGCGATTTAATATTACAATATTACAATAATCATTATAATCCGAGGATGCTAATTATAATTTGTATAATTATTTATAATTCAATGTACAATACTTGGAAAAATACATGAATTCTTTTTAGTGCATACCTGACAGCGCAGTAACACTTGATCACACATTCACTCAAACTCAACAAACAACTCGCAGCTCAAATGGAATATTTATCTTGAGATCAACGTTCAGAACAAAAATTCACAAATTAATACAAAATACAAAATTTGCACGACTGAAATTTCAATTTTTAATTCGTACATTGTTTTTTTTTTTCATTTTTTCGTTAACACAAAAAGCTTACTGTCAAAAATCCCAGTTAGCTCGTTTGTACAGTTTACATACAATTTGTTTTATAAGTTTCGTAGCGATATTTTATTATACATGAATTTTTTTTGTATTCAGCTTCGCAAGGCTCCACGTCGCATCTCGCATCACATTTCATAAGGCTGCATGCCAAAGCAGTTAACTTCTTAAGTTATTTTTTACCATACATATTTATCATGTAGAACACATTGCACTCAGCAACCTAATCATATAATTATCTTAATTCAATTCAAAACGAAGTCCGATTTGCATCATTTTATCAGATCCCCACCACCCTCTTTTAGAGGGAACCAAATTAAGGGATGTATAAAAAAAGGTTTACCCAGTTCATTTTATTGAAAATTTTCTGTTTTCAGTTGATATAAAAGTTGATTTAAAAACAACGGGTAAAAATCGTTGTAATTAAAAAGTTGATTGTTTTTTTTTTCAATTATTTACTTAGTCTGACAGACAAAACACCCTTAAAATAAATGCATGACTAGATTCAAGTGAAAACGTTTTCTGAATCGTTCGATTCGAAATGACAAAAGAATTTTGACTATACAAATTTTTTGTCAAATAATAAATTAGAGATTTGTTACAATTATTCGTCGCAATCATTCGTGTACATTTTTGTTTTCGTTATATAAATAAGCGTTGAATGTTCAACTTGACACGCAATGCAATGTTGAATTTATATACGATGCGATTGTCAGAAAACTACAAGTGACAAATTGTTGTTTTTTAAGTTGTCCTCAACTTTTCATATTAATTCACATTTTTTCACATCGAAATTCAATGCCGAAATGAATTACAAAAAATGATTTTGAATGTTTAGAAAAGAAGTTTTCATTTAAAAAAGTGATGTGCTGTTAAAACCACTATCAAACTAATCAATCAATAGACTTTCAAAAACTGAAAAAACTAGTCTCGCTTAACTTGATAACACAAGCTACATTATTTCAATATATATATCTTGTATATAATTTATAATATATCAAAAGAAATAAATATTATCTTAGACTAGCACTGTTGGCGAGTACACGCCATTACACATTTATGATTAACTTTTTTGTGTAGCTGGAGTATTTTTTACGTTTCATTTATTAAATCATAATTATTAACTTTAAAGCAATAACTTATTGCACAACAAACGAAACGTTTTCCGAATAAGTTATTTTCAATTGTTGTACAACATCTGCCAACAATTTTTCATCATCATTTTATTACCTTAAACGCAATAGGAATCAACGTTTAATTTTTGTTTCTTTTAATGTTGACGAAATTAAGATACTGAAAAAACTATAGAGAAAGATTTATAATCTCAAAAAAGTTCCTCAACCGTTACGGAAGCATTTTTCCTTATTGCCAACTTTCCTTTTTTTTTGACACATAATTTTTGCATTTAAGTAGACATGATTAGCACCTAATAAATGTCGTTACATTGTCCAATACGAAACGCTAACAAAAAGTTTGAAAAAGCTGGTACAGCTTTTTGTTTGTTTGAAATTCGAAAGGTACGTTGGAAAATGCAACAGACATTTTGCAATAACATGAGAAAAACAACGTTCGCCCCTTCGACAGGTACTTGCGACTTGAACATTGCAAATCGAGGTATGCAATTGAATATCAAAATAATATCATCGCGTTTTCATTTAAGTACAATCGAAATAATGTAAGTCGTTACGAATTACAGATTTATGTTAGCTCACAATAACATAAGACCTTAAATTAAATTACACGTTAAATGTTTTGCATTTATAATTGTTTACAATTCTCCAACTGAATAAATAATAAAACGTTATTTTGATTCGAACTCATAAAACTGGCGAATAGAAAACTACCATTTTGATTGGTCTCTGAAGTAAAAATAAGTCTTAAAAAACGAAATGCAAATTCTCGACACGCGCGCGAAAAATTGTAAATAAAATTGCCGTCCCCGTCTGATTCGTTAGTTAACATCACCAATAATCATGCACACAATTTCTCCGCATCTCAATAATATATTATATATTTGTATCTTCGTATCTAAAATTCATAATCAATGTCACCTTCGTAGCCTATTAATCTAGTCGATAACTCTAATTTGGATCTCCTCTGCGTATTTACAAGGTTGATCAACTCGCATTTGGTTGCTTCGGTATGATTTACAAACAACGTCTCTCAAGTCTTCAACATACGAAATGTCGTATAAAATGCATCTTTTATCACTATTTACAAATAAATCGCTCGCTAATCATTGCTAATCATTATTTTTCATCATCTTCAAAACAAAAATTTGATATCTTCGTTTTGCATTCAAGAAATATTTAGACAAATTATTGTTCCAAACAGCAATGACGAAGTTTTATTGCCAACTGTTTCTAAATATTCATTGTTTCAAGTTTTGATGACGTTGAACGATGAAAAACTTGAAAATTAAAAAAGCATCAAAAAAAAGAAGGACAAATGAACATTTCAAATTATTAGTTGGTAATCCCTTAAAATAAGATGAAAAATAAATAATGTGCACGATCGCACACTTTCCTGGCCCTTGACAAAGAATATCTGATAGTACATGAAATGTTCTTACGTACAAAAAATCGTCATACCAAAATATAAAATTGATATCTCCCTCGACATCGTAAGCTCAGTGAACGCCTCCGGAATATCTTATGGAATGTATATGATTCGTGACTGCAATGGCAGTGAGAAAGGCGCGAGATGATTTTTTCTGCGTCTCTTTGGATCTCGCTATGAAATTCAAAACTGGAACATTCTTATTCACTTACTTTTTTTCATATTTTCTTTGTTATTTAAGTTTCTACAGTCTTGTTTGTGATACTTTACGTTCAATTATTTTGCAATTCCCAAAACACAACTACGAAAATAAATGCTTGTTTCAAAAACTGCCCGTTCAGTTGATTAGAGTTTCCAAAATGAATATACATTTGATAGATCTCCTGCACTTATCAACACGTTTTTTCAACTTTCATTTTCGAGTACAAATCTAAAATTGATATCTGTAACTATTGTAACTATTTAGTTTGTTAAAACAATTGTTTGGAATGCAAAAAAAAAATCTGTTCAAGATCAACCTACTTTCATTCGTACAGTACCAATACTTGAGCTAAAAAGAACCTTCATCAATTAACACCATTGTAGATATTGATTTGAAGTATCGCAAATGTCAAAACTCAATAAGAACTTTTTATCCTCAATTCAAAATTGCTCTTGTTCATGACAACTTGTTATCGTAACAAACGACCTACATAAAAATCCGACAAAACTGGAAACAACAATCGATACATGCCGATACAACGGCTATCGCTAAACTACCTAAGCCTAACCCGAGGAGTGTAAATCGGAATCCCTGAATTGCGACAGACAACCCAAAAGTCGTCCTTAGATAAGCCAATGCTATGACAGAAAGTCCCTCTCCATTTCCGAAATGCTTGGTTTTCTATTACGGCTGCTCCTCCGACTGGCCTGCAAAGGCATCGTCGCGTCCTGACTCTGCCCATGAACTGGCGTGTCCAACAAACTATCCCGATGTTCTCTGCTCATTGTATCCCTATCGAAAGTCACCGGCGAGAACCGAACCCTGTTTATCGAAATCTGACTGTCCTTAGCAGAGACATAACTAGAATCCTCAGAAGTCAAAGAATCCGGCGGTGTTGGATTCGTCGGTGTACCCGACCCGGAATTGTTTTTGCTCGCGTTCTTACTGTGCGAGTTGTAAGAGTAGTTGGACCTTTTCAGGCTTGAGCGAAGCCTGGTAACTACGTCGAGGTTGTTGGGCCGCTCGCTGGAGTTTGGGGCAGAGTCCGCGTTGTGACGGACGAAATATTGCAGGCCGTAGTCGTGGTTTAAAATACTTGGCGAGTAGGTGTTCGAGGGCCGGTAGTAGTGGCTGGGCGAGTACATGGAGTAGTCAGCCTCGTCCTCCAGTCGGAATGTTGGGTTTATGTTGCTCTGACTGGAGGTGCTGGCGTTCGAGACGTTCGATGAGGTTCGCTGGTGACTGTAGGATGATAGTCGGGGCGACGGTCGCGCTGAACTTCCTATGCTGTTGGGATTGTCGTATGCGTGAGGGAATTCTGAACATTCCAGCATCCGGTCACTGAACAATCAAAAACAGAATTGAAAATACAATTTCATTCTAATTTAACTAAACATTCTCTAAGATAATCAGTTTGAGTTCACTTAACCCCGTTCGAAATCAAAATCAGGGAAAATTATCAATTTGATTATAATATAAAAAAAAATATGTCGTGTTTCTTAAAATATCTTACTGGTAATCCGGAACGTAGTAAGTAGGTTCCAAACTCCTGTAATAATCCGAGGGTGCAACGCTATAAGGTGAGGAAGAAGCGTAGTCCGGAAACGGTGGACTGGACATGTAGATAGGCGGTACTCGTTCGATCCGAGCGATTTCCGAGCAGTAGGCATCTTCGTTGCTTGTGCTGGAGCTCTTCCGCCTCGGACTGGGCGTAGGCGCGTTCGAACTCGTGCTACTGTAATGCTGCGGAGAGTCCGTGAACCGCAGAGGTTTTTCGGATATTACGCCAGGATGGCCAGGCACTATTCCTCCCATGCTACTCAAAAATGGCCTACAAATCATAAACGTTTTGTTATATCAATTTATTATTACATCAAATTATTAACAATCCCAGTTTTGTTTTAACAGTGGAATTTTAAATAAACTACTTAAAAATAAAAATGAAATACAAAATGAGATAAAAAATCAGACGTAAAATAAAATTATGGTCGTGAAACGACATTTGAACTAGTAATAATAAAAATATCACCGAAAGTTAAAACTCTAAATTACCTATAATGTTTAGCCGGTCCGTGATACGTATTATGGGGATACCCACTACTTGAGCTAAACTCATAATCAGGTCCCAAGTAGGCGGAATTGCGACTGGAACCAGTGTCAGCTTGGTACCACCACCTTCCGCCACTATCTTCCTCGCCCTCTACCAGTCTCGGTTGCAGTCTCGGATGGATAGGTGAGACGTTTGACATCCTCACGTCGTAACCAGTAGCAACGCCTGCCAGCATGGCTGCGATGTTGTACAGCACCAGCTCGATGATACCCAGTTTTGGTTTCTTCATCTCGCCGTTGTAGAGTGTGGGCATCGGGATGGGCATTGGCATCACATAAGGCCCACTGGCAGCGACTTTTACCAACTCGTTCTGGGTCCAGTCGGTGGGTCCGATCAGCTCCCCGGTCAGCGTCGGGTAATCTAAAAAACAATCATTCAAATGACCTTGACGCAGCTCGCAGGCAGAAGTTGACGATGGGTCTGCGACATATTCGACAAGCATCGTTCTGGCAAGCAGTTCATTCGGTAGCATGCTCGGGACTCACTGTTCAATTTTAATTTCAACCGTGAAAACGATCGTGGGAGACATGCTTCGGACAATGTTGCAAATGAAAAAACCAACTCTTACCTGATCGTTCGGACTTTTCTTTCGTTTCGTTTCTTTCATCGTTACCGCGTCGACTGCATGCATTTTAAGCTAAGTGCAAAAACACGACTGCGACATCTAAAAGCTGGACGCTTTGAGAGCAAAAAAAAAGGAAAAGAATATCGTTTTATAACTACCGGTCAGAGTGCAACTGGTAGGAAAGATGTTATTTGAATTACATAGAAAGTTACAATATCGAAGTGGTCCTATTTTAAACAGAGAATCAAACTAACTACTGGATTAAAAATAAGATTTTCTTTTCGTTTAGATAAAAAACCAAAAAGAAGAGAGGATGGTCTACGGGATGCATGCAGGGAAAATTTTACGCTCGACATTTTGAGTCAAGTATTGTTTGAGTTAATTTTTTGGTTTAGTTGATCATTTTGTTACTTCGAATTTTGCAGATTCAACAGATTTGCGATTATTGTTCGTCCTCATAATCCGAGCGTAAAAGTTGTGTAAGTCTAAAAAACAAATCCAACTTCTCCAACTCAAAAAAGGTTTTATTGAAAAAATTCTATACTAATTACAAATGTGTGTGTGGTTTCTTTTTATTGTAAAATCTGTACGTATTTCGTGTGCCTGTCACTCTAAAGAGAGAGAAAGAGAGAAGAAAAGATTTTCGTTGATCTTAATTTGATTACAATGCGAACTGAATTTTGGTATTTTTCAAACGGCGACAAATTTTGGGATGAAAAGTCAGATCTTGGAGTTACAGAACCAAATCAAAGACGCAACTCAGAGACCGCGCAGATTTTTTTTTTTTAATCAAAACTGAAACAAGCACGTACAAAAATAATTTACCAGTAAAATAATAAAAATTATATACATATGTACATCAAATTCCAAAAACGTCAACTGTAAGGACAGTCAAAACTCCAAGAAAAATTGTCTTGTATAGTGTAAACGAAAAAAAAAGAAATTTTTTTTCTTCAAAGCAATTGATTTTTTGTTCAGAATGCCTAATCTCAAAAAGGATTAGAGAAATATAAAAAAAATGAAATCTGAATGCCCATCCTAACTTGAATCATTAGCTTTGCGAATTGTTAGTGTTAATACGGTATTATTTTTTGTTTTGATATTACTATGATTATTGTTTTTTTTTCAATAAGAACCAGCACCAGAAAGAATCTCCGCGCATCCGCTCTTTATTCTGCAAAAGTTAAAACAGTTGTTTAATTCACAGGTTTCAATATTGGAGACTGAAATTAATGTTTGGTGTTTGTCAGTTAGAGGAAAAGTCACCAAGTCCATCACCAACTCGGTCGTACGACACTTTTCCTTTTTTTTTCTTCACATCAAATCGTCTAGGTAAACAATTCTACTTCGAGGTTCACAAATGAGAAATTACATACAAACTTATTGATACAAATACGTGTTGAATGAAAAAAAAAAAAAAAGAAATAGAAAACAACAAAAACTAACAAAGGTTGGAATGAATGGTCAAAGTAAAGTCGTCAGAATGAAATAAAATCAGAATGTCTTCAAAGATCAAATGTACAACTAATCATAAAAACTCAACAATCAAATGCCTAATTCAGAATAAAATAATCGCGGAATCTTTCAGATTAAAAAATAAGATAGAACAAAGAACAGATGTAACATGCACTAAACACTAAACGCATACATTGACAATTTGTTTCTCGCAGACAGCCATCGACTGTGTCGATTCATTGTTTTTTTCTTTTGAGCTTGTAAGGAAGTGTTTTTACAGTTTTTATTCGGGGCTTTTGAAAAGATTTTTCGTACTTTTGTATATTTTTTTGTCCGATTTGTTTGGTTTAGGGTTTGGCTGAAACGTCAGAACTTAAGGCGACTTACGTTTAGAGTAGATGTTTTCCTCGGAAAGGCCTGTGGTGAACAAAACGTTCGGTCAATAAAGAGACTCAAACGGTGATAAGGGTCAGAAAATAGCGCGTGGTGTGCTCTATAAAACGCAGTGCAGCTTAGACTAGTATCGAGGCTGTTCCTTTTTAAAGACTAGACTTCAAATCGATCCCGAATCAACGCAACTAAAGTCAAAATTGTAAAAAAAAGTTTACTGAGAAAATAAAATCGTTCGTGATACAATCTGATTTAAAAATTTACAGTTTACGTTGTAATTTGTACATTATGACTTACGATTTAGATTGTAACATTTACGATGACTAAATTGGAATTGAAATTATTCTTTTAAATTACAGATTTAACTTTTACGATTACTACATTTTAACTGAAATTACAATATAGATTGTAACTTTGACGATAAACTGTAATTTACAACTTAGGTTTTATTAGTAAAAAATTTTCTTTTCTCAGTATAGAAATAGAAGGAGAAGAAAAGAAGAATCGCGAAAATGCAAGTCCATGGAAATGTGTCTAAAAAATCAGTCGAACGTTGGCTTAAGACAAAACAATACATCTTCATTTTGGCAATGTCAAAGTACAATTAAACTGGAATGTACTAAGTAACCAAAACTGTTACCATTATCCATTTTCCAAACTAAACCTCAATTTGACTAAAATTTTGCATATTTAATGTGCGCGCTGGACCTTGTACCAAATCATATCATTACATCGAATTAGAAAAGTCAAATAATAAATTAATAAGAAGAAAAAAGAGACAGAGACCAGAGTGTAACTGTAAAAACTACAAAACATGGTGAGGAACAGCCTCAATCGTCTCTCTTAGTCAAGAGGTTAAGGTATCGTTCGTGTAGATTGTGTGCGTCCGTCTCTTGGCTCGCGGAAAGCCCGTTCGAGAGGCCGTCGTCCAGCTCAGTCGCGTCGGTCTCGTCGCAGCCATTGAACTCAAGCGACCCATCCAGACTCACACTCCTCGACTTGGCACTGTCGCTCGAGTGGTCTGCGTCCAGCGTGTAAACTTCGCCAAACTCCGCCTCGAGGTTTTCAAAGTCAATACCCTCTCGAGAGTTGGCTATTAAAAATCGCGGGGTCGTCGCGACCATGGGCATCGCGACCTCCGAAAGGGACCCAGCAGCGGGAACAATCGCGTCGTCGAGCTCGTCCTTGCTGCTCCAAGGTGCGATCTTGCAAAGAGCTCGCAAGGGACTCTTGGAACAACGCGATTTCCTCTGCCGGCCCCTGGGTTCTAAGCTGGAATCGGCACGAACTGAGCTGGACTTGGTCGGGCCTTGGAGCGAGCCTTTTCTCGAACCCGCGGGCGATCGGAAAAAGTCGGCGAGCGTGGTGAGCCGCGACTCGGAGCTGTCGCGTCGTTTGCCGCTCTCTTTGGACTTGCTGCGCTCGCGGTGTTTGCTTTTCTTGGCGGGGTTCTCGTCGTCGAAGGTTTGCGGCGCGTCGATCAAGTTATTCGCCGACGAGTATAGTTTTCTAGAAGAGGGGTTACCTATTTCCTGAAGCAGCGGCGAGCGATGAGCGTTTGCCAGCAGGGCCGTGCGCAGCGGCGTCTTTTCGAGGTCGGGCGCCGAGCGCGACCACCTTTTGCAGCCGGGCGACGCCTGCGACGTCGGCTGCGAGATTATCGCGCCGCGCTCGCGCTGGTGCAACGTCGACGGGCCCCAGGTTTTACCCTTCACGCCGTCCGCTGGTACTAGACAGTGGCAACAAAAAGAAAACAACTACTAACTACTCAGGCCTAACTACTTGGTATAATCTTGCAATGCCCACCAATTTCATTTTTTTTCTTCTTTTCTTAGAGTGTTAACTAACAATTAAAACTATGTTTTGTTTGAAAAATCATTTTGAAAATGAAATTGGTTGACAAGTGAAATTTTGTATTGACTAAGTTTAGTTTTTTAAATAACTCAGGTGAAAATGTTTTGTTTCTGTTTCAAAACAATAATTGTAACTTGTGCCTACGTCATCCAGAAGAGGGAATGAAAAATTAAAGTTCGAGTTGATGAAATAATAAAAGTTCGTATAAACAACATTGACAATGAAACGTAACAAATCAACATACAATCAAATGATAATTTGTAACTGTAAATATCACACCATGCGACACTTTCTAATTGTTCAAAAGGTAGGCACGCTTATAAATGAGATAAACGTACAGTGCTTGGTTGAGTGACCGGTTCAGTTTCGGTCACAATCGTTTTTTCAACTTTACTGTGCATTCAAAAGAAAGCCGTAAGCGCATGACCAAAAGTTGCAACTTTTCACGACAGTTATTTAATGAACACTTCATCCGATATTCGGGTAAATGTACCATGTTTTTGACCTCTGTCTTATAAATGACTAATTATATGCGTAAATTTATGAAATGTTAAATAAATTATTTGAAACAAGGAAACATTAGTTTGACTTTTTAAGAAGGTATTTTTATCTTTTACCAGTTTATTAATCATTTACTGGTGATATTAAACATCGTATAAAAAACATCAATAACTAAATACTTAGGGAACAATAATGTTTTTCAAATGTTATTTATGAAAATTCTAATCAAATTCTATTCTGTGGTCGTTTTTTGGTACTGTTACCCTATCTCTTTTTTAATAAAACTTTTCTTGTTTTTTTTTTTCAAAATTATCTTTCGATCTGTTTTTAATAAATTTAGATCCTCGTTTGATCGTACTAATTGACAAATGAGAATATTTATTCAACGTACACGCTATTGCTCGAAGCCTCGGGATATTTGGCGAGCCAGGAGGACTATTAGGCCTTGAGGGATTCCTTGTTTTCCCCCGATCCAAAGCGGTGTGCTGCACTGTTATTGTATGACGAAAATCTGAAAATTAAAATTACAACTCAAAATTACATTTCTTTCTTCTCAAAATAACATTCAATGTAATGCAAACAAAAAAAAATCAAAAGTTAATGAAAAAAAGTTAAAACAAAAGTAGAGATTCTAAATTACCCGATGGTGCGCTAATATTACTGCCAGGCTCCTTTTTGTTCAATTTCAATTTGGACTTTTTAAACTTTCCACGTCGCGCCTTCGGCGTGGGAGTATTCTGTTGTATTATCATCACAGTTAGCTCGCGTTCCAAGAGATCGATCTCACGGGCCGCCAATTCTTGCTCCCTTTGTCGCAGACTTTCCTCGTGCTGCCTCTGCTGCACCTGTGCCTTCGTTAGTTCCTCCTCCCGACAGCGCAACTCCTATAAAACATTTACACAGACTGAAATTAACGCCAGACGTAATTAAAAACGCACCAACTGAGCGAAACCGTTAAGTATTTTTAGCTGAAATGTCAAAGTTCTCGGATGTTTACTCGCTTCAAATCGCAGCTTGACATGACGTTTTGTTATTTAGTCATGTGATTTTGTTCTTACCTCCTCGAGCGATCGACAAGCCTTTTGTTAAGCATTCAAAACAAAGTTCAAGTTAAATTATGTTCTCTCGAATTGAGTAAAATTGATATTATCGATCAGATGATACATTGGTATTTATCTTGTTTTTTTCACCTTTTCTTTCATGCGCAGCCCATGAAGAACCTGCTCGATTTCCAGTCGCCAATCTTCTTGCATCGTGTGAAACGACTCGTGCGGAGTCATCGCAAATGCATTCCGTACCTCGTCCAGAGCTAAGAGAATCTTTTCAAATAATGGTCGACTATGGCTATCCGAAGCCCAGCAAGCTATAAGTTCAGACACAAAATTCCTTCTTTAGTTTCCCATATTTTTTGATCGGTGCTTCAGTTTGGAATTAGAAAATTAAACTTGTTTTTATACCTTCCATGAGAACTCTCCAGGGTTGCGGACATGTCGATGGAATGGGTAATGTTAATTTGTTCACAGCTACACCATACGCTACAGCTAGTGCGTCTATGCCTTTGTATGGAGTTTCGCCAGTTAATAATTCCCATAACAAAACGCCATAACTGAAAATGAAAAACACAAATACAATTATTTCAAGTTACAAAATAGTAAATAAACCTCAAGGTACAAATTGAAGGAATTTGGTTTACCTCCAAACGTCACTCTGAAGACTATAACTACTAGTTTTGATAACTTCAGGTGCCATCCAAGCATACGTGCCTGCTGCAGACATGCGTGTAGTTTTGTAAACTTCTCTAGCCAAGCCGAAGTCGGTGATCTTTAACGTTTTGTATTGAAGATCATCGTTCTCTATTGGTTCACTTAGTAATACTGCAAAAATTAACACTTCAAGATTACATTTTGAAACTCAAAAAGTGACGATGTGAAATTAAAGTTACGGAAACGCGAGAGCTTACCATTGGAACTTTTTAGATCCCTGTGAATAAGTCTAATCGGGGCTTTATTGTGGAGATAATCCATGCCCCGGGCAATCTGTATTGCCCAGTCGACAAGTACGTCTGGCCTGATTTTCCTACCGCTAAGAACCCTATTTAAACTGCCACCGCGCGCGTACTCCATGACAAGACACATGTTTGGTATCTTCAAACACACGCCCTCCAACTGTACAATATTTTCGTGTTTCAATAACCAAAACAGCTTCGCCTCCTGTCTCACATTCTCCAGCGTCACACTTGGCTCCTCGTCAGGGTCTTGTCTCGCCGCTTTCACCGCCACCTCACGTTTATTCCAAAAACCTCTGCAATTGAACGTGAAAAAGAAAACTTATAAACTTGACACTTTTTCCAACTTTGTTGTTACAGTATTTGTATTTCGTTTCGCTGAAACTTTACCTATAAACTTTGCCAAATCCACCAACACCAATGACTTCCTCGAGTTCGAGCTCTTCAAAGTCAATTTCAACTGGCTGCGCTTTCTCGATCACCGGAGACATCTTTTCAATGTAACCAGGCTTCTCGATATAGTCCGGCTTACCGACAAAGTTGCAGGGAAATATTCCAACTTTGTCGCGAATCTTCCCCGTCCACCAGCCCTCGTCTCCAGATATTTTTGCGTCCTTCGACAATACCTATTTCACATAACATCATTTTATTTCAACATTCTGTGAGTACAAGCAAGTGAGAATAATAAACCAGGGTATAACTACTGTCTTCTCATTTGTATTTAGTGACCTGTTTGTATTTGATTGTCTCACCTCGACAGTTTCGCCTCGTGAGAGCGAAAGCTCATCTTCACCCTGCGCGTGATAATCGTAAAGTGCGGTGAAGAACGTGCCGCTATCCTGCCTTGATTGAGAGGAGTGAGTACCGTGCGAGGGGCTGGTCTGTTGGGATATTGTCTTTGAGGTGCCACCGCTGTGGGTGTCGGAGATACTGCTGTCTGACATCGTACTTTGCGCACGCCCAAATGTACTGTATCCGTGGAGACTGGAGTTTTTCATAACAAAAATTAATAACTTTTTTATTGCTTTTTCTTCACTCGATTACAGTTATGAACTATTACAAGTATGGAAACTTTTTTTTATTAAGTCAGTTTGAGACAGAGTTAAAAGCAAGGGGTTGCTCACTAAATATTTCAAAAATAATGTCTTTTTTAAAACTTATTTACTTTTATTTCGACGGTTCAAAGATTTTAAATAATCAAAACAGAATCATTTCGAGTTGCAATTTGTATGTTATTTTGTATTTTATCGTAAAATTATTTAATCGTTAAAGTCTTCAAATTTGCAAAATTTTAAATTTTTTTCAATTCAATAAGTTTTTCAGAAGCATTACAAATAAATTCATTAAAATAGTAACAGTTTGAAACCAAGTGATTAAAAAACTTAACAGTGAGCAGCCTCTTGGTTAAAATTAAGTTAATTGGATTTGTTAAGTTGACTGTTTAGTTGATGAAAAATTGTCATACTTGAAGGGGATGCTCGTCCTAGACATGGGTTGGTATCTAGGCGAGTAACCAGAAGTCGCGGTAGCAGATTGAGATCCATTCTCCGTGTAATGTAACAAGCGCTCGCTCCGATGACGAGCATCTGGTTGTCCGTGGTCCATCAAGGTAGACAAGCCTTTTGCGGAATGTCCGGCTGGCGGCATATAGAAGCCAAAGACACAAGCCAGACAGCTCCTCGAGCCTTTCTAACCTACTCGTTTGCTGCTATCACACCATCTGTAAAAAGCCAAGTTATTTGTTTATCAAATTATCTTCATGAATATCAAATTACAAATGTTCATTCGTTTGTTGCACATTAGCATAAAACGATAGTTTTTAAATCAAAATAAAAGTAAACAACATTTAAGTAATATTTACATTGAAAACCTGAACCTTCAACATTGGTTTTGTTTGGTTTTTAATGTTTTTAATCAACGTTTTATGAAAGATTAAAGCAGTGATAGATATTTTGATGTTTGAATAAACCAAAATTGATTACAATTGCACACAATTGCAACGGTAAATCATGTTAAATATTGTGTGTTATTTTGAATTTTTTCTATAAACTTTTTTTAAAAAATGAATAACTTGTCTACTTGGTTTATACAGGAAAATCAAGTAATAAATGTGCTCAACAAACAAATAATACAAAATTTGCACAGTATTCAGAAAAACTAAATTTGAAAAAATATTCCAAATTTTAACAAATTGCAGGACAACTGAGATAAAAAACCAAATACATTAATGTGATTCAAGTTCCCAAATTGGACAGATTTGTTCACGGGGTTCTCTTGGCATCAAACTTTTTGCAAATACACAACAAAAAAATCAACATTTCCCTTCCATTTATTTTTTGCAAAAAAACAATAATAATAATACCAATACCGATAACGAAGTTGGGGGAAGGGAAATCATGATAAAATAAGGTCATTTGCGACCAAGTACCAGATCGAAAATAAAAGATTGAAAATGCTAAATAGCTGATTTTTGTTTGTTGCAAGTTAATAATTAATAACAAAGCGATTTTGTACGCACCAGTCTGGCATCGGTGAGTTTTTCGCGATCGGTTTTTCCAGACCGAATCATCGTCGGGACGACGAGCTGGCGAGCATCGAGTAGGTGTGCTTGAGCCAGAGCACACGGAGTTACGATGAAGCTGGAGCGGCGAACACTTGACGGGTGTGTACGGGGTCGCGGCACTGTTTACACGGGCGCCTTGGGCGTTGGACGAAGGCCCGCTGACAATGGTTATCGCGGCGCTTGAATCGACGAGCCGCAGCGTCGCGAGGGCCCGTGCGACCTCTCACAAAACGGCATCAATTAAACAAATCGGATCCTTGGCACTCACGGCGATTACCCAGTGAACGCCATGTTTGATTTGACGGCCCTTCTTACACCGTTGACATACGTGAGCGATAACCAAGGTTCACGGGTGAAAGAGGGCGCGGGAGTGCTAAGGCGCTGCAACGTTTTGATTCGCTTATTCCGATGGATCTGATGGAGAGAGATGTAGCTGCTAATTTCAGTGTTGCCAACTGTGATTGTTCGGTGATTGGGTGTATTTAGGTGTGTTTCGGAACGGTTATGAGTGTGAGAAAGATAGCTAGTAGCGAGTGAGAAACAGGAGGTATGTTTTGATTGAACTCAATTTTGACGACAAATATCACGAAAAAAGGCCACCAAAAGAATTATTACCTGAAAATAAAAATTTTACCGTCGGTGATGTAAATATTCGTCCTTTTGCCCTTCTAAGAAAAGCCAGAGTGCACCACGTGGAGGAGAATTTTGCATTCCAAAACAGCCACCCAATGGCAACAGGACGAAGACAAGCATCATCGAAATTGCGCTGAGATCCGGATCACAAACCTTTGTTAGAAAAAATAAATGACTTCAAAAAAAATTTTAAACAAAGCAAATACCTTTTTGATTCCAAAAAATTAAACAAAAAAGAAAACAGAAAAAATATAATTGGATAATTTTGGAAAAGCGCGCGAAAACAGTCGATAGATTGATTCGACCGTTTCGAGTTTCGAGATCGAGATTTGATGACCGGCACGCGTGTGCCCGTGTGGCGGTGTAAATTAAAGAGGACAGTTTCCTTCTCTCTCCCGTTTAAGTTGTCCAACAGTCCAACATGGCCAAAAAGACGGTCGCCGAAAAATCGGCGCACAACGAGGACAACTCGAAAAACGACGACTCCGTAAACGAGGATGAGGAGCCCAATTTCAGTGACCCCGAGGATTTTGTCGACGACGTCCCGGACGAAGGTGAGATTCCACGCCGCATATGTCGTGACTGATCATAACCTCAAATTCCAACTCGTCAAATTCATTTGATCTTAACAATTAATTTACGCCTCTGGTTTTTACACTTCAGTCGAAACTCTTTTGTTTTTATTCTAACCTGTACATTTGTTTGTTTACATTTTCGAACTGTTAGAAACGCTTTGAGGTTAATTTCTCTTTCAGTTTGTGCAGAATTGTTTGTGATTGTTTTTAATTGATTAGTGTTTTATATTTTTTGTAGTTTTGTTGGAAGATTTGTTAAAGAAAAAACCATCAGAAACTGACGGCGTTGAGTCTATCATTGTTATTGATGGAGCACCGCAAGTTGAGCCGGAACGTCTGGAGAAACTGCAGTCCGTCATACACAAAATTTACAGCAAGTTTGGACAAATTGTGAATAAATATTATCCGCAGAATGAAAATGGCATTACTAAAGGGTAAACAAATTTTTTTATTGTTTTTGCACCGAAATAAATACGAATCGTGATTCTAAAATGACCAAAAATCAGGGCATGGATAGTGCAATCGTCATGGCAAAAATCCTGCAAAATACTAAAAATGTTTTTGAATTTTAGGTATATCTTTCTGGAATATGCGGATCCAACAAGTGCCCTGACAGCTGTCAAATCCGGCAATAATTACAAGATTGACAAGCAGCACACATTCAAGCTCAATCTTTTTACGGATTTCACAAAGTATGAGCAAATTCCGGAAGACTGGGAACCACCAACACCTCAGCCTTATAAATGCGCCGGTGACTTGCATCATTATTTGTTGGAACCTGATGCATATGATCAATTTTGCGTACTTAGTGGAAATGGTACAAATGTCGGCGTACAGATCTGGCAGAATTCCGCTCCAGAACCCACTATGCTTGAAGAGCGAGCGGTAAATTTAAATAATTCAAATAACAAATATTCTATCTTATCTATGTTTCTTTATAATTGAAAAAAAAACTTGATTAAATTAATAACAATTTTTTCAACGTTTTAGCGCTGGACCGAAGCATACGTGAAATGGTCGCCCTTAGGAACGTACCTTGCAACGTTCCATAAGCTTGGAATTGCCCTTTGGGGAGGACCGAATTTCACTCAACAAGCTCGTTTCAGCCAGCGAGCTGTTGAGTGCATCGATTTCTCGCCATGTGAGAGATACATGGTGACCTACTCGCCAAGGGCAGATAACAACGATCAGAAACGACTAGTCGTCTGGGACATTTTAAGCGGACAGGAGAAACGGCAGTTCTTCCCTGAAGGTTCCTCTGTTTGGCCCATTTTCCGCTGGTCTCATGATGATAAATACTTCGCTAGGATGGGCGACGATGTTCTCAGCGTCTATGAAACTCCGGTACAAATTTGTCGACAATTTTTCAAAATATGTTTTTTTTCTGTTGTTTACTTTCTAACTAAATTATTACCTCGTTTTAGTCATTCAAAATGTTGGACAAGAAAAGCATCAAAATCCCTGGGATCAGAGATTTCAGTTGGTCGCCGACTGATAATGTCCTTGCATATTGGGTGCCTGAGGATAAAGATGTCCCTGCCAGAGTTACTTTAATGGAAATCCCAAGGTATGATGAAAAAATTCATATTTTTACCAAACAAACTAATAATAAAATTGTCGTTTACTTTGCAATTTCTGTTTTTCAGTCGCAATGAAACTCGTAACAAAAATTTGTTCAACGTCGCCGACTGTAAGATCTACTGGCAAAAGTCTGGAGATTATCTTTGCGTCAAGGTCGACCGGTTTGCCAAACGAAAGGAGAAAACTGAACAGAAATATACAGTCAGTGTTTAAATAATTATTTAATTTTAAATTAAAAATTTCAACTGGCCAAATGTTGATGATAAATTTGATTTTTTAGGGAATGTCATACAATTTTGAAATTTTCCACATGAGGGAAAAGCAAATTCCTGTAGACAGTGTGGAAATCAAAGAACCAATTCATGCCTTTGCGTGGGAACCTGTCGGTTCAAAATTCGCCATCATCCACGGAGAAATCCCTTCGGTGAATGTCAGTTTTTACGAAGTGAAAACTGGACACCAACCAGCCCTTCTGAGTGAGTTAATTATTAAGAAAAAACAGAACTGACATTTTTTAATTATAAAAAAAATTTGATTTATAATTTTTCTTTTCATTTATAGAGAAACTTGAGAAGAAAGCTTGCAACCACTTGTTCTGGTCACCTCAGGGCCAGTTCATAGTTTTGGCTGGACTGACCACCATGGCTGGAGCATTGGAGTTCATTGACACTAACGATTTTACTATTATGAATTCGACTGATCATTATCAAACTAGCGATGTCGAATGGGATCCAACTGGACGGTAAAAAACCTCTTTCTTTAAAAAGTCCCAAACAATCGCAAGGAAATTAACATTTTTTTCTAGTTATTGTTTGTAATTTCTAAAGGAAATCAGTGAATGAGAGTACATTTGTTTAATTTCTTTCAGATACGTTGTAACAGCAGTTTCAAACTGGAAAACGAGCGTTGACAACGGGTATTGGATCTGGACTTTCCAAGGACGTATATTGAAACGAGTGAACTTAAACGCTTTCAATCAGCTGCTTTGGCGTCCCAGACCGCCTACGTTGTTGTCTCCCGAACAAATCAAGGAGATCAAAAAGAACTTGAAGAAGTATTCTGCCCAGTTTGAGAGCAAGGATCGTATGCGATTGACCAGGGCTTCCAAGGTTCATAAAATATTTATTCATAAAATAATATATTTTATCACAATTCTTACTTTTAGCAGATAAAAAAAGTACGGAAATGATGGGAAAGAGATCGCTGTTTTTCATTTGACTTTTATTTCGCTTTTTTATAGGAACTCATTGAAAAACGCAGCGCAATGATGAAAGCGTTCGAGGAATATCGTCAAAAGAGAGTCGAGGATTGGAATAATCAGAAAAACGATCGCATGAAGCTTCGTTGTGGTAAGAAACAATCAACAAAAAAAGTTAATATTTCTATTGAAAAGACGCAGAAAATAAAATCCTAATTAAAATTCAAATTTACTGTGAAAGGAAAATTTTAATTTTCAATGAAAATTTTCTATTGTGATTTAGAATTTAAAAGCATGCATGGGAAATTTTCTGTTTAAAGCTTTATATGAAAATTTAAATTGAAATATAATAAAAAAATTGTTTTCTTTTTAGGAATTGATACAGACGAGCTTGATTCTGATACCAAGAACGTGGAAGAGGAAGTAGTCGAATTTTTCGTTAAAGAAGAGACCTTCATCATCGATGACAAATGAATTGAATTGACGATGAAGATGATGCCTCCCCCGCCAACTGACTCGCAAATTGGGAGGAAAAGCAATCGAAACTTTTTACGCTGCTCCATTCAATTCTATCACGTTCCATACAGAATATTTAGTTTTTATTCGGCTCATTTGTATTGTTTTTTTTCATGTATTTCAAAATAAATGTACGATTTGCTTAAATCATGACTCACATTATTTATGACTTTCATTTGGTTTTTCTCTCTGTTGTTTTAACAACTTTGATAGCGCATTCTTTCGGTAAATAAGGCGTTAACGGTAAATAAGAGAACATGATGTTTCTATAATATATACTTTTATTTCGTTCAATTTCGTTTAACATTTCAATTTTTATGTTGGCATAAATCACAAAAATAAAGGTTTTCCACGAGACATTGAACACTTGATAACATTGAAAAACGTCGACTATAGACAGTTAAACATACTATTTCTTTTGTTCTTGCTGTTTTGGTAACACGCGGAAAAAACACTTGTTTATTACATTTTATGCCTATATTTTTGTTATACACACAGCCTATACTTTCGTTAGCAAAAGCATACGGGGAATTCTCTAAAACATAACTCTTTCTTCGTCAATCAACTCTTCTTTACTCTCTACTCATGTTAAAAGTGGAAGGTTTTTCCATTTTTACCACTAGTGAAGTAATGTCCACTGTAAAGAATCCCCCATACGTGATGTGTTGCACATTTTTCTTTATATTTTTTTTAAATTTCGTTGTTTTAAGAATACCTACTGGTTTTCCTTGGAAATATTCTCAATTTATAAGTACAAAGCTGTCGTTGTTTTAGGGGTGGATTGTTATAAACAAGCTTTTGGTTTCAGCAGAAAACAGAATTTGTTTGAGGTATACTTTTTTCATCTAAAAATCAATTTGTTTATTGAATTCTAGTATTAAAAATCCCATAGCTGAAAGAAACCATTGTTTTTTTTAGTCTTTGCTATTTTTTAGGCATGGTTTTAAATTTATTTGTGCAAAATATGATTACTCGGATATATTTTCAATATTTCCTCACTTATAAAGTGATTAGTGCGTGAAAACTATCAGATAACGAATGTTATCGATGAAATTCAACTTGTTTATTTTCCTTTCTACAATTTGAAATCAATTCAACTTTAATCTTTGTCAATGTTGAAGGTTTTTCAAAAATAGTGTTAGAAATCGTTTTCAAATTTAACTTGTCATAGAATTTTGAAGGTGTAACAATCAAAAACTCATCTATTTGTCTCTAATTTGAAAATGACTGGTCAATAATTTATTATAAGATTCAATTGTTACTTCTTTTATTTCTTTGCAACCAAATCAAACTGCAGAAACAAAGTAAATTGAAAATTTCTATTCTGAGAAACGAAATTTCACAAAAGAGTTCAAAAATCATTTTACATATTCAATGCGACAGAAGTTTTTTTGCATGGATGAAACACCAAAAATAAACAAAATTAAAAAACTGCATTTGTTCTTGTTTCAGGCTACGTAACTCAGATTGAACCTATTAGTTGAGATATCTTACAGGATTAATAACAAATCATTTGATTCCTATCATTAGAGTTGGACAGAGTTTTCTTAAATTTTTTGTTTGAAAAATTGTTGTTCAACTTGACTCATCCACGTGGAAAACTTCTGTTACATTTGTTCGTTACTTGGAGTTCTATGATTAATTTCTATCTATAAAAATATCACAAAAATAGTACAATCTATTATCATACAAGAAATATTTCCTCTGTAGGTATCCAATTATTTGATAAATTCAAGATTTGTCTTTTGTTACAATTGTCTGCTATTGTTTTTGTCACGATCGGTTTTTTGTAATACATTTTTGCGTCGATTTCTAATTACCTCAGCAAGCCATCGCTTAACAACAGAAGCTGGACAACATAGTTTATGCGAAGATCAAGATTCTATTGATCCCCTGCTATCAAAGCTCGCTTACAGAATAATTTGCCTTCGTATTTCCGAATGAGTTCCAAATTATAATTCCGTTTTTATCTCTGTTTCGATTAGATATGGTGCGATGTTGGTCATTTGTGTAAAATTTTGAAACGTACATTTTCCAAATAAAAACAAACAAAACTTTAATTTTTCCTAAAAAATCAAACTTTTTACTTATTCAAATTCAGTGAGTTCTCTTTGATGAAAAATGTTAGTCCCATTTGTTTGTAAAATAACGTTCTATCAATTTTAAGTGTCTCACATTTACAAATTAACGAACGATGATGAACCAGATGCTGGAGGTTCAATTATAATAATTGTATGATACTCTGAGCACATTTGAATATGTCTAATTAAACGATAATACTGTGGATCATAATTGAATGTCAAAGATAGTCTCTGTGGCTTAGTTATTTGCTCCAGACCGTTCAGATCTGAGTTAATTTTTGTCGGGCTAAATGAAAAGCACTTAATCAATATGATATCGCGTAAATTGGCGTCGTACAATTACGTAGCTGATTCACGATATTTGAACAACATTTTATTTCATAGAATACGGCGTAACATTGATTCATTGAATTACACATTCAGGGCTGGGGTTTAATCAATATCAATCACAAATTTTATGCGCAGTTTACATAGTGCGTAACGTGTCCCAAATCTTGTACACGCTTTCGCACTTTTATTCGAGCTATATTTTCTCATCGGCTTGTTTGGCAAATCAAAAACATGACATCGCACAGCTACCGATAATATCAAACCGTAGATCATTGTTCAATGAAAGCCTTTCCTCCTTTCGCGCAAATTCATTTTCATTAGTTTTCCTCATCAGGACTTTTTTAGTTTGTCATTTTAGTATTTTTCCATTTCCAATTTTTACATGTAAAAATTTATGTTTAAAATTATTCTCATTTTTTCGTTTATATTATGTGCCTAAAGAAAGATGGGTTCTGAAATAAGACTTTCATATTTACACTGTGCCTGTCCTAGGCATAAACTTTCTTTATAGAAAAGATATAAAAGAAATGGAAACTTGTATTGGTTGTAAAAGAGTTATGGCCCTTTTGAACCCTCGTGTTATTGATCAGTATACGAAATTCGTTTTATTTGTTGAGCAATCGCAATACTTTTTGGTTAAAACTTGAATCAAACTTGAAAATGAACCTTTTATCAAAAATTGTGACTTTTCCAACATTCAAATTTTAATGCTCAAATTAGACTTTGAAAATTGAATGAAAAATGCATTCATGTAAATTAACGCAAGTGTTCTAGGAGTTATGTAAAATTTATGTTAACTCTTTACGTAAAGCTTGGCCACTAAGCTCTTTTTAAAATGAGTACATATCGAATTAGAATTGAATTAGAAAAAATTAGTTAGTTCCCAGCCCTATACATCAACGACATTGAGAACGTACACACCGATTAACACTTGCGGACATCTCATCTCAGACATTTATATTATACCGATTATGTACATTCTCAAATATAGTATTATCACATAAATTTAATGTGTCATATAATTTAATTTCGTATTCATAACACTTTATATTTTTTTTATATGGTTTAACATTTCCATGCAAAGCACATCAGTTCGTAACTTCTATGTTTTCATTTGGTAATTCTGAGCTGCAACAATATATATATCATTTGTCTTATAGTCGTATTATTTTACCAAAAACCTTCTAATATAAGCTGCTTTTCGTCAATTAGATATTTCAAAAATATCGAAAATTATTTATACCAAGATATGAGAAGTTTTGTTTTACTTTTCAATCACTGTTATAAGATGTGAAAAATTAGTTTTCTATGTTTTATCATACTCAATTGTATCCTTCTTTGTTCCACATACAAACTTTTAATTCGGACATACATTTTTTTTGTTTATCTTTAACAATTTCAAAGCAAAGTATTAATGTCAACAACTGTAAATATATCATAAATCAACAACGTGTACACAATTGAGTGTTTATTAGACTACATTATTTGGAATCGACGTTTACAGAAAGAAGAGAATAATGGCTGTTAAGGAAGGTATCCTTAATTAGTTCAAAAGCTATCAAATTTGCTTTCAAAGTCACCAAATAATTAGTGAGCTTAAGAATGTGAAAATCCTCTGAAATTGAATCTATAACTTTACTAATAAAACCAAAAGTGCAAAACTTCCTTTAACATAAAATAATTCTAGCTAATTTTCAAATGTTTGCATGCAATTTTTACATCACTATTTTTGAAAGTCAATAAACAACGTTTTTAGCTGAAAGCAGTTTCTTAACAGTACTGTTTGACGTCAATATTTTAAAGTTGATTTGTTTATGTAGAATCGGTTAGTCCAAGACAAACAATTTACATTAATTGATGTAAAAATACCATGAAAATGGATTTTATTTAGAAATAGGATTTTAAGATTTGAAAGTATATATTTTAGTGACATAAGTGGGAAGGTTTACAGATTGACCCTATTTTTGACTGAAATTTGCACAGGACATAGAGATCAAGATGAAAATTGAATTGAACTACAGTCTGGACACCTTCCTTATAGATTTCTACCAAGTACGCAAATATTCTGCTTGTCTTTTGGCTATACGCACTGGTGCTATTTGAGCAGTTATGTTCCCTTAATTTATCCACTATGATCCACATTAGGTTTTCAGTTTATCAGTCCAAGTTTCTTGTAGCAAAACGATCGCGTTTGAGTGTCAAAAAACTGAATCCAGCGCTGTTATACCTGTAGATATGTTGGGGTTGTTATGACAAGCATCCATGAATTCACCCAAGGTCACAACGCCATCATGATTTTCGTCCATCTTCTAAAATATCATAAGTTTTTTTTTTCGATTAATTTTCCACTTATTATGCAAAGTGGAACAAGATATTTTTGTTTGTCTCACAATGTTCTATAAAAAGTCAGAATTTGTATTTTCACATTTCATGCTTTAATATTTATGCAGTTTCACTCACAGCAAAGTGCATAACCAGGTACAGCGAATTTTCACATTTATCTGTTTCTATACATAAAGCTCAATTTAAAGTTTTGTCTTGAAACAATTATCAAAGTGAGTGCAAATTAGCGATGAATAGATGGAACAAGTTGAAACCGTAAGAAAATGAATATTAAGTTTGATTCAATTTTACCTGAAACAATCGATCGACTTTTGCTCGAATTCCATCTGGATTTGAATGATCGGAGAATTTTCCTAATAGTTCATAAACAGCTGTTACAATGTCTGTCATTTCATCTCGGGTGATGCATCCGTCGCCATTAATGTCGTAGAGTGAAAATGTCCATCGCAATTTTTCGTCGATCGAACCACGTGAAAGTATACTCAGTCCAGTTACAAAATCCTGAAAAATGAAATTACGATTTTTTTTCTCATTTGCACGACATTTCGTGAGAAACAAAAAACGAAACAAATTTTTGGTAGATCTATAGTTCATAATATAAATGTACAAAGACGAGGGTTACGTGAATAGAATAAATTAGAAAAGTTAATGAATACAATTTACCTCGAAACTTAATATTCCAGTGTGATCTTGGTCCAAAGTGTTGAACACATAATGCGCGTAGTGGCTTGAATTCGCTGCAGTTAAACAAAAACTTGAGTAATTTTATCAATTAATTAAAATTTATTAATTGGTATTCCATGGGTCGCGTATTTTTTACAGCAAATTGCGTGTGCAATGAAAAATCGAGAATCGATATTCGTTTCATTTTGTGGTTTACAGAATTCATTTTATCGTCCGGCGTTATAATACGGATCATTTTTCTGCGAGCTTGTTATATTTAATCAAAGTATAAGTGATTGTCACGCCCGATTGCTAGCCGGTTTGATTTTACACGACGTTCCATATCCTACAATCTCATGTAAATTGATATCCAATTTTTCATTGACTTTAACAACGCGTAGATTTTATCTATAAGAAAATTTTATCGATTCGATTTGTAAAACAATTATGATGCTTCTGAACCAAATACCGTCGTTCAAATTCTAAAACGGAATTGAAAATAATATAGAGACGTGAAAATGCATATTCCAGATAAATTATAACTTTAGTTTGAGAGTTCAACTAGTTAGTAAGTGTGATTAGTCTGGTTTCGTTTATACTGTTGACAACAAATCAACTTGCTCAAATCAACTCGAGTTTTTTTGAAACAAGTTAAAATTAATGATCGGTTTCATTAAGACGCAAGTTTTGGCGATGAAAAATTAAAACGTTCCACTTGATACCCTTGAAAAATAGCGACACTAATTGCTTACTCAGAGTTGCCTTAAGCTTTAAATCACCCTAGATATAATGCTCATAAAGAATAGTACCCGACTGGAATATGTGATGGTAGTGATATCGTACCTCCTTGGGGAAAGAATTGAGAATAGATGTATTTAAACGTGTCCTCTCGAACAACTCCTGTAGGACACTGCGCCTTGAAACCACGATATATCCTTTTCAGTTCAGCTTCCGTGAAACGTGTTGCTTGGCAGAGACTAGCCAAGGAATCTGGCCTATATCTTGGTATCTGTTCTTCTTCATATTCTGAATCTGTGGAATTGTAATTCATATTCATGAAAAATTTAATGAAATAGACATCCTACAAAAATAACAAATCATAAGTTGGAAGTTTGCTATTATTTTGATGACTTCAACTTTGTTCAAACTAATTTTGATAGAATTGAATACCAAATGTCTAAATTTGTAATATATTTTTTTGAAAAATTTAGCAAACATAACATAAAAAACTGTTAAGAGGATAAAATTTGATTCTGGTATCATCACATTTTGTTCATGCTAAATTAAAAAGTGTTTGAATAATACATTCAAAACAAGATTCTGAATCGTAAAAACTGAGGTGGTATATATTTGTTAAATTTTCCGAACTAAAGTTTACGGATTTACACAATGGTATAGGATCCAAAACTTTCGTCAAGTCAATTAAAAGTTGTTCAGTCAACAGATTCATCTTAAATTGTGTTTCCTTATACAACTGTTTTCGAGGGTTTTTGAGAATTTGCGTGTGCACAAAATCAAAAAATCCTAGCAACTGTTTTATGATAATACGTTTCGAAACAGAGGAATATCGATGAAAAACTGATACACAGTAAGTAATGTGCTATGCAAATAATCGACCTTTCTGTCAGAATTGAATCTATACATCTTTTTTTGCGCAACTTACCCAGCGCAGTCGAACAGTTGTAGAATTTACGAGTTTTATTTTCTCAAACTAGAGGTTACTAGAGTATTTTCTGATTTACTTTTTAATGTAAATAAATTGTGATGTGGTCTTTCAAAGCTTATATTATTCTTCATGACAGAATGTCACTTTAGGTTCCAGTACAATTTTAAAAATTTCAATTTTTTATATCTGTAAATAAATAAGTAATAAAAATTGTGTGACTATTTTAATACAGACTTTTGCTGAAAGACAGCATCCACAATTTTGAAATGACTAAAGTTATAATTACAAAAAAATATTAGGACAATAAATGAAACTCTAAGCTACTGTGTGCAAGCAAGTTGAAAATGGAAAAATGAACCAGATGTTAACAAAGCAGCTAAGCGCGAAGTTCGTCTAAGGTCTAGCTATAATGCACTAATAAAATAAACGCACACATATGCATTCGAGGCGGCAATATCGTGGGTGAAAACGACGCTTTTTGCAGACGGCTGGCGCACTTGGTGGTTGTAAATGGTGACAAAAATTGACCAGCGGCTGGCAGGTGAAATGCGCGACGAGCAGGGGGGTTCTCCGATTCAAACAACAATCTACGTGGCGACTATCCGTCGGTTTACTTTTTCGTCATCTAAAGTTTCGTGTAAAAAGGCAACAAGTATGAATACTCACATTATCAGCAAAATGGGACATAATTCAAAATTCGGAGGATTCATTCTGAGTTAAATAAAAACATGAGAAAAAAAAAGTATTTTAAAATTATCATTGCAATTTTAGTTCAACAGTTGGACAGCTTTGAATATTTCAAGCTCTTGATGAAAAATAGAAAATAGATTCATCCCCAGGATCCGATAGTTAATTGTTAGCTTATTCAAGTCTGACCCGATTCAAGAAAGTTACACCCCTTTTGTAATGTAGGGTGCTTTTATAAAGCTTGAACAATACGTTAAATAATTCAAAAAGCTAGTAGATAATAAAGTTCTTTGATGATTCCAAAGTTGGGGTTGTATGCATTATTAAGTAACAGGTGTGGTAGTATCAATGCCATGAAAAACACGGTTTCCAATCTAAAAATTGTTGTTCAAACAATTTGTGTGGAATTAACGTGTTTGTGTAAAAAAAATGAATGATTATTTTAATTTGGAAATAATAAATATTTAGAAAAATGAACCCAACTTAATAAAGACTTATTAAATAACACGACTTAGATATTTTTTTTAACAATTATAACAATTTGTTAATAAAGAAACATATCCTTAAACTTGATCCCATATTATAAGTAATTCCAATCTGGTCAGTTAGAAACTTAGAAAATGTTTGGTATTACTGAATTTGGGTATAATTTATAGTTTCTTAAAATAATTTGTAACCAATATCTATATTCATGAAACGAAAATAAATCTGACAAGTTACACCTTTAGAACAATCACTGGTCACTGCAAACTTATTAATTACTTTCTCAAAATACGAGAGCACAAATTTTTAATAAACCAATAACTTTATTTTACTCCACTTTTTTTTTATTTTGTGACATTTTTATTCGGTCAGTTATAATTAATTGTTATAAAACGAGCATGAGAAAACATCAACTAAGAACAACAAAAAAGGCAAACTGAACTAAATAACGTACTACTAACTTGTCATCATATTGGAAATGAATTGAACTGAATCTACACATGAGCTATGTAACAAGTAAGCAATTAATTTCTTTGGTTGACTAATTGCGGTTGGAATTCGAGTGTGTATCGGAACTCTCTTGGACACAAACTTAAATGTACACCGAAATGCATCTTGTGTAAGCCGTGGTTCGGAAAATCAAAACAAAATCAAGGGAAACATTGAAAGCGAGTACTTTGGTGTTGGTCAACGGGCAACTAATCAAAGCTCACTTACCGAGTGCAAACTTGACACCAGTCCAGGCTTGCCGTACGTATTCTATAAGTCTTATATAAAGTGGCCTCGGTGGTTTTTTAGGGATTTCTACTTCTTCTTCGTTATCGTCGATAGAACCCGGAGGTGGATGAATTCCTGTCAGTGTTCCTGCTTGGTTGCGCTTCCCAAGAATGTTTACAACTTCACGAAGTTCTGGATCGATCCCT
Organism: Telenomus remus; assembly: GCA_020615435.1. Taxonomy (NCBI): domain Eukaryota; kingdom Metazoa; phylum Arthropoda; class Insecta; order Hymenoptera; family Scelionidae; genus Telenomus; species Telenomus remus. The sequence continues at coordinate 15,046,398 of CM036336.1, read as the reverse complement.
TGGATTCCAGGTGCGTAACTTGCACCTGTCACACCAGAGCCCAGGACATAGTTCGCACCATCTCGTCCTCCTCGTCCGCCCCGCACACGTCCTCCTCGACCCCATGCTGATGCTCCTATATAAGTAATCTTCAAATCATCTCTTTATGAGACGGTCAGTTTTTCTTTTTCAAATAACACCAAGGTTCTAGAACAATTACACTTGCTTGCAATTGAATCCTTCATCTCAAAATCTACCGAAATACACTAGGAAACAAACATCAGCCTCCCAATTGCACGACACAAATCTACAAATTAACCCTTTCCGTCCTCGATTATTTATATTGATGTCACTCTTGAAAATAATTGATCAATAAACATTTTTCCTCTAGAAATAACAATTTCTGAAAGCCAATATTTTTGACGTAAAAAAGAACGACAAAATGATACATTTGAAAGTAGTAAGAATTTAACGTTAGATGTTTTCGAACTTTTGAAAAAGTTTCAATTCAAGAAAAAAATAAAATCGGAAGTTTTTTTTCTAGATGAAATATTATTGAGTTTCTGTAATTGAATTTCTGCAAACAAATGTTGAAGATCACAAACAGAGCTGATTTAATTAAAATTTAAAAGTATTTTTTGAACAAATAGTGATCTTGATAATAAAATATTTTCTTAAGCCAATCATCGTTTTCGTACCGACAAATTGGTCCGGTTTTATTCAAGAAAGAACATCTATTGATCGAATGGTTGTTGAAATTCATTCTGGAATTTCATTCCTACTTCAAATCATTATCAACCGCGAGTGTCCATCTAGCCAGTTAGCTTCAAGACTAAATGAATTATTCTTAAGAATGGCAGTTGAAAAATTTTTGCACTTAATAGATTTTGGCATGCTTATTTTTAATAAACAAATATGTTATTTTACAGTAGCTATGAAGAAGGGAAAGGGCTCAATTTTAATGAACAATCAATCGATTCAGATCGTTCTTTTGACACAATAAAGATTTTGAAACAAAATCTAACAAGTCTAGAAAACAAAAGTACTAAACATGAATCTAGACATTGATCTATTCATATTCTGATCTGTTAATTTTGAGTCCATTATTTTTCGTCATTGGTGTTAGTGAAATTTTAATGTTCCAAGCAGGCAGTTTTTATAGATGTTATTTAAAGATAATTTACATCATGTTTTGACAATTTTTTTTGATATACAAAAAAATAAAAATGATTAAATACCTTGACGTTTTTTAAACGAGGGGTACCCCACAAAAGGGCTACAACCCCCAGCGCTCCCCGCAACCGAGGAACTGATGGTGAATAGTCTAAGGTTGCCCTTTCTTATCCGCCCACAATTTTCTAGGCCACGTCCCGCCCTGCGGCAACAGCAGGACACTACTGGTAATCGTTCGCAAAATTCGATTTCACAACTCTTTACGAAATCCTGCTTCCGATATCTTATTTATATTCCAATTTATTCGTCCTGCACAATTAGGTCGTTTGGTTTTGGTCCCTTCAAAATATCCGTTTCATCTAGTCTCATCTGAAACAGAAATTCAACAATTTGTGTACTCTCATTTCGTTCATGGAAAAATGCAGCAATAATGTAACTACGAAGATCATTTGAAATTGTCCTTGAGTGAAGCCAACTTCAAAGTTCCCCGTTAGAGATTGGAGTTAATTTAAACTTGGTTAGAAGTTGGTCATGAAAGTTAATGATATTAGTTAACAAATTAAATTTGTATATAGAAAATGTAATGTGGAAATAAAGTCAGTCACTCAACAATATACATTTCATTAAGGAAATTCGAAAAGACGTCTTTTATGCATTTGCTTGTCAAATTCACGCAAACTTACAATTAAATCCCAAGTTTAAATACTCCTACGCCATTCGAGTCTCTAAATTGTAAACATGTCCCGGTTGGGGTCGAGCTTGGAACACACTCAAGCTCGACCCATGAACCTTCCAGCTCTAATACAAATTTATGATTCATCCGGGGACAATACTTTTTAATTTTCACATTCTTAATTCTGTTTACGAAATTTCATTAAAGCAAAAGCGCAACAAACTGAACAACAATCTATTTTGTTTCTGCTTACAATTTCTTTTTCACAAGCTGTATGATTTATAATCGCCTTATTTTCGTTCGAACAGTTGCGAGTGAAAAACGATCGGAGATTAGATGAACTCATCAAGGTTCATTTAATAACTAAATGGGAACTGAAACTCCATTCTCATTGAAACAAGAAACAGCGGATTCCAAGGTTAACCGACATTTTCGATTGTGCAAGCGCCTGAGCTTTGAACTTCAAAATTGCATATCAGCATTTAATTGAATACAACTTCCACTCCTTCGAGTTTCTTAATTGTTTTATTTAACATTCCGTATGCAGGATATTATTCAAGTTTCGCAGTTCTTCAATGTTCAAGATTCACAACTGCTTCCTCGCAATTTTTAAGTTGCAAATTCCAACAAATTCAATTCGTAATTATCTGACTGAAAAAAAAGGTTCAATTAAAATCCTTCAGTTATGATTAAATTAACGACAAATTTTCATCCACTTTCTTTTGTGCAATTTTCTTTGCAACGTTACTTCTGGTGATTTTCAATTTGTGCATTTTCTCATCCTATTATGTTCTTTTGATTGTCCTTTGTGTATGTCAACTGTGCAATAATAAAACGAGGGTGGCACATTATTATCGATATTCAATCAACAGAGAATCAGTAACTTGCTTTCAACATCTTAGGAGGTTTGGTTCCCAATGATTAAACCACTTCACAATAGAATATAATACAAATTAAACGTACATTATTATAACAAAAATCTAAATTTTGTTTTCTAAAATTTTTCCCCTTAGTTTTAAAAGTTAAAGTTTCGTTAAAACTGGCGTGAAAAATGGCACTGTGACATTTGTGGGGAAATAACTATTTTTTTCATTTTTCAAGTTAATTTACCGCAGTGAATTCTTGCTGGTCCATTTTATTTGTCATGTGACCTGAATTTTAAAAAATGGGTCACGTGACAGTGACAACCAGGCCACGTTATCATTGACGGTACACGAGCGTCGGTACGTTTAGCATGATTTTGACGTAATCCACTAATGTGCATTTGAACAAAATCGAATCCTACTTGTCATCAACGAACAATTTTGGCCATAGGTAATAAAGCGACTGCTGTCTTGGTGTTAGTGACAGGCATAGTAAATCTTGATGATTTGTGATTGCTCGAATTTTTACTATTGTAACCTTTCATTAAATATTGGAAAAAGGTGATATATGAGCACTTGTGCAGAGCAAAAAAAAGCGCTCTTTTTTAGAGCTTTATTCTTCCGCTGCTGGAAAGCGTTACTTTCAGAATAAATGTGACATTGTTAATAATAAAAACGTGTTTATCAAACAAATGTGAATTGCAGTGTAGCATCGTGTTTTGAAATTCTGTTTGATTAATTTTCATGCCTTAACCAACCTTTGTTGGTTTGATGATAGACAAGAAGAAATTACTTAGAAAATTATTATCATCAGCACAAAGGACCGTGGCAGTACAGACATTTAAGAAACTATCAAAGTTAGCCAACATTGTAATTTATTCCGGGTTTTGTTTGCTAGCTCAAAGCCGACAGTCGTCTCGGGCTGAATTTGTTCAAAGGAACGCGGAATCATATAAAACTTGGATAAGGTCCAATCCGGAATCAATTTTTGAACCGTACAAGAAAAAAATCAAAGTCATATTTCAAATTACAAATTGCCACTTGACTAAACCATTCGATGATATCCATAAGAACAATCTTGAGGGAAATCAAACAGAAAGTAATTTTGACCTAACGAGAAATAAAGTAAATCTCAATTATTTGTTTCGTTGGTTAAATCAAAATCAGACAAAATGGGTGGCATCGTAACATAAATTGTAACGCGATTTCTGACCAGCGAGAAATTTATTTTAAATTCGGTGTTAACTTACAATTGCATCGGAGCGTCATTAATTTTACAACTCTTATTCGTTGAAATTGTACTGCAGTGTAATTAACGGAAATAAAGAAACTGCTTGAACTAATCATGACTGCTATTCATGCTTTAGTTTTATCACAGTCGTTAAAGCAATTTTCCTAGTGGTAATACTGTTATAAATGTGCCTAGAAACAAATTTTGACTCTTCATGGTCACATGCTCGGCTTGCCTGTAATGATTTATTGATTTTTTACAAAATAAAAAATAATCAATCAAAGTCTCTACTAATATTTACTAACTAAGTATTAACTAAGTTACTAACTACGTGGTTGTTAAAATTATTTACTTCAATATTCAATCGAAAATAGTTCAATGAAAATGACATTTATATAACAAATCTCTTATTAAATCTTATCAATTCGAATGATTTCAATTTAATCAGTTAACTTGGTTGAAGTGATTAAACTGAAATGTTTTACAGCAATTTGGCAAAATTTACACAAAACGTTACACAAATGCTGGGAGCCAAACTTTAGACTAACGTTAGGTATCGTATCTATAGTCATTGATTGTAGACTTGCTTAACTATTATTCATCAAAATCTTGATTGCTGTTGTAAAGTGTCGCAAATTGTTTTAAAGTGAAAAAAAGACATTATTTACATTGTTCATAAAAATTTGAAACATATAATTTCCAAATATTCGATGGGCACTCAGTCAAAAATTCGCTTTGTTAGCAAGTGAAAGTCAAAAATGAGTAGACAGAACCAAAGGCCTGACTATATTTTTACTTTTCTACTGCACTTGTAATCAATCATTTTTATTTCACAAAATTCACTCGTGGATTGTTCGCTGCCTCAATTGCGCTATTGCTTTACAATGAAGGGCAGAGTAAAATGTCATTTTTCATCACGAATTGTTGAAAGAATAATAAAAGTCCGGAACTTTTGACGTTTAACACGTTTCTTTCTTTCAGTCTGACAAAAAAGTACAGAAAAAAAGGACGATGCAAATTCGCTTTTGTTCCAAACATTCGAACGACTATGATACCTTTTTTAACAACGAAAAGATTTGAAAGAAGCCCAAAATAAAACATCGCAATATCTTCCTAAAACTTTCAAGCAATTTTCAGCCAACACCAAAAAGGAATCGACTTTCACTCGTCGAAATATGGCCGCGTTCTCATGACAAACAGAGAGCCAAAACTTTGATTGCGAATCGCGTCTCGTGATAATATAATATGGGGGAAAAAAATTCGTCGTGAACATACTGTTGACGCGAGAACTTCCTTGAATGCCATGTTCGCGTTTTATTCGCAACCGATAATTCATGTAAATTCATGTAAATTCATTTATACCATTATTGGTAATACAGTTCTAAATTTCTAATTACCAAATTTATTGCGTCGTAATTCAAACAACAGCCTACTCCATTAAATCATCAGATGCGAGCGTTTTGGTTTGATTGCCGTTTGTCCAATCAACGTTCGTTGTGTTAAGTTATTACTTTATTTCGTCGCCGTCAATCAACTGTAAGGATCGGGCTTTTGATAAACTTACCGGACTCCTGGGGTTCAATTTCAGCTTTGCATATTATGCTTTCGAATATCTCATTGAAACCAAAAGACCGTGCAATTGCTAGACACTAATACAAATCCAATATATTTCAACCATCTTCATACATCCATCGTCAATAAACTTGTTCAATGGAATATTCAATTTCCACTTCGAAAAATAACTACAATTTTTTCTCGTTTGACTGGAATTATCACTTCTGAGCGAGAATGTTCAAACGGTTGAAATGCGAGATGGAAAGATGCTCGTTGCGAGATAGCAAGTTCATATGACAGATTGGCGGTAACTTTATCGACAGTTTCGAACTAGATTGTTTAATTACATTATTTCGTCAATGTTAAGTCTGACGTGAAATTTATCTCCAACGAGATCTTCATAACTTATGCATCGCATTTACATTACCCTGTAACAGTACAGAGACATCTTCCGGAATTGCATCCAGAATAAGGTGTGAGACAGCAACTAATACTCATCACTTAAAAAGTTTCACTCCTTTTGTTTTCGGTCATAGTTGCGTTAGAAGATTAATTATTTCGCTATTGATCCTCGTATACCTATTTCATAATTTATTCACAACCCGGTAGTTCATTATAAACGTTCGTTATACAAATCCCTCGGTGGATTAAGTTTAAGAATAATTTCAATTTTCAACTTTCCAATTCACTAATTTTCACAATTCAAATAATTTCGCATTTTCGACAAAACACAAAGAAATCAGTCGGTCGTGTGTTTTTTATGATATACGACTATCTCGGACAATATCATTGTTCCATTTAACGGCGGTGTAATTTAAGTCTAACAACGACTCATAACTTTGGGGCGAAACTTAAATCGTTGGCAGTTACAATCGCGTCTCAGATGTCCACAGCACCTGCTCGATAAAGATAATAGCGCAACTGGGAAAAGCTCAGAGCGTTTTGAAACACAAAGGCACTTTGCACGTGTTCGAGAAACAGTTTTGCAGATTTCAAATTGTGTTACGTCGTATACAAGAACTCGATTCACTTTTCGACCTGTAACATTAATCACAAAACTAAGAAACCATCGGGCCAAAGTTTTGACTCGCGAAATATACGCGAATGATATAACGACCGAAAAGAAAGCCGAATAAAAATCACATGAATCTTGATCGTTAACAAAGTTCGGTTGAAGCTTAGTTGGTCGAGTAAATTTAAGATCCACACATCCAGCTTGCTCGATAACGTTGAAGTTTATTAATAATGCCAGGAGCTTCGGCACGCAAACGAGTGTCTGAATCAATTAAATTGAAAGCGTCGCAAGACGCTTATCCAATTAGCCGTTTTTTTAACACCAGACAGTAACACAATTATTGCAAACTACGTTTTCTCGGGCGACGTTGACAATCATTTATACAACCTGCGGACGCCGGCTAAATGGCTTCGATCCAGCATTCATTCCATTGTAATTGCAATCGTGCATCTTGGATGATTGTGTCGGACAGTGCGCGCTCGAGAGTTGCGAACTTGCCTCTTGGCGTCGCAAATTATTCCGCCGACGCCAACTTTAGCGTGGCTTTATGGCTCCTCGTATCTTTTGCCAGTCAAATTTAAATCGCATCGCAGCTCACAAACGCGGTTTTACTTCCGACGAGCGGCAGAAAAGAAGCTTCGCTCAAGCTCGCTATCACTAACTCTGCTCCGATTCAAATTGCATCCCATAAACAGTCCTTTTTCAGACACGCCACGGGGCGTTGCTCACCGAATCACGCTTAATACAGTCGTCCTCTCGATTAACTACAATTTTCAATCTTACCTCTTATTTTCTTTTCAGCGAAAATCAACTCGGTTGTATCTTTTTTCGTTATACAAATTTTGTTTTTATTTCATCGTGAAATAAAGCCAAGTCGAGAATTACGAATTTTTGTTTAAATTAAAAGTTGAAATACTGTTGAATGTTTTCTTTTTGAATTGTAAGAAATTTAATAATGTTTTTCAGATCATGGAAAAGAAACGCTATGGAAGACGAAGAAACAGAAGATGAAAAATTTGTGTTGGTACTTGATGGATGGACTTCATCTTTATGGGTTTCACAAATCGTCGATAAATTCAGCGCTATAATTTCGCGAGATAAAGAGATGAAGGTTTATCATAAATAGGAATCAAGGAGGTTTAGTGTACGCGCAAAGCGAAATAAAGAATACTATCGAGTGCCTCTTTGTTATAAATCTGCTAGCGCAAATCCGAGAATATGGATGAAATACTTGGTATCTATACGCCGCATGTATAAGCGCGCATTTTTATGCGCAATATGTTACTACCGGCGGTGCAATTTCAATGTTATAAATATTACGATATGCTGATGTCGATAATATCAAACGTGAGACGATATAAAAGTAACCTGCTTTTTGCAACTTGATTTTTCTCCTTCGACATTGTTTTTGTTTATTTATTTGCACGTTGTTTCTTTTCTTTCGTTCTTCCATCTTAAATTATAAAATGCGAGCAATTTGTCTTGGCGACCGTTTTTTTTTTTTTGAAAATGGTTTGACTTGTATTCTGTCAAACGTGACCCAAAAAGATTTCTAGGTTGAATTTAAGGGAAGTTCGACAATATTGAGCAACGTCCAATATAGGACAGTTTAACAGGGGAAAGCGACCATACAAATGTGACCGCAAATTTTGAGGCATTGCGTTTGAAACGGAAGCATTTAGATAATATTGCCAAACGAAATTTGGTTGCTGAACATTGTAATTGAACGCGAAGGTCGGTACATGAAAATTCAAAGCTTTCAGGCAAATGAAGCGAGATTTGTTTATGTAAAATATTCGGCATCAATTAACAGTTGAGTGGAATTATGTCTGTTAAGGACTTTCGCTGTTTGTTATTCATTTAAACGTCGAACCGTCGGACTTTATCGTCACTCGAACTACTGAAACTACAATTCCTCGGTTTTCGAAATTATTGATTTTTCAAGTTCAATATTAAAGCCAAGTGGGACTACGCAAATTCAACAAACGGAATCGTGTTTTTATTTTATTTCCTTCTTTCACTTTTAACACAACTTTTGTCATCGTGAATTGAAAGCTTTTCATTCGACGACATGTATTTAAATTTCTAACCGGTGGAATAAAATTTACAAACGGCATGGAAAACGCTCCTAAACATTGAATGCACACTTGAATTTAACATGATGCATAGCAAGAGTCGTCCACAAAGTGTGAGTTTATTCTTTCACGGTGCATTTGATAATTTAAACAGAGTCTCGAGCGCGAACAACATTCATCAATAGTACATCCAATTAGAAAAGTTTGTGACCAAAAAAAAATCAAAAATAACTGCGTCTTTTGATTCGGCGATAAATTACGTCCTCATTTTATAACAGTTAGAATATAAAAAACGCAATGAAACGGTCGTTTAAAAATTGTTCGGAATTCAATTCTTGATGGCAGCTTGTCCCATTTCTCTTCTCGACCTTTTTTTTATCATGCTTTGACAGTTAAAAAATGACGCCACATACGTTACGCGTATGATTCCATAAACTTTGATATGTTTTATGTACTGTTGTGAACGTTTCTGAAAAAAAAAAGTTATGTGCGATGAAAAGTGTAAGATATTAAGCTTTGCTGTACCTTTTTTTATTGTCAAAAAGTTAGACGCAAACTTTATAACAGATTTTCGAAAGAATTTTGCCAAGGATATTGCGCCATTAGGATAACATAGATATGGATAAATGCTAAGCGAAATGTTAGCGGATAATAGTTATCAAAAGTCCGATCCCATATTATACAAATGCTATATAATGCGAGAATTTATTTGAGTTGTCAAATGTTAATCCAACAGCTTTCGCAAGTATTATAATTCCATTTATTAAAGTTTGACATTTATAATAACGGGCCAATGAAATTGTCAGACACAATTTTTTTTAAATATCTCTTTACGATCGAAATCACGAATGTGTAGCTGCATTAATCTCTTTTTATCGATATTGGAATCGTAAACTATATATTGCTACTCGTTACAAGTACTACGTGTTAAAGATCAAAGTTCTATAATGCGATAGTCTCTGCGACCTTTTTTCAGAACTTCATACAATATAATTGTCTCTTACGACTTGAAGGATCTTTTTTATCTTGCCTGAATGGATATTTTTTTTATCTTTCTGCTTGTGCAATACCAACTGTGTAATTACTCATATAAATCAATCGTTGTAATCAAACGTTTCTATTTAAATCGAATTATTATTCAAACGGTTTTTATGCAACAGTTTATAAGTAGAAAAAGGGGTCAATTAAATGAAATATAGTTAAATGAAGTTTGAGTTCGATATTGAATGTAAGGTTTTTATCAAATCGCTTTTCAAGCTGGTCATAATCTGAGAAACATTTCATGCATTATTCATGCACCAGCCATAATATCAGCAACGATAATCCGTTCGATTTTTATCGAAAAATAATTACATTTACCGATTTACATACATTTCAGTGCAAACTTCATATTCAATGGAAATCTCGCTTTGAGTTATTAACATTCGCAGCTATGCCTCGTTGACTCTCTTTATTACTTCTTAATCGACGCAAACAATTTTGTACCCCCCAGACGCACTAATGAAATGTGCTCGTACATATTCCCATAGTAATTAAAGTCCGCATTATTTCCGGTCATGACGTTCATCTCAATTTCTTTCGCAAAATTTATTGTCTTTGCATTTAAATTACATTTTCCATTCAAATTTTATACGTGACGAAAAATTCTCCACTGTGTTTACGCTTTTTTTTCACTTTATCTCTCTTTTATCTCTTGCTCTTCTTCAATATCAGCGAGTTTTGTTATTTGCAATTACGTACATCGCAAAACCGGAGACAAAAAAAGACACACAAGAAGCAGGAACATTTTCCGTCCTTGTTTTTTTATATCCGCTTGAAAGTTGCTAATAATAATTGTTGCTGTATCTGCTTTCGCGTTTTTGCGCCACTTTTGGCTTGTCACTCGTGTCGTATCGTCGTTGGCATCTTAAAAACCACGCTCTCGGCGGCAGTTTCTAAAACGTCGCGTGATTTATATGTCTCATCTTTTTTGCCTCATCCTCGGGCAAATATTTTCGTCTGCTTTTGGATCGTCACATCACATTTTTCTATTTAACGAACATGTGTCCTTACGTCGCTGACTTTTTTTCCTTTCTAAATCTGACGTCACGTATTTTGCATAACATCCTTTCACTCGAACCATTCTTTCTGCCTCCTTTTTCTTCATTTTCTCTCTCTCTCTCCTATTATACAAAACTTTGAAAACGATTTTTTTGCAAATTTTCCAATAATGTTTCTTTTCAGTTAGAAATTGATCCGATATTCCGTAGCTCAATCCAGTCTATATCAAAAATAAACAAACTTTCATAGCGTCGCCAACTTTAAAATTAATGTTTAGTTCGGTCAATAAACATCAGTCAAACAAACATAAATTTGTTGTTGCTTCCGTTCGTTAGAAATAATTTTTGACGTGACGAAAAAAAAGTTGCAATGCAACGAAACGTATAAAAATAAACGAAAAAAAGCTAGAGCAAGTAGTGGAGTGACGTATATAGTCGGACATTTTTAGCAAGCGAGCAAAAATTTAGAGCTCTATATAACATCGGGACGGGCGGAGAATCGAGTGTTTATTTGGCATGGAGGTTTTTATCTTTTGTACTACGGATAATTGTGTTGAAACACCACTACTCCTTAATCATCGAAACACTTTCTTACAATCTCGATTCGAATTCTTCTCGGTGGTAAAAACAAGTGCTTCGTTCGAATAAATGTAAAGCGTGCACTTTGCCGCGACAAAATCTATTTTACTATCTTTGGCACATTGTTAATGGGTCGTATGTAAATATATCCTCGTTTATCATCCGACGCTTGATAAATCGCGCTTTTTGCCTCGGCGCAGGAGTGCTGTTTCGCCTCGGTATCCATGTTCACCACGTGTACAACATGAGACATTTTAGTCACCGCTTTTTATTCATTCGGATGCCAACTTCTCATCACTTTATTTTGTCAGCGCGCTGAAATTGTTGCGACGAAATAATTTCCGTTTACGAGGTATCGAGGTCAACTGCTTTTGAAACTTATTTTACCTTATTGCATCAATAACTCGCAGATATTTTCATTTATATTTCAGCGCGGAGAAATTTTCTTGTAAAACGAACCGACGTTTATATATCCAATGAAAATGCAGAATGATAAAGATGCGTCTGACTATATCTGCGGTTTTTTCACTGATTTTGCCTGATTGTTTTTGTGTAACGCCAATTAACAGCAATGAAAAGACACAAAGCTAACGGAAAAGTCATGTCTGACTGTACCAAGGGTTTGTCACTGATTTTTACGTCGTTTTTGCGTAAAAGCAATTAAAACAATGCAACGACATTGTGATTAAAAATGCTGTTTCACAGTTAAAAAGAAGGCGTTGTTCCGTTGGATAATGAAATTGTGATTAACTCGAGAGCGTTGTTGAAACAATCGGATATTTAGCGTTAATGATAAAATAAGCCGACGACACACGCAAAAGTCGCGTAACGAAGTTGCGCAGTGTCAGTTGCTCAGAAATAAATTAAAAACCCTCCGAGCGAAGCTGCTGATGTTCGAAAAAAAAAGCGAGCGACGTTTTAATCATCATTATAGTGAATTTCACTGGGCGAAAATGAATTAACAATTTGAGATTATTTATCAAAATGATAACGTTGGCTAATTTTATCAGCTTTATTTTTTTTTATCAGGTCGGCGATTACAGTTACCGTTAATTTCAATGAACAAAATAATTAAAAGCTCTTTTAAGATCGCACTGTAAAAGATTGAATTTTGAAGAAAAATAAAGACAGAATCAAAACACAAAATCTTACAAAAAGAGGATAATTCAATCAAAAGCTACTCCGCTTCTCTTTTGTTATTGAAATTTTCGTTTTTAATATCGAAAGCAAACTTGACGTAATGGATAAAGAAATACAAAAAAAAAAAGAAAAAAATATGCAAAATGAGGTTGAAAATGACTTGATAAAGCGATTCTGATGTGAGTTATATCGCGCGGTATTCAATTTAACGACTTTATATGGTGTTTCAAATTTATTGCCTGCCAGCGAACATAACTCCTGATAACCCTTTAAGGATATCCTTCGCTTCCTGATAATTCCGCGGCCTTTTACGCGTAATTTCCGGGCACACTTTGTCAAACACAAAGGCGCGCTTTAGTTTACAACTCGCCAGCGATCGATGCGTTGGCAAAATCTAAAACGTCAAATTTGTGTAAAACCGACTCGCGGATGCGGTAGGCGTGAACACTCGCTGAACCGTATCGTCAACGTCGAAAGCGATTGATTCATATCGCGCGGCGAAAACTGAATTTCCGCCAGTCGTAATGCGCTTTTGATATGGCAAAACTCGAATGCTAATTGTAACGTAACTTTTCTGCCAATTAAACAACAATGTAGCGTGCGCGCGCTGGAAATTGCGCGAAAATTTTAGGCGAACTTGTTCGGCATTGTCTTGCGAAATATCAGGGCGCAGCATGCGAACGAGTGCTTGGACCAAAGCCGCAGAATTGAATCGCACGAGAACTGCTTTGTGTAACATTATCCCGGGCTAAAATGATACCGTACAACGCACATTGCAATTACGTCCTGATGCGGACGATAATATTCGCAACGTTACCATCGCCATTCACAATTCAACTTTTTTCGACAATTTTTAATTTGTAAATGCCCCTTTACAACGTTCTATTGTTTCTTGCATCTACGTTATCACTTTTCATCTCGGATTTCGGTTATGATAGTTAATACTATTTGCAAAACTTTTTTTAACAACAATGAGAAATTGTGAAAAATGTTGCTTTTAAGTTATGTTAGAAGAGGAAAAAAACTTGTTTTCGGTATGAAATTGGTTTTGACAAACAATTTTTGAAATGGTCATTTTTACACTTTCCCAATTTTGGGTTCTGCTTACTTAAAACATGTGTGATATAGTAAATACAATCTCTTTTGCCTTTTTTATTTTGAAGCAGCTTTCAATCAGAAAAAGACGTTAGCAAAACGTGCGCCTGATGACTGTTGTTTAAATTTCGATTCGAATACTTGAGTTCTGAATATTCTTTTTCTCATTACGAACGTTCCTTTTTGGTTTCAAATCAAGTTAATCTATTCATGGTTTTTGTTTTTATTTAAAACTTTGCGCGATGAACTTTGTTGGAAACTTTACCTTCATTTTCATTTTTTTTAACTTTATGAAATAACGATTTGGAAAATTGCTAATGAGTTTTGCGTGAGTTTGTTGTTGTTTTTCTATTGCTCTGCTTTTGTTTCTCACCGTTAAAATTCGAGGAGACAGGAATTGATTTTTTATGGCTCAGTTGTTTCATAAAAGTTTTTCAATAAACACTTAAGGCTGGAGTAATGAGCTGAAATTATTGACGAAAATCCATATCTCTATTTGTTATACTCTGGCACAGTGGAACGCTGTGATTTTTTCCAATCAGCGTGTATCGATTTTGAGTGACAATTAAGTTTATGCACTCCACTGATTGGTTCAACAAGAAACAGATTGGATCGTATGAAGTAGAGAATTCAATTGGGTACTTACTGTTTCTGCCAAAGTTAATTCAAGTGTAAATCATATATTTGGTGGCTGTGCGTTTCCATTCTTCTTTCCAAATAGACATTTTCGATTGGAAATGAAAGTAGAAAAACAGTCCGCTGACGATCGGTCATTTTGTGAATATAGTCCCGACCAGTGTTTAAATAGCAACGAACGTTTTTGATTAAGAGATAAGTTGATTGGAAGTTTGGAATACAGAAAAAACCTTAGAAAAAACACCACCGACCGGGTCTGGCGTAATTAAAAGTCGTATCACTGATTTTTACTGCCCATTATTTATTTTATCCTCGAGACTGCCAATAAAAATTTCCCACCGAGACAGTGATAAAATCACGCTTTTCAAAGTTTCGTTTAATTTTGTGATTCAATTAAATTTTATCTAAACTCGTTTTACAAATAAACAAATCGTGCTACTTGCAAGTGGCTGATGAACATTGCAGTCAATTTGCGAAGTTTGTATAGATAAAGTTAAATTGTACTATTACATGTCCCAACTACTGAAGTCTACGGCTATTAATTGTTTCTACAATCTGTACCTACAACTGTTAAGATTATGCACAAAATCACCTTTTGTCTCTTGCATATGTCACGATAAACTTTTCTTTCAAAACAAATTTTCTGTACAAAAAGTTCTATATTATTGTTTGCAATAAAGTTACAGTTTCAACAGTTTAATAAATTCATTGAAATTTAATTCATGTAATACATTGAAAATAGCCAAAAATTTAAAAATAGATGCAATCAGTTGTTTCGAAGCTCCGACGGTATCATTTTTATTAAAATTTCTTACAATAACATGCAAATATAAGAATGACTTCTCCGGTTGCGGATGTTGCAATATTCGAAATCATTAAAATTCAATTGGAAATGTACGAAAAGAAAAGAAGAAAAACAGAAACACTCGTTATTAAACATTTTTTTTTTGAAAATGATTCACAAAAACCCGGATAAAATTATGAATTCAGAATAATTTTGGAGTAATTTTTTTGCTCAAGGATGGAAAGGCGAATGTTTGACGAATGTTTGTATTTTTGATACGCAGTGTGGAGTATTATGTATGGAAATACAAAATTTCGCATACGAAAATAATATAAATTCCGTTGTAGATGGCTGGTTGTGGTTCTCGATAATCTGCATCATGCACAGCACTAGATTATTTCGATTGTGTCACGGGGTTTTATGTAAATGTTTGATTTCATTTTTGTTTACCGACAAAGAGAACCATTCGAAAATGCGAACATGGGTAAATTCACGGCAAAATTGTCCTGCGAATTAAATGGTATGAAATGGAATATAATCAAATGAAAACAAATCGGTCCGTGAAAATAGAACTGAAATACAACAAAATTGAAACCAGGAAAGTACACTTTTTGTTACAATTCTCTCTCGGTTGATTGAAAAAAATTGTTTTGAAAATATTGGAAAACAGATTTGTTAAATATTTCGAGCAATTTATCTCTTGTCTGAATCAGAGTTATGAAAACATGAGTGACTTTACAATCCGCGAATGAAAAAACAATTAGAATCATGTCACGGATTTTCATCGCTCGATAAAATTTAAATACGGCGATAATAAACATTAATGAACAAATCGTGGGATGTAACAAAATACCGAAACGGCGCAGCGTGAAAATGTTCTGTTTAAAAGCGTCCGTGGAATGTTAATGTATTCAATCGGTTCGTTTAGTCATATTTTCGGTACAATTTTGAAACACCGAAATTATTCTTATCGCCTCTTTTGTAGATAATTCAAACGTGAATGCATGTATGAAATTATCAAGGGCCAGTCGAGTCAATGGGGATGATTGCAACCTCGTGTAAATTTATGATGCGGGCAAATATGTCATCATAAATTTAGTTGCAACCCATTTATCTTTATACCATGCAAAAATTTAACAAAATCATATTTAAACCAATAAAAAAAAATAAAAAATCCAATTTTATCTGAAACTTTGTAAGTGACATTACTTTTTTACGTCTCAATATAAATTTAAATTTTTCTTTTCAATGTAAAATTGTAAAATCAAATTAGAAAAGGAGAATTCGAAATTGCGAAGTTTCTACTAAAATATGCAAATGAAAGTCAAAAAGACATATTTCACTCGTGTCATTAACTCGTTGAGCCACGACCGTCGAGATCTGTCATGAAATACGAAGGGTCAAAGAGAAACGAATGGCTCAGCCCGAGTGATTGAAGATATTATTGTTCCCAAAGAGAACTATGATCGGACTAGAATTGGTTCAGTTGCGATTGCTCGGCAACCATGCTTGCCTGATCAAGCCCATAATTCCATCCCTTTACAGTTTCCAGAGCAGTTTCTCATTTTTTTCAAATCGCCTTTTGATTCGTTTTGCCAATCTGTCGCCGTCATTTGTTTCGTTTTCATCGTCAGACAAACAAAGAAAACCCCCCTCCAAATCAATACAAAAGTCCATCTTTTTAACCTACATAATTTGCGTCCGAATTTGCAATGAAAATAAAAATGCATATTATTCGAGATTTACGCAGTGCAATTTACAAGGATACGACTTGTACGTGGCACAATTTATTCGTTCAGATACCAAGTTGAAACAAGTTTCGGTCTTATTATCTTTTTAAAATAAGGTTAAAATATGAACATTCAAGGGACAAATAATTCGATGATATTCTGTTATTGCAAACCAATACAAGTAACAATACCATCGCGTTACAAAAATATTCCGTCCAATTAAATATGTAATTGCGTTTGTGCTTTATTAACTTATATTTTCATTTGATTTTCATTCCAGAAAGGATCCATCATCTCTGTGCGCTCTCAATAATTGTTCTCCGACCAATGGTACGCTCCAAGATAAATCTAGGTTGTAAACTTAGCTCCCATCTACATCTTCCATTCTCATTTTATCGCTGACAATGTTCCTTCTTCTCTTCCTTCGTTTTGTACCACTTTGTACGTAATGCAATAGTTTTTAAATTCAGTCTAGTAATTTTGATAAAAACCAAATTAAAACAAAAAAGAAAATTATTACAGCGAAACAAACAAGCGACAATAAATTGTCAAGAGAACAGATCCTCTTGTGGGGATTACCATGAGAAAAAGACTGAGTGAAAGAAAGCAGTTGGGAAATGTTTTTCTGACACTTACAATGTTAGAGGACAAAAAGAAAAGAATAGACTTGCAAAGTTCTAGGCAGCGCGTCGCTTTTTCACTGCAATTCCCACTTATCAAGCTAAACTGCACTCAACTCTTTTGGGACTTATTACCAGACAAAACAATGGCGAATTATGAAACCTGATAACAGACCGTAACAAGGGCAATAAAGTCCTCAGCTAATTTATATTGCCTCTATATTTTCTCCACCTTCTTTTTTTGCTTTTGACCTCTGGTTTTTGCCAATCAATTTGAGCTCATCAAACCAGCTTAGAAAAGCTATGCATAAACAATGTCTTACTTTTAAGTGCCATTAAATCGTATGACTAGCGGCTTTTCAATGCATCGTTCCTTATTTGAAAGTATAATGGCGCAAGAGTTGCACACTTTATTTAGTATAAAGAAAAGTAGAACTGAATTTCTCGCACGTTTTGTTCTGTTGCGTGAACTTGGCCGCGGTCCAGAATAATTTCATAAATACGATGAAGCTTTATGGGATTCATATCTGTATTATTTTTATTTTTGTTTTCTTTCGTTATGCTTTCTCATCGCCGTGGTTTTTTTGTGCTCTCTTTTGAGAAGAATGCACTTTTTATTGCGATTAAAGTTCGTAATATTGTTAACGCTCGTTACACGAACACAAACATTCGAACGAAACTGGCTGACTTTGAGATTGCCCGAGAAAAGGACGCGAGAATAAGATCACTCGCTCGTAAACTGTACACGTTACAGTATCCCATTTTCAAGACTATCTGAAATTTCAAATTTATCATCTTGACCGGAAATTTTAATAACAATTTTAAAACTGCACGAAATATTTCGTTAATTTGATTTCTTTTAATCATGAAAAGTGTATTTTTTTGATAAAAACGCGCAGCGTTGAACAGTACATGTGCGATGATTGATGACGAATCGGATTATTTTAACTGAATTACGTATAAATAACAAGCGCACGTGAACGAGGTACAGAAAGACTCAGTTTTTCGACGTTCAATTTTGTATGAAATGCAGTCAAAATTGGAATACAAAATAACCGTGAATTTGCCACTTGTAACGCGTTCATTCAAAAGGCACGCAATTTTGACAATGCTATATCTTGGATTACAATCATCCGGGAGAGAAATCACAGCTGGCCTAGAAAAAAATTGTAATCCGTTTTATTAACTGTTGCCACACATGCTGCGACATAATGGACGTGTAAACAAAAGCTTATAAAACTCATTTTCCTCTGATGACCTGAGGCGAAAAACGCGAAGTCTGTTTGCACAGTTTGATAAATTAAATTAATTTCATTTTGTTAGTCGCGGAATGAAATCAATAAAGCAGATGCGTCGTTTTGCCAAAACATATTTAAACTTGTTATTTTTATCTCTCAAAGAAACTCGCGTCAATTATAAAATTAATATCATCGATTTATAATGGACTCAGTGGGAAAGTACAATTATGTAAATTATATTATCAAATCCAACGGTTATTATCTGCACATTAAACCCGCGGGATAAAATTGTACCTAGTGGAATTCGATGCTAATTTTAAACATCAAAATGGTTTATCATTTCTTGGATTTGAGAATTTTAAATTAAACTTTCTGCGACCCAAATAGAGTTACTTTTCTTTTTAACCCCCTTTAAAAAGTTTCCAGAAATAACAAAAATATCAGAATTCGTCAGAAGAATAAAAACTCGCGCAATGAAATTATTACTTAAACTTGTTCGACTTCGTTTTTAATGAAGACATGTGTCGTTTAGTGAGAGTCGTTAAGTGGCAGGTACTAATATAATCAGCATTGGATTCTAGCGATTAGCAAGAATTAAGGCATTAACGTGTATTAAATTTGAGTAAATTTGAAACTCGACTTTGAAACGCTGTCTCAACTCCTCGCCAATCCCTTAGCGCGATCAATTCTGGCCGCGTCGACGAAATTTGTACATGTATTTTACCCAAAATATATTCGCTAGAAAACCCAGCCGACGCGCCTGATGGAACTAATCAACGTCTACAATTTCCAAAGAGTTTGTTTCGCAGAATTAACCCGATGCCTCAACAAGATAAAAACCCCTTCGCTGCAAGCACGTGTTTTTACATTCCTATAAATCTGTACTTTCATGTCTTCTTCTTGTACCTTCTACGGTATCTTGTATTTTCATTAACTAATTGTATCTATCACGTTAGCGAATGGTGATGGAAAAAAAAAGATAAAAAAAAGAGTTCACAAGAAAAGTTCAAAAATACTGTCTCTAAACAAATTCCATTCAATTGAATTTTTTCAATCCTAGAGTTAGATCCACTTTTTTGTATTGATTTCCTTTTCTGCATAATTTAAATTCAGATTAAATAACTGTTTGAAATTAGAACTTAATTATCAAAATCCGTCAAAGAAAATGTGTTGAAAGGGTAGAAGTATGGAGAGTAAACATATTTTTGAAACGCATCGGATGTTTAATTTGAAGCGAAAAAATATTTTCGCTCAAAGTTTTGCATTCCTTGTTCAAATGGAATTTTTTATGCGAGCTGCATTCCTCTTTTTTGTGCCATGTTGTTGCGAGAGACCCTTTCTAAGATTGTACATGAAAAGTTATGGCACGCTTTTTACGATTGGGTCTGGTCTTGTGCATTAAGTAAAACTACAGCAGCGAGCTTAACAACGTTGTTACGAACGAAGCTATAGTCAGCCGTACTAAGCAATTTTCAATTTTAATTCGAAAATTTTAGTCGACGAATTTTTATCATCATAAGAGGAGTGCTACTTTTAGAATGGTATTTTTGAATTTCAGAGGTGGTCAAAAATGTGAATGAAAAGTTTCAGTTCACTTTGCATGATAAAATTGATAGAACCGTCGGATGTGATTAATTATTCAATTCCATTTTGTGTTATGCAAAAAACGATCTTGATACTCGGCCAAAAAACTAAAACACATTAGGTATAGCAGCGACGGATGAAAAATCTCGGGAAACTCGCAATACGAATAAAATGAAAGACAAATTGTGCCATCTTGTCGTTATTATTTCAGTGATGAGAAAGACTGGCTATATTTTGTTTCCCATTTTTCGTAATGAAAAAATTTTGTGTAATAATAAACGAGAGGGATAATGAGATCCGTTTCGAACTCTGAAATTGATCAGGTTCTCTCGAACCGGATGAATATAACAATGGCCGTTCTTCTTGTATTTTCATTTTTGCCTTATTACTTTCGGAGTACATGACAATTCGTCTGAGCTGATTGAACGGCAACGATTGAGCGAACGAAATTGCTCGCCATTATTAATTTGTGCGATAAATTATATTTTCAAAACCAGTGCGTTCATTCAATTCGTTTTACAATCACGAGTTACTCTCCCATCAAAAATAAATCGAAAGTCGATATTTTATTTTTAATTGAACTCTTGAAACATTGCGTCTGCAAAAATCGCGTTGAATTTAAAAATAGTATTAACATATTGACATTTATTCAAATTTGTTTGCATTTATTAAACTTGTGGACGTGCAATTTTTATGTAAATCAGAACTCTTTTTTTTCAATCATATTCAAAAGATTTCAAGACTTTTTTGTATCTAAAAATTGACTTCTTTTGAAATAACAAAATGTTTTAAAATAATTGAAAGTTTGTGCACAATAAAGTTAGTACAAATTTACGTGACCGTTCGAAATGATGCAAACGCATTTGGAATTCAGAGCGATACTTTTTATGCTACCCTTCAATCCCATTATCCGACCTAGAACACGCCAATTAAACGCCTTTTTTATTTCATTTCAGACGGAAATCGTCGGCCATTATTATCAACCATGTGCGACAGTAAAATTTCAGCACTTCGTTTTAATTAATATTAACACACAAAGAATGAAATGAAGATAAAACCTTGCAATCAAAATAAAAATCGTCATTCAACATTATTCGCTCCCTCAATTTAATTCGTGACTTTTTAACCAATGAATTTATCTTTTTCAATGAAAATTTTATGCGCCAAGTTTTTCATTATGAACGTAACAAATTTTATTGCTCTCATGATATCCTGGGAAAATTTTCTTCGTCTTCATTTTAGCTCAAGAAAATTATCTGCAGTTCCTTATAAATTTTCCCCGACGTTTCCACGTGTTTTCTTTTAATTCACATCATTTTTTTCCACGGTTCTTAAACTTGAGAACTGCTTTGCACTCTGAAATTTATAACAATTTTTTTCTCAAAATTGTCTTCAAGTTTGTAAAAATTAATTTTGTAAAATGTTTGACTGGTTGGAAAGAGTTATTATTTGATGCGAAAGTTTGACAATGATAGATGGGTGATTTATCAGACATTTTCACGATCGGCTGAACTGAAAAAAAGTAGTTTTGAAAGAAAACTTTTATTTTTGTTAACAATCAGATTCTCCGTCTACTCGAGTTTAAATTCTCTGTGAAATTATTTCGATTTCAAAAAAATTGTTCCCGACCCTTTTAACATTTTGTTCAACGTAAGTTGGGTTGCTAAAATGACCAAATTTTTTTTAGTGGTACCAAAGAAGAGATGATACTTTTTCGCTCGCCTGAGTTGATCAACAAACGTAAATGAAAAATTTGTGACCTATAAAAAGTTGATATTCAATTTTGAAATGCACACCGAAATGACATGCACCAGGAAACGATAGTTTCACTCAGACCTTAAAAGTTATTGCAATCTCAGATGGGAAGCAACCAAGGCGACAGTTTAACTTCGGGTCACCGCAATGCAAGCGGAAATAGAACTCTAACATTTTTTTTTGCTCCATTCATCCAATATGATTAATACACTTCTCAAAGTTTTTCGATTCTTCAACTGTGCCTGTCATCTTGATCAATGGAAAATCCAATTTGTACCTGCAATTTGTTGTTTCTGCTTTTTTTTCTGTGTAAAAAATTCTTTACATTTTATATTTTCCATTGAGCTTTGACGTGATGGTTCTAGGAATTTTTCGATTCTGAAGTTCTCTTTTATGCTGTTTCGGTTTTGCAAGCACTTTGATAGAAACTCGTTTGGTAGGAAAAATAATAATGTGATCCACCTATAGAATAAAGTATGACAATCGACACTTTTTCCAGATTAGAAAATTTCAGCGAAAAAGAATTTCATACGTGCTTTAAATGTTTTCACAACAAGTTACATTTTTACACTAAAATTGACAAAAAAATACATAACAAATATAACGTAGTTATACTTTAAATTTGATAAAATTTAAAATATCAAACAAATTTAAATTTAATTTTTCCTAGTATTTGCATAACATTTAGAAAGAATAAAATATTTAAAGTCATAAACATTTTCGCATCAAAAAACGTTTTCCCGTTAAATATTTCAACATTGCACAGATTAGTCCATTTAGTCCTTCCATTGTTGAACGAAGCCAAATATTAAACGAAAAACAAACAACAAAACATGCCCGAACTTGACCCTGTGCATTAATTTGTCTGTAACACACTGGCAAGTACTTCGAAAAGCACCGCGATCTTGCTACTTTGCCAAAACTCTTTTTGTATTTGTTAGTCCTCTCTGTAAACTGACCTGTGGATTCTCTGATGATGACAATAACAAAACGAAAGCCTCAAAAAAGCTTTCCCAGCTTCATTAAAACTAACACTTGCGTTTCAAGGGACATCAAACAATTTCGTCACTGCCACTATTCATGCACCCAAAACAAAATTTCATTTTTCGTATCTTCCTTTATTCGACGTTCTTTGTGTTTATGAAAAAAAAGCTGATCGTTGAATCTTTGTATTTTCAGTGATATTGTAACTGCCAAAGATAAATAATTCAGACTGAGTCGAGAAATGTTTGAGAGGAACAAAGTAAGCGAATTTACAAGTCGAACGAAGACCGATATGTAAAAGTAATGAGATTTTTTGTGGAACGTTTGATTTTCCGTATTTTGTCGGCTTTTGATTCGTATTAATCGACACCGATCTTCTCTTTAGCCAGGATTGCCTCAACCATCTTTTTGCCCGACAAAAAAGTCGCGACAAAAAAAGTTCTCCCATACACATCAGCGCATTTTCAGATATCGAATTCGCGACACCAAAATCGGAATTCTAATTATCGTCGCTCCTCGCAGGAAACACGAGAATGTCCGAGAGTAATTATTTCCGCGGCGTCGGTTTAATTAAAAAATTTTTTTTTCGCAATCTCCCAAGCAGCTGAGTTCGGACGTCAAAGGAACGTTGCCTTCGTCTTTGTGGCACTTGACAATTTTGTAATTGCAAAGTTTTGTTGATTACTGTTATAGTCTTTAAGATAAATTACAAAGATAAGAAAAAAAGGGATGGGTTGTCCGAGATAAAATAAAAAAAAAGCTCAACCAGAGGAAAGTGAGAAAAAATGGTACCTGGTTAAAGTGGAGTTGTGAGAGGTACGCTAATTGGCCGCAGAAGTTGTTGGTTGGTTGTCTCGGTCGGGCGAAAAATTGCGCGTTTCGGATGCGGAGATGCAGCGGCGAGACCGGGTTGCATTAGAATGCGTGTCGGGGCGCGGACTGAATGGCTCGGCGAAACGTCCGTCTCCCGTTGGGGTGGAATTCCCACCCCAGGATTTCCCATAAAGCTGCCCCCTCCTGCCACTTTGCCCTCGTCCCACTGCCTCTCATCTGCCTTCACGTTTCGCTTTCAGCTCCCACCCGAGGCTACCATCCATTCTCTCCACTTTCTCTTTATTCGCGCCTCTGCTTTTCTCTTCCTCCTTGCCGTTTCTTATCGCCCTGGCTTATTCGGTCCAGGCAAAAACTTCACGCCATTCGCCTGCAGAAACCCAAATCGAAAAAGTCGAAGATGCACCAAGTCAACAACAAATTGTCAGATTAATCAAACTGGTTGAAACTAGTTTTTTTTGGTGCTTGGAACCAATTTTGAATTTTGCTTCTTCTTCTTTTTGTTTGTTTGTTTTTTTAGGTTAATAATATGCTTAATTACACAGAGCAAGCTTAAAAGCACATTTATAACGAGTAACTGGTTTTTAAAAACTATCTCGTAAATGCAACGCGATAATACAAATTAAATGTGTTCTCTTATAAAAGAACTAAATTGGAATCCGAGAAACTGTGTCGACGAAGAAGAGTGTATAAATGAAGCGAATCTCCGTCGCTCACAGAGAGGAATGATTTTTTGAAAAGTGCTCGGAATTATTTTCCAAGTTAATCGCAAAGTGAGCTTGATTTTTGAATGACAATTTTTGCTTTCTTCTCGGTTTCAGTTGGTTTGTCATTTCGTGTATGCTGAGTTGATATTCAAGAATTCTACAAAAACTTGTGAACGAAAAAATTAACACAAATATCAACGTGCTTGATGTCAATCACTGGTATTAGCTCGTACAGTCTCCTCGGTTAATTTTGAGAGAAAATGAAAAGTGAGCAGTTGAATTTCAAACTTTTTATTGGCTCGGTCAGTTATCAAATTGATTCGATTTGTTATTCGATTTTGTTGAGTTCTCTGCTTTGAAAAAAAAACTTTCACATTTTTTTAATTTAGTTACTGTTTACTTTGACTTTTTGAATTGGCTTAAATAGTTATTTTAACCAATTTAATAGTTAATTCAATAGTTAGTTACTTTAAAATTATTATAATTTAGAAACATGTTTTTAATGTTTTCTTTTTCTGTATGCTTAAGAATTCAGAATTAAATTAAATCAAAGCCAAGGTGCAAACGAATACTTACAGTGATTAAAATTCAATAATATTGCTGCTATTTTCAAACGGCTTTGATAAGGTTTCAATCAGCATTTAAAACGCTTTAGGGGTAACGTAAACTCGGCTCGAAGTAAAACTAAATAAAGTAGGGTATAATTCAAATAAAGCGCGATATTTTTTTTATTGCTTGCAAAATTAATATGCCTTTTACGTCCAAGACCGCGAGCTTTTTTTGCGCAACAAAATTTTACACTCTATTTAACAACAATTCTATTATGTTGCTCACGCGTAAGGAATACAATTATATAATTTCTTATATTATTCTGCTCAACGAAAACATTCTGTTTTCTTCTTCCGTTGCGTTTTCGTTTATCTGTTTTTTTAAAAAATTATTTTTTGTTTAACAAATAAAAGCAAAAAAACGAATAAAGGTAAATTTAACACTAGGATGACCGAAAAAAGTTTTAACTACTGGACAAATTTGTCTATTTGTGTTTTCATATTTATTCAACTTATTGGGTCATAGTTTAATCAAACAAAACTTGAATAATGAATATTTATGTTTAGAATCAACATTCTACGCACGAGACTGTAACGCACAGATACATTTTTATGAAAAGTTTGTTTCTACATCCAATTTTGACCTCAATTTAGATTCGAGTAAAAATGATAAACATCGATTTTTTCTTTTTTCTATCGACATTTTATGACAAGCTGGACTGATTTGTCAATTTGGTCCTTCTCGAGTTAAAACAAATACAAAATTGAATTATTTTCAAATGAAAAATAAATCTCGTACAATAATAATGATTTGTTCAATACCAAAGTAGATGAACCTACTTTGAAAATACCTTAAAATATAAAGAAACAAATTAAATTCCTGACCGTATTTCACTTTAATTATTATTTCAATATAAACTTACACATTTCAATTAGATCTAAAATGTCTTACAACTTGAAACTGCTCTTTGCTCTTTGTCTTCAATTTTGTTCGAATTAATGAACTAATTTTTCACTCGTTTTAAAAACTAAATCACGTTCCTTTTAATTGGACAATGAAAAATAATCCATGATAAGGATGAAAAAAGAATTAATCGAAGGTTAGCCCAGATTTACAATGTTCCTTTAATAAAAATTCAAGGTCACGTAAAAGTTATAAGCGCTGAAATAGGATTGAATAAAATGCGTCGCAACTGGCGGGAATACATGCACACTTTGTTCAAACATAAATGTCTCGTCAGGCGCGAAAGGGTTAATCTGCATAACATACAAAGTTTACCAAATGAATCTGATAGCTATACAAACAACGTGTTCCAAAACGCAAGACTAAAGTAAATATAAAACTCTCATACCTTATGCAAGCCATAGGATATAACGGCGTGCAATTTTTTTTCCTGTACAGACATCTGAATATTTATAAAACCATTAATACGAAACATTCAAACGATCGGCCGAACGGGTATTACAGAATTTCAACCGGTCATTTTTACCTTCGCCATTTCAATTAAGTCAATTTCTTTCATCGAATTCAAAGCCTAGAAGGTAAGCAGAAAATCACATCAATTTTTCCATCTCATTTTTTTCTGTTTTCATTATCTGAAAATGTTCCGTTAAATAAAACATTGTAAACCTGAATAGTTCAGGACGAAAGAGTTGTTAAAAAAGTTTAAGAACTTAATTTGGCATGGTTCCTAAACGTTGAGTTGGTATTTTTTTTTCTTACAAATTGTTCGGCGAAGATTGGATGGCAATTTTCGGCTTATTTGGTGGACAAAGTTGTTGGACTTGTTGATTTTGTCAAAGTCGAAGGTTTCATGCAGTCTGACATGCTTTGAAATTCAGCCATCGAAAATTCTTGCACCAAATAATTGGGTTTGCAAGCTGGTTAAGTGCAGCTGACTCAAGATGTCTTAGTTGGAGTGTGACTTGCGAATTTGCACCTCGCATCTGATTACAGCCATTGTCTACTATTTCATATAAACGTGCTCGGCAAAAGAGTATGACAATCGCTTGAATTCAAACCGTCAAACCACTCGGCTGTGAGAGAGGTTTTCTTGTCGGTGCACAGCCTGCGAATTATGACATGCGACGACATGCTTCTGCCTTGTGAAATACCTCGCTTCCAAAATACCAAGCTTGTCAAACGCAAAAATACAATTTCAAAACCGTCGTATACAATCCGATTCGAAATTAGTCCAATTAAAACTTCTTGCCCGAAATTTCTGAACACTTGAAAATTTGTTAACACTCGAAATTGTTTTTGTTATTTATTTTTGTAAAACGTCATTTGAAAAGGTCAGAATGTAGTTGAAATCGATTGACAGAGAAAAATGTGCTCTATTTAGTCAATACTTTCATTGAAGAAGTAAATTAAACTGTCAAACAAAAAAACGAGACAGTTTGCAGAAGAGCTCATTGTGAGTTTGGCGGCACGAAAATAATAATCCCATCGGTGCTTATGAAACGGCTTGAAATCCGTGATTGAATTGAAGTTAAAAAAAAGTAAACAAAACGCTGTCCAAAAGTCAGTGAAATTTCCGAACAATCCACGGAATTTTGCAGCTGGCTCAAAACTGCTGATTGCTGAAGCTATTTCACTCTTATTGAACCGAAATTTCCGTTTCATGCTGAAAAACATTGAGTGCTATTCGAAGAGTTCGACGTTTGAGAATGATAGAAAACGAAGTCAGGCATGTGAAAAGAAGAAGAATTTGAAAAATTTAAAAATCATTTTGGAACATGGGTCTTATGCAAAATTCAGGAACGTGTTCAAAACGAGTTCAAGTTATCAGCACTTGTCAGTCTTATCAAATGACTTGTAAGACATTTATTAGATGTCGTTAATTAAAAATATCGAATAAGACGGCAATTTGCTTCGCTATGCTATATTGGAAACCAATCTTGTCGCGAGCTGGAGAAGTACTTACAAAGTATATAAAAAAAAGTGTACACTCAGCTCTTTTGAAGCAAATTTTGCAGTGCTAAAGGAATCGATATTTCGTCATGGTAACAATCACTCACGAAAGAGTAAGTCTCCTCAAGACTTCACAAGAGTTTTACAGAATCGCATTTTATTACCCGACTAAATTAAATCTTAAACTCCACCCTAACAAGTTAAAGGCCCTTTCAAAAGAAAATTCCCATTTGTTCGTGCAACTTTGTTTTAGTTCGAAATTAATCAACAAAAATGAAACAAATAATTCAGCATATTGAAGAAAAACATCAATCGGTTTGAAATGAAAGCGCGTTTTTGTTTTGCGTTGATGCAAAGCTCTCTCTAGATTGTATCCAATATCTCATCAACGTGATTTTGAAAGGACAGTCCGAATACGTGGACCAAACCGACGTCGCTCACACTGACGCTGTATATTTTATTAATCGAAATAAAAAAAAAGCTCTCAAACTGCGGCTTGTAAATGAGCAGTCAAGGACTTTTCGTCAATCCGGTCTTCAAACTGAAAACAAACTTTCTAACCATTTTTATTTTTCATTGCTATAAAAAGAAATTAATGAACTCTCGGAAATTACAAAATGAACTCGAAGTGGATTTACAGATTGTACAATAAAAAGTTGTAAACTGATTGTTTTTCGTTGACAAAAAAAGAATAATTGGATTCAGTTCTAATTTTATTTTTAGAACTAATCGAGACTGTATAATGAGTTGGTTGTTGAGTCTTGAAATTTTAATTAGGGTTTTATCACGTCTCGAAGATGGGGTATCCGGTCATAAGAAGAGAGAGCGCGATTAGCATATATCGACAAATCGAACAGGACAAGATTGCACTGCTTAGCATTGTAATCGCATTCATGATGTGATATGTCAATAGAAATCAACAGACACAAAAGACATTGATCCGTGCATCTGCAAAAATATCCAGCGCGCGGATACGAAAATTCATTCAACTCAGACGGCATCGATCTCGGGTTTTACATTTTTCATCAAACACGTCATGGAAGATTGAACTGAAAAATTGTGAAATGTCGCATTGTAGATGCCCAAGAACTAATGTTTTCCGATCGCAGACGAAATAATTGATGGGAAGAGAGATAAAAAATAGGTGGAAAAGAAAAATGCTGGAACAGTGTCGTGAAGGATGAAGTTTGGATGAGAAGTTTTTTTGGAGACCCAAGCGAAAGTGTTTGAACACAAGAGTTATAATCTCGTTTAGTTTTCGGCTGGAATATCTATATCTGTGCAGAATTAGCGGTTGAATTAAAAGGAGCGTGAAAGCCGCTTGCGGTGGAGCGTGTGCAGCCCGACTAAAAGCCCGCACTTAGAAAATGAGCAAAAGTGTCTTCCTGAATGGTGCGGCCTCTATTTTAGGCGCAATCCTTATTACAACCCGACGAAGCACGTGTTTCTTAAATTTCATAACGTTCCTTTACCTAATTTCGTTTCGCTGCAGGTCATAACTCATTTTTGCCGAACAATGTTTCGTAATAGGAATCCTATTAAATTTGCGAAATTTCACACAGCTTTTTAAAATTAAATTCACGTTGATACATACGTACAATACGTATCAACTTTTTATTGACGTATTTTCCAATTGTTTCTAACTTTTCGATAAATTTTTGTTTTATTTGTGAGTGGTTTTGATTTTATCGAATCGAGTACACGTCAGATGGCAGCTTTATTCAGTAATCAGTACAACATTAATTTTGTGCCTGGTTATTTTCAGAAAACAATCAGCTTTTGTTCAATTAATTATAAACACAAATACAAGCACATCTTTAGATTAATAAATGAATTCATTGTTTGATAATACAGTTTTAAGATAGAGAATTATTCAATAACAGTTCTTGATAAGTACACTTGTTTTTTTTTTGTCTATTATCTTACCCAACCAGTCCTTAAGTGTGCAACGTCAACATTTCACGTGTATACAAATTCTTTATAAAAAATTATACCCCTATATATCAAAATAACACTTTGATGATTGACACGAAGCGCATAAGTATGTACATATCAAAAGGTTTATAAAACTTAAAATCCCGTACCTTTACAATGTACACAATTTTGATTCAAAATAGATAACTACACGTTGAATATCATTTTATAACCAACTCTCATTTCAATATCGTTTATAAAAGTAGAATACTTTTTGTTTGTTATTATATAAATACTACTAACATTTCACTATGGATCGTCTTTTTTGTTGGTAGTTACTTTTTATAATCATTCTTGGCCATTCACGCCGTAAAAAATAAATACATCGGTTAGCGTTACTGCAGCCAGAAAGTTTCACAAGGCATTTGCAAACGTAGACAACTTTATAAAAAATCGATCTATCCAACGTCTTTCATAATATCATCGCTATACAAAATTCACCATAAAAGGGACGCAACTTTAAAACTTGAGGCTATTCATAAAAGATGAATACAAATGGCTTTGCTGTGTGATTATTAACTAACACTATTGTTAGTTAGTTATCGGTTGTCTTTCCGGTTTGGTTCGGCGCCTCAACGTTCCTAAAATATTCAACATTTCTGAAACAGCTGGAGGCGGACTGTCCTCTTCCTTGCGCTTCTTCGCGTCTTCCCTGTGCTTCTGTTAAAAAGGTACAAGACAATAGTTGCATTATCTCTCTTAATTTATTCTCACTAATTCTATTTGTATGTTCCTATCTAAACTTACGTCTGTTTGCTTCAACGTAAACTTTCCTCCTTTTATTTGATTAATAATATCATCAATGCCTGAAATAAAACCACAATATTAATCTTCATCATTTTAGATTTGAAAAACCAAAGAATTTGAACAAAAAAAGACCAAAAAATGATTCTTTATTATTGATTTTAAATTACCAGGCTGGGCTATTGGAGTTTTCTTAGTTTCCATTTCTGCGCCAGCAGGGCGATGTTCGAAATTTTTTCTTTCCTTCGCTATAATCCTAATGGACGACTGTGCACCGTTGAGCGCCGGTAATAATGGCGGCGGTGGCGGTGGTGGTGGCGCCGGGGGCGGAGGTCCCATTAGCGGGGGCGGTGGCGGTGGCGCTGGGATGTTCACAGCTTGTTTGCTTTTTTGCGCCTCGAATTCCGCCAGTTTAGCCTTAAGCATTTCCACGTCTTTCTCTGCTCTTTCAGCTCTTTCCACGACCATTTCCAGCTCGGATTCTGCCATCTTAAGCTTCTCCTCGACGATTTCGAACTCAACATTCGATTCCTTCTCCTCCAGTTGGTCTTCCAGGTGTTGAACTTCTGACGCATGACTTTGTTTCTCCTCTTCCAGCGATCTCTTCAGATTTTCAATCTCTAGCATGAGTGTCATCACCCTTTTTTCAGGATCCTCATTCACACCCGACATCAAAAGAGCTGACTGATGTGCTAAAACGTTCCTCTCCTTTTGCACCTGTAAATTAACAAGTTTGTATTTTCTTGTTTCGTCCAAGTTCATGAATGATGCAAACAATGAAGCGAGGAAGATTTTTCAAACTCACTCGAGCAGCTTCCATTTTGATCATCCGCGTGTTCTCTCGTTCCCGATCACATTGTTCTTTGAGAGTTTGAACTTCCTCTGAAACTAGTTTGGAAACTCGTTGAACGTTTTCCTTCTGTACCGTTAGTTCGCGCAGCTTCTCGCTATCTGCAAAACGACGACAAATTTGATACATTTTTTATTCATAAACCCAACTTTATCGAGGTGTTTAGTCTCGATCAAAAATCAATCTTACCGATTCTTCGCGCCGCTCTCTCTTCGTCCAATTGAGCTGTCAGCAAGGTGATTTGTTCCTGAGCTTCAAACTCTTGCAGACGCGCAGCGTTCAATTCTGTTTGCAATTTTGCAACCTCTGCACTAAGTTCTGTAAAAATAGAAGTTTTGAGAAACAATTTCGACAAGTTTAAATTTGTACATCCTCGATGAAAGGTGGAAACAAATATTTCCATGTTGGAATTTACCTTTGATGGATCCTCTCAAGCGTTCAGTGTCGTTGTCGTTGGAATCAACGTCATCTGTTAAATCTAAATCTGGTAACATTTCTGGATTTGTGAGCAGCACTTTCTCAGCTATGATATGCGATCTTCTTTTAAGCTGACGGTTTTGTTTGTACCACTGAAAATAGTTTGACAAATTGTAAGAAAAGTTTTCGAATACAATTTGTCATTTCATCGTCGTAGAAAGACGAGAGAACATACCTCAGATGCCTGCTGCACAGCTTTATGCAACGCTCCGGTTTCGACGTCGTATGTCAGTTTCAACTGCTCGTATTCCTTACATACCGCCTCGGATACTGGAAAAGCAATACACATTTTAAATCCTTCAATATTCAAAAACAAAAATTGAACAGAATTTTTTCATTCAAAATTACATACTTGACTGCAATTTTTGCAACTCTCGTTCCCTCTCGTCCAAAGTCTTTTGCAACCTCTGGTTTTCATTGTTAATAAACTGGTACTTTTTGTCCAGGTCGGCTATTTCCTTGTTGACTACAAAAATCAAATTTTCATTAAAAACTTGTATTCTGAAAATAAAAAATTGTGACATTTTTTTGAATTTACCCGTTTCGCTGCGCAATATAGCCATCTTTCTGAGTTTTTCCGACTCTTCAAATTTCGTTTTCCATTTGTTTTCGCCAAAACTATCAGTCCTGCTGAAATTGACTGAGTTGTATAACTTCTTGACGGGGTTATTCCTCTGGTTGTCTGTGAAGGGACTGGTGTTGAACGTGCGAATCCTCGGTTGAATATCCGGAGATTCCAACTTCTCGAACGCCGCTCTTTGTGCGGCCACTGACAGGGTCCTTGCGGCATTTTTTTCAGACGACTCACGACCCACCGGTGGCAACCTGTCCACTAATTTCGAACTGACTGAAATCTTCGGCACTGGAATGTGCGAGTGATTCATATTTGTCGACGAGCGCGGTGAAACAGGTGTTTCTGAATCACTACTGTTCTGCAGAATGATGCTCACTTCCGTTCTTTTCATTTTGGTTCTCTGTAACATATCATTTATACTTTTTTCAGAACATTTTTTTTTTCAAAACAACAAAGGACCTAAACAAAACAAAAATTTTATTGAAAAATGAAGTTGACGGTTTTGTGGAATTTGCAAGACAAATTCTAGACTTTTTTTATTTATTTTTGAAAGTATTTTTTATTGGAATGTTGTTGGTATGAATCAGATCTGTATCAAAGTCGTACGTAAGTAGGAGTATTGGTATTCTACACCTCTTCACTTGTTTTTCTTTACGTATTTTTTTTATTTTTGAGTAAAAAAAAGTGATCGTGACTGTAAACTTGAATATAAAGTTTGTTTGAACTAAAAAAAGTAACTTTGCAAAAAGAAACTGTTTATTTTTTAATTCAATAGATCACTCTTGGAACTTGCATTGAACTCTCAAATTTTCCTCCAAAAATCTAATTTTAAACTTGAAGAACACATGCGATTAGTATTTATAGGACTGAATGATTTTCAAGAGCACCTTTACGGTGAATCATTTTCCATAGTTTATTTTTAACTGACTAACAAACTTGTGAATAATAATGTCAAGTTGAAATTTATCACTGATCAAATTGTAGAGTACTGTTTTTGATTCGTTGATTTCTTCCCAAGAAGCGAATTTCATTTAAGTTTGTTTATCTAAAATTTCTTATTCATCATTTGATAAATCGTTGCGTAAGATGACGAACCAAAAAGAGACCAATTGATTTCAATCTCGCAATGACTCCATTTCTCATAATAATTATGACAAAAACTTGTGCGATACACTCCCACATGAAATATGCAAATGTCCTCTTAGACTTGAATGAAACTTGCGCCGTAGCATTCAAACAAATTTCAACTTGACATTCTACACCTATAATCGCGTTTTATAACCGATTATTATCTTCCAATGACGTACAATTTCACTCCCATCCAAAATGAATGGTTGATTAAACAGTTCATCTTCAAAAAAAGTTTCTCTAACCAAAAAATCAATCTTTCAAATTGCATTTCCAATTTTTTTTTTTTTTTTTTGCCATAAAAGTACACTTCATTGCCTCCAAACACTTTCGAAACTAAATAGAATCCAAGAACTCGTTTAACTATTTATGAAATTAAGTACTTTTGTAAAAGTTTAATTGTTTCTTTTTTTTGATAGTTGATTTTGTTAATGGAATTGGTTAGAACGTAGAACGGACAAGGAAGTGAAAAGTCGGCGATCGATTAATCGAAAACTTGTTGTTAGCAAAGTGCAGACTGCACCACGTGTGTCGCAAAACATTAGAAAGCAAGCTGGCTAAACGTTCGGCCACTTTGCGCACAACTTTCCACGGTTCAATGAAACATCTACTGTGCAGCGCAAAAAGAAAAAAAGTTTGCACAATTGTTTGGGCTCTTTGAACCGGCGCTCTCAAATCTTGCTCTCAGATAACAACTTAGGGAAAGCACGTCTAAAAATAAACATCAAAATGAATTGGTCGGGGCCCTCCTGGACTCGCATCGTTTGGATCGTCTCAAGTTCAAATCATGTCAATACAACGCAATTTAAATACCACTATTTACAGTTCTCTATTTTTCTAAATTCTCTAAAAAAATTTTTTCATCTTTTTTGGTCTGTTTATGAATTTTGAATTAAAAGCAACTTGTTGCAAAATTGAATCTTGTTTGAGAAACAAGACGAAGAGAAGAATCAGCGATGCAAAGTTGATGGAAATGTCAGAATGAAAATGAACTCACGTTAATTACATCCAATCACTGGTACTGGGTGGAACAGTTTTATTGGACACGAGAAACTGCACTGTTACATCAGAAATTTGAACGAAAAGCGCACGTCTTGTAATATTGAAAGAACGAAATGAGACAAAGGCTGACAAACGATTGTCTCGATGAGAAAGTCGAGGCAAAAGTGACGTGTCTGCGTGTGGCGAGCGATCAGCCGCTGGTCCAGGATAATTTCATGTTATATCCGAGAGGCCGTTCCAATGGCTCGAGAATGCGCGCCGTTTGTGTGCGTGTGCGCGATGTTCAACAAAGGTCGCTGACGCGCAGGCGCCCCGCACTGGAGAACGTGCAATAACGTATTACGCGCAATAACCTTCGGATTATACGCAAGTTTACGTACACCAACCGTTGTTATGAATCATTGAAAGCATCGCGTCAACTTGAATTGTTTCTTTCTTATACCCTTTGGTTCAAACTTTGAATCTTATTTGGAACTTGTTAAAACACCCGCAAAATTTTTCATATTTTTATATTTCTTAGCGATAACAAAATTTGCAAAACTTTTGGCAAACAGTTTGCAAATTATATGAAATAAGGTTTTTGGTAACTTTAGAAAACTTAATTTGTTACAATTAAATTCAATTTAAAAACCGTTTCAATTTTTGTTTGTTTATTTTATTTTGCAAATTATGCAAATAATTTTGAATGTACCATAAAAGCTCCAGAAAATTAGAAAAACCATAAACTAAATCCTTTACTGATTTTTGGTTTATTGTAAAGTTTACTTCTTGTTGTTGCTGTCTCCAAAACGTATGCCTTTTTGAATTATTAAAACTTTTAAACAAAAGACATTACTAGTTCGTCATGATGACTTTTGGATTTCCAAACTTTTAAAAAGTTTAGTATAGAGTTAAAGTCCCTTGAAAATTTGCATTGAAAATTCCAAGTTCAACAAAAAAAACTTTTTCTTTTTTCGAGGGAGGTGGGAGGGGAGGGTGTGTATAGAAAATTGTTGCAGAACTGGAACTTTAGTTCTTCTTCCCAATCAGAAACTAAAAAAAGAGATTATTTTCAACGTTTTTATCATGTTGATATAAAAAGTTAGTGTTTCTTCGCACGTTTGCGTAGAAAAAGTGATCTATATGCACAACGTGTGTTAGGAGAATTGCATCCTAGTAATTTTATTGAGACCAACTTGCAATACGTTATTAGAAGACGTGGAAGGTGCAAGAAGGTGTTTAGAAAATTAACGTCTTTTGAGCTAATACTACATCCGTTAATCTAGGTGATAATTGAAGTTGAATCGACCATTTAGAATTTTGATCGGATAATGTTAGGTCTAATGAAGACATTCTATCTTTCATTTTCATGTAGAATTTTAGTTTGATGCCCAGAAAGAGGAAGGGGGGTTGAAAATATTAATTAAAACTTAAGAAAAAGACATTTAAAATTAAAATTAAAATTAAAATTTGAATTATTTTATCAGTTTGTAGAGAATAGGTACAATTCCACATGTTCAATTAAGATCAAATTAAGATTAAAGATCAAAGTTCAAATTCTATGGCCTCAAAATATAAACATTCTATTGTGATTTTTCATTTGAACAATAATCTAAAATTATCTATTATTTTTGGTTCCATCATTGTATGTTGTTGTAATTAACTTTACAAATTCCTTAGATTCGTTAGCTCTTTTGTCATTTTTTAATTTTATTTTTATCTACGTTTTGTTTGTTGATGTTTTTTCTCTTCAAAAGTAAAGTTTTTTATTTTTGAATTTATATTTCTGTTCAACGATCTCAACCAAGAAATAAGAAATGTTTTTTGTTTTACTCACTCCCATCCTGTACACGTAATAACCGATAAAAAAAGGTCAGTTACCTTACTCCTCCGCAGTTTCGTATTGCGGGATCTTGCCAAATATCCTAATAATCTACCAAAACCACAAGAAGAGCGATTTTCGCTCGAGGAGAAACTCTTCTCTTTATCTTCCATTTCGGTCAGTAGGTTTTTCAATACTACAGGAACACAAACACGTGAACGTACGTGACGTTATCACCTCATATAATATTCCCATTTAATTCGTATTTTTAGTCTGAGTCATTAGGCTCGCCTATCGTATCAAAATATAATAGTAAATATTACCTCAATCGCTTATAAAATTTGCTGGATTTAAAATAATCATTTTTAATCATATCTAAACTTTTTTCGAAAATTTAAACAAAAAATATTTTGTTTATTATTATATAAAAATGTTTTGTTTGTTTAATCGATTGTTTTTTAAACTGTTCTCTTTAAATTTTTCTATATTATTAATATTCAAATAGGTTGACTGATTAAATAAGGCTGATTAAAGATCATAAAAAAATTGTCGCTCATTGTCTCTTGAATTATTTTTTATGAATCTCTCATCATGTTGTTCATCTAATCGCAAGACGAGGCTGAGTCATTAAACTTAGCATTCACTCTCTGGACACAGATACATGCGGAAAATCAACGCTGATAAAAAAGCAGACGGAGATACAAAAGTTACACTTAATGTGTCATGCATTGATTCAGCAGACAAGTTTTTTATGTGGTTTGGAAAAATCGCAATCTCTTATCTCGTTTTTTAAATTTTTTTTGCATCATCAAGATTATCAAACTGACTGCAAAATTGTATGCGATATTTTTATTATAACAAATAAGCTAAAACATAAGAGTAATATTTTGCAAAAAATATTACATTAATCAATAAAACTTTAGAAGTACTTATTTTTCTAATCTTAAATCGTTGATTTTTCATTTTCAATAAGCATTGGTTTTGAAGAAAAATGAACAACAAACAAAACAAACAATAAGAATAATCAATAATTAAACGCTTTGAAAACAAACCTTTCAACGTTAGTCTCCCAAACAACTTGGACGGCAAAATGTCATTGCACCGAAAACGAAGATTTTCAGAAACAAAATATTATTGAAAGACGATGTTATTTTTGACAGAAGAAGCGAATTCAAAAAGCAACAAAGACACCACCATCTTTAGAGAGCGAAGAGACAGCTGACGACCTAACCTCACTTTTTGTAGCGTTGTGAAATTTGGTTCGCTCAATCCAGTGAACGTCAATGTAATCTCACGATCGCATTTCCTTCAAGATGTGAACGTCTTACGTTAGCAAACTGACACATTCGAGGTTAACAGTATTAGCAGATAAGTAATAATTCGGACACTTTGTTTTGGATTCTTATCTAATAACAATGGGGAATCAATTAGTCGGAATAGCCCCGAGTCAAATATTCCCTGTCGAGCATTATTTGACGGATCACAATGATCTGCTGTTTGACATCAAGTAAGTTTTCTCGCACGTCATTTTATATCACTTTTACGTCTTCCTTTTCTTAACTAAATTTCTAATCGCGACACTTCAATTTTGTTTGTTTTGCTAATTTTTGTAAACAATATAACTTCCATTGTTTGACATTTTGTTTATTTATAAATAAATAATAAATGAATCGCAAAAATAACATCAATACATTACTTAGCTTGTTGAATGTTTTTTATTCTCGATTGTTTATATTTTTGATTGTTGATAATAATGTTTACTTGTTTTGATGTAGTTTGGGGAGTACACGATTTTTCAAAGTCGCAAGAGCCAAAAGTCAGGAAGGTCTGATTGTGGTCAAAGTTTTTGCCATCCATGATCCGACGTTACCTCTATCCGTGTACAAAGACAAACTGGAAGAGATTCGATCAAAGCTCTCGTCTGCTGTTAATTGTTTACCTTTTCAAAAAATGATTGTAAGTATTTAAAAGTTTATCACACACTTTTTGCAAAAATTCAATTCTACTCTTTTTTTACTTTAATGATGAAACCAGGAAAATAAAATATTGTTATGATTTGCAGTTGACTGAGAAAGCAGGTTTTATAATGAGAGAATACGTTAAATACTCTTTGTACGATCGTATTAGTACTAGGCCATTTTTATCAAGCATTGAGAAAAAGTGGATAACGTTTCAAGTTTTGTATGCACTCAACCAAGCGCATAAGGTGAGTTAAGAACAATTAAGAATAACTCAGTATGCATTTTTTGAAATGGTCTCGTATTTTTTTTTCATTCTACAAAATTGAATTTTCAGATTGGAGTTTGTCATGGCGATATAAAATTAGAAAACATAATGATCACCAGCTGGAACTGGGTGTTGTTGACTGATTTTGCTAGTTTCAAACCCACATATTTGCCAGAAGATAATCCAGCTGACTTTTCGTACTTTTTTGATACCTCTAGAAGAAGGTAACACATTTGAACATAATAACAAAAAGTTTCTAACATAATTAACAACTTTGTTATATTTCTTTTTATTTTCAGAACGTGTTACATTGCTCCTGAACGTTTCGTTAAGACTTTATCATCAGAAGTAAGCAATACTATACTTCTGCCCGAGCATGAGCTCAAAACTGGTGATTTGAATCCAAAGATGGATATTTTTTCCGCTGGCTGTGCGTTGATAGAACTTTACAACGAAGGTCATCTTCCTTTTGATTTTTCACAACTTTTAGGTAAAGCAATTTCCCAAACCATGTTCTTATGTAACGTTGCAAAAATTTTTACTAAAACAGATATTTTTGATTTATTTTCAGCTTACCGAAACAGTGAATATTCAGCGATAAAACACCTTGACAAAATCGAAGACGAGGGTATTCGAGAACTGTTAGCCTCAATGATAGAGATGAATCCAGCAGATCGAAAAACAGCCGAGATTTATCTCTCACAAGCGCAGGGAAAAGTTTTTCCTGAGTACTTTTACTCGTTCCTGCAGCCTTACATGTTCATATTCTCAGCTGCCCCGATATTGTCGCCTGATGAGAAAATCAGTCGCATAAAAAAAGACATCACTTACATAATCAACAACTTGAGAACCGAAGAACAGCAGCATAAGAACGGTGGCTGCTCCATAAAACCAAACAAGGAAGAGAATATAGTTGTCGAAGTTGACGATGGATTAAACAAATTAGAAACTAAAGACGAAGAAGAAAACAAAGAAGAGGACCAAAAAACTGACGGCAAAACGAAAAAAGACGTTGTAGATGGGCTTGTGATTATCACTCAGTTGGTGACTTCTTGTATCAGAGGTCTCCACCATTCGCAATCCAAATTGCAAAGTTTGGAGATTCTTTTAGAGTTGGCAGAAAATGTTTCGGATGAGACAATCTTGGACAGGATTTTGCCGTACATTGTAATTAGTTTGAATGGATTTAAAATTTACTTGGATTACTTTCATTTAGAGTTATGTTAAAAATTGTTAACTGTTTCAGTTCCATTTGGTTCACGATCCAGCACCTCGTGTTCGAGTATCCGCGATTCACACACTGACGAAATGTTTATACCTCGTCAAAACCATTCCCTCATCGGACGTGAACATCTTCCCGGAGTATATTCTTCCAGGCTTATCACATTTGACTCAAGACGAAGCTGTGATTGTGCGAGCAGCTTATGCAGAAAACATTGCTCATTTGGCACACATTGCCCTTCGGTACCTCGAAAACTCGCACCTTTCAAAAAGCGAACATAGAGAAGGATCACGCCTGAGCTATGATAACGAACTGCAAACTCTCCACGAGATGGTTATTATCAATTTAACATCACTTGGGAATAAAACTTGAAAGAAAAGTAACTTTTACAACGCATTAAATGTTTTTTGTAGGTTCAACAATCTGTTTCGACATTGCTAGCAGACCAAAATAATCTGGTGAAACAAACGTTGATGGAGAACGGCATCACTAAGCTCTGCGTATTTTTTGGCAAACAGAAAGCCAACGACGTACTTCTCAGTCACATAATTACGTTTCTGAATGACAAAGAAGACAAACAACTTCGGGGCTCTTTCTTTGAGTGCATCGTTGGAGTAGCGGCTTATGTTGGTTGGCACAGCAGTCCGATATTAATGCCACTTTTGCAGCAAGGACTCACTGATCCTGAAGAATTCGTTACAACCAAAGCAATAAACGCCATGGCCATTCTTACAGAACTTGGACTTTTACATAAGTCTGCTCTTTATTTGCTCTTGATGGAATCCATCGTGTTTTTGGTAAAATAATATTTTTGATAATATTACTTGAGAAATATGTAAAGTGGAGTTGTCAAAAATCATCCCATTTTCCAAACACGCTTATTTTCTTTTTTATGGCCAAATAAATTAAATGAGACTGTTTTCCGTTCTCAGGTTCATTCAAATTTATGGATCAGACACGCAACGGTGGGATTTGTGTCGGCAGCTGCGAAGGCACTAAATATCGTTGACATACAGTGCAAACTGCAGCCAATGATACAGCCCTATTTGCGCCACCCATTGATACAGCTGGAAAAAGACATACTGCTTCTGGAGGCGTTGGTTCCAGCCATGCCTCGCGTGGTTTACGACTCGGTCGTGAAATACAACAACATCGAAGAACTTTTTTACATATTCGAGCAACGAAAAATCGCCAGGGCAAAAGCTATCAGCGGAGTCGTCCATCGTTACGGAGACATGAGCGTATCTTTAAGAAACGTACGAAAGCCTCCTTAAATTTTCGAACTAATTCTCCCAAATGTATTCGCTGTCTGTGCAAATAATTGTTTCTTCGTTTTCGCAGCTTTTCCGAAGACTTAATTCCGAATTGATGACTGAAACGACCGAGGAGCAGTTGCTGTCCATGAAAGCGCACTTGATTAAGATTAACAAGTATCGTTTGTCAACGGAGGCGAAACTGGCTAACTCGAAAGTGGTCGATGGCAAACTGGATCTGACTTTGATGAAAAACCGAATTAGCCACCATGTGGTTGTGCTTTATCCCGCGTCGAAAACCGATGTTGCAATTACAAATTACAAGAAGTTTGATAGGAGAACTTCCGATGGCAACTCCGTTCATGCCTCAATGAACCAGGAATGGCGAACTATGTTTGCGGCTCAGGATAATGTTCAGGTACCTTTTTTAATCATCAGTCGAAATTTTTAGTTTTTGTCTTGATTATTCTTCGATTTTAATTTTCACTCCCTTAGAAAATTTTCGTTTTTTGTTTCTTTTCAACTTATTGATTTTCTTTGCAACAATTTTTTTCGGTTTGCAATAAGTTTCCGGACTTGGCGGATTAATTTATTTTTCATTTCAGCATCATTCTAGTTCAAGAGCTTCAGAGATGAGTGGAAGTGCAACGAGCACTAATCCAAGCATTCAGGGAGGTGATATCCATCTGTCACCTCGGCACAGTTTAACGGACATGTCAAATATCAACGACCATTCATTGCACGAAAGATCGTACATACAATGTAAGAAAAATCAAAAGTTTGCCAAATGAAAGAACTACCAGTGGAACAAATTCATCAAAACAATTATGAAAAAATCGATTTTGTATAATTTAATTTATTTTTTTAGCAATGAAAAAAAACAACCAAATTCAGTAAATACTATTAATTTTTTATACAATAAATCGTTGAAGATTCCAATCGTAGTCGGATTTATAACTGCAATAAATTTGTCTCGTTGTTAGTTCGAGGTATTCTAACTTTTTAAAAAGTCATTTTTTAAACTGACTATAAATAAGTACCGTACAAAAGAATAACTGTCAACATTTTTCAAACACATTTTTTTGAAAATTGGATCTTTTACAAACGTTTTATTTTCAAAAAATAAAAAGATTTGTATCCTTAGTAATTCTAATGTTAAACCACTTATCGTTTTGTGTTTACAGATCGATGCGCCCCATGTAGGTTGGAACTAAGACATTTGACCTACCGAAAACAGGAACAACATGCAGCGGCTTTAAGAGCTTTGCACTGGGCAGACAACATTGCATGGCAAACAGGTACACATGGTAATTTGAACTTTTGTTTTTCATATCGTTTGTCTCTTTCTTTAGTTATGCAGACGAAGAAGAGAAACTTTTATACAAAAGCTTCTGTTTGAAATATCACTTTTGTTTCAGGCTCGAGAGTTTTACCAAGCGGGTGGCGACCGAGAGGAGTCCTCATGGCTTATCTGCACGAACACAGAGCTGCTGTGAATAGACTTGTTTCGATACCAGACACCAGCCTGTTTGCAAGTAGCTCGCACGATGGTTGTGTCAGAATATGGGATGCTAGCAAAATGGAGGGACGAAATATCGCAAACAGATCGAGGTTACTCTTCTTCATTGTTTTACATTCACAAACGATAACAATTGAGAATTCAAATTTGAATTGCGTTAACTCAATGGTACGTATTTTTGCAGACAAACGTACGTACACAGAGGTGGACCTTTGATAGGATTAGCAGTTTGCGATCAAGGACAATCTTTAGCCAGTTCGGCTAGCCAATCAGGTCAAATTTTCTTACTTCGTGTCGAATCGAATTCTAGCAAGATGAACGTGATTGATACCAGACAGTTGGATGTTCAGGTGATTGTTTTAAATTTCAAATTTTAGTTTTCAAGTTTTTTAGTGAGTATTCATTTATAATTTATTTTGTAACTTTTTATTTTTTATTTCAGGAAGAGGGATATGCAGTCGACATACAGTACTTGGATTCAGGTTCCCAGTCGGTACTTGTCTATGCGACGCTGTATGGATCTTTGGTCGGTTGGGATTTGCGATGTCCCGGAACTGCTTGGCGATTGGAGAACGATCTCAAGTATGGAGTTATCACGTCGTTTTGTGTCAACAATTATCAGCAGTGGTTGACACTTGGTACTTGTTCTGGTGCTCACATCTGTTGGGATTTGAGGTTTCAGTTGCCTATCAGCACTATCAAACATCCTACAGGTACTTTTACAAATTAAAACAACATAGACAAAATTAAACTAAACTTGGATCTTTCATTTAACAAATTTTTTCAATGTACTATTGTTATCAACTAACTGGTTGTATCATTGAAACAGGATCGAGAGTGCGAAAAGTAATCACACATCCGACTGAAAATTCCTGGATCGTATCAGCGGTTCAAGGCAACAACGAAATTTCAATGTGGAATCTGGAAACAGGTTTCCGGCAGATGGTCCTGTGGGCTTCCAACGCTCCACCCTTGACGCACACTCAGCGAGGACACAGCGTATGTTCCATGTACTCCGGATGCAGAGACAGTTCCGGATTTCTGCTTGCTAGTGGCACCGACATGAGATTGCGCTTTTGGGATCTCGCTGCTCCAATTGAATCCTATGTTGCTCTTCCTGCAGCTAACGATGCGATTCCTCCCAGCACTTTGTCTTATGAGTAAGTTCAATTAACTCTCAAACTGAATAACTCTGTAAGCTTTGTTATTTTTTAAACTTAATAATTACTTTGAAACTAATTGTTTACTTTTCGTTATTTTTTTAGACAAAGATTGATCGACGGTACAAATGTAGTGAGTGAAGTGATGGTACCGAGCGGACAAGCATCTGGATCGTCAGTGGGTGGCTCGAGAATGAAATCGACTATGGAGGAAGGCGGTCAGGGACCAGAAACACCACCCCCAGGACACCACGACACGATATCAGCTGTGTCCATGTCAAATACTTGTATTTTAACTGGCAGCACTGACGGACTCATTCAAGTTTGGAAGTGATTTTTAAAGCCCGTAACTTTTATCTCGAAACGTGAAAATATTATTCATAACAATTTAAAGTACAGTTCGTTCAAACTTTCGATTTGTATCTTCAGCTTCGAATTTGTAGTTTGCGGGAAAATCATCCGGTTCTTTTTATACAACTGATTTCGAAATGTTACAACTGTAAGTAGACACTTTGACTTGAATTAACGTTTAATTTAACTTTGAAATAGAGAATAAGAGGCAGTAAATTTTCGTCTACTCAAATTAGGTGATATGTTTATAGAATATGACTTTTGGTAACAGAACCAAGTTTTGTTTTATTATTTATAAAATGGGTTCGTGATAATTTACTGCACTTTTGTATCGCAACGTGACGGCGTGTCAAAAAAGTGATACATCAAGTTGTGAAACTAAAGATGAATTCTTTGTTAAGCGTTTTTTTTATATTACGATGTACGTTCATGGACGAATGTACAAAACAGAAAAAGCACTGTGATCCGATATCTGTAAATACATTTATGAATTTATATAGCGTTGTATTTATGTAGGACTGTGTAAATAACAAAGTCGAGTTACCAAAGTTTTGGTACTCTTTTTAAAGTTAAAAACAGAAGACAGATAAAAATGGGTATCCAAAATTTTTAGTTGGTACACGAATTATTTTTAATAAGAAAGACAATGATATAACTGCGCGTACATAATATACAGGAGTGATTTGTACAAAAAAAACAGAGACTATGACAAATACTATATTGAACAAGAGTATATTTATTTAATCATATC
This sequence comes from Telenomus remus, assembly GCA_020615435.1. Lineage (NCBI taxonomy): Eukaryota > Metazoa > Arthropoda > Insecta > Hymenoptera > Scelionidae > Telenomus > Telenomus remus. The sequence goes on along the minus strand of CM036336.1, from coordinate 15,001,619 downwards.
ACAAATATCACAATGTCATTGATCGTGCAATCAATCAATCTACGAATTACAAATCTTGTGCAACGTTATGGTCAACTGACAAATCATCCACAGTTTTTGTGTTTCTTTTTTCTATGAAAGAAAATAATTACTGCTGCGTTCACACTTTGTCAATAGATCATTGGTTTTATAATATCAAAAAGTTTCTTTTACTCCATGCGTCCTTGCTTATTTTTTGTGCTATGGCACATCAACTTCAACTTATTGACAAACAAATAAAAATTGTTTCAATATCACGTTCACATGTTTTTCACAATCCTATTTTTTTCATTTTAACACTAGAAAGACCGAATGAACAAAGTTGAGAAATTATGAAATTGAAAGTGCAATAAATTTTGAATATTATATAGTTTTTAAAAAGTGAAAATCAGTGTTTTCAAGTTTTTAACGTTGTAATTATAATTTAATTATTTTCATGCTGTTTCAATCTGAATTAAATACAAAGTTGACTTGAAAGGCATTTTTTATAATTAAATATTAATTAAAAATACCAACAGATATATTTGTTCATTTGGTTTTTCTAGTTTTAATTTTTGTACTATTTGATTGGACCATTTTTTATTATATAAATACCAGAAAACTGGATAAAATCAAGTACCTCACGAACAGCTGTCAAAAATTGTTAAACAAATTCAAAAATTCAAATTGGATTTTATATAAACGTTTCATTTTTAAAAGCGGGACTGATTATTTTTGGTAGCTCTAGTGTTGATAGACAATTATATAAATCAATACGGACATATCGGTGAGCGACCAGGAAAAGCGTAGCTGTCAGGATTCACAACTCTGCAAACCTCCTTCCACCGTTCTTTGCCACCCTTGGCCTGTCGACGAGGCGCGTGGTCATAATGTTTATAACTCGGATTGCTCACTGAAAACTGCATCTCCAGCAGACGATCCAGCCACGGACCACCGAAAACCATCCCAATCGCCAGGAAAAAAATAAAAAGAATCTTCATTGCCGTCTCATTCGTCAGATCTAAAGAGATGTAACAAAAATAACGTCATTCCGTTTCACTATTCTTAAATAAAAAAGCGAAACAACTGATTGAATAATACTCACATTGTCCTGTCAAAATTCTCGCGCTGTGTACTTTCGAATTTAACACTTTCTGATCACAAAACTAGTCCAAATTGCGATCACTTGTAAACAATATTTACGCTTGAACAGTCGGCTTGTTAATGTTTCACTAATGACGGTCGACGAACAAAAAGATCCTTCATCCAATTTAAGCCGGTATAATTGTGCGAGTGCAATTGCATGTCGTTTGAAAAGCGCTTGAATTTCACACCGCAGCTCTCGTGGACCGAAAAACAACACTCAAAGCGCGCCTCGAGAATGCAACATTTTTGATTGGCAAGTGCTGTTATATATCGCTGTGCCCTTCCTCTTTGAAAAATCGCGCAAAAAAGTCAACCCAAGACTGATTCTCAATGGTTCAGAAAGAGCCGAGATAAAGATTCTTTTATGTTTATTTTTTGTTTGTCCGACGTCAAAAAATAATGATGTAAAAATGTTATTGAATTTTGGCACTCGTAATGATAAATCCAAGACGATTTGGTAAATAAAGATGATGTAACGACTCAGACAACGAACTTGACCGTGAGCGCGTGTTTTGGAGCAGACGCGGTCTTGAATCGGTCAAAGGAAAGAAAGATGAATGACGATCTTCGACCGGTTATTACTTATTCAATTATGTTAATTAGTTTCTTTTTTTTCCGTCGTCGTTTATTAATCATTTTATTCTCGGAAATTAATAAAGTAAGATTGAAATCAAAATCGAAAATTTATCGTGGTTTTTTCAATCGAAGGCTGATTTCGAAAAATCTAATGGTTTTAATGCAATGAAAACAGTAAAAACAAACAATATAAATTTTCAGACTCAACGAATGGTCAATTATTTATAATCAGTTGAATTTAATTGTAAATGACGTGTTCGTGATTTCAATCGAACGGTCGCGTGAGAAAAATTGTGTTACGAAAAAGCGTCGCGGAAAACATAACACACGAATTGAGCTGTGGAAATTGCAGGATCCTGGAGAGATCGTTAAAATTCTATCTACGTCTCACTGCGTTTCGTCACTACAGTTCCATTCGTTTTAGAGTTTCTACGTTTCTTGATCTTTCACTTAAAATTTTATTGTTTTATGTTTTTCATTTTTCATGAGTTTTAATTTTTGTTGACTTCAATTTTTTTGTTGTAAAAAATCGAAAAACCGATTTTCTGCACGCAAAAATGGGTGTCACGTGCTGCAGTCGAATGAGTGTATCCAACGAGAATCATCACTTGTGAATTCTATTTTAATCTTTTACTCCGATCACTGCACGCGTCTAATGCATTTTGCATCAAACCGTCTTTTGTTATGGACAGCTTTTCTGCGCTGATTCACTGGATTTGAATATGAAAATGAAAATAAAGAAAATTCTATAAAAGCTATCAAGATATTTCGATGTCATATAACTGAGGAAGGATAAATTGTCATTCTATCTGTTGCAATTGAATCTTGAGTAAAAAATTTTTTTTAAAAAGAGTAAAGAGTTTTGTATGATTTATAAGACCATGAACTCAACTTGGTCATTGAGACAAGATCCATCGAACGAGATGAATATGATTTGTTTACCATGGACCAATGATTAAGTGGGATTTTTTAATCGCTTTGAAGACAAGTTGTAAACAGTTTCCGTAGATAGGAGAATTCGGTCAAGGTCACTTGGAAACGTTATAATTAAGGCCCACAGACCCTCTCGATACTTTAACATGCATTGACTATAATCTTTAGTCCTGATATGATTGATTAAGTGAAAAAATATTCTTCTCAATAACACTCCAAATGACACGCAAAGGGTAACAAAAACAATTTTATAACTTTTATTCCCACTCTAATTATTATCCCTTCATTATTTCAAAATAATTTTTCAAGTTCACCTTCATAAACAGAAAACAACAAAGATTGTTTGCTTTGTAAAAAAAAATAATAAATGTTCTAAGAACAGTTGTAAAACTTTGCAACCCATAAAAATTGTAAATTACTATTTTCCGTGCAAGAAGTTAACTGTGAAAAAAAAGGTGATGAACTGATGAGGAATAATTTGTTGCAGTAGAAATATTTGTCGCGTCGTAAAATAAATCGAGCTGTTTTTTAATTGAAATTTATATCGACATTCTTGAGCGGCGTATTAATCAGTACGTGTGTGCATGTCGCATAGTATCAATGAATATTTGCAAACAATGCGCAGAAATTTTAAGTCTGAGTTTGAGGTAGGATCGTTTTTTTTCTGGTCGCAGAATTCGAACAAAGGAATATCAAAATCATTTCTGCAACTTTGTTTTTCAACCATAAAACGTTTTTTATGAATTAAAAAAATCGAGTTGAAAATCAAATGAATTATCCAAATGTTTGGATTTGTTTTCATCATCTTGTCCTGTTTGATCTAAGACGGTTTTGGATTCCGCAACGGAGCATCAGTTGAGTTTGATTCCCCGGTTGAAAATCAATTAATTCGCACTGAGTAGCTTCTTCCGCGATAAAGCGAAATTTTTTTTAAAAATATCGCAGATAAGGTGGATGTTGACAAGTGGAATCGATTTGATCGGTCACTTCAACTCGAAATGTCAGCTTTTGATGATAGTAAAAGTGCCGCTCAAGGACACCGTATCCATTTGAGTCTCACCAGACAGATGAGACGAAGCATCTACAAAATGAAGGAAAACATACAAAAAATAACAGGTAGGTCGATGACATTCAGACCAAAAACTTGTTACCAATTTGACGTCCTGCTTTGTAATGACTCACAACGATGACAAATTTCTTATCAATCGTAGCGACTTTTTCTGAATTTTTTCATTAAACTTTATTGTGTTTTATGACGGGACGGAAAATTTATGTTTGTGATATATTTTCATAATAACAGATTTAATTTGAAAAAATTGTAAATGAACAATAAAGCAATTTATTAAATTGGATTTCAAGTCTGTTTGATGTTTTTAAGTATGTTTTTATAATTAAATTTAATACATTTAAATTGCTAAATGAGATTCAGTTATCGTTTTGCGGTACGAAATGCGTTCATTACGTTTAAGACCCGATGGTGGATTTGAATAACTTAATTATAGCACACTGCTGGTTTTCATTCGAAGATACCTCAATTCACTTTTTGATTATTTTCCTCGCTCGAGTAGAAATAAACTTTGGCTTTCAAGTTCAAAAGATGAAACAATATTTAAAGAGGAACTAAACCCAATTAAGATTGAAAATAAAAAGAAAGAATCAAAAAGATCAACTACGCAAAATAAACAAAACAAAATCCATTTGTAGATAAGACGAAATGATTAAATTGAATCGTTTAAAATTAATTTATGCTTTTTGGTTCGAATTAGTTAGATCGTTTGGACGCCATGTTTCAGAATACAACATTATAGAGGACGAGGAACTGCACGTAGTTCCAGAAAGTTTGTCAGTTTTGGCCAGTCAGACGGGATTCACAAAACGAGAAATCCGCTGTTTGTATCGTCATTTCAAACAGTACTGCCCCACAGGAGCAGTAACGTATAAAGACTTCAAGCCAATTTACGCGAAGCTATTTCCCCTGGGCGACTCGAGGAAATACGCTCGGCTTGTTTTTAATAATTTTGACGAGGACGGCGATGGCATTGTCAACTTCGCTGACCTTTTATATGCGATGGCTTGTATCGTCAAAGGATCAGTTGAGGAGAGACTATCCTGGATTTTCAGGTTTTTGATAAACAAAATTATAGACGATTAAACAACTAAAGTTCAACAGCGTCGTAAAAAACATAAAAATTATTTTCACAGATTCTACGATTTAGATGGCGATGGTTACATCTCGAAACCAGACATGATAATTATCATGACAGCAATTTATGAAATGGTCCAAAAGCATCGAATCAGCGATTGCATCAACCATGTAGAAAAATTTTTCCGCAAAATGGACCTCAATAGAGATGGACTTATTTCTAAAGAAGAATTTATTATTACCTGCAAAAAGGTTTGAGTTGTTAATTTTTTGTAATTCGTATTTATCAAATCGTAGGTAATTTAATTCATTTTTGCAGGACCATAGAATCAATGGGCAACTTCACCTTTTTGATGACATCTTTTAAGATATTTTGGTCTTTCTGATTTTGTTAACCAAATTTTTCAAAAAGTTTATTTATGATATTTATTTACAACTTACAAAGATGGAAAAAGTGAAAAATCAGTTTGTCGGAACATTTAAAACAACCGTTTTTGCAGAATGTAAAAAACACACGCTAAGAAAAATATAAATGCCAAAGCCAGCAATGCCTTGTCTGTGATTTCTCGTCTGCCATATTTGCCTAACAATTTTCCCGATTGCAAAATCACCTGTTGCTGATTCTCCAATTCTTTCCTCGTACTGGAAACTTTATCAGAGGACGTTACTGCAAAAAACACAATCAATTTATCAAAATTTAAAATTATAATTCAAAAAATGATATATATTATTTTGCAAATTTGTTATTCCTACCTAAAGTATCCAGAGTATTAGCACTTCTATCAACAGTCTCAGCCAAATGCCTGGAAATGCTGAGCAGTTTGTTTGTTACCTGTCCAGACTGCTCTGTTAAATATTGTTTATCCTTTCTCCTGCGAAGGTACTTCTGTTCCTCCTCTGACATTGAAAACAAATTTTCCCTCGCAAGTTTTGTAATAACACAAGAACTAACAACATTTGCCGTTCTAAAAGCTGCCAATGCCGATGTCAGTTGACTTTTCAAACCCTCAACCTCCGCCATTAACTCGGATTTCTTTTTTGTATTAATTTCTTCGTTTGCGATTGTTGTTAATTCTTCTATGTTGCTCCTCAACGAGGCTATTTTTTCTCGACCTTCTGCGTTTAGATCATTTAGCAGCTCTAGTGGACCTGAACACTGTTGAATGTCCTAGAAATAATTGAACAGTAGTTTTTATTGAATATTAATTTGTTTGTTAACAATAATGAAAGGGTAAAAGTTTATTATGCTTTTTGTTATTACTTCGTACTTGAAATACAATAAAAATACCTGAATTAAAGCTGTTAACTCGAGATGATTTTTAACAAACTTTTGGCGAACAACATCCAAGGATTGATTTTGCGAAGTCATTTTAAATCAATGTTTAAAACTTTCCAACAACAAATTTGACAAGACCTGTCATTCGAAATGAAAACGAACATTCCAGCTTTGCATTCTAAAGTTTCAACTTTTTTCCCCGCGCAAATTCAGTAAATGTACAAAAATAAAAACACTAAAGTATTTCAAATATGTTTATTGACGCACAATTTGTTATATCGTAAGAGAAATACGGTGTAAATATTGAGGTAAACAGCTGATCATAACACGTGTAAGCTTTCGTGACATCTCATTTCGTTTCTTGGTTCCTCCACCAGGTAGCGATACTTCTCGGAGTTGATGGCTTGTCTTGTGTCAGTTGTCAGTGTCGATTTTCGTCATTGGAGTTTCAATATTTACAAACAACGTCGATGCTCCAATTTTGACAATTAGATTCAATTATTGATTGAAAAAGTGACGCATCTCATTTATCACAAGTTGAAAGATCGTATTTGTTTGTCAACATGGGTTGCGATGGAGGAACTATTCCACGACGGGACGAACTTGTTCGTGTGCAAAAAAAGCCAGAACAGGTATTGTTTAGAACTTTATTGATATTTGAGTTCACTTACTTTCACTATCACAATTATTAATTTAACATCCATTCAAATGTTATCCCAAAATTTACATAAGATTTTTTGACATTTTTAAACATAACCTTACTTTTTTATCCATTGATAAACAGGGGGGCAAAATAGTGAATTAATAATTTATATTTTACTATTATATTATGGAATTTGCGAAATGTTTATTTACAATCTCTTTTTACTATATACTTCATTATATTATATATTTTCAATTGTATTACAGAAAGACAAAGAAGCAGAACTGGCATTCAAATGGAAACACTGCAACATAACTCAACTACCTTTGCGTCAACCGATCGTAGCTTGTGGTCTGGGTCAATTATACTCAAAGGAATCAGTGCTCGAGGGTCTGATGGACCGTTCAATGCTGCCAGAATCCGCGCAGCACATCAAAAAGATGCGCGACATCAAAGACCTCAAACTGACTCCGAACCCAGCTTTCGATGGCGACAAAGCCAAGGCAGGCGACATCTACGAGGACCAAAACAAGAGCGCCTACATCTGCCCAGTCACCGGTCTCGAGATGAATGGAAAATACAAATTCGTCTTTTTGTGGACATGCGGCTGTGTCATGAGCGAAAGAGCCCTCAAAGAAGTCAAAACCAACATCTGTCATGCTTGTCAGAAGCCTTTTGACAAATCTGACCTGGTTATTCTGAACGCCGAGGGCGACGATTTGAAACTCATGGAAGACAATTTGATCGCAAGGAAGACCAGTTCGAAGAAGAAGAAGCAGACAAATGGAGGAGAGGGAAGCAGTTCAGACGACAAGGAACTTGTTCCTGCGAAGAAAATTAAGAAAGAGGACGAGGGGGAGGAGAAGAAAAAGAAGGTGAAGAAAAATGAAAAGGGCACGAAAAATGGAAGCAGGCCGATCAAGCCGGAGGATCCAGCGTATTCAAAGACTAGAGAGGAGTACAGTGTCGCGAAAGATCCTAAAGCTACGGAGGTTTATAAGAGTTTGTTTACTACACACAAAACTGCAGAAACACAGGAGAGGGCTCACTGGGTCACTTATAATCCCTTTTATAATTAATCGATTTCCAAAAAAAATTTTTTGTACTTGTAAATAGGTCTGTGTATATTTAATCAATTGAGTACATGTGCAGCGGTTTATTTGTAAAATAAAGATGATCAACAAAATGAAAGTCGAGTTTTGATTACTGTGATAAATATTTTATTCTCTAGTATCTGACTTGAGTTAACGTATTTACAAATCAATTTATTGATTAAAACAGTATAATACATCAAACGAATCTCAACCGTTGAGGTCCAGGAGTAAGAATACTTTTAACCAACTATTCAAGTTGTCGCTACTAATTCGAGTCGAACGACTGATGTCGGTTCTGGTTTTTGCAAAAAAAAGTGTCAACTCATTCACAGCAGTTAGGGTCACAAGTAAGTCGAATCCGGGCGAACTCTAAGACAGATTCATTATTGTTATTGTAACAAAACGATCTTTCGACAATCATTGACACAGTTAACGTAAGCTGTGGATCACTGCGTGTGTGAATTCCGTGGTGGAACTCTGACCACCCAGGTCTTTGGTTAATACTTTTCCGTCGTTCAACACGCGGTTCAGAGCTTCTCTGATCTGCTGGGCGTAGCGACGCAAATTTACGTGATGAAGTAATTTCACTCCGCAGAGTATCATGGCAGTAGGATTGGCTACGTTTTTACCAACGGCTTCGGAGTATGTGTGTCTCGCACCCTAAAATATAATTTATAAAATTAAAATTCATTTTTGAGTTATGTTATATACAATGATTTTGAACAAATTTTAAACAAGTTCAAGTTGTAACGTTGTTATAAGTAGTTTTTTGTAAAATTTTACCGGTTCAAAAACGACGCATTCGGCACTGTAACTGGAACCAGCAACTACACCAGCACCACCAACAAGACCAGACGCTAAATTGTCTACAATATTTCCATAAAGATTTGGCATTACCATTACATCAAACTGATGAGGATTTGAGACCATCTGCATGGTACAGTTGTCGACAATCATCGGCTCGAATTGAATTCTGAAATATTTACAAATATTTATAACAATAACAGAGAAACAAAATAAAAGGAAATGTAAAAAAAACTTGAAGAAAATCAACCAACCTAGGATACATCTTAGCAATCTCCTGACAAGATTTCAAGAACAATCCGTCACCAAGTTTCATAATGTTAGCTTTATGCACACAAGTGACCTTCTTGCGATTGTTCTTAACAGCATAATCGAACGCGAACTTAGCAATTCGTTGACTTTTGTTTGCAGTAACAATTTTTAAGCACTCCACAACCCCTGTCACACATTCATGTTCAAGGGCTGAATATTCTCCTTCCGTTTGTTCTCTGATGATTACACAGTCGACGTTTTGATGTCGGGATTTCACTCCGGGTAGAGATTTTACATGAACTACGTTGGAGTATAAGTCGAGACTCTTTCGCAGTTTCATGTTTAGAGTTGCCAATTCACCGGTGTGCGAATGGTCTGGTGTTGCTAAAATTCCCTGCAAAATTTGTTTTAATTAAACTAAATTTCATGTTTTTGATATTTGCAAAGTATACGAAAAATTGCAAAATAGAAAACTAACAATAAAAAACTTTTTTCCAGATAGTAAAAAGACTTAATTTTATAAAAGTTTAAAAATTTTAATGTTTATTTTGTTATTGTTTTTACCTTCAAGCATACTCGATTTCTGGCAATGCTGTTTGAAACTTGATCTAACGGAGCACTAAGCGTAGGGTTTACTTCTGATAGAAAATACGGTTCAAACTCGACAGGAACACCGGCAGCTTCAAAAATTTGTTGAACCGAATATACGAGTTCAGGTCCCACGCCATCGCCAGGGATCAAGGTGCACTTTACCTTGCCCGTTTGTTCTACAATCTACAAAACACAAAATCGCTATTAAAACCTAATCAGAAATCGATTTTTTTTCTAATAGTTGGAAATAACATTTTTCTACATTACATTTTCTTGGAAACATGCCGCTGAGCTATGAAGGGACCTGAGGGCGCCCTTCTGTGCTGCCTAAAAATAAAATGAATATTCAGTAGGTTTTTCAGTTAAAAATATGTCATCTTTCATAAAACTTATCAAATGTGATAAGAATGATTTTAACAATTTAGACACAGGGGTTTCTCTTACATAAAATGGATATGACAATATGGGTTTTGAACATGTATGTTTTTTACATGAAATAAAAATGTGACGTAAACACAACAGTTTCTATAAATAAATAAACAAAATTAAAAATCCAATAATCTTTGTGTGAGTGGGATTTCCTTGCGTTCCTGGTTCCATGGCAAGTTAAACAGGATGAAAATCGACTGTCGCTAATAATAGTTAAGTGAAGGAAACGATTAATGATTTTGGTTTTGCAGTTTTAGATGGAATGACTGGTTTTACCTGGGATGTAAAAACTCGGCAGACATTTCTCACGAACAATGCCATTTTAGTTTTTGATAAAATCCCGATTATGTGTAATTTCTGTTCTCTGTTCCCTCGCGTTAACCTTTTTCTTGAATTTCTTATTCAACACCCATCAGCCGCGGATAAAACTGTTGTCGAGAAGCGCGTACTTGTTTCTAAACAGACCAATTTTATCTTTCAACTCAATCCACTAGATGGCGTCATGCTCGATTTTTGAAATTTTTTTGTGTGCAAAAACTGTTTTGGGTAAAAGATTTTGCAAAGAGTCAATTTGTTTTGATAAAAATAATTCACTTTATCTGTTTTGTACAAAGTTTAAAATACAGATGAGTAATATTTACAGATGCGACGAACTATTATTTTTGTATATAAAAAATGTACAGAATCAGTCGAGATAAAAATAACGATTCTTTTATAGCTGTCGTTGATTTTCATCTTTACAACCTATGTTCCTTTTGATTTATGATAAATGAACATTGTTAAGACTAGAAACTGAAAATCTCAAGTGAAACAAAATCCGAACACACATCAGCGAAAACAAATTCTAATCGGTCACTTGACAAAACTAACTTCCTTTTAACAAAATCTAAATTTTTTTTAATGAATAAAATATCACTGACGACATATTGCACCATTACTCTATTGAAATTATGAAAATTTATGAGTCAAAAAATAGTTGAAAAATCTCGTTATGACATCATTTCGGGAAAATCGTGGCTAACTAAACTGTAGAAAGCGGAAGTTGGGTCTTGTAGCAAAACGTCAGGTTCCTCAAATTCAACGATTTCTCCACCCTTTAGTACCATTACTCTAAAAACAAATATTACATTAAATTGTTTTAAAGTTTCTTTTGAATTATCGGAATTTGATTCAAAAAATTCCGTTCACATTTTTAATGAAATCTCACCTATCACAGTGCATAACTGATCGAACTCTATGGGCGATGATTAAAATTGTGGCACTTCTGAAGGCTGACTTGATAGTTGATTGGATGATTTGATCAGTCTCATTGTCTATGTTTGCAGTTGCTTCGTCGATGCAAATTATCTGAAAAGTATCAACAATCATCTTTTTATCAAACCCACCAACAAACTTGCAATTTAAAATCAATTGTTTTTCCTTCTTTACTTTCGCATTTTGTAGCACAGCTCGGGCCAAACAAAATAATTGTTTTTCACCCTCGCTAACATTACTCCCATCCTCTTCAATGACGGCATCCAGTCCGCCTAACCGCGAAACAAGGTCCATAAGCTGACACTTTTCAAGAGCTTTTTTAATTTGCAAATCCGGATGTTTGTTCAACGGATCTATATTTTCTCTCACAGTGCCATAAAACAGGAATGTGTTTTGTGGAATCATTGCCATTCTCGACCTAAGTAACAAAAGTTAATTGTTTCATTCCATTCAGCAAAGAAACCTTAATTGTCCAAAAAAAATACCCACCTCAAAGTTCCTAATTGAAGTCTACTAATATTGACATTATCAACAAAAATTTCTCCAGAACTTATTTCCGTTAATCGAAATAGAGACGAAAATAAGGAACTCTTGCCTGCTCCTGTTCTCCCAACGATTCCAATTTTTTCAATCGGTCTGGTTATGAACGTAATTCCATTCAAAGAAGGTGGAATGTTTTCTCTAGAAAAAGAAACAAACGAGTATTAAAACTTCATTCAGTTTTATATAAATTTTGTTGTTAAAAAATAATATTTGCAAAATCAAGTTTAAAATAAATAGATTTAAACTGTACCTATATTTCAAAACAACGTTTTTAAATTCGACAACTCCCTGGCTAGGCCAAGCATACGGAGGACTATCACCGCCGCAATTTTCAGCCGGTGTATTTACCAGATAATCATTGATTCGTTCAATAGCCACCATCTCCCGTTCAGTCTCTGTGAACGAGTTCACAACTCCAGACAGCAAACTCGAAATCGAAAGAACGTACGTAATCGCAAGTCCTATCAGTCCCGGATTAGCAGCACGAAACTGAAACTGCATCACAGCCACCAAACAAATGGTTCCCATCAGAACAGCTCCAATAAGTTGCAACCTGATAGACAACCACTGCGTGGCAGCTATTGAAGCAAATTGCGATTTCTGACTTGATTCAAGATACATCTCGTTGTCCTGTTTGAATTTCGGAACCATTCGGAATGCTCTGATGCTGGTTAGGCCTTGAATAGTTTCAGAAAAATGGTTGTACAGAGGCGACAAATTCGTGCTGCATAATCGTTTTAATTCCCTTGAAGTTAATCTAAAACGAGATTATTTTTTTATTAAATCATTCATTAAAACATTTGAGTGCCTTGAATTTTCAACTTTTGACAATTTCAATGAGGTTTTCTAACCGGTATTGGTTTTGGACCGAAACATAAAAAGGTGCGAGAGCCGTGACAATCAAAATAGTCCAAGGCAAGGTAAAAGTTGTCACAGCAATTGTTCCAAGCAATCCAAACGTTTGGGCGCACAGAATGTTTGCAATAAATGGAAGTGTATCGTCTGCTGTGTAGGTATCGGATGAAAATCGGTTCAGAATTCGTCCAAATGGTTGTAGATCGAAAAACAAAACTTTGCTCTGAAAAAAGGACACAAATGTATTGTAAATAAAATTGATACAATCTTGTAGCTTCAATTTTTAGAATACTACTATAAATACTTACACTGATCATTCTATTCAACAGTTTTTCGTGCAAAACTCTGGCAGCTTTGATCCCACCATATGCAAAAATAAATGCCCTAACCAGAGTAAACACTGAGCTGCTCGAAGCCATTATTCCATAAACGATCAAATTGTATTCAATGTTATCAACGCCAAAATCAACGTTCAAAGGCAAACTCGTATTTCCAGCCGTTTCATTAGCAGTGTTAACCCAATGCGACAGCCAGAGGTCGGTCAAGTTTCTCGTCAGCTGCATCGTGAAAATCGACAAGAATATCAGAACCAACAAGATCTTCCCAACGGCGTTCAAATAAACGCAAACCACGTTCATTTTAATCGATCCCTTTTCTTTGATTTCTTCATCGAGCAATGAATCAGCATCGTCATCTGCGTCCATGGAATTTAACATCATGTTTTCAAAAGCAGGACTTTTTTCGCTCGATTCGAGAGAATCAGGAGATAGAAGGTAGTCTTCGATGTTGGCTAAAACCTCACTGGGTGATCCGATCTTTGTGATCCGTCCCTCGGACATGTGAACCACCGTGTCGGCATGCACCAGGTATTTCGTCTGATGTGAGGTGAAGATTCTTGTTTTTTGTTTCAGAAGCCCGATGATCACGTGGTGGAAGACGTGATTGGCTACATTTGCGTCTAACTTTGACAGAACGTCGTCCAGGATGTAGATCTCCTTGTCTGCGTAAACTGCTCGAGCAAGGGCAATTCGAGCTCTCTGACCACCACTTAGGGTGTTTCCCAGCTCGCTTACACCGGTCATGTCGCGTTTCGGAAACGCGTTCAGGTCTTCGTAAAGTGCACACGCTTTTATTACACCACTGCAAAATTTGAAAAATGTTAATGAGAGTTCGGAAATTCATCTTTTGTATATTCAATAGGTAAGGAAAATTTTGTTTCGACACTCTTGCAAACGTTAATTTTTTTCTTCGATGTTCTTTTTAGTTCTTTGTTTTTAATTGATACCTACATGTACTTAATAGAATCGTAGATTTTTCCAAACAAAATGTTGTCCCTAATTGTTCCACGTTGGACCCACGGATTTTGCCCAACATAACCGATTCCACCATCAATATTATGAACAGAGATTTCTTCTTTCAATTTATTGTCTTCTCCCAAAATCACATTCAGTAGTAAAGATTTTCCACTTCCTACTTTCCCCATGACAGCAACTAGTTGACCCTGAAAAAAAAAACAAAATGACTTCAAAATATTCAAATAAAATTGAATATATTTCTATATAAACAATTTGTTACCTTTGAAATATTAAAAGACATATTTTTTAAAGGAAACACATTTTGGGTTCTCCTGCTTGTCTTGGGCGATGCAAATCTATCAATTTCTGTTGTAGAAGTATCTTCATCATCAACGTTGGCAGTATCAAATTTAACATTTGTAAAAACTATGTCTACGTCTGGCACAACGTTCTTTCGATTTGCGAAACCTACATCTGGCATCTGGAATAAAAATGGGTTTACTATTGGAAACAAATAGTAATAAAATAGGAGTGTTTGAGAAGTTAAAAATCATACATTAAACAGACATTGAACCCTTTTTATAGAAACCCAAGCTTCGGTCAGACCATTGAGAACCCACGGAAACATATTCAAAGGTCCAATCAACATATTCAGCAAAGCCATAGTGGTAAAAACAGTTCTCGTATCCATAGTGTGACCCAAAAGAGTGTACATCGTGAATGTTAGAAGCGAAACAATAATGGGCGTCGTGGCCCAAAAGTAGACACACATCGCGTCCAAGTATTTTCGTTTTCGTAGGTATTTCAGTTCTTCTTCCCGAAATTCTGTTGAAAAACAAAATCAAACTTGAAAAATTGGTTTTAAATCAAAAATACTATTAGATACAAAATCGTGTGCTAGTATTTCACAAACCAATTATATTTTTCAGGAAATATTTTTCCCAAACATGCAATTTAATTGTTCTGATTCCTCGCAACGTTTCGCTCATTACACGAACTCTTTTATCTTTACTGGCCATCATTTTCTCACTAAACTGACCAATTTTGTTTGCAATCAGTTTGTTAATTGGAATCAAAACGATGGTGAACACCACACCGGCCAAAAACGAAATTCCAATTTGTTGGTGGAGAAGGTACATTGTAATAGCAATCTGTAAAATTAAAAACAATTATTAACATGTCTTAAATTGAATTTCCAAAACATTTTCTATTCGGTAAACTATTTTGCAAAATTGTACTTGAAAAGGAATGCTCCAAAAAGTGTGAAAACTGGCACAACTATTGACAATCCTATCTGAATCAGTACTCATAAAGTTTGTAATTTCTCCAGTTGTAAATTCTTTGTTCAGTTTTGTACTTGATAACTGAACGACTTTTGTGTAAACCAAAGTAATTATGCTGCTACGAATTTTCAGTCCCACAACTGACATCCAAAACGTGAATTGTGTATTTAGCAATGCTCCTGCAAAAAATAAAAAAATTCAATGTTTTCGCCGTTACAATTTTTTATTCAAGATTTCAATTTTTTAATTGAATTATCTCACCAATTAGTGCAACGAAAAACATAGAAGCTGCGTAAGCATATCCGATCGAGATCGGTTTGTCAGCATCTTCGATAAAACCGATAAATCTATTGAGTAAAAGGGGACCCATGAATCCGCTGAGGTCCGCCAAAAGTTTCAGTATTCCCACAGAATAGAACTGCCATCCGAAACATTTGTGTAACAACCTCAGTAGTGACAAATGCTGCGTTGCTAAAATTCGTTCAGGACTGGGAACTTCCGTCGGTCCACCGCGCTGCACACTCAAAGACTAAATACAAACATTAACTTAAAGTACAATTTTTAATCTGTTAACATCAAGTTCATTTCGAAATACTTCGTTTTCTTCCGATCATTAATTAGAGATAACATTTTTAGAATTGCTTTTACCTGAAACTGTTTATTGATTTTGAATTTGATAGCAGCTGTGCTGATTTGTTCAGGCAATTCATAAAGATCGTCGGTGTGTTTGAGCAAATTTTTCGAGCCTTTTTTCATCAACGGTGATATCCAAAGGAATAACAATTTTGAGATGAAATTGTTGCCATCCATTGCGATTCCAAGGTAATACAAATCTTGTTGTTCGCTGAATGTTACGTAGGTTGAAGATGGGCTGTTTATCAAAGCGGAACTTTCGTTGACCTAAAATATTAATTGAAATATTATAAATATCAAATTATCCTTTTGTTTTGTATTGAAGTTTATTAAATGATTGAGTACTTCTCGAAAAGGGCTGAATCCTCTTCTTTCACGCGAGATTGTACCAGGTACCATAGTGAGACAATAAAAGAACAGAGAAACAACATGACTAATATTAATTCCCATTGTAGTGCTTGTTATTTTTGCATTTTCGTCTTTTAGAAGCAAAACTGAGATGCCAAAGAGAAACAAAATCAACAGTCTGATGGATACAGGTCCTCGTGAATTTTCTCCTCCGCCTAATCGCAGGCATATTAGAAAACATAAGTGAATGATCCAGGTCGTTCCTTCTGTGGCTGCTACGAGGTAATCTGTAATATAATTTAGATTAGAATAATCTAAACAAAAGTAAAAGAATAAAGTAAAGGATTACTTTTTGAAACATTTTTTATTTTTAGCTTACCAATTGGCTGACCCATGGGTTGCCCGTCCATGTCACGAAAAAAAGTTTCGTTTAAAAATATATCTAATGGTTTCACATGTACAACTTTGGCTTCGGATAAGAAAATATACGACTTCAATATTGGAAGCAATCCTAAACAAATTGCTGTGAGGATTCGAAAATTGATTGTATAAACTGAACATTTGTCTCTTCTCCAGTTTCTTTGCCATCTTCCACAATAGTAAGCCGAAAAAATTGATAGCACAACTAATACAGGGATCTGAAAAAAATCATTTAAAAAGTTTTACAAATTGTTTCCAGTCTTCATGAACGCAATTAAATATTGTATAGTGTTTTATAACAAACCTGTAGGTACAGCTGTAAAAAACATACACTAATATCATTATTTTGGTCATCTGGAGTAGGGATCTGTTCGTAACTGCAAATGTCCTGCCAGTTCCACATTTTTTTCTATAAAATATAAAAACACAGTTTAGAAACTTTGTTTCAAAATTATTTCATAATCTTAAAATTATAAAATTGTGACATTTTAATAAAACATGATTGACAAGTTATCTATTTCGATTTTTATTACAGTCAGCGTATTCGCATTTGAGTCATCGTGAAAATCATAATTTAATATATCCGGCGAATGCTGAAGTTCGTCGCAAATACTTTACCGATGAATGTGTCAACAATACCACACAAAGGATCCAACAATTTCAATAATAACTTTGGTTTGTTGTTTTTAACAATTGGCCACGCATTGTTTCTATTTTGTTTCGCAATTTTTGTCGTCGTTCACATTGTCAACAATGCACACGAATAGTACATTTACAATAGCTGTCAAAAACTGATCTGAGATTTTTAGAAAGAAAAATGAACTTTTTAACAAAAAGTTCCTACGCCATTTGGCTGCTGCAACAGATCTAGTGACATTATTTTACCTAAAAATAAAATGTTTAATTATTTTTCTTGGTTTATTTCACTTACAAAGAAACAAATCAAACAAGTTTTGTTTAAATGAAACAATGTTTATTAAAAATGTGAACAGAAATTGCAAAAAATTGCTGGAAACGTTACAAAACAGAACAAAAACGTCTCCGTGAGACTAGACAAAGGCAGTTGCAATCAGGCTCGAGCGCATTCTCAAGACAAAATCTCAGTTCGGCGAGATAAATGCATTTTGTCAAACAAATGCTATCTCAACCTAACCACGACGCAGAGATTAAAATGAAGTTTCGTCGAATTGTCGCGTTGCTCAATACTTGAAATGGAATACCGTGTGGTTCGTCGTTCATGATTTAGGTCTCGGAGGCACAAACCAAGTGTACACACGTTGCGTGCTCGAACATTGGTTTACATTTATTATGATGCATAAAGAAATGGCGGATGTTGTAGTTGCAATTTATTTTGTACTACTGTTAACAATCAGTGTAAATCCAGGTGAGTTGCATGGACATAAACAATCTGCACTTAACCTCTTTTTTTCATCTTAATCCATATTCAATTAAAAACAATAATGCAAGAAAAAATATTTTGCCAAATTTGTTTTCACTGATTTGTATTTAATTTGTGTTTCATGTTTGTTTATATTTCAGGCTTCACGCAAAGTTTAAGTTTACGTGAAGATGATCTCTCGATGGATAGCGAGGAAGACAATGTAGAACCGCCAGATTTACTTGAACACCACAACAACAAATCACCTCGACTTTTCAAGTGCCATATATGTGATGATAAGACTGAATGCCATCATCCAAGAATCTGTGAAAATGCACTCGTGGTAAATGTTTCTTCAATTTTTTTGAAATTCATTAATGACATTTTTTGTTAAAAGTGAAAAAACGTATCTGTATAGATGTACCCCAAGTTTAAATCATTTTCAATAGAGTTTGAACTCTTTCGAACTCATCGTAGTACAAATTCGTAGACAATCGCCAACGTTAGAATTAAGAAAACATACTTGTAGAAGAGGTACGATTTTTAATTTTAATGTGCTTGCGCTTGAGAATTCAAGCACCAATGCCTTGAAATTCATCATTTCTTCGCAAATGTACTAAGAAAGCATGTAAGAAAACAAGTATAATTTATCAATTTTGAAACCTCAAACAAATTTGATGCTCGACCGTGTTCTTTCTGTACACCATCTGGTGCAAGAGACATAAAATAGTATAAGGAAAGTACGAACACTTAAGAGTTCTTGCCTAATCAGAAGCCTGTAAAATACACCAGTATTTTAGAATCATTTAAAACTCAATCAAAAAGGTTTTTTTGTTACTTTATCGGTCTGTAATGTAATCCACCTGTCATAACATTGGAAAAGTATTAGGGATGAATCACATTTTGAAGGTTGTCCAGATTAACTTACCTGACGTTTTTTCTGGTTTTGTATTATTAGTATGGTCTTCCACATTGTTGTGTGCATTGTCTATAAGTTACACCTGTCTTGAAATAACCCAGCAATATCAGGAATAAATATAACTCGTGGAGTTCTCCAAAAATTATTCAGAAGAAAAAATAATTGTAAGTTTCATGTTCTTTCATACCTGTGAAGGACCTGGTAGCTTTCACTTAGAAGGATCTTTAAGCTTGTAAAACTAAACAAACGAGTATTGTGTTCTGTGAATTAGGTAATAATCTACCCTATTGAAGATGCTGGTATTTGTTTATATTTCTATCAAGATGCTAGAAGTGTAAAGAAAGTTTTCCAAAGGAGCATTTAGAAACAGCAATGCCAGAAAAATCCCTCGGACAAAAATCC
This sequence comes from Telenomus remus, assembly GCA_020615435.1. Classification (NCBI taxonomy): domain Eukaryota; kingdom Metazoa; phylum Arthropoda; class Insecta; order Hymenoptera; family Scelionidae; genus Telenomus; species Telenomus remus. Next base: position 14,982,405 of record CM036336.1, on the reverse strand, counting down.
CCCCTCAGACAGGATAGGAGAGTAAGAGTAGAAAAGCACTGAACTGCACTCAAGATTGTATTCTCAAATCTGTAATCTTTTATTTCATTTTTGATAGTGATCAAAGTTGACATTCTATTAAGACACGACAGAGGGTTAATCAAAGGCTTGAGTTTGTTCTAAACAAACTACTTATTTAACAGGAAAACATATCTTTACAGTAAAACTATGTTTGAATGTCGACCAATGTCGACCCCCTGCATCCTATTTTTCTTCCTTTTCGAAACTCGAGGTCAGGTATAAAATTTGGAGAGTATTTCACCGTACCTTCTTTCTTTCATTATTTCTTATTTCTCGTAAAAGAATATTTAGTTAGTTTTTAAAGTTGGTTTGGATTTTTTTATTTCATTATCTCACAATCGTTAATTTCTTAACTGATAACTATAAGAGATTTTCCGATTGATAACTAAATAAAAAAACGTCCAAATCTACTTAAAAAACCAACGAAATCCTCTTACAGGAAACAAGAAATAATGGAACCGAGAAGGTACCACGAAATTCTTCCCAAATTTTATACCTGACGTGAAGTTTTGGAAAGAAAGAAGGAAAAAAGAGAAACCGAATAGATCCAATAATGCATCTAAATAGACAAAAGAATATTGTACTCTAAGTATTAGTAATTATCTATCCTATTACAGATGCTACTGTCTGTTTACATTTCTACCAAGGTGCTAGAAGTGTAAAGAAGTTTTCCAAGAGTGCATTATTTGGAAACAGCAATTACATAAAAAGTCTCTTAAAAATTTCAGTCTCTTGATTTAGTCCACGAAACTATTCAAAAATATGCACTAAAAGTGTTCCTTTTAATTAGAAAGTATGAATAATTAAACTGTATAACTATTTCTAGTGTTGGAAATCGAGTGTACAAGATGCTTATGGCATCGAACAAAACAGACGAGGCTGTACCACAGAACTGGAGCAGGTGTTGATGATATGCAACCACAACAAGCCTTTATTTGTGACAATACAAGAAAATGGCAAGGCCTTAAAACGACAACGTCATGTCGAATGTTGTCATTCTGACTTTTGTAATGATGGGCCTTATCCGGTTCTACAGGAATATAATGACGGTTCGTTTAAAGAAAATTTAACAAACTCCAAGCCCATATAATTTATATTGTAATTTTGTAAACAACTTTTTATACTTTTTTCTCACTGTTACCTTTTTAGGTAAAAACGAAGAGGATTACGTGGTGAAGTTAACACTGGCTGTTCTGGCTCCACTGATTCTCTTGTTCCTGATCGCTGCCGGGGTATTCTTTTATATTTTCACACGCAGGACGAAACGAAAACGAAAACCAAAAGCTCGTCATAACAAGTTACTTATCGAGGCGGATCTGGAACCAGCGATGTTACATTTTACATCCTCATCGCACGCTTCTTCTAACACTTATCATTCACATGAACTTAAAGCTACTGCTGCTGGAGATAGTACTTTAAAAGTAAGTCCAACTTTTCGCAGAATAAAATACTGAACATTTCCAAAATTGAAGAAAATTAATTAACAACATTTGTGTTCAGGAATATTTGGATGGAAGGAGTTTAACGTCAGGTTCAGGATCGGGTCTTCCCCTCCTAGTTCAGAGGACTCTAGCAAAACAAGTAGCCTTAGTGGAGTGCATAGGAGGTGGCAGCGGCGGAGGATTTGGAAGTGAAGTTTGGCGTGGAATTTGGCACGGCGAGAACGTGGCAGTGAAGATATACTTTTCTCGCGACGAAGTAGCTTGGGTTCGAGAAACCGAAGTTTATTCCCAATTGCTTCCTTCGCGACACGACAACATTCTGGGTTACGTTGGTAGCGACATGACCAGCAGATCGAGTTGCACTCAGCTCTGGCTGGTCACGCACTACCACCCCCTTGGCTCGCTTTATGACTACCTGAACCGATCGCATCCTCTGAACCATCACCAGGTTTTCAACATCTGTCTAAGCATCGTCGATGGACTGTTGTATCTTCACACCGAGATTTATGGAACAAAAGGAAAACCCGCCATGGCACATCGTAACTTGAAGTCGAAGAATATTCTTGTTAAATCGAATGGCGGTTGTGTGATTGCCGATTTTTGTTTGGCTGTTACGCAAGAACGATTGGCGGTTGAAAAAGTTGATATTCGACAGGGATCTAGACGGTATATGAGCCCGGAACTTTTGGAACAAAAGTAAGACGAAGAGAAACATTTATTTTTTTGTGGAGATTGGTTTTGTTAGATTTTAATGATTGGCTTGTTATTTTTCTAGGATTAACGTTGACTGTTTGGAGAACTTCCGTTGTGCAGATATTTACAGCTTGGGTTTGATTCTTTGGGAAGTTTGTCGAAGGTGTTTCAGTAATGGAGTAGCATTAGATTATGCTCTACCATATGCAGAGTGGCTTACAGCAACAGGTAGTCAGGAACCGTCCCTGGAAGAGATGCGAAAATTAGTCTGTCTAGATCAGAGGAGACCTCCTCTACCTAACAGATGGCACTCTGATACAGTAAGTATTTTGGTCGACAATAACTTCAATGCTAGAATGTTACACGCGAAATTAAAAATTAGTTCCAATGAGAACGTTCATTAATTGATGGATAACAAAATAATTGTTTCTTTTTTTAGACCTTAACTGAATTGGGCAAACTGATGAGGGAATGTTGGCATACGAAGCCAGCTGCGAGACTGCCCATTTTGCGAGTGAAGAAAACTCTGACCAAGCTGGCTGCAAACGATTCTCGCGTCCACTATCCTCTTGATTGACTGCTGATTGCCAATTTTCATGTGCATATTTATTGTTACAATACTTTGAAATTGTTGATTCATGCTCATAATTCACATAATTATCGTTTAGCCACATATCACATAAGCTAAGCTTAACCAACTTCATTTGCGCTACATTTTATGCACGATTTTTAATTGTCATTTGAATTAATTTTGAAGCCATTTTATTTTTTTAACGAAAATCAAATATTTTTGTAAGAAACATTTTTCTTTGAAGAAGTGAATTTGTGATGGATCCGATCAGTATTTTTTTATTCTTTTTTTAGCAACACAAATTAAAGTGGAAAATTTTTATAGATCATGCATCTTCGAATAATTTTAACATTTGTGATATGAGAAATTGACTGAGGAGTCGTGCTTTTTTGAGCGAATTAATGTCATTTTTCGAAAGTGAAAACGAACTATTGAATCCTTCTTAAAACAATACAAATAACTGCGAACCAAACTGAAATTATAAAATTTTTTATATTTGATTTACAAGAGGACTCTTATTTGGATGCAAAATATTCGTTAGATGGAAGAAAATAATTTTACTGCTCTTAATGTTTAAGCCATTCTCGATATTCGAGACACTGAAAGTACGATGAGCGAGATGATAAGGTTGTTAAAACTAAATGCTTGCTGCAATTGCAATTGAATTAATTTTCATTGAAGCTCAGAATTTGTGAAACAGTGAAATAACTTTGTACTTCTAACAGTTTTTGCCTTAAATGATTTTGAGCTTCGATAACAAATTAATAATTACTGTAAAAGTGTTCAATTGTACATATTATTTGACAAGTAAAATTTCAAGTTATTGATAAAAAATTGAAAGCTGCTACTCGCGATTTATACTATTAAAAATCGACTTACAACTTAGTATTAAATTTAATGCCTGTATATAAAATATCTACTTTGCCATAACGAACATAATGCGTTCGAGACAACGTCTATTAATAATAATTAACCCAAGTGCTACAATGTAAATAAACAGTTCACACCGTACATTATTAATCAATTATTTTACTTCGAATTTAACTGATTGATGTAACATTGCTATTGTACAGTAGCATATTCTGAAGACACTATTTTAAGCACACCATGATATTTATATCAATAAAATATTAAGTTTACGTTTGTTGTACGTCAGTTCTCCTTTTTTCAAATTCCTACTCCAGTTTGGTTTCTAACTTATTTCGCAAAAGGTTTTTCCATCATTCAAACAATTCACTGCAAACCATGAGTTTTTATTTAATTACATTTTTACAGACTAAAAGTTCAGCCAAAAAATTTGCTCCTGAAAATATTAAAATTAAAACTAAACTTAACATAGATGGAAAATGATTTGATAATCGTAAGTATCCTTGATTTAAAACAGAGACACTCAATATTTTGTTTTGTTGTAACAAGTTGTATTTTAATGAATGGAATGGTAATGCTCATTCAAGACGAACTTCTTGGTTTCAACTCATCATAGCAGGATCTCAAAAAGATGTAGTTCTTTTTCATTGGATTGTAAAATTCGTGGCCCTGTAAATATACAGAAATTTCATAAAATAATCAATACAAAAAGTCGATAAACTTCTTAATTTTGTAGTTTTTCATAATTGTTTTTTTAATGTAGAATACCTTCGACCAGTCGTACGAAACTGAATAAGCAAATATTTGTCCGTTGCTATTAAAACAACATTGCGTGATTGGTTGTTCCATGGGTTCTGATGGTTTTAGTTTAGTTCGAGCATCTTTGTCCCAAAAACTGAATATTCCATCACTTCCAACTGTCGCCAAAGTGCCATGAATGGGATGGAATGCAATATCGTTCACCTAAAAATCCAAAAATAGATAAGAAACATTTTAACATTATAGACTATCATTCTCAATTGTTCTTTTTCATTTGATTTTTCAAGTTTGGTGAAAATAATATTGATGAAATTTTACCGCATAGATATCCTGGTAACCACTCGGAGCACCGTTGGATCGGTGACATTTGAACGTAAAGTTGTCTTTGGGATTTGTAGGGTTGACATACTGTATAGCAACGCGACCTTCGACACTTCCCAGGGCATAACCAGTGGGCACTTTTTTCTTGTCGCGGAAAATAGCAACGCAACGATGTTGATACTTAAGAGGCGATTCGATACGTTTGTACTCCGTCGGTGTGTTTTCTAGTTGATAAACAACCAGACCTCGTCCTGCTGTTCCAACAACAGCCATTGGATAGTCCTAAGGAAACAAACAAACAATAAGTAAATTATCCATTTCGTCATCAGGAAAAAATCGTCGTTTTTAATTTTATTTTTACTTACAACATCGGCACAGTAACAACGTTCTGGAAGATTGATTGTTAGCATCGGTGTAGAAGTTCGAGTATCCCAAAACTAAAAAAATAACAAAGAAAAAACAGTGAAAAAATAATTGTAATAAGTATTATGTGATTAGTTTGTTCATAATTTAAAACGGTAGAATTTGTTTATTAAAAATGGACCTTTAAAGTTTTGTCCCAAGAACCAGTCATCAAGCAAGAATAACTCGACCCCTTGATCCAATGGCACGTTTTAACCGGAGCATCGTGTTGTGCAACTTGTATACTCTGATTCGATGCTAAGTCCCAGCATTTGACCATTTTGTCACAGGAAGCCATAAATACTTTTGTTCCATCCTGAAGAAAATATCGAATAAAATTATTACAATTGTTCTAATTAATTATCATTTATCGACTGGGAAAAAAGTCCTTACATCACTCCAACAAACGTCCAAAATCGGACCTGCCATAGATTGCATGGACTTGGGAACTGTTTTTCCAGACTGCTCCACTTCCCAGCATCTCACATTACAGTCCCACGAACCAGCGACCAAAAAGTTTTGTGTTATTGAGGCAGGACTAAATGCCAAACTGGAGATGGAGTCCTCGGGTGGGGAAACCACCTCAAAATCTTTCATCGGGTTCGGGGTTGTTGAGTTTGTTGTGAGAGTCGTGTTTTGGTTGTACATCTTGAAACACCGTTTTTACCTAAAAATTTTTTAATATCGAATTATTAGAATGAAAACTCACAATAAATTTTAAGAATTGCGAATATTTTTCAAGTATAAAGATTTATTTACGATCAAGAGTGATACTGTGCAAAAACAAGACGCAGATTTGAATTTGATCAATTTTTCATGATACGTTTGTATTCGAATGATTTTTTCATTTGTAGTACATTTAATAATCGGACTGTAACTTACCTTTTTATGTTAATATTCAATTGTAAATGTATTTTCATTCAAGCCGACAGACAAAACAACTCACGCACTCTGAAAGAAACTGTTTAATTTTTGAGGTTAGGATCACTGATGTTTTTAAAAGCGACTGCAGTGCCGCTAGGATTTTTGCGGAGAACTATATTCGTCTAGCTGCAATTTCAAATTTTGCGAAAATGAAAAAAAATGAATTATTAACAACAATAAGATGTATCATTTTTCGAACATAAATAATTTCATTCTGTTTCTATTTTTATTAATTTTATCCCAAAAAACAACATCAAAATTAAAATTTCTGATGCTTAAATTTTTATTTTTATAAAATTTCTCTTTTGAAAAATTGTTTCATATAATTTATTTGCCAAAGAAAATTGAATAAACACAGCAAAATGTGATACTCCAAGAGTTTTACGTCATTCTTATTGTTACCATGGTGACAGTTGCTTCAACACACAAGCTGAATTGAAATTCGTAATCTGACATGGATCTTTAGAATCTTCTTTGATGCTCATTGTTTACTTTTGACATCATTTTTCATCAACAGTTAAACATTGTTACAAATGACATTTTAACAAACAATTTATTGTGTTTAAACAATTTTATTTGGAAAATCTAGAATTTCACAACTCAAACTAGTGTTTCGGTGTTTTTGCAACAATTGATCATTTAAATTTTACAAGTGAATTTACGTCTGACATCAAACTCAACAAAATTAAAGAGACTTTATGTGCGAATGATCATTGTCTTCCCATGACTGACTCAGGTGACTCTCACGTAGAAAAAAGACTCAAGATAGTTCTTGTCGGTGACACGGATGTTGGAAAAGTAACAAAAAATTTTAATCCAAGTTTTTACAAGAAAAAATAATACTTTTGAATAAATTTAAAAAAAATATTTTTTTGTAGACCAGCATAGCAGTCAAATTTTGTTACAATGAATTCACCAGACAATACACACCAACGGCAGGAGTTGATTTTTTTCTTAAAAACCTTAGTCTTGGAACCTACAAAAATGTCAATTTACATATTTGGGATGTCAGTGGATTAGCGTTAAGAGGCAAAATGTTGGAGACCTATGTGTTTAAAGCCAACGTAAGAAAAAAACTTAAAAAAAACTGATATGCTATTTAACAAATGTTAATAATTTGAATAGTTTATCATTATTTATGTTTTTTAGATCATTCTTTTTGTATACGACATAACAAATCTTTCAAGTTTTAACATTCTGATCGAATGGATGAACGAGATAAAGTCGTATTCAGACAACTTTCATGGTCTCCCACTTATGGCTATTGTTGGGAATAAATGTGATTTGGAACATCAAAGAGCAGTTCGACGAGACAAATCTCATCGTTTTGCTGCTGAAAATGGGTTGCCTTACTATGATATGTCTGCAAGAACAGGAGAATCGGTAAAAATGTGTAAAAGATAACTAAAATAAACGATTGAAAAAATGTCTAAAATTGAAACTTTTATCAATTTTGGATTGAATTAATTTTAAATAATTTTAATAATGGTTTAATTTTCAGGTATCTTTATGCATAGCAAATTTAGCTGCCCAAGTACTAGGTGTTCGATTAACAAGAACTGATCAAGATATGCACAGACCAATTGTGACCGCTGAAATAGGCGACACAGTGGATGTAGCAGCAATTAAAAAAGTCATCAAAAGACCACCAAACAAAAAACACAATCCGCTTCTAAACAATAATGTATCATCTTCAAAATCCACAGTTTGTACAGTACAGTAAAAGTGCATACAATAAGACATGATAAAATCGAAACTTTCAAGCGAAAGTACAGTTTTGTAGAATTGAATACTGTTTCTAACAAGAAGTTCGATCACAGAAAACTGTTTGAAATCAACGATAATTGTGTAGTATAAAACTGGTTTCTTCAAAAGTGCATTTCCGACAATACGTAACCAAAATCGTGTGTAGTTTATTATGAAAAAGAAGAAAAAAGTCGTATTTGTAAGTGAAATAATTGAGATATATTTTATAAACGCATTGTATTCGTGTGAATGAAATTTTACTATAAACGAACGAAAACAAATAAAACAGTAACAACATCCTTTATGGTATGAATCGTTTTAATTTATTACATATCATGTATTATATACATCAATATATCAGCTTTCGCAATCACACATTTAAAATATCAAATAAAAAAATCAACATCTATAAAACAACTGGACTTTAAATAGATCATCTTCAAATTACAATGTCTTTTCTCGTTAAAAAATAGATTCAAAAAAGATTCTAAAAACATCTAAAGAGATCACCGAAGAACACGGATAATATCAGAAGTTTCGAAAAGTGTCTAAAGTTCTATTTTCACAGGTCGTCTTGGCCAGCTGGTCTTGCTCATGAGTTTCTCCCTGGCCTCCCAGTACAAATTGATTTTATCATTAATCGGACCCAAGTACGTCAAAATCCATTCATCAGCAGTGTGTACATCGTAAATCGAGTTCATCGCCGCTCTCATCTCTTTCTCAATGTAAATAATTTCCGCTTTCATCCTGTCCAGTTCTCCTGTCGCTCGTTCCACATAAATTGGACTAGCGAATCCAACCTTGACATTGTACGGTTTGAACCAGCCCTTGAAAGTGCTATCCTGCTCCATCTTCGTCACCTCCTGACTGAGCATGAACAATCTCAAAGTCGTACTGTAAACCAACGATCCAAGATACTCGCATTTGGTCCAGGCATGTTGCGGTTCCGGTACGGCCAGACTCACAGGCATGCCACAGTCCAGCTTGTTTAAAACTTTGTTTGGCACGTCGATAGGAAAGTCACTGAGATCAGACGAGTTCAGAACCGCCAGGTTCACAGCCAGAGAAGGTAGGGAGGAGGGTAGCAGTTCACAAAGGACGCTGAAGTGGTCGTATCGCTGCCATCCTGTCAGCATAACTCCTTTGAAATGGATCCAACTGGAGTAAGTACTGATGATTTCGAGCCATCGCTGGTGGTTTTGAACGTGGTAAGAGATTTCGGTGTAGTAACTATCTGGAGACGTCGCCCCCTTAAATGCTGTTGCCACCCAGACTGATTTCCAAACTTTGGCGTAGTTTTTCCATAGCTGCTCTGTTAGAGTTGTTGCTAGATCTGGTGTGTATTTCCAGATTACTGGTTCAACGAGTTTGTTCAAACCTCTGCGAAAAACACAAAGACAATTGTTTAAATTAAGTGTTTTTTTCTCGTGATAAAATAGTTAAAAACAGAATAATAGAAAAATTGTAATGTAAAAAATTAAAAACCAAAACGTTCAACTTGCCTACTAATAATTTCCTTCGGTTCAATCTCCCTAAACTCATCATCCCACATAAGGACCATAACGTTAGGATGCCTCTCTCTGACGTACCTCGCGACCTTAACAACATGATTCAAAAATAACTGTCGTTTGTCCCAGTTCTTGGAAATAAGCTTCTCTTGGCACTTCGAGCATTCGCCAATCTGATATACCTCATCAGCCCCAATATGAAGGTACCTAATATCAGGATGTGCAGCGACAATCTGATCAATCATCTTATAAACAATTTGCACCGACTTGTTCCTTGAAGGACACAACACCTGTGGATAATTGTCTACCTCGCGAATGTCCCTGTACGATTCCAACTTGAGTACAAATTCAAAATGACCAAACGTCTGGATCAGCGGGATGACCTTTAGATTATTCTCCTTTGCCTTTTTTTGTATTGTTTTGATGTCATTTATACTGTAAGCATTTGTTGCTGGGATGTTTGAAAGTTCGCCGGAATATGGGAACATATCTTCATACTCAATCAAAACTCCTGTTGCTCCTAAGGAGCGTAACAGAGGGAACAGGTAGGAATAATACGTGACCTTGAACGGAGCTCCTTTAAGGTCAAGATGCACTATCCTGTGACCTTGAAAGAGTGGCGAGTCTGGGTCATCATCTTTTTTGTCAAAATTTCGAGCGTTTCGCCATGATCTAGCGGACGGATCGTCAACGTAGGGTTGTCTGAAGGTTTCCTGGTTTATTCCTCGGTCCACCAATACGCTGTCGCTTATCACAGTGCCAAGAAAAAAGTAAACAAGTCCTATGAGAGACAACCCGGTGGTAATCATGATGAGCAAAGCTGTTCGGTTTCGGAGTCTTATCATTACTGGTTATTTTGTTTATTAATTGATTGTTTTTTATATTTTCAATATTGTTTTTCTTGTTGTATTTGTAGTAGATATTTTTGTTTTCGGAGTTCACTGAGTGGAATTGCATTCGGCGTTAAAGAACATTCGTTTTTTAACGTTTTTATAGTTATTCATGATGAAGTTAATTGGTTAATTCAATTTGTGGTTGTGAGGTGCATTTCGGATGATAAAATTTTCACATCTTGTTGGGATGACTTGGGTGCACTTGGCTGGTGGGTGGAAGAGATGTTGATAAGATGTTGTAGAATAGGAAATGGAGAATTTGGTAGATTCGAGATTTCCGAAGAGTATTTACAAGCGGTTAACCTCACTTTCGATTGTTTACAGGGGTGGTAACTGAAAAATATTGAAATTGATGTTAGAAATTATGGGTCGGAGCACTTGACAAGTTTCTAAAGTCACGGAGCTGCACGGAGCAGATGTAAACAAAACAACGTGATTGACATGTGGATGTTTTAATTTAAAAACATTGGAAATTAATAAAGAGGTGAGCATTTTAATGTTTGAAGTATTATTATTTTTTGTTCATAATTTATGAGAAATCTTAAATTTGTTAAAACTTTTAGAAATTTCATCTATATTGACGAACTAAAGTTTCATAATCGTTATTTTAGGTTAGAAAAAATAATAAACAGTGTTTTTGAAAATGGAAAACACTGAAGAAAATCATTCTGGACTGCAGTGTGTTTGGTCGGATTTGAAAGAAAATCCCAAATGTGTACATGGTATGTAAAAAAAAAAAACAGTAGAATAAATAAACTAAAAAAGTAAAAGAAAGTAGTTACTAATTTGAAAAAAAATTTAGGTCCAACTTTACTATTCAAGCAAACACAGAACGATGTCCAAAAACAATTTCATGTGTGTTCTGCCTGTCGGACCCAAAAACTATGTCCATTTTATCAGGAGCATGGCGTACCGCTTCCAAAAAAGGTCATAGTAAAAATGGAAGAAAAAACAAAAAAGTTCGTCTCACAGTACCACCGGCAAAAACTGTTTATCGATCTTCACAAAATTCTCGCAGCAAACCCGTCAAAACGAATTTACTGTCACACTTGTGAAAAGTTGTTTCTAATTGAAGACAAAACGAAACATGAAAATCACACTCTTACTGAGGGGCTATCTGATCACCAGATGAGCCATCCGACTGAAATTCTCAAACCCTTAGTTGAGTGCAAACGAGAGGCACAATACTTGTTTTCCAAAAAATCAACTAAAGATATCGTTGATTTTCTGACGAGTTTTGGAGCAGAACAAGTTTTGTGTATTGGAGCACCCAGAATTCATGAATACATCTCGAGTGAGATGGACGGAAAGATGTCATCACTTTTGTTAGACTTTGACGGAAGATTTGTATGTATTTTAAGAAAATTTCATTTTTTTCAAATGATTTCTCATTGATTTTATCAGAAGTTTGAATTGTTCGAATTTAATTTTTTTTTCAGCACAATTTTTTTGGATCGTTGAGTTTCTGCTGGTACAACCTCTTCAACCACCACTTTTTCTATGACGACTCCAAAGGCATTTTCAAAAGTTTCATGACCCAAAACAAGGGCAAAAACTTTTACATCGTTTGCGATCCCCCGTTCGGAGGCAGAGTAGAGGCTATAGCACAGACGTTCAAAACAATATCGGACTGTTACAAAAAGTGGAACAACATAACCGAGGAGCCAAAAGTTTTCTTCATCTTTCCGTATTTCATGCACTCAATAATGCGACACAAATCATCGCCTCCGAAGATCGAAGGCGGACTGAAGGATTACAAGATGGTGGAATACAGAGTGGAGTATGACAATCATCCTCTTTTTGTCAAAAATGAAAACTCCGAAAAACTGGGCTCACCGGTTCGAATTTTTACGAACATCCCACTGAACCAGTTTCAACTTTGGGACAGCGAGTACAAATTTTGTAAGAAGTGCGATCGGTGGGTGACACTTGCGAATAAACATTGTAACAAGTGCAGCGACTGCACTTCGAAAGACGGTCGGGTTTATAAGCACTGCGACGTTTGTGAAAGATGTGTCAAAGATTTTTGGATCCATTGTAGTGACTGTAATCGGTGTACAACGGTCGAACACAAGTGTGGAAAATTGTTGACGGTTCATGTAACTTGCAACAAGTGCAACGAGAAAGGTCACACTGAAAAAGATTGTCAGGGCAAAACCGAAAAGAAAGAAAAGAAGAAATTGAAAAGAAAACTGTTGTCGAAGGGAAATGTCAAAACGGGAAATGTCAAGTCGAAAAAAATGAAGAGGAAAAAATCGTCCACGTCTTAGATGTAGTTTTTTTATTGTTTCATTTATTTGTTATTAAAAAATTGTGTCTTGGAAATGTTTTTTGTTGCTTTCTTATTTCAATAACGTCCTTGAATGAGATGAGTATTTTTTGTCGACGTCACCGTTTCTATTTCAGATATATTTTTTTGATATAAAAAAATGGTATAAAAGAATTGTTGCAACGCTGAATGGAATCACATTTGCATAATCGTGAGAGTGCCCTACTGCATAGATATTTTGAAAACACTGTCTGCATGTCAAATTGACGTATTTGGTAATATAAATATCAAGTTCGCGACTGCTGCGAAGCAGTGTTTGAGTGTACCTTTGTCAGATTCGGATAACAAATTATGATGAGCGCCTGGGTGATTGTGCTGGTTGGCTTTTTTTCGCTCAGCTCTGCTTGTTTGATTACTAACTGTCCTCGAGGAGGTAAACGAGCTGATCAGTCGTTGATGCTTATGGAGACTGGGATTAGGGAGGTAATTTCAATTTAATTTCTAGCTTTCTTAATCAAATTACAAAATTAATTTTTACTTATAAAAATAATTGATAATTCAAACTGTTGTTTTTCAATACAAAATCATGAAAAAGTTTAACGTTGTTTGTGTTTTGAGAAAAAAAAGGTTTTTACAACATTTCTAATAAAATTGTAGTGATTCAATTATATAAGAACAACTATTAGTTTAAATTGTTGTTTTTTATTCTAACTTCAAAACATAAAAATAAATGGTTTTTCTGTTCAGGGGATAAAATAAGTTTTTGAATTTAGAAAAAATTGTTTTAGTGTACAAGTTGTGGAAGAGATGGATTAGGCAGATGTTTTGGACCGTACATTTGTTGCGGATCAACAATCGGCTGTTTCATTGGTACCTCCGAGACCTACAAGTGCAGAAAAGAAAGTTTGTATTTGAAACCATGTATAGCTGGTTTTGCGATGTGTCGTGGAAATAAAGCGAGATGTGCTGCAAATGGTATTTGTTGTTCTCAAGGTAAATTTCATTTCACGGAAAATAAATGTTAAAGAAATTAAATTCAACTAAAAAAACTGAAAGAAAACTATAACATTAATTCGAAAAATAAAAGCATTTAAAAATGCAATTTTGTTTTTGTTTTGTTTTTTTTCAGAGTCTTGCCATGCCGATGCATCTTGTCGAGTAGAAGAATCGGAAACCCGCAAAATCGTCTCAGAATTCAGCTCCTTATCTGAAAACTCAGTGAACACAAACGAGCGTATTTTTTGAAAATTTCCCGTCATTCAAAAACCATGTACTGTTTCAATCAACATAACATTTTACTGAAGTACCCGAAAATTTCGTTGAAAAATATAACAAAATGAAGTGAAAAATAAATGTACAAAGAAAACTGACATTTTTTCATGCAACAAAACCTCCTTCCCGTTTCATTTGTTTACTCTGAAAAAGCACTATGTGAAAAATTAAAAAGTTGTTATTGTTTCTTACATCCAAATTTTCGTGACGAGTTACCAAATGTTGGCAGCACTGCCGTTTAAAACCCCACAACTCACTACACTCTTCGATTTAAATCGACCAAAGGCATTTAAATTTAAAACCACCACCGAAGAGGAGTGACATGTTTCCCATCGCGAAATTTGTTGTTGAAACAAGTCGAGTGAATCTGTCGGCTGTCAAATTTGTGCGCTCGTCAGTAAGCTCGGTCCGGGCCGGGAGGCAGCAAAAAGAAGATGGCTCGAGTCACAACAACAAAAGTTTGCACAAGTTTCTAACCTGCACAGCAGCTGGAGTTGCAGTGGGGTACCTGTTGGTAGGGTGGAAGGAACGTAAACAAGACATTCTGCAGTCGCTGATTCTTCCTGTCAAAGCTAAATCAGTTAGCGGAAATGATTATAGAAAGAGATTCAACTTTATCGCTGATATTGTGGAGAAGACGTCCAGTGGGGTAGTCACCTTAGAAGTGTTTGATAAAAAACAGTAAATATTATAAAGATTTCAAAAAGAACATTTTTTTCAGTTTTGAGAACTGAACGAATTAGTTTAAAATTTTTGGTTTGTTTCAGCACACTACAAGTTTGAGTTATATTTAGAATGGCTTTATTTGTTTTTAGTTTTGCTAATAATAATTGTTTACAAAAAAAAACTGTTCACAGAAATTTCATTGGGATTGATCATTAATTTGTAATTTTTGAACAAAATAGTGTAGACCTCGTTACAGGAAAACCATTTGTGATAAATGGAGGATCTGGGCTAATTGTGGATAGCAATGGATTAATTTTGACGAACGCTCACATTGTACACAAACCAAACATCAAAGTTGTAGTAAGTAAATAATCGAAAAAAGTTTCATTTTTGATGAATTTTTAATTATGTATTTTGACATTACCTTTTTTAGGTCAAACTTTTCAATGGTGACGTGACTGATGGTGTCATAGAAGCCATAGACTATCGGGCTGACTTGGCAACCATCCGAATAAATAGGGTATGTTATAAAATAAAAAATTGACAATGAAATTTGAACCGATGATTAGTTAATTTTAGTTTAATTTCCGTTAGAAAAATTTACCAACAATGCAATTTGGAGATTCGGATGACCTTCGAACAGGTGAATTTGTCGTGGCGATGGGATCACCGCTGACTTTGGTCAATTCGGTCACGAGTGGAGTTATTAGTAACCCTGGAAGACACAGTTACGAGCTGAAATTGTTCAAAGTTAATATGATGTACATTCAAACAGATGCAGCTGTTACAGTGAGTTCATTTTGTCGTACAAATTTTGATATAAATTTAAATAAAAAATGTTTTTTTAGAAATTGTATATTTTAATATTACTTGATTCACGAAATCAATCTGTTGAAACATTGCAGTTTGGAAATTCTGGAGGTCCGCTAATAAATCTTGACGGCGAAGTGATTGGAATTAACGTTTTACAATTCACAACTGGTATATCATTTGCTGTACCAATCAATTATGTAAAAAAATTTCTACAAAGCATAGATGATACTCGCAAAGGAAAAAAAATTGATGGTGAGAAAAAAATGAAGCGAATTCGCTCAAGGCATACAAAAATGATGAAAAATGGAAACATATTTTAATGTGTTATTTCTTTTTTTAGGTATCAGAGTTTTATCAGATGATGGAGCTAATTCCAAGCGCAAATTTTTAGGTATCACAATGTTATCGTTGACACCAGACTTATTGCACCAGTTGAGAGAGCACGGTACAATGTTTCCAAAATCTCTAAACCATGGTATTTTCATTTGGAAAGTATATCGCGGGTCTCCGGCAGATTTGTAAGACATTTTTATGTAACATTTTAACTGTAGTAAGATCATTGTTGACTATAATAATTAATTCAACAATAATTAATATTTTTAGGGATGGGTTAAGGCCAGGAGACATCATAACTCATATAAACGAACAACCAGCACTATCATCGGACGATATTTACAAAGCCTTAAAAATGGATAGCTCATTTTTTGTCAGGGTAATTCGAGAGGGTCAAGAACTAAGCATAAGAGTTACTCCGAGAGATGTGTGAAGTTCAAAATATTATGTAAATGTTGTGAATCAAGGATTCTATCGTTTTTATTAGAATAAATTGTTCAACATTTGTATTGTTAGTGTGATTTTTCTATTGCAATCGCTACTGTCCTATAATTAAAATTTACAATTTCATTTTTTTTGGGCAATTGAAAAATAAAAAAAAATGATAGTCACAGGTGCTACTCAGTTGGGTTAGATCTTGTGATCATGACTCATTAATGAACAGTCTTAAACCCGAATACCACAGACAAACTCTCCACTCCTATGTCAGCTTCCGAACTCATTTTCCTCTAATAACCTCTGAACTCTGAAGTTAGGCGCGCGCCTATATTTTATATAGCATCGTAAACATTTCGACATTTTTCCCATTTCAACCCTCTCATTGGTCTACTTTGGGACTCTGAATTGACCACACTACTGGTCCGTCATAGATGACCATTTCCCAATGGTACACTCTACCTCGTATGCCCACTTCTCAGTGGTCCTCTTAATAAAGTTCCTCTTAGAGAGTTCACCTCCACTGGAGTTTCTCTAAGCCTGTCCAATGATACTCAGGTAAGTCTGTTGGTCTTTTGCCAGTGAGGCAATCGATCCATTTCCTGAGTAGCGGCGGACTATCTGAGAATTATTCATCAACTACGTCGTTATATACTCATCTGCATCAGCATTTATACCTTGTGAGAAAGGTTTCGAGCCTTGCGCCATCTTGTGTAATATAGTGAGAAATATACTCAACGATAAAGAAAAGTTTAAAATGTCATCCATGCCATCATTTAAACAGTAAGTTTTTTAAAACGAAATTAAAACAAAATGAAAAGAACAATTTTAAACGAAAATATTATAAAGAGAAAAATGGAAGGTCGCTTCAGTATTAAGTTTTGTGCACACACTTATTCGATTTATTTTCTAAACATAATCAAAAACGAAAACTTTCCTTAATGAAAACGTGTCCTTTAAGGACATTAATAATGTATACAGGTAATGAGAACGATCAATTTTATCCTCGTGTATCAACATAAATTTTTAATTTACGGCGGAAAAATGATAGTAATTGATGGGTTTAAAATTTATGTTAAAAAATATACAAGATTAAACATATATTCAAAGTTTAACATTCGTGTTCAGAAAAATTTTTAAATTTCGAATCCAAATAATTATGTTTGTTTTTTTTGTTTCTAAACTAATATGAATTTGTGTAATTTATTTTTAAACATTTTGTAAAGCTCGTACTTCTTTACTTTTATAAAACAAAAAAAAATCAAAAAAGATAGTCACAGTTGCTACTACAGTCGAGTTCCGATAAGAATCTTCACTCCTTTCAACAATCTCCGGGATGTCACAGCAAGCGCAAGGGCCCAGCCGAGAGTTGATCCACCGGCACGACCTACCCACCAGACAGCACTCCCTCGTTCGGAGTCTTCCACACGGGTTTTACCTTATACTGAGTCAGGGAAAGTTCTTCTAGCACTCACAACACATGGCTAGCTGCACTTCGCAGAAAAGGGGCGCCCAACCAAAACCCCCCGCAGAACTGACCAACACTGTCCATCCCAACGTCTTAGATGTTCCCTATCCTGACACTCAGCTCTGGAACGGTCTCAACACTAGCACCGTCTCCAGAAAGGTTTCCGGCTCGTCCAGCGGACCTCCCCTCCGTCACCACAAGATGCAGGATATGACAACCAGGATATTGCGGTATCAAGCCAAATGGCAATCAACCTTTCCTGAGTAGCGACGGACTATCCGAAAATCTTGGTACTAGAACGTCTTTATATAGCACTTGGTAAACGATTTTCTCACTTGCGGGAAAGGTTCGCGCGAAAATCCTTGACCGATTTTGTTTTCTTTCATTGTAGATGGCGTTGATGTAGGTTTTTTCCCGGGGAAAATTAAACACGAGAGCCACGCGAATGGATTAAAAATTCTGAAGGTTCGATGAAATAATTTTACTTGTGCCGTGTCCATGGTTTCAGCTTTATTAAGAAAGTTATTGCAAAATATTAAAAGCTACAAACCCGATACAAACCAAAACATACAAACCGATACAAAACCAAACATGTTAACGAAATATATTCAACGAAGATATTCAAAATAAGATAATTTTATTATTTTTTCATTCGAAATATTGTTTGCTACTTTTCTTTTGTATGAAAGTTGTACACTGATGCTTCTAAACGCCAAACTAAGCAAACAATGTTTTTATAATTTTCCCCGTATAAAATAAATGTTCACATACGTCAAACAAATTTATTTCGAGTTCAACTATATATAGAAACTAACATATTTTTATCAATCAAGAAATTGTCGTTTCGGCGATCATTAGTTTATTTTGTAAATTTTAAAATCTCATCATGAAAATTGAAAAAACGCCGAAAAGAAAAAAAGGATAGTCACAGATGCTATTCAGTTGAGTTCAGATCAAGATCTTCATCTCATATTTAACAATTTCCCAGATGTCATAACTAGTATCAAGGTTTGCGGAGGCGACTACTCATGCCCTGTTTTCCATTGTTTGGAATGTACTTTCCTCTTTGCCGGGTGTGGGGGAAGGATTCTCGATTTGGGGACAACGTCAAAAACCCCTTAGAACCGACTCGTTTAGTCCACCCATTGTTTGGATGTTCCCCTCATATTTCCTCGAGCTTCTGGTCCGGCTCCAGTGACCGTTTTTTTTCCAGGTGAGGTTTTGTACTTCAGAGGCTTTTTGGCGTCATTTCCCCCACAAATCTGCAAGATACAAATTGTGAACACCTAGGAAACTGCGGTATCAAGCCAAGTGGCAATCAACCATTCCCAAGTAGCGGCGGACTATCCGTTAGTCAAGTGTTCAGAACGTCTATATATACTTGGAGAGGCAAATTTTTTCCACTTGCGAGAAAGGTTTGCGCGAGAATCTTGAGGAAGTTTGAGTACGATGTTTTTGAGAGACAAGGACAGACGATTTTTTGTTTCTAAAATATTTTTTTTATGAATCAAATTTAAAAAAATGCGATTTATGAATGATACATTCTATACCCAGAATACATTGATTAGATACATATTACGAGGTTGTAAATTAAAAATTGATCAGAAACTGATGGCATTAATTATCGCAAAAATGATCGGAAACTAATTTTCAGCAATTTGAACAAATGAATTTTATAGACATTTTGCAAGAACGTTTTTCTGGTGTTTCTTTATATCATTATGTGACTTTTATCCAGTTCGAATGATAGAATCACGAGAAAATGATTTTTTGTTAAATGTTTGACCTTAAAAAATGAACTGCTATCGTAGTTTGCATAATTATATTATAAGCACTTTAACAATTTATTTTTTTCTATTTTAAAGTAACTTTCTTTTTCAATTGTTGTGCACGATTTCAGCTACAGTAAAACTTACTTACACACCAATTTAGACGTATTTAAAAGCTAAAATTAGATATTCATGATTATAAAATCGTGAATTCAAAATGCAACCTGATCCATGCACAAAAGTATAGCTTGCAGATCTATGGATCGATAGGCGAATGGCACTGGCCAATCAGAGACGTTCATCTTCGCTAATTAACGAGGACCTGTTTAAAATTTCAGCAGCCAGTTTTGCGAACACTCCAACCGCGCAACCTTGCCCTTCAAATAAGTTATCTTAAAATTCTCATTAAATCGGAGCCAGAAATTTGACAACTTCGTCTTTCCTGCAGTTCATAAGCAAAGTTCGCCACATACTGTGCCCGGCAAAAATTGAACGACTTGATTTGCAAATATCGGCGTCCATTGTCGTTGTCGATAGAGGATATCTTCAGTTTCATGTTTCTTTTACCTTTTGTTATCGACACAGTGAGTTTTTGCTCGACTTCTTTTGTGTAGTGTCTAAGTTTTGGCCGAATAGTTGCCATACCGATCAAAGAGATTTAGAAACAAAATCTTTTTAATTTTTTCCGTTCTTTGCATAGCGTTGGAAGATTTTTTTAGTTTTTAAAATGGTATTATTATAGTTGCCGGGCACTAATCAGTGTTTACACTTTAAGTTATTCGGTATTGTTTTTAGAATTTCTCATGATCATTCGGATGATTCTAAAGGCCAGGCATTAATGTGACAGGTTTCGGCGAACAACATTAAAATTTTAGTATACATATAAAAGTCAGCGGTGCAAGTGAGTTTGCAATCGAGCAAGTATGTATCTTTTATTACTTCAATTTTTATTGTGAATTTGTTTACTTTCATTATAATAAAAACCGTGTGTAATATACAGAAAGTTTTTTAAGGAAAGATTTGAACAATTCCTTGGCAAAAAATAGAGCTCGAAATTAAAATTAAGAAATTAATGAACCAGGAAAAAATGTAAAAAAACATGCATAAGAACGTGAATAAACGAGATGGATTTTTATTCAAAACGCTTATTTTTGACAGATGTATTTATTGCATAACATTTGACGAACATTAATTAACGGAGTTCCTGACAAAACCAGAACTGTTGCCTCAAAAAAGTAAATAATTCATGAACTATGACAGTTTCATATCAACGAGAAGTCTCTAGTTCTACTCATGGAGGTTTTACCAGGCTTCTTTTTATGTGGAGAGGTTCTCTATACAAGCTCATATACAGAGAACTCGTCGTTTTTCTTCTTCTATTTTGCACTATTTCGGTTGTGTATCGCCTGTTTTTAACAACGTCTCAGAAAAGGTCAGTTTAGAAATGCATATTAATCTTCAAAAATAAAAATGTTCATTCAAAATAAAGAAATGAAAACCAAAGATTTTTTATTAAGAAATAACAAGTTTGAAATGCTATAGAACATTTGAGGAAATAGTTGAGTACTGTCACAAGTTCGTCGACCAGATACCACTGAGTTTTGTACTTGGATTTTATGTGACATACGTGATAGGCCGATGGTGGGAACAATATAAAGCTATACCTGGACCTGACAAGTAAGAGTTAACGAAATTGAAGAATTTGAAAAATTATTCAACTAATCGTCTCTTTGATTTTAGGGTCATGCACTTAGTGGCACTTTACGTCACTGGAAATGATGAGTATGGACGAATGTTGCGCAGGTCTCTCATGCGTTATTTGAACCTGTTGCTAATTCTTGTTTTACGCTCCATCAGTTCTGCAGTGAAGAGACGATTTCCAACCCTTGATCATGTAGTCGATTCCGGTAATACAACAATTTATTTCACCAATTTGTAATTGAAATTTTCTTTTAACGAGTTAAAAAAATTGTACAACTGAAAGTGGAACTGCTACAAAAACGGTTTTTTGTATTTTATGAAAATTAAGAATGACCTTTTTGCAGGCTTTATGACACCTCTGGAGTTAGAGCTGTTCCAATGTGTGCCAAGTGTTGAATTCAATACTTACTGGATACCCTGCATTTGGTTCATAAATGTACTTAAAGAAGCACAACAAAATCATAGATTGCCAGATGCTCTAGGATTGAAAATAATAATGGAAGTGCGTTACAATTAAAATCTTCAGCACTTCAATTTAGACTAATTGATTTTAATAATGCCTTAAATTTTAAGATCTAGTTGTACTAAAACTGTGGAAATCAATTTGGTAGGAATTCAATAATTTTCGGTCCAATTGCGGCATGCTCTGGAATCACGATTCGGTGTCAATACCTCTGGTGTATACTCAGGTTGTGACTATGGCAACATACGGTTTCTTTGGTGTTGCACTGGTTGGTCGCCAATATATCGAAGGTGATAAGAAATCCTTCCAGATGCCATTAGACGCTTATTTTCCAGTGTTTACAGTTCTGCAGTTTCTATTCTTTATGGGACTACTAAAGGCAACGTTTCAATCCAATATTGGCATGATCCAACATTTAACTTTCAAAATTTGATTTTTTCATAAAATAATTACAGGTTGCTGAAGAACTAATCAATCCATTTGGAGACGATGATGAGGATTTTGAATTGAATTGGTTAATTGACCGTCACACAAAAGTCTGTTTTTGTTCAATAAATCATGAAATGGTTAATAAATTCTATTGATGCACAAAAATTGCCAGTCCATTGAAACAATGTTGTTCTTAGGTTTCTTACCTGGGAGTAGATACATTGATGAACCGTTGTCCACCGTTGGTCAAAGATATATTTTACAATTCTGAAACTGTGAACCTTCCCTACACTGTATCAGCGGCTGATCATATAAGAAAACCTTATCGTGGGAGTGTGGCTAACATGACGTAAGATAATTTGATTCAAAAATTCATTTTGGATTCCTCAAAAGATTTTGAAACATTTATAAATCGCTTTGCACAAATATATGTATTTATTGACACTATTTTTTTTTTCAAGGATACCCGAGGAGAAGCAATCGATGGTATTATTGGATATCATCGAAGAAGAAAAAGATACAAAAATAAATATGACACCTTGTGCTTCCATTCAAAATTTATCATTAAATATTTGCAACACCCCTGTGGGTGATAAACGGTAAGGGATGAGTGAATTCTTAATTTAAATATCTTATAATAATAATAATAATAATAAATTTATTATATCAGTCTAAAAGAATTATTATTTATATACGTTCGATTGTTGTAACTATATCAGAGGTTCTTTTTTGTGCAGTCAGTTAAAAGTGCGGAATCCAGCTGAAACAATTAGTTTGATGGAGGCCCAACAAGAAGTGACTACCGAACAAGCTCAAGCTCGATGGACTAACATATCGAATGCAGTTAAAAAAATATCCGGCAAGTCAAGCTCCTCGCATCTGAATCGCAGACCGTTTGTTTCTCTTGTAAAAGCTGCGCAAGCTGGCTTGCAGCCCTGGCCGAATGGGGACCATTTAGTACACTTACCGAAACCACAATTTGATGGAACTTCTTCGCAACGGAGTTCATCAACAGCTATCGACATGCAACAACCTCCGTTGGCGAACCAAGAGGAACCTTCAGCATGCGTGGACAAGCGCGATTTATAAGCGGAAATTATTGTACAGACATCCTTTTAGTCTGAAATTTTACATGGAGATGCAAAGCATTTTTTACAATATATTTAAAATTGTATGCAGGGTAAATTCACTTAAAATGAATGAATTTAATCATTTTATATGCAAAAATGTGATATAATAAACCTTTCTTATGGTACATATAGTATAGTTCTTTCCAACCTTTTCCTTTGCACATTAGGTTTAATAAATGATTAACTAGTAGCTAATTCAAAGTTACATTGCAAAAATAAATATAAACGCCTATACGAATCCACAAACTCAACTATGGTCAACTTTGTTCGAGTTTGAAATCCTTGAATACGATGTTGATAATTGCAAGTATGAAGAATAATTGCGAAAATCTAGTATGATACTTGACTAGGCATTAATATCTTCAAAGCAAAGCGAGAACTTAACATGTATACTGAATGCAGCGAGTGAAGCTTAAAGCTGTAAATAAAAAAGTATTCATATATTTGAATAAATCGAAACTGATATATGAAAATTGAAAAAATTTTAAGAAATAAATTGGAGAACAAAAAAAACTACTTGTTTTTTGGCCACTCAAAGTGGCACTTTTGATGTGGCAGGAGGAAAAATAATACGTGCGCTGGGGCGTCAAAGTGCGACTGGACTTTTCAAAGTGCGGGAAGTCGCACTTTGACGCCTAGTAGCACTTTATACTATTTGTTTACTTTTCTTTACTCTTTATCCTTTACTTCTCTTCTTGGTCCTACGATAAATACAATAACTGACATGAGTGTGTATGAAAAACGTAGACTATATAAAAATTCTTTACCTTGGGTGGGTTTTCCTTATATCATCGTTACATTATTTTATAGCGTTAACACAGTATACAATGTGTTTCTTTTTTTATCATATAGAATATAATGATTGTATTTATTTTCTCGTCATATAACCTTTCAATCATTACTTCCAGACCCTACTAGATTGCTTTGAAAAAATCTGTCATCCTTGAGCACGCGCATTCGAAACGCCAAATCTTTAATTCGGAGCAAAGTTGATTACAAAAGCGCAAATAGTGAAACAAACACAAGTATAGGAATACTTGGAGTAACAGTGACATCGGGATAATGTGTGACAGGATAACTAAACTATTTATCAAAAAAAATTATTGTAATTTTAAAATTACAAAATTTAAATTTAATTTTAAAATTGTAAATTTACGATTCTTGACACTCGAATAGGTGATAACAATTTCGATTAGTGTTAATAAATCAAAGGATTTAAAATATGCTTTTTTACTGCCATAACTTATAGTTTAGACTTTAAACGTTGAGAGTATAAGTTTATTTTTTTTACATTCTATATTAAATTCTTAATTCAAGTGTCACAATTACCCTCACAGGTACTCCTATCTAAATAATTGATCTGGCAAGTCGAAGTCGGCTTCAAGCAACTAATGAAGATCGTTATACAAACGAGTATTTGTTTAAATCTTTGTTTCATTGTACAATACAAATATGTGTGCGACTGAGAGGGGTTAGATAGGAGTCTAAGAATTATCTGTTGCTGTTTTCTTTCTTTTTTTCATTTCACTAAATATGTACGGCTACGTAAACAGTCAAAAACTCTATAACTGCGCGAAGAACATTGTAAAAAAAGAACGAAAAAAGAAGTTCAATTCTCATAATAAATCATTCGGACAAAGAAATCATTTTCAAAACAATCATTCGACGTTAAAACAAATCAAATCACAATTTTATGCGTTGATACAAGCCAGAATTGTTTTTGTTAACGAAGAAAAATAATAAAGTTATGCCTTTGACCACGTGATGAATTTGTATGCAGAATTATTACAATTAAAGACAGTTTCTATATAAAGTGTTTCGATTCGTGTTATTTGAATAGATCTATAAAAACGATTGTTTGTCATCCTCGTCCTTCGTGACACATTTTCCTAGCGTAACAACGTAGCACCTAAGGTTTTTTGTACTTTTGCAATAATTCGCATAATGTCTTAATCTTAATTAACCCTTAAACGCTAAGTCTTACGGTTTTTTATCATTTCATCATTTTACATTTATATATATATATATTTATATATATTTATATATAATTTTATTTATATTTAATATATTCTATGACGAGAGAACGTATGTTTATATACATTATGCGGTTATGACGTCCGACAGAACCGAACGAACGGATCTGAAATTCCGTCGCTAGTCATTGATAGTCAAAAAAATAAATAAGGCGCATAAATAATAAAATATATCTTTGAAAATTGTCAAAAATAAATAAATCACATTTCTGTCAAATAAATATCTTACAACTAAGCAATAATTGACCGAAGAAATTTTTCACTTCTCGTTTACGTTTCTATTTATGAAAATTCGCATCTAAAGTTGATTCTTCGAGCATGCGCAGCGCCATCTGTCCGATGTGATCTATTGCGCACGCGCGTTGAGCTGTTTTTTCAAAACGAAAAGTGAAAAAGAGTCGAACGAAACAGAATAAAACAAAAAAAAACAGAGAACATAAAGGAATGAAAGAAATCATGGCCCGTAGCGTAGCGACGGAATTTCAAAAACAAGTTGGTCCACCGCGATTCGCAATCTTATCGCAGATCGCAAAGTGCCGGGTGATTCTTTATAATAACGCTTACGAAAAATCAGTCCTAACGAGCGTCGATTATTTGTCTATTACAATTGGTTCCCGTGACAGAGAAAGAAACAAAGTGACGAAAAAGCGTCGTCGCAAAGTCGCCGCGTAAGGTCGCTGCACAAAAACTCCTACCAAGAAAAAAAGGCAGGGCAGGAGTTGAAAAATAAAATCAAAATCTACATATTTACAATTCGAACGCAAAATCTGATTTGTACAGAGTCAATTAAAGAGTCCCTTAATTTCAATTTTCTTGTTTGCTTTTTACATTATGTCGATCGAAGACTAGAGCGCAACTGATGCAAATTAATTCTTATATTTGTTTTCTCTTATTTTCGCTTCGTAATCAATTCTGTTTTGTTCTTGCTACATTTCCGCTTCAATTTCTCGCTGAAAAAGTAAATCACAAAACTAAAACAACTTAAATCGCAAGAATATCACATGAACGTTTCACGCCCTCACATATCACTATTGGCCAATCAGCGTAAAAACGATTTGGACAAAGTCGGAGCAACTAATTTAATTACAACAAAACACAATAACCAACTAATCACGACTTTTCGGTTGAGCAATGTTTTTTTTTTGTTTCAATTCATTTTGTCTTCGTTATTGCGGTGAAAACTCTTCTCTCATGTTTGTATAATTTGTCGTCAACCTAATTCGAATACTGAAACGCAATAGCGCGTCGATAAAAGCGAAATTGCTATTTAACAACGTTATAATTCTAACGTTCTCGTTTTATTATTGCAGTGGAAATTTCACCTTTTGTCGACATGCAATCGTTACAACCGTTCTCGACTGGGAAACAAAAGGTCTCGTTGTGCAGCGACCCCACTGGTACAATTAAAATAAAATTACAAAATGTGTACAAGAAGGCGCGCGCAGCATTTGGATGTGCGCGCCCTCTTATTTTTTTCGTCTTTAAACAATCAAAATGAGCCGTCCCGATACGCTGACAAAACGGCAGAAATCGTTGGCGAAAGTTTTAGACCAAACATCCCTTGTTTCCCTCAAATATGGCAGTCCCATATAAAAGCAAGAAAGTTGTAAAAACAAACGGTAGAATATCAAAAAAAGAGAGAGAAAAAAGTGTGAGACGAAGAAAAGAAAATTACACCGAACCGTTATTGAAATAACCTTATTTTATTCGACTGCGCTCAGGTACTCATGATTTCATGCCAACAACAAAAGCAATTAGAATTATGGCACATACGGGAAGTCGCGCGCAGCGCCATCTGCGCGGTCGAATCGGGACGAGTGCTACCTCAGGCTCCTCCCTCGCTTCGTGTAAGTCGTTTATCAAAGTTTGCAAAAACCTTAAAAAAGCCAACCGGCGTTTCTTACACTAAATTTACAAGAAGCTGAATTTTAACAATTACAATACTTAAAATCCATGAACCTTTAGGTAAATCTCAAATCACAATTAAAATTGCAGTGATTAAAACGTGCACATTCAACATTACAAATGTACAATTCAAACTTCTGAACAAAGTTCTAAGATTTACATGTAGATATAACATGTAAACGAAATCGTATCTCAAAACCCAAAATATTAAAAACATTCTTTTATTGAACTTATCATGATTTATGAATGAAAATAAAGGACATGGAGTAGATTCTACGATGAAACATCACCATGTTGTATTGTCATCGAAGTTAAATATGCTATGGTAGCACACTTTACATAAAATTGATGTATAAATGTAACTCCGCACTGTAGTGAATTATTAAATAGATTTTCAATTTGATAATTGGGGATTGTAGATTTGGAAATCCTACAATGTTAAAATATAAATATAATATAATATAAAGTACTTTATGTAAACTTTTTACCTAAAGTTGTGCTACCAAGATGTGTGCCAAGTTTGACTAATTTGTTAAATGTCTACGTATCAAAATGTTGTTTTACAAGAGATTTGATGACATACCACATAAGTTGAATAAAAGAATTGATTTTATCAAAACAATATCAATTTGCAAAATAGCCATTCAGCTTCCTGTAATAACAGCGAGGGAGTAAGACTACTGTTCGGTAGCAACGATGGTAGTGGCGCTAGGGGGCACGGGTGTCTCCTTGGTGTCGCCACCTTCGCTAACCTCCTCCTTATTACCTTCAGTACTATCGGCAGCGCTAGTGTCAGCCTTTTTCTCGTCCTGGGTGGACAGACGCGCGAGTTCCCTTCGTAGGTACGCATTTTCACTGATTAAATGGTGGATGAGCTGCTGCACCTGCGGGGGAAGATCGTAATCGAGGAGGTTCGGGTAGCTCCAGGGGGCACTCGTGTCGTTGTCCGAGTCGCTGGTAGGTGACGCTGCGGGCGCTGCTGTCTCGGTCTCGGCAGCTTCCGCGTTCACCGTCGACGACGTCACAGCGGCGCTCGCGTCCTCCTCGCCTGGCGACGGGGGCGCCTTCTTTTCCGACTTGATGGTCGGCAGACTCGGCGACGATAGGTGGCGCTCCTTGTGCTGGCTCGGGCTTGCCATGCAGTAGCGCCTCCTGTCGTAGTAATGCCGGTGGTGGGGGAACAACGATGGGGACATCAGCGAAAGGGGATGCGCCGGGATCGGCGCCAGCGCCACGTTCGGCTGGTAGTGCGGCTCAAACCGCTCGTACTCTGATAATGGCACCACCCTCTCCGGATGCTGCAGTACGGGCGGTCCTCGGCTCAGGTACGCAGGCACCATCGGTGGACTGAAAAATATAAGCACATTTAATTTAAATGTTCAATTGGAGGTGTTTTGGAACAAGATAAAATGATGGATTGAAGTTTTTTTAAGGGTATTTTTGCAGAATGTCAGTAGCTCACAAACTAGAAAACTGTTTGATTCTTCAATAGAAAATGAGAGAACATTTTTGTTTTTCAGTTGCAACTTATCGATCTGAAATTCACTCACTTCTAGTTCTTTGTAGTTCCTAAAACTGGGCAAATTATATTACATTATTCAACATAGTCAGAACTTTGTCTTTCTAGAGAAACCTGCTCAATTCGTAAAATTTGTGATTAAAAGTCGGAAAGAAACAGTCAATAATTATTATTACTTTTTTTAATTTTGATTCTCGTTAGCATTACTTTTCTTAAACTTCAATGTTTAAGTCAATATTGAGTTTCGAACGTTTTGATTTCATCAGCTACAATAACTGCATTACATAAAAAACAGACAAAATAGAAACAAAAATTCAAACAATATATTCTTCTACTGCTGAAGATATTGAACTAAAAAACTGAAACGATTTATCTGCTTTGTCTTTTTAGTAACTAGTAATCATTTGAAATTTTAATTTTGTTGGCCACATTTCAACTTTTGACTTTTCCGAACGCTCCAATCCATACAAATTTTATTATTTTTTTATCCCCCAAAGGTGTTCAATAATTGAGCACTCAGCGCGGGACAAATCAATAACTAAACAAAAAGCGAAAAAGAACCGGCGTGAATAATTCTAAAAAAAGAATCGAATCAAAAAAAAAGCATCGAAAGAAAAATCTGTGCTGTTGCACAAATCCGAGCCAACAAGGTCTTGCACATGCACTACAATGCAAAACAATTATTGTAACTTTGGAGCTTCTGGTGTACGCTTGAAAGTTCGCTTTGTTGTCACAGATTCAGGTCGACATTACAGCGATACCGCGCTTTATTGTAAACGTATCGGTTTTTAATTTGAACTCAAAGTTAAATCGAGGACACTTGTTATTATTTAAAGCTTTCAATTATTGCAATGACTTTAATTCCAACGTTTTTTTTTCTACATTGCACTCCAGTGTAACTAATTAGAGCTGAGCTAAAATTGAGTTTCATTCATCTTGAGTTGGGTACGAGAAAAAGACATTGTTGACACCGATTTTAGTTGCAATGATTGCAAATGAATCATTAGAGTGTACCTTTCTTTATTATGTTTACAGGACCAAGGTCTAAATGCTGACGCCCCTCTCGCGGTTAATTCATAGATTGTCCATTGCAGATAAGAGTCGTTTGCGCTGGTCACCGACGACATTGGATGATACATCCCATTGTACGCTCCAGCAGGACAATCGTCTCTGCCCACATCCTTTTTCAGTCGTTTCGTCAATCTCTCCGACTCGTGCTGTAACTAAATCATATGCCACTAATTAAATCTCCGAGGACGCCAAGCAACGATCAATAATTTTCGCATATTTTTAAATCCACATTCCATTATTCACATTGATATCGGATTAGCTACTCTCTTTTAAAAACTCGATTCACAAGCTACTAAAATTCCTGCAAAAGTTGGACAACCAACTACTCGATGTTCAACAACACGATATATATTACACATCTGGAATTAGCAAGATAACACACCTCTAGTTTCCTTTTAGGATTAGGCAGCAGCCTCTGTTCTTTGAGTTCGCGGAAGAAGTTGACGATTTTATTGTAATGCGGTTGGTCCCTGGAGAGGAGCAGGTACGATCGCCAGTTGGCTGAGTCGAAGCCCCAGTGGCAGGTGCGTTTTTCCAGAGACCGGTGCGCGTGGCGCACAAAACGCTGAGGCGAAAATCGACACTGGCACTCGAGGCACTCGATGCAGGCAGAGTCCTCGGACGTGAACACATCCGCGTCGAAGATGCCCTTGCACTTGCCGAAGCACTCGTGGTAAACCTTGAACCTCGAGATGGACTCCTCGTCGATGTCCTTTTTCACGGACTTGTCGTAAATGTCGTCAACGACGCAGTCCGGCCTTAGCAGCAGGGCACTTACTAGTCGCTCCGCGTCGGTTTGTGTGATGAGACCGCAGGAGGGTGCGTTCCTCGGCAGGATGCCCGAGATTTTGAGCTCCTCGAGTTGGCTGCGCGTGCAGCGCGAACAGTAGATCTGCAGGTCCTCGCACACCTGGTTGATTTGCTGCAGCGAGAAGTCCTGCAGCACAGTGTTGAGGATCTGCGGCAGGCAGAGCCGACGCTCGCCGCCGACAATGAAACAGGATATCCGCTCGTTTTCCAGCACGGTCTCGCATCTCTCCGAGTAGCTTTGGTCGGGCGCGGTGAGAATCGGAATCTGAAACTCGAGCTCCTTCTTCTCGTACACCTTGCGTCGCTCTGGCTGCGGATCATCGTCCGAATCCTCGAGCGGTGCTCGAACCTCCTTGCTCGGTGGCGTCGCTATCACCGCAAGGTCCTCGACTTTGTCCACGTCCTTCACGGGCAGTGAGGCCAAATGAGCTGGGTTTTCTGCAATTTATCACATTTCTAAATTATTATGTTTTATCACAAAAGTGATATTGTGCAAAACATATGGAATTTTTGATATTACTAGTTGAATACTACGAGATTTTACTTTTTTTGCTTTAGTATGAAAAGGACCATTCTTTTGTCATAATCACAGTTTGAAAAAATCAAAAATAATTGTTATGCAATATATGAATCATTTATGTTTATTCATTTTTTTTACATTGAAACGTGTTACGATGTTTTGCAAAAATTATTTTTGTTATGATCTGATCGTATAATTGGACAGTATGTCATTGCTATGATATGAATGATACGATGAATATAGTATTTATAAATAAACAACCGAAGTGTGATGGATTGATTATGAGAGAATGACTTACTTTAATCGATTTGTATTTATCATTAATAATTATATTTTTTATACGCGATTTGTTGAGATAAGCTTTTCGATAGCGTGATAAATCAGGTGATAAATTATTATAATAAATTTGTGTAATAAACGATACCATCATTCATTATAGAATTAATGTTATTTTTTAAATCTATTTATTTCTATAAAAAATACAAACAACCTTGAATTTCCCTGTTACTAGATTATAATGAACATATATTCTGAACTTTTCAGTGAACATTTTTTTATTCCGAATAATGCGAAATAAATTCAAAAGAAAATTATTTATACAGATGACGATTTTTCAGAGGTCATAACTTGGATACAAATCATTTATAAAAATCCGTTGCTTAATCAAGAAATTGTGCTTAGTTGTAATTTAAAAAAAAACTGAATTAGCTCTCTTAACTCGATCAAAAAAAATAAGGATGAAATTCAATTCATTCTTTTTTATCAACAGAATACCAGTGACAAAAGATTTGTTTAGTCTTTAAACTCCACGCAACTTTTGTTAGCACATTTTGTAAACGAGACTCCCCTCCCCTTCGAACTTTGTGTCAATTTTTGCATATGTTTCTCAATGTCACGCAACACCAAAACTCGATCAAATTACCGAGCGACCTTTGCAAAAAGACACTGCTGTATCAACAATCCACGATAGAATCCTCGCGACGTCCCGTTGCGCGTTTCAACACCACCGAATGACGAATCTCAAACAGAACAACTCAACACCGTTACTCATCCTTTCTTCAAATTTCCTATCGTCTAAACTTATTATTCTACCAAGACAAACATCCCTTATCTATTTCACCGACAAATAATCAACATTCTCAAAATCCACACACTTAGGCCGGTTTCGTCAATCAAAAAATCGACCTATCAATTAACCGCGATGCTTTCACTTCGATTTCCACTGATCTCGAATAGTTATCAACGCAAAAGTTTGATTTTTCATTGCGTTAGCAACTTTATCGAGTACAATCGGGCTGCACCCATAACACACTTTAGTCAGAGGATGTTTTCACTTCGACAAAGACTAAACAATGTGCCAACATGCAGCTAAGTCACATTTTTAACCGTCTGCTGACACTTACAAAACATCAACTTTTTCTCCTCTTTATTTTTTTTATGCTAGATGATGCAAAATTAACAGGTCAAGGTGCTCTGGCCTGCTTGCAATTTCGACTTCTGAGTGTTAATTTTTTTTTTCGAACGAAAAGACAGCTGAAATGGTTGTTGTGTGTTGATATTTATAAAACCACGTTGATCGATTATTAAGCCTAAAAAACAAGTGACTTTGTCCTCTCAGATCATCGACTACCCGACTGACCAGTTAATTATCAAGTCACATCTTTGGTTTGATTAGACAGAGACAAAATCATCAAAGCCTGTTCTCTTCGACTAAATAGATTCCAACGTCCCTGCATATTTGAACGGGCTTTATTTGCGGATGCGTTATTTTTGTATCATTCATCGAATGATAAAAGCCGTGTCCTCACGATCAATAATTGGCTCCGTGTAATTTCACAGGAGGGCGAATTTTGTTTCGTGGTTGAATTGAGACTGTTTTCTCCTCTAATTATTTTGCGCACGATTGATAAGCTCGCGATAGATTATCTACGCGTCGTGAAAAACACTTTTTAAATACACTTTCGAGAAGTTGGAGCAGATATGAATTGGAAATCCTTGACAGTGATACGAATTCGATAAATGAGCCCTCTTGAAAAGTGTCTGCTTATTCTCTATTTCATTTTTCTTGTTATAATTTTGTAAAAATCAAAAGAAGTCCGATACTGAAATGAAAATATGTAACAAAAAGTTACATGTCAAAGTTCAACCTTTTAAATTTGCAATTACCCTGGTTGGCCCTAAATGAGAAAAAAAGAAAATTGAAATAAAATTGCCTTTTCTTCTCTTCCACTTTTGTTCCACTTTTCTTCGTTGAAAAACGTCCGAATCAATTACGCGAGTGTAATTTATTTAAGTTTTTCTGTTTTAAATGGTTCATTAATTTGTCCAGACCGGTTGCATGCGTGCACAAAGCTCGGCTTTGTGTCACAGACGTGATGAATGAAAGGAACAATTAATTCTTACAATAAGAAATATTCCATTAAGTAAAGAATCTCAGATGGTATCTGCCAGTTCACAGAGCATTAGTGTCCGACTGTACTCGGAAAAGCCAACTTTTGACTGCGCAATTTTGTTCGCTGGAAAATGCGATGCCAATGTTTGCAGACTGCCTATTCAACGTACCAAACAATTGACAGGTTTGAATGTTCGCCTTTTTTGCTCGCAACATTTTATCTGATAACGAATTGAGTTGCTTGGCGTTTTGCTCGTAAATCAGCTGTTCTATCAATTATATCCCACGAAATGAGAACGTTAAGCTTGAACGAAAAAAGATTTCTTCAAGTGTCCACCCGGCGAATGATAAGATTGCTGCTGATACGACTGGTGATGTTTTTCTCGTCTCGTATGTTGAATTACAATAATGACAGCGGTATTTCGTACTTAAAATTAAGTGAATGAATTATTTACATTGGAGATAATTTGTAATGAGAATTTCCAAGTTTTATTTTAGAAGTTAAAAAGTAGATAAAAGACGACACAAAATCGTCGTCTCTAATCCGCCAAGTTGAAACCAAACTTCGGCCATTAAAAAAAAGTCAGACAAATGTATTCAAAGGACTACGAAAAATACTGTATCTCTAAGGCATTGAATCATCTTTGACGAGGAATCAACGACCCAATATCTGATTTCCCTCTTCTTTTTATATTTTTCAAACATCGTTCTAAAACCTGGATCGGTCGAGACTTTTTTGCCAAGAGAAAGAGTAGACAATTCAATCTTCTGGTTTTGATAAGGGTATTTTTTCCTGCTCCGGCATCACGATCCCGACATCACGTTATCGAGCCTCGCTCACGTTCGTATTAACATGGAATGCGCTACATTAATCACAACATTCCTTCGTTTAACAGTACTTCTGTGGCGAGTTACCCCGTCGTAGAAAAAACGGCCACCGAGAGATGACGGGTTCATTATCGCGGTTTGTTGATTTTTGCCAATTGCGATTCTTACATCGTCGCTTTTGTCTCAGTTTAGAAGATGTCTCCAAAAATCGTGTTTTTTTTCTATTTTAACAAAAACGTGTTTGAAATTGTGTTTACATTATCTTGGATTTGAAAAATTGTTCACTGAAGGGTACAAATCAAGATCTGCAAATGTTCATTTAAAATGTTTAATCTAATGGTTGAAATTGAAATTGTAAAAAAATGGAAAATCAAAATAGATGATTTACCTGGACAATAAGGCGATTGTTCTTGCAGCAGACTTTTGCAATCCATGCCCAGAAGGGCCGGACTCGGTCCCTGCAGGCTTTTAACAGCCGACCGCTGATACGACTTTAGCACTGACTTCAGTTGCGGACTGTACGACTGACTGGTCATCTTTATTCCTTTTATTGGGTCTGAAAACGAAACAGTAACAATTAGAATAATTGTCCAAGTGTTTATTTTGAAGAAGGCAAGAAAATTTCCATGACAGAAATGAAATTTGAATGGACATAACTTTTGCATCACATCATAGAAAAAAAATTAAAAAACTTAAAAATAAAACGTTCGAAGGTAAAAAAGACGGACTGAGATATTGTGCGGCGATGACAATGATGTAATCAATATTTTTTGCGGACAGCTCTGGATGTCTTTCCCTCTCGAAAGGTCAGAAAAACATTTTAGAAGTTTAATTTCGTTTTTTTTTCGGTTGTTTTTAAGATAACGAAAAACCAAAAAAAAAAGCTCGCAAAAAAGATTATTTGAATATCAACGCATATCAAAGGTAAAACGTTTATCTAAATGTTAAAATATTGGACTTTGCGATAAACTGAATTCGAAGTTGATTGTTGTTTTTTTTGTATTCGGTCTTCTAAATGTATAACTCGGTAATTCAGAGCCAGATCTGTAAGATTATCATTGAATATAAAGTCTCATAATTCAAATATTATGAAAACAAATACTACATTAAAAGCGTTTCTGCGAGTGGACTGTGGAATCCAGACATCCGCTGATATTTTTTATAAATAAATTTGACGGATGAGTGATGTTACTTTTTTGGAGATCTTTTTTGGGAAGTCATTCATTTGTGTCTAAAATTGAGTTTTTTTTTGTTCTGTCAATGAAATGACAATGCGATTGTCTTATTGGTTCAAACAGGTTTTTTAACGATCAAAAACTTGCGCGAAAAAGTATGTAGTTGCAATTTCTTCTCAAACAACAAAACTCGGCATGTATTATGCATGATTAGTCAATTTAAGACGAATATCAACTTTTCATCAACAAACCAACATTTTATTATTCCAGTTTTGTCCGTGCAAAAAGTCGATTGACATTCAACGCTCGATATTTCATTTGCATAATATTTGTTTTATAAGAAAGACGAATTGTCGCATCGGGAACATAAGATTGAAACTTCAGGACTGATATTTTTTGTCTCGATAAGTATTTTTAGTAAATTAACTGATGGACAAAAAAAATTCACGCTCTTAGTGACAATCAATTATTTGATTAATTCGATGATTTTCAGAACCCGACAGCGACACGTGCAAAAATGTTAGCATCCGTGCAAAAATAAATGTGAAGCAAATACTGATGTCCAAAATTGTGATTGTTATTCAATATTGTTGTCACACGAACCGTTAATTACACATGCAAAGATGTCTTTTTTTTGTTGTTATTTCAAGTATTATTATTTGACGACTCGTGAAGGTTCGCGAAGCAATTATATTAAAACAATTATTTACATTTGATTGACGAAAATATACATTCTGAATTTATTTTGTGTTGCAGAACGCGCGATTATTTTTTTTTTGTTTCTCTTCTTTATGAAATTTAATTTTGTTATCAATGAAAACAAACCGCTTCTTTTTGTCATTTGAGTTACGCAATTTTCAAATAACATGACAAACAATGCCAACTGCACTTTTTGATTGTATTTTTGATAATTGAATGACAACGATTTTTGCAAATTGTTGATTTTTTCACATTATTTTTAACTTTTTTTTACATTATTTTTTCCCCAGATTCAATTTAAAATTGATTTAATTTGTTCGATATTTTTTAAATTTCTTTATAGATTACAAAATTCAATTCTAAAAGATGAAATCGAATTTCTTTAGTTTTGTAAAATTGCGAATTTGATAATACAATTCTACGGTTGCTATATTTTGCAAAAAAATTTTTTCTGACTTTTTCAAAAGTATGTTTATTGATGAATTTCGGTCTAGTAAATAATGCATACTTTTTCGTACGATTTTGTACTTTTCCGATTGATCATTACATTAACGAAACAATTCAAAATGTCATAATCTTTTAATGCATATGAAAAATTGACGATAATTATTTTACCTCTCTTTACTACTGAATAAGTAATCAACTCAAAAGTTCGATATTTTCAGCTAGATTAATTTTGCAAAAATTGAAAAAAGTCAAACTGACTTGTATTTGAATTTGAAAACTAAGTGTTTACTTCGTTTGTTGATTTTCGCAGGGTAAAATACAAGTATGTGAAATTTAAAAAACCTTGTCCAAAGAAGTGATTGCAATCGAGTCCGAAAATCATTTTGCGCTCTCCCCTCCCGCACTCGATTGAACACAAAAAATCCCATCACACGGTTAGATCCTGGTTTATTTTGTCACCAAAGCCGTACTCTTTAAATAACCCCACTGCACTCTCAATCGCAATAACTGTAACATCAGTCCAAAAATGGTCGATCGATCCCACGGAAAAGCGTTTTTAGATAACACCGTCTACACCAGCGCGACGTTCTCGCGAGCGCCCGAAACCCTGTGGTGGAAACAAGACATGTTCGCGAAAATATGACGAGCCAAGTGAAATCACAAACTCGCGTCGTAGCTGCCGAGTTAAAAAACCCCAAGTGTATGCGAGCTACTGATCTCAGGGGCACAAATCACGGGCGCTCGCGCGACGATCGCACAGTGGCGCCCTCTGCGCTCTCGAAATACCACACGCAGGGTCGCGCTGGTATGTCCGCCAATATTTATTTATTTTATCGCAACCGTGCGCCGATTCCACGTTTCAAGTATAAAATCAATTCTTTTTGATAACATTTTTTTCTCCCGCAAGCATGTTTATTTTTTGCAAATTCGGTTCAACAATTAAAAAGATTGTTTCTTCTTGTTTACCAACATTGTTTTTGTTTACATATTTAACACCGAAAGTCATCACTAGTTGTTTTTGGATTAAAAAACTGGTACTAGTGTTTAATAACAAACTTTGTTTTGATTCGAAATTTGTAGAAGCTTGAATCCAACCGTGACTTTTGTTTACATGTGTTTTTTGTCTTTGTTACGATTTTGCAACCCCGACTTTTCCTACTGGAAAGTCTCATCTCGATGACAAATCGTGAATCATTGTGAAAAGCGTTGATTGTCGTTGTGTTCTGTCAAATGTTTTAATCATGGTAATTTTGTTTGTCCCAGCAGCGTATAATTCGAGAAGAGAGGATGCGCGACTTTAAAAAGTCGCCGACATCTCCATGCACGACAGAGAAGACGAGATTCCTGGAACTGCTCGACGACGGGATTGTCGTGGAGGCAACAATAGAAAATAATCATTGTCATGTATCGCGCAAAGCAGCCACCGTCAGACATAACGCTAAACGTCACAATCTCGCAGACAAACAACCTGAGTAAAAATTCCTAGACGGTCCCCCTGATCAGCGTCATTATATAATAATAACAACGAATATCGCGGTGGGACCTCTATTATCGGCGAGCGTCCTTGTCTGGCGCGCGCGAACCAGCGCGACGGCGACAGTTGGGAAAGCGCGCGAACAGCGAGGAAAGAGTGGAAGGACAAGTTGGCGAAAAAAAGGTGTCGCGGGGAACGAGACGAGGAGAAGAAAGAAAACGGACGACGGGTCGGTGGCCCGCCGCGCAGCATCCGTCTCGACGTCGCGCGATAACGACGCGAGCGCGCGCGCACACACTCACACACTCACAGATAGATAGAAAGAGAGAGAGAGAGAAAGACACTGTCATGCACATGCAACGTACACTGGCTAGAGGGCTTCTCGTCTGCGTCGTCGTCGCGCGCGTCGCAGCACCAGGTCGCGCTGAGTGATCATCGTCGGGGCGTCTTGCGCGGTTGTCTACAGCTCGCGCGGCTTTGCAAACGCAATGCTGCGCGTCAAACGGCGAACATGGTCGCAGCGCGCCGCAATGGCGTATTGATCGCTGAACCGCCGACTACTGGCGCGGCTCGAGAGTCGAGACGACTCGACAGCGCCGAGCCAGCCAAAGGGTACACGCATATTTCTCGCGCGGCCAACGAGATTACGGGAGTAGGAGAGAGCGAGACAAGGATGCGCGCCGAGCGAGCGAGACCAAGCTAGACCCTGGGAGGGAGGCAGCCGACTCGATCAGCGAACCGAACCGTCCACTTCGCCCGAAGCTACCCACCGGTGCACACAATGCCAGTCACGCGCGCTCCACCGGTCTTTGCGCAGACTCTAATCGCGCTCTCAAATCCCCCTGGTTCCTGCCCTCTTTTAGTTAAGCAAGCTTCTTCTGGTTGACAACTCGAATTTAGTCTGTATTCTAACATGAAAAAACAATTTTTGATCTAGTAATGCAAATTTGCATTTTTTTTTGAGTTCATCTGGTTTTTGTTTTTGTTTCAGATTGGGTTTGGTCCAATGTCAAGCAGATCTTCGAGTTTCCGGCTGATGTAATAGGAAATTGTTATAATCTTAGTTTTTGTCAAAAATTTACTGTGAAAAATTTAAAGATTTTTGAGGGCATCTAGGCTTTACCGGATTTTTTACAAAAACAACGGAGATTTGAACTCCCGACCTTCCGTGCCTGAAGATTTACTTTTAGACCACTGTCCTACAGATCGAAACCTACTGATCCTCTCTGATTTTTGATTTTGCAAAACATTTTTTCTTAGTCTCATTCGTAAGTTGCAGAATCCATTTTTTGCAAAACATTGAAAAATGATCTTTGCATTCTAATTTCAAGGATGTGTTTTATATGATAAAAATTGGCAAATTGTGCAATAAATTGTTTTTCAGTTTATTGCAATATCGACGTGATATTGTTTACTCAATATTTCATTGTTAGTAATTAACTTTATGACGGGCGCCATCCATTGACGTAGTTAAACAATTTTCATTCATAAATAAGTCCAAGAAATATTTTGAAAAACTCTGTTTGAAATGATGTATTTACACATCAATAGCAAGAATATAGGTTAAAGAGTTTAGGGTCTTAGATCTGCAATTCTGCAAGGTGTCGACTCTTCTTCAATATAAGTTGAACTAAATAGTAAAAAGTGTGACAACACTGTGGTTAAAGTAAATATTTGTCTGCGCTGTTAAATTATGTTCTAAAACGAAAGGGTTGATGTTGAAGGTTGACCTTGAGATATCAGGTACAAAGAACTAAATTTCTAGACTGAAAATTAACTCTTCTCATTCACGTATTATTTTTCAATAAGAAAATAAGGAAATTCTAAAAAAAATAATAACAATTTTAACTAATGTATTCCGCTCTGGATTCGCTCTAGACCATTTCAAAAGTTTAAATCTAAAACTTACCATTAGACGCATAAAAACTTGGAAAAAAGACCTTCAGTTAAAAAAAATGTTATGTTCGGTTCAGATGGTTCATACGAAGAACGAATAGCAGCTCTAGGATGATGGTGCTGAGAAAAGTCAAAAAATAAAGATTGTACATTTGAGAGTACTCTCGCATTTTTATAGATGTAAGTGTCTTCCAAAACAATGTGCAAGTAAAAGACGACTGTTCCTGTTAACGTGCAACAAGAACAAGGATGCCCGATGATACTTTCATAGAGCATATAACGTGCTGGCGATATGAAAAGGCTCCAGGGAAACATGGAAGATGAGGTCGATTACAAGTTGCATGGGTAGCAACAAAAAATCGCTGTAGACTATAATCTTATTGGTCTAACTGTCTGTAGAACGTAGCAAAATATTTGCCCAGAAAAATATAATCGAACGTGCCAAATTGGCTCGTAAAATGAAATAAAAATTCGTAAATTTCAAGTCGTCTGAAATATTTAAGCGCAACTCGATTTTTACCAGTTTGAAAAGATTCATCTTTTTGTTTCCAAAAATAATTAATTTGCAATTTGCGATTCGCCTCAATTTCCGTTAGGAATAAATGATCAAAAACAACGAAATAAATTCCGTTATGATTCGCATTGTTCATCATTTACTTGTTATTTTGTGACAAACGAAAATTTGATTGCGGAAATTAAATTTCGCAAAGCTGGGTAGTATTTTCACGGAAATATACGATAGAAGAGCCGGATAAAATGTGCGATATAGTTGTCACTTGATTTTTTTTCCGCATAGTTTTGTATATCTGTATATTTCCGTTGATATTGAAGGATTCATGCATGTGGGAATGCTGCCAAAGTAATAGTTTTAACTAAAAGTATATGCACGGCGCTATCCGGTGATGTAACGCAAAATACAGCGCAACGTAATTTCCGCAAAAATTATTCATCAACTTAAGAACGTCATTTTCTCGGTCACTCTTTGTACAACAATCCCAAAGAAAAGTCGTTATTCATGGTTACCAATTGGGGAGCAAACTTTCATGATGAGACTGTACGGAAGACTACTTGCTTAGTTTCGAAAAATATTGATTAGTGAAGGGAAGAAGGAAATGGGGTGAAGGAGGATCTCAGGCGGTTAAGATTTTTTCTTTTTACTATGAAAAGAGGGAAAAGTGGATGGTTACGCTTAATTAATGGAAATAAAAATGATGAAGAAAAGGGATGCACGCTTGGGATAATTTTCTAACGTGAAAGAAAAAATCCTTGAAAAAATTGCAACAGCAGAGTACAAAAATAAAAAAAAAAAGAAAAGAAACAGGAAAAAGAATTATTTTTCATATCTCAAATAATACTTTTTTTATGTTGATTGTGACTTTTGATAACAATTTTTTTGTAATTTCTCATCTACATAATGCGAAACATGACTTGCGCAATAATTGGCGTCCACTCGTTTTTCTATTGTGAAAGCCCCTTAACCGTATTATCTGTAAACTTGAAACAGTGTTGGTATCGGGTTGACGTGCGTATGTGCGTGAGCACACAATCAAAAAGTCGCGTGAGAGGCGCGATAGAAGAGTAGTAGAATGTTCGACTGGTCAAATTTTCAGGAAACTCAACGTCGAATTAAACTTTTGCGAATTTCCGTTCCTTGTCAAACGGCTTAATGTAAACAATCTCAGTGACAAGAAAGCATTATCTTATCTTTCCTCTTCTAATCCTTACAATAATCATCCCTTAAGTCAACTATTATCTCCTTCGCAAAAACAAATTCCTTCAAGAGATGCTCAAAATGACTCGAAGCAGTCGATGCTTTTTCAGAGATGTTTTCTAACGCGCGCGTTAGAATACCGTTATCTAGGGAGCGCAAAGAAGGGTAGAAATAGGAAGAAGGAAAAGAAAAAAAGCAAGAAAAAACAAGGAACAAAAACCGTTCCACGTTGTGACACACGCACTGATAAGATAATCTTTATTGATTTTTCTCACTGTATGTAATTAAGATTCAACGAAATTAACAGATTGAAAAATAGCAAATAAAAGTTTCGCAAATTCAAGAATCGACGACAAAAGAGAAATGAGCGAACAAAAAAGAGTCTCGTCGTAATTACAATCATCTCTCCTAAAGAGTGTAAGTGATCGCTTTCACATGGGGAAATGTCGGCACGTGACGTACGATTTCTACGATTTGATCGACGAGTTTCTTATAAAAATAAAAGCAAAACAG
This sequence comes from Telenomus remus, assembly GCA_020615435.1. Lineage (NCBI taxonomy): Eukaryota > Metazoa > Arthropoda > Insecta > Hymenoptera > Scelionidae > Telenomus > Telenomus remus. Next base: position 14,940,478 of record CM036336.1, on the reverse strand, counting down.
TGACGAAAAGCGTACATCTGACATGGATCGGGCCGCACATGGACGTCGTACATGTGTGCGCCGCTGGTGGCAAAGAGGAATCTCCGTAAAGCGTTGTACATGTCTGTCTGCTTCTCCTTCGTTGCATGTCCCCTTAGCAGTGCCCCTCCACCGGTGTCCGCGGTCGCGACCGTCTCCCCTTCGTCGCGCATCGCTCATCCGACTCACTTACACCTATACACGTACACCTACTGCGCCTCCTTTCTATGTAAAGAACAAGTCCGCTCGGAAAATACGTACTGCCACTTCAAGAGCCCTGCGTTAGACAAGCCCATTCCGCAACACCAGTTTTATTTCCACCTTCCTTTTTTTCTTTTCCCTATTCGGACGTGTTTTGCGCCTACAAAAATCATCGAATTAATTCTCAATTTACACTCTTTTTTTCATTCTTCACATTGACACTCTAATTATATAGCACTAACGAATGTTTTTAAAAAATTCAAGATCACATTTCAGTCGATATCAAAAACATGAATTTTATATTTTTAATGCAAAAAAATTTTGGTTTTACAAATCAGGGGAACAACATTCGAGGAGTGGGGGAAGTTTCTTAAACTGCAATCCTGAGGATTTGCAGTGTTTCAATCTCAAATTTATCCATGTATTTTATCGTATTTTATATAATATGACGTTTCAGAAGATTTGAACAACAAATTAATTGAAATATCAATTATCATTGTGGATTTTCTCTGTTGGGACTTTAAAACAACAACAAATGAAAAGTTTGTATGATTGCTTTTGCAATAATTTTTTCATTTTTTGTTTTTTCAAGCTGTCAATAGTCGTCATTATTGTTTATCACTACAGAGTGCGTTTGCACAAGTGATTATATATTATTTTTATTTATTTTGCAATTTTCCATTTTCACATTGATCTTTACGTCGTTTGTTTGTTTTGACTCAACATTTCAATTTACAAATATTTGTTTTCACCCTGTTTGTCGAAATTTGTCTTTTTTTCTCACCTAATGTTTGTTTATCGTGACCTTGTCTTCGTAGTTTTATTTACGGTTATTTTTTCTGAAAATTGCAAATGAAACAACGTTGTTTGCAACAAACATAATTTAGTTAATATTGAAAAAAGTCATTAATTTGCGTATTTGAGAAAAAACGAGTGAATTAAATGCGAGTATGCATGCACTGGTTAGCAGGAGCGGATTTGCGGGTATTGGTATGTGCGCAAGGTGTGAGTGCACTTACACGAAGCGCTTGGTCTGATGGCCTGTTCGTCGCATGGCTCCGCGCGCTGGGTGGGGGTGGCGGCGCGCGTACCATGCCGAGTTGGTTTGGTGTCGCTCGACGGTCGGCCGAGCGTCTAGTCATGTGACCTTCCCGTCAAAATAGCCTGCGTACCCCGCACCAACTCTTGCGGCCGACACGCATACACTGCCAGAGGCCGCGCACTCACTGCGCACGCGCGCGCCAATACCAACACACACGGACGCGCACACGCTCTAGCGCACATTATCTTTTTATATTTATGAATTTGGATCATCGGTCATACCGCCCGATTATTATCCGACGACCGAGAAATGCCGAGGTGCAATTATTCGCGCGCTTCTTTCAATAACAAACAAATTTCTTGATTGTGAAAAAAATGTTTGCGGTTTGTTTACATTTGAAGTTTTTTTTTCGGTTTGATATCAGATTTGTTTTTGATTTCATGTTTCGAAATGGGAATGTTTAGATTGTGCTTATACAGATGTTTTGGATGTGAAATTCTGACCTTTTGCCATATTTTTTTTCAACGTTTTTTAAACATTTTTTTGAGATTTTTTGTAAGTGGAGAAGTATGTTTTTGATGTAAATATGTAAAACAATTCGAAACAATTAAATGATTTTTTCCAACGAAATTGCCGTTTTGATTTATAGTTTTTTAGGTTTTTGTTATAAATTGCATTCTCATTAATTTGTTTACACTCTCTTTTTGTTTATAATTGATCCATATTTATGATTTCAGATCGACAGTACATTTTTTATTTGTGTTTGCAGAAGTGGCATGAATAAATAATGATGTTTTTACAAATTGAAAGCCAAAAGTGCAGGATATTTTAAGTTTTTTTTGTTTTAGCTTAATTCTCATCAAATAATATGAAACCATAAGTATCAAGTTGCGTCTGCACGCAATCACAAAAAAAAAGTAGAGTTTGTTCCTTTTTTCGGAAGTTACGAATTTCAACTTTCGCGATAAGCCAAAATTTGATACAATATCAAGTTACACATTTTTGTCCAATTTACAAAAAAGGACATCCCGAAAAAACTTCCGAAAGTTATATCATACGAGCTCATCATTTAAACTAACTGCTTTCTGAAAATTGTACTTTTTGAATTTCAGGAACCGCAAATTTTGCGAAATCGAATTTTGGCAGCTGTTGTGAGTCAGTGGCGGAAAAAGTTTGTCAACAAAAACTGCATGACCAGAAATCGGACAAAATACTTATCAGGCGAGAGAAAAGCCGCTAGGATGATATTATTATTGGCGCCAAAGACCAACGCCAAGCTATTTCGGCGGAAAAATTCGACAAAAAAAATGTTGCAACCGCGTGGAGGGGACAAGGAGTTGGCACTGGCAAGCTGAACTTTTTCCAAGAAGAGGCAATCTGACGAATTTGGGAAGAGCAGTCAATCCCGATGATATCATGAATTTTGCCAAACAAATTCTCGGAAGTCGGATGTTTCATAATTGTTGAACGCGAAGAATGCGCCTGGTGTGATTTGTCTGTAGCTTGTAGCAGCGAGAATGTTTAAACAAACGATTGTCTCTGCGATGGGTTGTTTGATTTGTTGATGAAAGACACAACATTTCGCGCGCATTCAAACATATAAATGATTAAGTGCTTCCTGCGTCACGCTCGTTCAAAAGTTATACCGCCGTGGATAAATAACGCGAGAATGAATTGCGGACATTATAATCATTCGGAGTTTAAACGTATCGTTAGTTGCAATGAAAGTCATTTTGCCAAAGAATGTAACGGTTTTATTCATCATTGAAATAGGCCAATCCCTCGGTTATAAACTGCAATCGTCTAAGCGGCGAGCTTGTAAGAGAAAATTATTGTACATGACTCCGAATGGTTAATGCTGCGCACTTCAAATTTTATAACTTCAAATATTTTCTTTACGAAAAGTTGCTAATCGAAATTGTCAACGCTATTGAAAGTTGCGGGAAAATAGGAATTGAAGAATCCTACTGAGAATTTCGATAAATTAAAATTTGTCATTCTTTTCTTTTCAAAAAATTGTTCATTAAAATTGTGCGATTCGTCGTTAATTTATCCCGCAATCCCGCCGGAATTGCGGTAATTAAAACGTTCAACTTCTGTTTGATTCAAAAAGTTGGGCATCAAATCAAAATTGTCAACGCAATTGGACATTGCGGGATTGCGTACTGAAACTGCGGGATTTTAAATAGTCTAAGTTTAAAAAGGTTTTGATTCAAATTTGCAACGTTGTATAGGAAACTAGAATGAGCGTTAACAGAAGGAATCACGGAACTGCGTACTAAAAATTTTCAAGATTGAGGAAAGAATTGTAAATAGCGTTAAAGACGAGTTAGTCCCTGTTTTGTTTTCAGATGTATTTGATATTGTTAAGATAAACGAGCCTGAATGTAATACGTAATTTCTAAAAGGAGTCTTGCAAGTTCCTCAACAAAGGCCTTATTTTCAGCTGAGATTCCAGTCTTGGCGATAATCCGTGTAATGACATTCCACGATTCCATTTAGGGCCGCGCGCAGAACCCAAAAAATTTTTCGTCAGTTACAAGGCACGCGATAAAGATTCAATTGTTTTATTTTCGTGGCACGGATTTTATTTTTAACGAACCAAAAGCTTGTTTTGAGATTCCGTTTATACAACAATACGAAAATGTGCTGTACCTCTGGACACTGGTCATTCTTCGGACCATCCTATTGTCATCCATCCTTTCACGAGACTCGAAATGGTGACCTAAAACAAAAAACGGTTTTCTTATCTGAAAACCTGCAGTGTTATGTTTTGAGAAAAAAACACAAATACAAATTAACTTACGCATGTTTATATTTAGTTTTATTTTCTCTCGTTCGCAAAAATATCACTCTTTATCTCTGGGGGTCTTAACCCTCGTCAATCCTTGTTTTGTAAAGCTAAAAATATAGACATTTTTACATACAAAATAGAAAACATCAGAAAAATAGGAAAATTGATTTGTAAACTATCTAAAACTTGTAAAAAGGTTTGAATCAAAAATATAAAGATGTCGTTTAATAACAGTATGTTCATTAATCATTGGTGTAGTGTGTACCAAAACGGCGTACGTGGACTTTTTCTGGCCTATTTGCAAAGAGCAGCGGAGTAATGTCAACGGTGACACGAAAGAAAAATTAAAAAACAACACCTCGCCGGGTTAAATTTAGTCCACTGTTATTTTTATGCTAATATTTTCACTTTAATTAACACCAGGCGCATTGTTGATTAATTGACCGCCAACCAGAATGATTGTGTCACTGCGATTTAAAAGAGTTACCCACAAATTGTTTATCAACACAAATAAATTTTACTGCTCCGACTTCGAAAAGTGGTTACTTTTCCCTTATCTTGTGTTTTCTGGGAAAACAATTTTTATTATGAACCAAAGCTTGATTTATCAGTCGCGTGGTAAAAATTACGATGACCAGCGTAAACACGTGTCGCTTATCATGTCACATGGTTGAGCTTCACTATGAAATATGTACTCCGAATTCTCATAGAGCAATAAATCAAGATCTACAGCACTGTTGCGAAACTGTATTTCTAAGTACTTTTTATTCTTTTATTCATTTTTCTAGTTTATGCTGTTACTTCTTTTCACATCAAATTATTTATGTTGACGAAACTTTTTTTGTTTATAATATTGTTTTAGAAACTCTTATTCTTGATGGACAATTTTATTCGCAAAAATTGTATCTCAATAGATTTTTTATCTATTTATATTTTTCAAAGACTGAAATGACTATTTATTTGAATAATTTGTTAAATCAAAAAGTATGACTTTTTTGCATGAATTGTTCCTCGAAAAAAACGAAAAAATACTCAAAAAACACGTTCGACTTTATGAATTCAAAGTTCTATCAATCGTCTATTGGGCGAGACGGATTTCAAAATGTCTATTGTTTGTAAAAAGTACGTCACAGCGTCTTATCAGTCTGCAATTGATTTGCGATACGCGTGACGCAAATTCTTAGCGAAACATTATGTCTATGTAAAAACGTCAGTGCAAAATATTGATAGCCGATTGCTCCGTTTATCGTTCGCAGTTCGCAAATATTTTGACAAAAAAGTGCGTCGCCGAGTGTGCAGGCAAGAAAAACATGTTCAATCTCTGAATCAAGGGAGACAAAACTGCACGCGAGACAACGAAAAATCTGTTGTAAGAGTAGAGACTAAACACGATAACAATGTTCTCGTTAAACCGTGTAAACAATTAATTGAAAATTTTCCAGGGTCGCTCGAGAAAGAGCGACATCGGTGAAAAATCTGAACTCTGACGCAAATTAGCTTATAAATAGCTCCAATAATTGTTACAACAAACGGCGCCGGTTCGTTTAATAGGCGTGGATATCGCTACCCTAAATGTACATATCATTGTCGATACGATTGAAAACGGTGTTTTTTTTTTCATTCGTTTTTTTTTCTCTATCATCTCGCAAGATAAAACTCGGCTGCAACGACCTACGTGAAATTTCGAGACTCAATTATGCACGATATTATAACGCTCGGCGAATATATCAGCGCATTATAAAGTCGCCGGCAAAATGTTGCACGTCATAGGATTTATCGCGTAAGATGTAACTGCGCGTGCACCAGTGTTTTTGCCCGTCGCTTTTTAACAATAAATAATTTGCTGAGAAAGATAGAGGATAATCTTGACGTAATAGCGTCTATTGAACTTTGTAACTTTGCATCTGGTTGACTCATAAATAGGCTCTTTAGCCTCGCGACCACGTACGATGAAATCCAAAATATTAACAGTGTCATAATTATCCAACTTCACATTTCACAACTTACAACCTGGCTTATTTTTTACAGTTGTTCACACATTGAAGGTTGATAAATTCGTCGAATGAAAAAAAAAGACCACTCCAATCTCCAATTTTCTCAGTCACAATAACACAGCGAATTGATAAGCTTTGAATGAAAAAATTAAATTTGTTTTGTATCTGTGTTTCTAGATGTACAAATTCTCGATTAAATCATATCTCATTAATGAATTATGCGATAGCGAGTGCAACTTTCATTTCATTCTTTTTTCAAAGCCATTTTTCATGGTACCAGTTAAAAAAATCAAGTGTTTGTCTCTGCGGAAAGTTTTGTGCAAATTGAATGAGTTGGTCGAGTGGTGGGATGTGCTGACGAAAATTGTGTTAATCAAACTTTTGATAGACAGTGAGCGCAACTGTTAATATTTTCTGACACGTAAGTTATCGTGTGTCGCAACTGCATCAAGTGGAGGAATTTACATTTCTATTCAACAGGCTGCAATGAATGATTGCAACCGATGATGCCCATTGCGAAGGGAATCGCCTTCCACCTACGTGTTTGCACGTACTTGTATTCGCAATCAGAAGAAACCTAACGTGACTGCTTGGGTATAAAAAGTTTCTGCGCCACGAGGAAGGCACTTGTCCATTCGTTGAAATTCAACAAATCAATTGCAAAACGTCCACGTTTCATGCCCTTCTTCGAACCTTCTTCGAACTTTGACAGAAATTTAAATTAAGTTACCACTCAAAACTTTTACAACTTCGTCAAAACTATTTTGTATATTTTCAGCAATTTTGAATTTTTCAAGATTGTTTCACGTTTTTTGTAATTTTGGAAAAGAAATGTTCTTGTTGGTTGAGAAAGAAGCATAAGAAGTTGGGTTTGGTGATTTGTGGTAGCCGGTGTGTCAGAGGGTGATGAGGTTACAAGTTGTGTGTGTGCACAATGAAAATGCGCATGAAAATAGTAAGCGCAAAGGGAATATAAGTGCGTCAGAGTTCGTTGGCACGATTGCAATGATAGATATATATTCATCCACTCTTCGGATGCTATTACTGGCCTTTTCGCGAGAGAGCAAGCGAAAGAAAGGAATAAAGAGGGGGAAGGAGATAGAATCCCTTCGCCGTGACAATGGACTGTTGAGTTATACGGTCGTTTTTGAATGCACAGGATTTGCGTGCTTTGAACATTAATACCGGCATTTGCACACAGGCCAGATTGTCCCGCTCATTACGCCTTTTTCTCTCTCTCCCTTCTCTCTTGAGCGTGCAACAAGCGCCTGCAGAGAAGCTTCATGACAATATCGTAAACAGCATCTCATCTGGTTTTCGTGCGTTTTACTGTCCGCCACGTGCAGCTCACGCTTCGTCGTCCAATTAGATCTTTCCGACTTGGCAAATATTCAAAGGCACTAAGCATTTGGGTGTATTTAAGAATCGCCATCTTCCATTTGTACATAAAATGAATTCGATGCTTGATTTATGCTTTTTGTTCAATTACTTATAGAACGCACACTTTACACTACCAACAACCAAGACGGATCGTGGATTATTTCCAAAGTTAACGTTTTTGCCATTTTGTTCCGACTAAAGAGCATTCCTTTTCCTTCCTAGTTCATCTTCTTGTTGCTCAACTTTTGTTTTTCGAAGAAAATCTTTTTTCATGGCTTTCATATTGTTTTTTTGTTGAGAACTAAAACAGAAAATTTATAATCATCTCAAGTTGGTTGGGGTAAGAACTATATTTGTCACAAGACAAGTTGTTTTTGAAAAAAGTATGTGTATGTTATATTAACATCCATAAAATATGATTTGTTTATGGAATTCTGATTGATTAAAATTCTTATAAATATTTTACTTTTACCTTGTATCTTTGTCACACCAAAATTTTATAGCATAATTTTGAGATTTTCAGAATCTCACAAGACTCTCACAAATGAAGAAGTAAACAAAACAACTTTTGCAATTGTTGCCAACAATTCACTCAAAGTTATCCTCAAAATTGTTACCGTCATTCTTTCAAATAAAAAAAAGGCAATTTTTTTCCAAAAGTTAATCTATATTGTTAATTTTGTATCATCCTATTGGAATGTGAAATCGTACAAAATGTTACTACAGAACTCTGCAAGAAATTTTTGTAAACCCTTTTTAGATTGTTGAGTGGCGCCACCTGACGTAATCCCCTAAAGCTCGAAGTAAACGCGTGTGACAATCACTAAAAATGGCGGCAGCCAAGTGACAACGCGTCCGTCCTACTGTGTGTTGCTTTTTATTTTAGTGCCTTATTTTTTGCGTTTAGTTTAGTTTTCGCAGGGCCGAACCGGCGGCAGTGGCGGTCTCGCGCGCATCGTCTTCCCGCATCCGTTCGAACGGATGATTAATTGTTTCAGCGACGACGAACAAAAGTCACCAACGGCACCTTTATGTCATTGCGCTCGGATCACGGTGAGTCCAAGTTTTCCAACCGAAAGTTGACACGCGCTCGACCAACCCTCGATTTGTTCACGAACGACAAAAAGCCGCCCGCCAAAATCAACAATCGCCGGCTCCGACACTGCGCAAACGCGCGGATAAAAAATTGCCGAAAATCACGCGCGCGACAGTTGCGAAAAATTTTGCGATCCTTTTTTTGGCCTTGTGTTTAGTTTGTGGTCATGCAAATTGTTTGTTCTGTTTTAAAGGACAGTCAGCTTGGTTTTTGTGAAAGTTTGAACAAATACAAACATTGGTTTGAAAATTCACGATGACGAAACAAAAGTAATTGTTGTTACCATGAACGTCCAATTACAATTTCCGCTTATGATGTTTCCCGTCGTGCATTTTTTCATTCAATCGAAGTTGTGTTTGTGATGATTCTGTACACGAGTTCTTTTTTCTCTGTAAAACAAAGTTGTTTCAGTGTTTCTTATTGGCAATTCGATTAGTGTCGCGAAGATAATTTGATTATGTTTGCATGCTAATAAGAAAGAATGTCAGACGAATTACTGTAACGTCTTGTTTCATCTCAATTATTTATTACCTTTTTTCGTGTTTTGTAATAAATCTTACTTTGTTGGACAATGTAAACTAATGTCTAACAAAATTTGAGGTTATTCATTATTGTGAATTGTTGTTGAAAAAACATGAAATATCAATCGTTTATTTACAAATGATCAGAAATTTTTTATTTATTTATCATAACCAAATTGATTTCGTAATGGTTATTTTTTACAAGTTGATTGATTTCAATTACGATTCCATAAGCAAAGCTGTTTTACATAGTTGATGAATAGCGATTGTCATTTTTGAATAATGAGTCACAATTTAGCATTGCTGTGTCATTTTACAATTTTTTATTCTGTAAATTGATTATTTAGTAAATTGAAAAGAGAAAAATAGAATGGAATAGGATTATTATAGTCAGATTTATGAGCTGTTGATCGACTAGATTGTAATGATGTTCTTTATTTTTTAGGTAAAGGATTTGTATTCCGGCCTCACAAACCGAAAATGCCGACTCAAACAACAGACGAGAACGACATCCGTGTGAAGATAGTTTATAATGGGTAAACATTCATTTAATAACATTTTTTCTCATTTCCTTTTCAATGAAAATTAACGAACTGAAAATGGAATATTCATTTACACTAATTATCTTTTTCAGGTAAAAATTACAAATATGAAAAAATGTGTAAAAAGGGCGACCAAGAGAATTTTGCTCTTTCATTTTTATGAAAACCAAAATCATGTTTACCGTAATCATATTATGATTAGGACAGAGGAAAACGTTTGAAAAGTTAAAAACGAAACTTTCTGGTCGAAGACCAACTTACTGATTAAGAATAAAGTTTTGGAAAATTCAATCCACAAATTCAAATACCGAAATAAGAAGTGAAAATTTGGTACATTTTAGATTCTGCGAAGTTTTTTCTTTTTGGGTCAAGTCAAAATTTGCTTCCAAACGTTGTGAATATGATAAAAAACTGTCTGAATAATTGATAAAAAAATGTTAAACTAAAACCAAAAAAGGAAAAACGGCAGAAGTATAAAAAAGTTCGTAGTTGAAAGTTTGCACGTTGGCAGTCGGGCTAAAGCGATACAATTTTACGTCTGCGAAATTCGCGTATTCCAACTTCCGTTCTCTCATAGTGTATATCGCGGCTGGAATTGTCTCGGGAAATTGTCATTCTCGACAGACGGATTTTGTTTCAACTCGCGGCGCCGGACTTTCTTCTGCCTCTTTTAGTGGGATAATTTGGTTCTCAAGTTCGCGCGACGCATAAAGTACCTGCGGACAAATTTTTGCAACTTAATGAGAATGCCAAATTACGGGCTCGCAAATTCGCTCTTTCAATTTCGTCAAAGCTAAAGTTTTTCAAATAACTGCGCTATCACTTGACGAAAATTCATCTTCAGCTGCACCAAAAATATCCAGAGACGTTGCCGTTTATATTTAAAAGAGCCGCTCAAAGTGCAGTTTCATTAATTGCTTCTGATAATTAAATTAAATTCAACCAACTATTTCATTCCATTTTGCTTTTCACTCTCCCTCCCGAGAGAGCAGAGAACAAAGGAAAACTTTGTAATGAATTTAAAATAAATCCACTTTTGTATATCCGTTAATGCTTTTTTTTCGTTACAACGATTTGCTTGAGATCCTCTGCGTAACTTTTGCCTGAGTTGGAAATGTATTCGGCCAAAAGTAATTAGTACTTTTGCAAGTTTTCTATTAACGTGCGTGCGAGTTTGCAAACTTGTGTCAACCAAATTTAATTGTTTCGTGATTTTTCCGCGCTGAGTTATGAGGCGCGCAAACTTTTTTGTTTGTTTATGTTAATTTGTCGACGTTAATAAACACAACTGGAGTGCAGAAAAAAAAGAAAAAAAAACCCTCTGAAAAGGCTGGAACAAAGCTCGGGACGTTCTGCTATTGAAGAGAACAATGATTAATGGCGCTTGAAGCTCGGCGAAAAAATTCTCACATTATAACCGATCGATTGAATCAACTTTTTAATCTTTTTTTTCAACTCCACCCTTTGCTATCTGCTTTCAATTGATCTTATTTTTCATTAATTTCATTTTACCAGGCAAAAACAGTTAATGAGAAAAGTTGTTCCAAAGTTGTTATTCCTTTTTTGCAACTTGTATCTTTTCGCTCAATTACTTTACATTATGTAAGCTTTTCGATTTTATGGAAGATAAGAAAAGTAATAAAAAATGTAATTTTGCAGGGAGGCCCAGATCACGTACATCGCAAGTGGGATATCGGTGGACACGCTGAGAGATGAGGTTCGAATGATCTGCAATTTCGGTACAACCGGTCCGGAGCAATTTACAATGAAGTGGGTGGACGACGAGGGCGATCCGTGCCGAATCGCGTCTCAGCACGAACTTGATGAGGCGCTGCGTCTGTACGAGCTTGAGAAGGACACGGAAATCACGATACACGGTGAGCAGAAAACCCTCTTCGGAAGCGTTGAATTGGCGAATATCGAGCCGAGCTGGTCGCTTTGTCGCGACACGCGTGACATGAATTTTCGCGCTTTCGCTGAACCCGCAGTCCCCGTTTATTTATAAGTGCTTCAGCGTGGCTTTAAGCACAAACTGCTCTTTATTCGCTGATGACAAGACGATGAATGTTTTGGCAAGCCTCCTCGGCTTTTTGTCTCGTTTGGATATCCCAGCCCCGGTCCAGGACCAACAACAAATTATGATCAACGCCAAAAGATTGGCATGCAAAATTCTTTTTCAATTATCTCCCTCTCAGACTCTTGATGATTTAGAAGAGTTGACTAACGTTGCCAACAATGAATTGTTTTCCTACGGCGAAGAAAATATAAAAAGCAATTCAATTAGTCGACAGTCCGCTGGAATTCAGAAATGTTAAAAAGTTTGCTCCGAGTTGGCGAATTGATTTCTTTCAAAGTATCTAGTGCAGCTTTTTCATCTTTTTTATTTCTTTGCTTGTTCTTTTTTTGGGTGAAACTCTTGTTCGTGTAATTTAATAAATTGAATTAATCGTTGGAATTGTGTTTTGGGAGCATGATCGAATTGGAAATCAATTGAATTTGAAAGTAGAAACAAAGCTAATCACGTTTCAATGTATTTGTTGTTAATTGAAAATTTAAGTTGACAATTTGGAAGTACTTTCGAAAACAAAACGTTCAGTCGAATTCAAATTTTCAATCCAGTCAATTGACCTCTGTCAAAAACAACTTCAACTTTCGAGTCGAAAAATGGTTTATAAAAAAATCATCCCTCGTTTTGGTACGTTAAATTTGATACTTTATTCAAACAGCAATTTCACAACTCATAAACCGAACCGTTTTACTTGTCCATTTACATTTTTCCTTTCCACACAAAGTTCAATCTCTTTTTAATAAAAATAATTTCTCTCCAAAGAGTCTTCAGGGACCCCGTCAAAAGTGTTTGAAAACATTTTTTTCTCGTTTGAAAGAATGATAATAAAAAACGACAAAGAAAAAAAAAAGAACTAAAATCTTAATTCAGTACTCGAAAAAGGTACGGAAAAAAGATTCCAACGGAACACGACCGACAAAGCAAATGCTCTTGTAAGACAATTTTTCTTGTCTGAGAGTTATTTATTCAATTGTATATCTACGTCGCGCACAATGAGGCAATGCCAAATGCGCGAGATGAGACGCGAGCTATCGATTTTCAATCGTCGAGTATCATTGCGCCTTAAGTGGGAGAGTGAAAGAAAAGAGAGAGAGAGAAAGAAAGAAAAAAGAAATGAGAGAAAAGAAAAATGCAACCAACTGAGATCTTCTCTCTCATCTTGCGTCTTACGTCATCGTCGGCAGATGAAGAAAGAGCCTCGTCGAGAGGAAATTACAGACTCGTGCAGGTTTCTTATCAGCTTCCGTATCGTATGTCATTATCGTTTGCTCCCTGTGATTGCTTTCAGACACTGTCTTTGACGTCACGCCTTTTATTCTTGCACCGAGGCCCTTTGAATATTCGCGCCTCTGCGGATTCTGCACAGCCTCGGGGCCAAGTCAGGGGTGGTAGGCGTTTTCTCAGCCGCAATGCGATAACTAAATTGGCCGGGCAAAAGTGAACATTTTCATTTTTCTAAAAACAAGCCGTAACTTTTCCTCCATTTAATTTCTCAATGCAATGAAATGTTGCTTTTATTTAACCATCATTCAAATTGGCACTGAAAATTTGAGTGCTTCAAACTCGGGAGGTAGGGGGGGAGGGTGCAAACTTCGAGGATAAACAAAGTAAAGGACGAAAACGCACTAAGTGGAGCGATAAATTAAAAAGTCTTCGGAGTACTTGAACAATTGTTTCAAAGAAATGCAAATGCTTGGAAATTGATGTTTTCTGCACGAAGGGTGTTATGTTGCTTTTTTATGGTTGGCTCAACATTGACGAATGTCGCTCAAATTGAGTTTTCGAACGAAGACAGAGCACGATCGGAAGAAAAGATTGCACAAAATGGATTACCTCGATGGCTTTTGCCGAACTTGACAACCGACGGGATACAAAGATGAGTGTGCCCTACGATGATGCATCTTTTGGGAGGCAGAACAGGGCGTGTTAGAGGCATCTGCTTGCGGAATAACTTTGAATCAAGATAAATTGATCTCGCCTTTTTGTTTATCAGCTTGGAATAAAATTATGAAGATGGGAAAAAATAAGGTCGAGTCATTGATTAAAGTTTCATTCTTTTGAGGCGACAGTTGATTTGAGAATGGTGAATAAGAAAAAACAAAGCAATAAAACAAGTCATAAAATGTGTTTACTGAAATCAGAAGCGACAGACGGTAGGATGAACATGCTATCTCGGTCAACTTTTGAAGAACATGCTCCTCGGGGTGTATGCCATCTCGTATCTTTCAGATACCTTGGTGGCATAAATCCAAACCATGTTCTTTCAAACTTACCTAACATTTTATATGGATTTTTGTTGTTCGTTATGTCATCTATGAAGTGTTGACTTTAATTTACAATAAAAAGAAACTAAAAACAATATTTAATGATTTTTAAAATAATGATTTTTTTGAACTCAGCTATTTGAGTGGAACGACTTACATTAAGCAAATTTGTTCAACTATTTGGATATGAAAAAAATGTTTTTTGTCTTTTTTTTGGCAAAATTGGTTGGAGCAAATACAAAAGGACCGTTTGCAAACAAAAAGCTTACAATTTGATTGTAAGCACGTTTTATCCGTGGGGCGAATCGGTTTTTGGTTTTGCAAATAACGCTCGGATTATTGACAACCGCGAAAATTATTCACATCAATTACAACATTAGCACTGAATAATGATATCAAGGACTCGGAGCGTAAAAGCACTTTATCATCGAGCTGTGTTTGTTCTAAATGAATTGCGCGCGGCAAATATGGAGCGCGGGATGGAATTTTCATTATTCTCTGCCTTTGCACTTGAATCTAAACATTACTTTGTTAAGTCAACGTGTACAAAATCCAGACAATGGCTCTTCAGAATATTTCGACTTGAAATTGTATTCTTGGTGGTTTCAAGGCAAAAACACGAAGATAGATCTCGTCTACGAGAAAGGGCGTTTTCTTTTGCATCTGTATGAATGAATGGCTTCTGAAAAATGGAATTACAAAGACGCAACCATGCAAAATGTTAGGCAAAAATAATGCGACTGAATTTTTCTACTCCAACTTCCTCTATTCTCTTCTTGTCTTTCAGTTTGTCTCGTTTCTTTTTCGTTTTCTTAAATCCAAAGAACATTTTTTCTCTAGGTTTGTCTTTTTTCCAGGAAACTATGATTTAAGAGCGTGAAAAATTCTAATCTACAAATTATCTGCATGCGAGCTGAAAACCCTGTCTCTGAGATGTAGCAGAAGAAAATGGAATCATCGTGGCGCAAAGGCACTTTTTTTTCTCAGTCTGCTTTTGAAGATGAGGCTTTGACGTTGGTCAACAGGGTGTAAAAAGAGAAGCCACAGATTCGCGACGGGGAGAACAGGGAGAAGAGAAAAAAAAGGAAGGACTGTTTTGACGCGCCGATTGGCGCGGAACAAAACGCTCAGACACGCGACTCGCATTGCATATGCACGCGAACATTAGCGATTCCGTTCGCAATTCAAGCGCTTTTGCTGCCTCCCTGAGCCGACTTCTTTACCCCGCGGTTGGAACAAATGTTTGCGAAATCGCATTTTTCGGACGCCAGGTTATTAAATTACTCAGCCATATCCGAGCCTCCGCTCTACGGTCGACTTGAATTATTCATAATGCAATGGTCAAACTTATTATCGTAATGCGAATTTATAATGGAAGATTGATTAAAGCTGAGTAAAAGCTTTGTCGGCAGCTTTTTTTAGATTAAAAGCGCTTTTTTAAACGTTATTTACGTTTTTGTTTGTTATTCTTTTTTCCATCGCAGCTGAGCGATACACATCTTGCAATCCTGGAAAAATAGTACTCAAGTATGAGTACAATTTAACCTCATTTTTTCCCATTCGACTCAGAGGGTATTAAAAAAAATCAAAGGCCGAGAAAAGAGAATTCCTAAGGAGAATGAAATTCCTGGAGAGAGAATCAAGAAATAAAAAGGTTATTATCCGATGGCGCAGTTATCTGAAAAATTCAAAGTTATAAAGTTAGTTCCTAAGGCAACTTCTTAACTCATCTTGTCGGGATCGTTTTTAATCGCCCGTTGATAACAGACTTGGCAAATCAATTCTCCAGTGAAAAAAAAAGAAATTTCTCCGTTTCAAACAATCTGCAAATTAGTTTCTGCGGATTGGAAAAAATGCAGGTTTTTTTAATTCTGGTTACAGTTCCCAGCCATCGGTATTGAAATGGAGTATTTTCATATCAGCTCTGTGCTTTGACTGAAAGGAAGTCGAAACTGATACAAATTGTATGTGGTATTCTTGACCTACATTTATCACCGATAACTAGGCCGACCACTTGGAGTTTGCATTTCAAATAACCCCGATGGAATCTCGCTACAAAGTTATACCAAACGCATAAGCGAAAATTCGTCTGAAAACCAAAGTTGCTCGATGCTTCTTGATCCGACGTTAAACTTTTGGCTTCATTGCTATCAGAAAATTGCTATCGGTAACAAAGCAACAGCTGAAAACTAAACGCTTAGACAAACGCCACTTCCATCACAGTTTCAAGTGTCAAAGCTGTGGTTCTCAATTTGCCTCGCGAATGTTTGGACGAGGTTGTTTTGTTTCTAGTTTTCTTTTTTCATCGTCACAGTTCGTGCGAGATGAATATCCAGTTGGTTCGCAACTTGCAATCTAACGACAACGCAGAGGAAACGCCAAACAAAACCTTCTAGCGGAAGCTGGCATCCGCAAACGTTGTCGCGTGACTTGCAACCCCGTTGTAATCAGTAGCGGGGTTGTTACAATCGAGTGCACTCGACGCTTGAATTCCAGACAGTTAATGCTGCATTGATTATCACGAGCGACGACAAATGAAATGATAATTTGCAAACAAATGACTCTCCGTCGTACGACTTTCTATAGACTTCGTTTGTTCCTAATCGCGCACTGTGTGGGACTTGGTACAGGCATAAAAAACGGAGCAGATTGAATATTGAGCACACAAATGAACTGTGCCGTTCGGTTAGATACAGCCGTTTGGTTTTTTTCAAAACTCGTCCTACGCATTTCAGGTGTGCAATAAACAGTATGCCGCACAGTACGAAAGAATATAAAGTGAAAGATAACAATTGTTCAACGAACAGAAAATTTTATGAAAACGAGAGTTGCTGGGAGACAATATTGAGATAAAAATTGAGGTCGGAGAAGACGAAAAAGAAGTTAAAAAAAGTAATGTTTGTAAAATTAAACGGAAAAATTTAAGGGGTGTATAACCGCTAGATGTAATTGCGATCGATATGAATCCCTGTGGAATTCATAAAGGATTCCGAGATATTTTTCGATAGACTCTTTGGAATGCAAGATTGGCGGGATACGTGCATTGATGAAGTTTGGGATAATTATCAACTTGATTTGATTATTACGTATTTGAACCGTGGACAAAAGAGATTAAATTCAACATCAATTGTTAATATCGAGTGTTCGAGTGAAGTAAATTAATCGACGGCATTGCACCTGCTGACATGGAAATCAACATCGACTGTAATGCTTGGTTGTCGTAACCGCGTATTACCGTAATTGTAATCACACGGGCAGGAAAACTCGAAGCGTGGTCTGTTCGGATAAGACGCCTCCCCTTGGCTCAATCCACCTTCTCCGTCCAATACTGCGATTTCTCGTTACTCTATTTCCAGCAGTTCCTGGTACTTGTTAATGTCGCTCCAAGTGTGCCTGACACCGGAAATAATGGGATTCTGCGAATGCAAATGTAATGGATCAATGATCTACACAGCATTTTCAACGTGCTTTACTGACAAAATTGAAAAATTCTATTCAATAATGATTCGATTGGATTCATCTGTATGAGGAGACGAAATTCTACACCCAAATCGTCTTCATGAAGAAGGTTTAGTGGGCAGGACTAAATTTAGAGCAAAAAGTAACTTGAATTGTCACTTTTAATGAAAATTTTAAACAATTATATTTTGCGAATAAATTTAGAAAAGCAGTGAAGTACTTGGTCTAACTTTACCTTGTGTATTTTAGGTCCAAATATGAATTGGAAAATGTTCGTCACTTCTACATAGAGTTTTTCAATAACCAGGCAGAATGAATGACATGACTTGTGGCAATACACGGATACATTTAGGTTACACTCTGAGTAACATCCATTATCGTTTGCACGCATCTAGCACGAACATTGCCACAAAGCAAATGAATTTTGGTTACCTGCGTTACTGCATTCCACCATTATAACTAAAGTAACGCACGGGTTATGTTTTGGTCGGCCATTTAACAAATGTAATTTGTATATGCAAATTAGGTTAGGTTAGAGTTTCAGTTGCACCGTAGAGTGGCTCGAGTGGAGGCACTTAATTAACTACCATCGTCATTTAGGACTTTAAAAGCCTTGGCAGGCGAAAGTTCAGGCCGCCCATCATAGATCATCGATTAAACGTGCTTTTCACGCGAGCAGATTTGATAGACAAGCCTCAATTAAGTAACTCATAATACACATCTGATAAGTAAGTGTCACACAGTGGCTACATTTTAAATACTGTTTGAGTAGTATTTAGCAGTATTTGGTATTTAGTACCAATGCAATCAGAGGAGGCGCACGACACGAGTAAACATGCAAAGAGGTTTGGCGTGCTTTCTATAAACACAGGCAGATTTTATTCAGTCTTTTGTGAAACGAAGGCATTTAAAGTGGTTATCTAAAATCAAATTTGAAGAAATGACAACAGGATTTGTACAAACTTTTTGAACAATCGATATGTTAATCAACGAAGTTCCGGATGGTCAAAAAAAAAGTTTGTCCATCGCGTTCCATCGTGTGGATGCACAGATTTACCATATGCATATTCATCCAGTCATAAATATAAACGAAAAAACTCGGTGCAATTTGCATAGATCCGCAACGAACTTTTGTTTATAATTTAATTTTATCTCCCGAATGAAGTAGTGGGAAAAAGTAAAGTTACATCGCGATAAGAACCTAAACGGAAACGGAATTCGCATGTATGCTTGTTTCGTACTATTGGTAGGCAATGATACATGAATACACGACATTCGAGCTGGTCTAGTGCAATTTGCACCTTGTAAAAGTTGCCGCTGTATCTTGGCACGGAACTGAATTAATTTGTTCCGAGAAAGAAATCGCTAAGGTGAAAGAAGAGGATAGAAGTTCGGACATAGACCGAGGCCTTTTATCAGATAAGCTAATAACAGAAGCGTTTGCTAGTTCACGTGTACACAAATGCTCTCTAAACGTCGCAATGCTTTTGCCTGCGTGAACACACGTGCAAACCCTGAAGTACGCGCGAAACATCGGATGAACTCAAGTTTGAAATTAGCCAAAGTTGCGCGCAAACACAACGAATGTAATTTCGAGCGTCGCATTCTCACAGCTCTTGATTTATCTTGGAGTTTGGAAAATTATTCATCCCTTTTAATGTCATTCAATTCGAATGGACGAAAATGAAAAATGATCAAGTTATGAAATTTGAATAACATTATTCGTTGAGGATAATGAATGGAGCAAGGCGATTTAATGGAGAGGACTCGAGTGAAGAGAGGAATGTGAATACAAATGCAAATCGTTGGTAACATTTAGTGTAAATTTGCACGACAAAAGACTGACATGACGAGATCGATAAATTCAAATTAACTCATATCGCTGATTCCATTTTTTTATATTCGCGATTCCACCCCTCCGCCGGACAAATAATAATCAACAGCTCTATCCAAATGACGAAAGTGCTACTTTGCTTGAGATACATCACGGTAACAGGGTCAAATGAGATTAAACCGATCGACAATCCACTTATAATTCATTGCAACTGGTGTTGCCGAGAGAAAAAGCGCCGTATTGATAACGTGAAAAATTGTACAACGGCGTTACAACGTTGTTCGGATTAATAAACGAGCGGCGAAATAATTTCGACCGCCAATATTTCGACGGTAAATTTTGTCGTCGTGTGTGAGTTTCAATTATCACGTTATGGTAAACAGCGTAGTCGGGGACCAAAAACTGACGACGCTCATTGCAAATATTTGAATGCTATTTTTCTCGCACAAACAACTCTAATTGTTGAATAGAACGAGGTAAATGAAATTTCGTTCTGGATTCGAAATTTGTTATTTTCTATAAAGTTACATATACAAATGCAGGCGATGAACAAAAATAGCGAATCGGTTGATTGTGTCTGAGGCAAATTGACGCTCTGCAAAAAAAATCGGTACGCGAGGGTTTGACTCCAATTAGCGAGTGGCGTGACATTAAAAGCGATTATGTAAATTTCATCTGCGATCAAATGTTTTTCTACAGTGTAATCTAAATTGCGCGAAGAGCAAATATGTTATTTGCATGCCACGCGCTACCGTGGAGATTGATATAAATTTTATCGTTCTGCCGAACAAGCGACTTAGAAAATTGTATCAATTAAGGTTTTCGCAAATGGGTTTTGTCGCTCAGACAGTTTTCGATTAAACAAATTCATAATCCCCGGTGCACACACCTACCGGCTGTGATTATTATTAAACCGTGCGCGGTAGCACAAGTTCATAACAGCAAGATTGCAACACTGCCGCGAAGCACACGGGCACCTTTTCTAATCTCCGGATATACAAATGCTCCATCAGATTAGTCGAATAATGTATCTGGTTTATTGCATTTTGAAGGCGCACATTTTCCGAGAGGAAGCTGCCGTTATGGATGGCAGTAATTAAGGGTGCTCGCTTAATCCCTTTTCCATTTGTTCGCTTGAAACGTATCACGTGAAACGAAACGTAAACAAATCACTTCTAATGAGACGGAATTAAATCACGTGGCTTTCAGAGACAATGCAAATTTCGTGCGCCGATGATAAATGGACGAACAAGGACGAAAGAGTGCAGAAAACTAACAAGTGACTTATTTACGTGCTCAAAAAAAAAGTTGTGAGCTTTGACATATTTGTGCCTACTGTGACCTACTAATTTGACCCACATAGAACAGCAGCGCCCTAAAAGGAGAGGTGTAACAACTTTTCATCGGCTGCATTTGTGAGATGATTTTGCACAAAAGTGCGCGAGAAAAAAAGAGGAACTCTGAAGAGAGTTTGTGATAGCCGCAAACAAAATGATTATAGTTTGAGGTTGAAAAATTGTCGTCCCGTGAGGACGGAAGAGTTGAAAAGGGGAGCGATTACAAATGCAAAAGCGTTGCTTTTCTCGTCGGCTATCTCGGATGCGATATAACAAGTTGGGTAAACTTGGTTACACGTCATGAAAGCGCCTCACGACCCTTCCAATTTCCTTTTGTGCAGCGCTTTCGGCCTTCAACTTTTGACATTGAAGGGCCGCGGAACGAGCGACGGGCGTTATTACATGAGACGTCGCGATGAGCGACACAGGGCGTGCGTGCAATAACGTTTTTCCAGCACGGGCTTGACGGGCCACGCCTGGTACTTATCGGCGCGGGCCTGTCGGCGGTTGCGACCTAATCCCGGTGCCGTCGTAAATCCCCGAGACAGCGATGCGAGTCGGTTGTAACCGAGGGAAGGTAAATCGGCGGGGGTTCCAGCAAGAGTTATTCGTTGCGATAAACCTCACCCAAACATTGGCCTTGTTGAGGGCGCAGTAGCCGAAAAGGGACGCAGAGCAGGGGGTGCGAGCAGGTGGCGCCTGCGCAGCGTCATTAGCGCGCGCCGGGCGGCGCCAGTAGCGAGTAACCCTCTGCAGTCGATATTCAGATCCCGGTCGGAGGTGGCGGTGCGCTGAGCATTCGCAAAGCAGTTGTGTGTTTTCTCGCCAAGTGAGAACAAGTCTTTGAGCGATGGCGTGGGGTTATTGGAGCGCCACTTCGGTGAGCGACCGGGGCCGATCGCCGCGTCGCGAAAAGGAAAAGTCCACCCTGGGGCCGACGTACCAGTCCGTGGCGCAGCCGGCGCCACCGCCTCAGCAGGTCGCCGAGCCGCAGCAGCCCTGCACCTCGACTATGCAGACCGAACTCGAGGACACAGCCTCCGCACGCATCAACACCTCGGGCTCCTTCTACTCGTACTCTGCAGCCAACGCGTCGTCCCTGGACCGCAGGCGCTCGGCCCAGGAGCCGCCGGTCTCCATCCTCTCTCGGGGACCGGGGTACCCGCCCTCACCCGGGGGCAGTGACTCTGCCGAGTACGAGCAGCCCAGCTGCGCTCACCTCGGGGCGGCGTATCTCGCGCAGGACGTGCTCCCTGACCCGATCATCAGTGCGTCTTCCTCGCGGATGAAACTGTTCCGGCCCGAGGACGAGGACGACGAAGACGTGGATTTCGACGACGACAGCTACTCTCTCGGGATCAGACCCATGGGCCTGATGACGCCTGGGCCCAGTGGATGTCTGATCCACGGGCCCTGCGCGACAGTCGAACCGGCGCCATCCGTCGCCTCTTCCACCAACGACGAGCCCTCTGTCAGCGGATCGCCCTACTGGCTAAATGACATCACCTGGGGTAGGTCCAGAGATTCGTGGGAGGGACAGTAACACTCCACGTCGACCCACTCGGATATCCCTTTCTAGGCAAAAAATGCTTCGACGCTCAATACCCGTTGTTGTTACGTACACTCAGACAAAATAGACTGTTCAGATCATCTGTCACACGGGCTTGCTTTATGCTTTTTTCGAAAATTTTTTTTTTTCGAAAAAGAAAAGAAAATGCCATCAGTTTTCACTGTTATGTTAACAGTCGGAACTGTGCTCGTTGAAGTGGGATGTTGAAACGTCTGTACAGTCTTCATCAGGACTATTATTTCAAGGAGATGCTGTTATGTGAACAGTCTATTTTTGCTCGGTGTATTTCCCACGCGATCAGGGAGGGACTTTGCCTTACTCTTGAGGGGAGGCCGGGCAGCAGCATCCTCGGCCTTCGTACGTCTTTGACATGCTCACACGTGTACATTTATTCAGGAACATCCTGTGATCGATTAATTATTATTATATTAACGCAAATTCAAAAACAAAAATAAATACTCGCTGATGTTAAGTCGAGTTGGAGAGACAATTATTGTGATTGCGAATTAGATAGAATTGTAGATAGCAAAGAAAGAGAGCGAGAGAGAGAAAGAGAGAGAGAGCGCGCGGTGGAGATTTTTAGGACACAACGTCGACGGTTTACTAATTGGAAGTGTGACGCGGTCGGTCTTGGTCGGGGTGTCTGGTGTTGCGAGTGTCAAACGTCGGGACAGCCAAGGTCACCGGACACCCCGCCTTTATGCGGGTCCTCTTCGATGATCCCTGGACCGTGGTCTCGAGCGACGCAATGTTTGTTACCGACGGAACATCCCTCGTTTATTCAACCAACTGTTATGTATGTTTCATGCCTGATTGAGTGCGAAGAGGACTTGAATAAAGAAAGCTTAACAACGATGACTCGACTGTACTATTCTTTAAGGCACTCTCCACTTAGTGAACCGATAGTCTGATCCCTTGTTTATTTTAGCCAACTCATTATCACATCTCATTCGCAATCGCAAATTTTCGCTTATCTCGATTTTCGTTTTGATGCTCTCTTTAAATTTTCCTTTTCGCAAGGCCCATTGTTTCGTTGACACATTCTCATCTTCATGTGCAAATTCAATTTGCAGCCAAGGAGACTGCGCATTTTTTTCTCATCCTGAGACCGACGAGGATGCTGCGATCGCTCTGCAACTCTCTCCCAATGGGACTGGTCGATTGGACCTACGCATTTTGGGGCGTAGCAATCTTCGCTGACGCAGTTGCGACCTCGTGCGAGTATCGTCTAACAGCCTATTGACCCAAGCTTCACAGATCAATGGTGTGATGGGCTATTACCTAAATCTTGACAATTTATGACCAACTCGACTGGTGTCTTCGTTTGAAAAAATGATGATTTCAAAGTTTACAGTCTAGTTTTTTGAAACTAAAATTTTAGTTAAACATTGATGTTTAAAATGTGAACAGCATGAATTCCAAAAGATTTAAATTACGTTAATTTAGTTGTCTGTTGTCACTTTGCCGGGCTGCAAAATTTTCGCAAACATTTAAAATTTTCAAAAATGATAATTACTCCACCCGAGAGAGTTACCTCAGTTAATATTCATATCCACTCGACTGGAAGCATTCGAAATCGAGTGTGAAAGCTCCTGCGAGCTTTTAATTATGCCGATTTAATTTCTCTGATAAAAAATTTATTACACTGTGAAAGTAGGTTACAACATCGGAAACAGATGATGAAAACTAAGAGAGAGACAGAGAGGCAAAAAGAGATGACGGGTTTTCAACACGTCATGAAATTTTGTCGCGAAATTCTGATAGGTTGACAGGAAAGTTTTGCTTGACAATAGGCGTTTCAAGTTTGAATTTGACAGTCGATTTGGGCGTCTGAGTTAACAGACAAACGACGATCGACGATTAAGCAATGGACGGATTGTCAAAGCCTGTTTTTGTCATCGGAGTTTTTGCTGAAATGAGATCGAAATTTTTCAAAGGTAATTTATATCTTACAGTATTTGATAATATAATTTAAAAAACAAAACAAAACAAAACGTAAAATTAAAATAATGATCTCAATAGCGTAGGGCCTAAGTTCGAAGCTCATACTCTGAAAAACTTGAGTTCAAAACCTGCCACCAAAAAAGCAAAATTCAAAAAATTAAGAAAAACAAATAATTCAAAGCGTGTATTAGCCTAGGTGGGAAATGTTGGATTGACCTGTGAACACAGGGGTGATAATTTGCAAGTCAGAGATAGAGACGAGTCTGAAGGATTGTGTACATGGCTGTTTCGCTATCTCGGAGGTTTTTTCCTTTATCCGTATTCTGAGTTGGAAATCAATTCATCAAAGCTGGATATTCATCGCCCAAGTTGGCCGGGCTCCAACTCGGTTGACAATTACGCGATCACATTCACAGCGATATCCCTCGAACGCTCCGGTAAAGATACCGGAGGCCTTTATGTGCGCCCCTCGGATGCACATTTGTCACGACACGCGGGACTTTGTTGGGATGATTAACTCGATTAGCCGACGAGCCCGGCGACAATGAAATATCATCGCGAATCGCATTCCAATGATTCGGTCTTTTGGCTCGTTCAATCAGCAGTGAGAACCGCACGGAATAACAAATATGTGTGCAAGAGTGAATTTTCGTCAATCGCCTGAGAACTCAATTCCAGCCGACAAAGTTAAACGATCCAGCTAAATAGCAGACGTGTACAAATTTTCTTGCTTCTCGAACAAAAAAAACGGAAACCATCTTTTGGGCGTTTTTGTCTGGAGGGAAATTGGAGAATTTTCTGTAATGGTGGAAGAAAAAAGTGGGGGATCACGTCCGGCGTATTACTTTTCCATCAAAAGCCGGAGCCTCGTATGAGTCGTGCATTCAATACGCGAAGGCTAAAGTAGTTCAACTTAGCGAGCATCTTCGCATTCTCAAGTGACGCCATTAAGAGTCGGAAAGCCGCTTCTCACGTGTCTTTGTAACCTGCCAATGGGACTGAGTTTTCGCCACGCTGGTTTCTGAAATGAGAAGGCCCGTTTTTATAACGAGGTCCTTGGTTTATCTTCAAAAGTGGTCTCTTGACGACAATGAAAGAGAACCATCCTTGCGAAAGTTTTTTTTTCAGATTAACTATCTCTTAAAAAAAACTGACAAAAATTGACTATCTATTCCAGCTGCAAAATTGATGAAGAAAGTTGTTCGTTTTATGATCTCAAGAAATGTATTTGTTGAGAATTGAAAATTTGAATTTTTTAGTATGGTCTAAAGGGAGTGCAGAGTTGAAATAATTCATGCGTTGATTGTGATACAGATGGGATATCTGTGACGTGATATGATACCGTGTGACAGAAGCTTGACCGCACGCGGAGCTCTCGCGAATTAGGTTTGGTGTCGCTCTCGACTGATATTAGTGACACTTATCTTCATTGCCGATTCAATCATTTTGGTTTTGTCGATAAATTCAATTCAGCGGCCGTTTTATCGTGGCTTTAGGTCACCTCGATTGGAACTTAATACCTTTTTTTTCAACTCATTCTAACCGGTAATATTGGATTTGAAATTTTAAGACGATTTATTTTTCCAAAGGTATTTGCAATAATTTGAAAAAATGAATTATTTTTAAGGTAGTTGTGTTAATGTATAAAAATATTGTTGAATAGAATTTCGTAAATTTTGACTGAATGTTATTCTATTGGTTTTTTTTCAAGATTCCAAAATCTAAACAATTGTTAGACTGGAATGAGAAATATTTAGTTAGTTACAAATTGATGTAATATACAGTCCATTTAGTTTTGAATTAATCTCAAATTGAATATCCCGAATTGTGATTCCACAATAATTGTTTTCAAAGTTCAATGCAATACTTGTTGCAATCACACATACAGTTTTAATTGTGAACGAATCCAGACATTTTTACTTGAAAAAAAAAAACATAAATGCAAAATTTTTTATAAAAAAATGTGCAACTTATCACTGTTTGGAGATACAATTTTAATGATTATACAACCACCTTATTTTTACGTTTTTTCTTTTATTTTAATTTTAAACTTTTGAACACCAAAATCTTTGCAAAAAAAAACAAAACAAATTAAATTACAATTTTGTTCAAAGCAATCATTCTAAGATATTGAATCAGACTCTCTCAAGTTCATAAATTTTATTGACTGAGATAATCTAAGTTGTGCAATGCGAAACAAATGCGATTTGAAGTTGTCTCGACGCGGTTTAGCAAAAGGTACAAAATGTTGTAATTGTCACTTCAGGATCTGTCAATGACTTCTTGATTGCGAAAATTTGCTTGAAAAGCACTGGGGCAAATCTTGTTAGCCTGTATAGACACTTTTCGACCATAGCCAACGCATAAACTTCTCCGCGAGAGTATAAAGTGAAGATGAAAATGCCAGCGGCGTCAGGCTGAAAGCCTTTCTTGAGTGTACTTCAAAGCCAATGATCCACACTCGAGGCGTCAACTGGCCCTCAACCACGCCGGTTTATTATTACACGCGTGCTAACCCCCTTGCTTCGTTATCGATCGGTACCTCATTATTCGCGTCATTGTAAATCCCTCGCTGATAAACGATAAGCAGCCGAGAATTCAGACTCAGTAACCGCGGAGACATTGGCGCGCCAGCAGTTGTCCATGCCATGTTATCATGTTTGGGGGCGTTTGCAATTTCTCGCTGCCGAGATGCGCTAATAATGGCCAAGGTTTATTGCATCGGCTATTACGTGTCCTGCTTCAACTTAAAGGGGATCCGCCGGTCCGGTGCGTATCTAGGTGAGACACCAAGTTGTCGTCAACTTTTGATTTTTATAATGATCAAAAGTTGCGAATTCGCCGTGACAAATTGGTCGACTTGATTGATCAACCAATGACCTTTAATTTGAGACACAATTTGGGTTGGATAAATTGTGACTAAATGTGAGCGTATTAATGAGGATGGATTTGGAAACGGGATTCAATCAGCCGGCACCTTGACATTCATGATGGAGCTTAATTTGGATCTCCTTTATTTGGAAAGCTGCGAAATGTATTAATGCACGTTTCGAGCGGATCTCTGTCAGGCGAAAAAAAAGTATGTGTTCGATCGATTTCCAATACGTGAGAATCAGCTTGGGAAATAGGCATTGACAACAGTCAGCGACGGAATGATATGACAAATAACATTTAATTTATCAGAGTACATCGTAATGCATTCGGACTCGCTGAGTGAAAAATAGATAAGGTTTTAGAAGGTCGACGTTACTCAACCCTGCGAATTATTTGAGCGTAAAATTGGATACCCCTGCACTGACACTGATTATTTATAATAACGTCGGTTCTATTTTTTGAACAAGATTTTTTTCCCCCTAAAAAGAGATAAATTTCATCCAAACAAACGAACATTCAAGGAAGAACAACAAGCGAAAAATGATCCTTGTAATTGGAAAAGTTCCAAATTCGTTGTTACTTTCATGTTAAAACTATTTTGTTCAACAACTAAAATATTGATGATTGAATTATAAAATCCAAACTCGTTCAATCAGTCCTAATTAGGTTATAACTTTTGTTTTGCTACTCAATTTTGTATCCGATAATTGGATCAAATTCTTTATTTTTTAATTGGCTTTCAAAATTATTGAATTACCAATATCTTTTAAATAAAAGAAGAACAGTCTCTGGCTGATTAATATCTGTTGAGTAAATACAAATTAGCATTCAGAATATGGTTTTAATCATGGACTCGCTTCGCGGAACACTACGCGGGCCAAATTACTGCAGATCTCGAGTGGCAGTTCCTTTGACGATTCATAGCTTGTAGCAAAATTACACCGGTTGTGTTGTACCTTTGAGCAACGAGCTTTGCAAAGATGCCAGCAGGTCTGTTGCAACGCAAAACGTTTGCACTTACCCCCACTCTCTTTTACTTCTCGTCCCCCTCTCCCCGCAATTCGAACGATACGACGGAGATTGACGAACGCATAATCTTGCTCCAATCGATCCTTATCGCGTTTGTTCCATTGTCACGCTATCTTTGCATTGTTCAGTTTTATTCCCTGTTTGGTTATTTCGCTCCGGTTATTGGCTATCGAAAAAGTTACTAGGAAATAGACCAATTTCCATCAAGTGGTATTCAAGTGATTGGAATCTTCTCTCATTTCAACGTTCATTGCAACGATAAAGCATCCAAACATTTATGACTGAGAAAGAAAATTCTAATTGAAAAACAAAAATGTTGCAAAATGTTCATAGATGAAAATATTGGAAGAGCATCTGGTTCTTTGACTGTGAAAGATAGACGAAATGAAATCTTGATGAAATTAATTTCTTTTACCTGACACTATTTTTAATCGACCAATTAGAGAATTATTGAAAACTTATTATTAAGTAAATGAAAAGTAAATAAATAAGTAAGTAAAGAAGTTCAAACTTTGACCGACAACGTAGACTACCTTGACAACTTGAAAAATGGAATTGAGAAACAAGAATAAGTTGAGGAAAAAAAAATAAAGAAATGTTTTCGTTGGAAAAAAAAGTGTTGAAGAAGGCGACCTAATTCGACCTCGGAAGTGCTCAATCGGGTTCCAAAATTTCGTGCACTTTTTGTCCGAGAGCAGGGGCGTACTGCGACAAACTGCGTCCAGGAACTTCGTAAATCTTTGCCAAACTCCGTCCGAAATGGCGCCGTGGCCAAGAGACGTTTTAAGTGTTTGCCATGTATATATAAGCGCGTAGGTACTGCTTTGCTTTCAAAACTTGCGAATTATGAGCGAAGCTCGCGTGATTGCTGCCATAAGTCAACTTTTTGCCGTCCCCACTCCTGCCTTGTATCTCGGTTGGGATCCGCTAACAAATCAAACAATAATTTTATTCCGGAACAATTTTCCATCACAAGTAATCGACTCGATATTTTTGTACAGTTTTTATTCTCAGCAGAATGAGAATGAAAACAACGTATCCAGATGATGAAACTAGTTTGGAACAAATTTGTATGGATTTTTACTTTATTTCTATTCGAGAAGTAGATTTTGAAGAAACTGTTCTTTTATCAGAAACCATTTCAAACGCAAGTTGGAAGTTGAAGTTTTGTAAGAGCGGTTGGTTGGAGGACATGCGATTGCGTTGTTGAAGAGTTCGGGCCCTTATCATCTCATAAAACAACCTCATTATTAGAGACTAAAGTGGGACATACTCCTCGCGTTGCTTCAACACTAGGGTCATGCCGCTGACCTCGACAAGACTACGTTTGCAGATCTAAAAAAGCGAGCAGAAACGTTTACGTTAAAAATTCCCTAGATTCCACTAGAAAGTTTTTTTTCAATCATATTCTTTTTTTTTACTTTTTAACATTTTTTAAATTAAATATTCTGACGTTATTAAACATCTTTAAAAGTCAAATTGAAAGTATAAATTAAATTGAGTATGCGTGTGTAATGTGTGAGAAGGATTTTTCAACTTTGTTGTTAATTTGTGCTTTTGAAAGAGCTCACTAATTGTTAATTATTTGATCCCATAATTCGCAAAGTTTGCATGAAAAAATGAAATGTAGCGTATAAAATTTATTAAACTCGTGACAATGTAAACAGGTTAATTGCCGGAGGATCCAAAGGGCCATGAAAATTTCGCGTCAATTTTGTCGCTGTGAATTATTAAACGAAAAAGAAAAGGGACGCGCGATGGTTTATCGACGTATGAAATAATAATTGTGTCACACTTCTCATTAAAATCCAGCGTGACGTCACACGAGCCAACGTTGCCTAATACGATGCTATTTTGTCTGTTGCAGTTTTCCCAAATGTGCCGCGTGCCCCTGGGATGGCATGTCAGGGAGAAGACAGTAAGTACATTTTCGTTCCGCTTTTCACCTCGTGTGCAAAACGCCTTACATTTTTAATTAAGAAACCAGGCGCGACGTGCGATCTTGTGCATTTTATACGACAATCGCTTGGGTTTACCAAACACTCCACTAACTCTTCAGAGCATCTTCTTCTTACTTCCTTTTTCAAATTTTTTTTTCTTTTCAAATTTTTATTTATTTATTTATTTTCTCCTTTGATTTTTCCTTACTCATGAAATTTGTAAATCGTAATTCTTAAAATCAAAAGTTTTGTGTTAAAAAATGGTACCATTTTGAGATTTCAAATGGGTCTTTTGAATATTTCCTTTTCATTGACCTTGAACATGTCCCTGCTGAAAGAATATCGGATTTTGTTAACGAGCGATTCTATTTTCGGCCGCAGGTTCAGGCCGAAAAGAAAACGGGTTGAAAAATGTTCAAAACGGAGGAAAAATAAACTTGACCTTACTTTGACCCAAATAATCATTGCGCCAAGAGAGCACAATGCTCATTTTTGTAAATTGCAAGGCTCTGTATTTACAGGGTGCTGTTTGTTTCACTTCCACCTTCCTTTTCTCCTTGTTTATTCTTTCTGTCTATTTTTTTTCGCGCTGTTATTGGTCGCATTTGGCCGGGATTTCGTTGTTATTTGAAGCGCGCATAATTATTTGCGCCTGGATGTTTCCTTTTTGAGGCCCTTTCTTATTGGGAGATCGAGTGAGGCTCCTGCTAATGACGCGATCAATAACACCCGTTTCATCACAACCGCCTTTGCTTTTCTTTCCTCCAATTAAGAGGAAATAGTTGGACAAAAAATAGTGCGCGTTTTTGTTTTCCAATCTACCGACGGTTATTGATTTTTGTACTTTTCGCAGGGAGCATTTACAGACGCGGAGCTCGCAGATGGAGGAAACTTTACCGAGTCAATGGACACATCTTCCAAGCCAAGAGGTTTAATCGGGTAATTTCATTTTATTTCTTAAACACAAGTTAATCAAGGTTAGTTAATTGAAATGAATAGCTGGACAATGAATGAAGATTCATTTCGTCGGTTTAAACTTGAAGGACCAAAGTGGACCAAATTGTTTCTTAGAGCTTTAAATTAATTTAGGGAAATCAATCGTTGAGGAGCTTGCGGTAAAATCTTTTTGTAAGACAAAGACAGAAGACAAAAAATAGTTGCTTAAAATTTAGCGAATGAAAGAAAATCAAATGAAAATTGCAATAGAATCATAATGAAATTTTTCAATTAAAAAATGTATTTCACGTTAGCAATTTGAACGAGTGAATCTTTTAAAAATGGTGCAGGGTAATTTTTCATGTATTTCTTCACGTTGTAATAATTTTTCACGAAATTCTGACAATAGAACCACGAGAAAATGATGAAATAAGGATTGCTCCTATATAGATTGGAAATTTATCAAATTTTGGAGAAAGACTACTTTGGTATTTATTTATTTTTTATCAAATAAAGGTATATATTTTTATATTTTGTTGTGTAAATGATACTTGATAAAAAATACAAAATAAATTTTAAGCAGAGGTACTTAACTGTATTTTTAGATAGCCAAGGTTGGATAAAGTCGCCATTAAATATTAGTCAGAATCTTTC
Source organism: Telenomus remus (assembly GCA_020615435.1). Classification (NCBI taxonomy): domain Eukaryota; kingdom Metazoa; phylum Arthropoda; class Insecta; order Hymenoptera; family Scelionidae; genus Telenomus; species Telenomus remus. Next base: position 14,908,981 of record CM036336.1, on the reverse strand, counting down.
AGACTCAGGATGAAATTTATTGTTTTTTACTAAAATTCGATGAAACAATATATAAACAATGTATTATTGAATCGAGTTCAACTAAACTATGAAATATTACAGATAAAGAAAATTTATTTCAAGTTTCACTCAAAAGTGTTTTTTATCATTTAGTCATTTAGAATGTTAACATTAAAGTAAATTCTAATTGTCATTATGGCGAACTCGTAATCATAACTCATACACAAAAAATACAATTCAAGTAAAGTTACTAAACTGTTACTAAACCTGCACTAAACAGCAAAATCGCGGTTAAATTTTCGTCTGTATTTGTAATTTCACTTGGAACTGTATTTTGTCATTTGGTCCTTTTAGTGTTTTAACTTTGAATTTAAAATACAATTCGAATCTTAACTGTTTTTTACATTTTTTTGTAATAAAGATGAATAGGTGGCGCTGTCACGTATCCTCGGCGACAATTCAGATTAATAGTTGGAAGGTGACGTTAAGAGTTGGTGATGATGCATTAACAGCAATCCCCTCTTATTTATTGAAGCTCGCTTGCACACACCTTGCGCGACGTCGACAAAAATTACACTCCTTCGTTGAAATGACGTTTCTATTAGCGCGATTGCCTCGGTTCGCCTGTCCGATCATGAATAAAACTCCACTTGATTTCTTAAACTCCCGGATTGCGATGCATCGTACATCAAATTTCGCACCGGCCGTTTGTCTTCATCAAGTTGCGCCAGCCGTTCCTCCAAACAATCTCTTGTATTTTTCATGATGCCAAGTGAAATCCATCCTCTCTTCCAATATCCATGTTTCTGTAATTCCGAGTCCATTCTTAATACAAAATCCAAAACCACTGTCCAGTTCAAATCCCCTGAAACTTCTCCTTTCAATTTCAAATTCTTGCCCTTTTCAATTCAAATCAAAAGTTCAAACGTTGAAATTCGGAGTCCGAAAATTAATTGTTTGGAATTGCATTTTCAGAAAGCGTTTTGCGCGTACTGTCGAGATCGCATTTGGGGTCTTGGACGACAGGGATTCAAATGCATACAATGCAAACTTCTTGTGCATAAAAAGTGCCACAAAGTTGTGCGGATTCCTTGCCTCAGTCAGCAGCAACAGCCTATTTCCGAGCAGCCACAGCAGGACAGCAATGGTGACCAACAGCAACCCGACTCGCCGCCTTCGAGTTCAGCTGTTCCTTTGCCAGACGAATTGGAAATTTCACCCACAGACTACCGAAGACGTTTGTGTTCCTTTTTTAATTTACAACTCTGAAAACAATTGAAGGGCTGAGTTTTAACTCTTACTTTTCCAAAGTTCATTTAGATTAATTTATTTTTTATGCTTTTATGTATTCTAATGGAAAGAATATCAGTTATTACTTTTTTTTTCTACACATTGGTATCAGAAAAAAGTCCATAAATTCAGTTTCAGTCAGAAAACGTTCGTGCCAATAATTTCTTACCGCGAATAATCAAGCCAATAACTATTATGCAAGAAAACAAGGATTTCTATCGGTACGAATATAAAAAAATAAAAATCGGAGATATTGCAGAAATATTATCTTTGAGTTTATTTCTTAATAGTGAAAATATGCAAAAAATGTTCGTTTAGTAACAAAATAAATGACGAAACCAAGTTTGAAACAATTGTAATTTTCAAAAAGAGCTCAGTCCATTACCTTATTTTTAAATTCGGCTAAGTCCAATTATCATATGAAACTTAATAACCGCATAAATTTCGCTAAGTCGACCTTCCTTAATTTCAAAACCGGCAGTAAGTCTAGGTTCTTAGTTTCAAAACCAGCTACGACCAAACTTTAATTCACGTTTCCTACTTTCTTTATAATTATATCCAAACTGTGAGAAATTCAAATGTTTTACCACAGCTATACAAAGGACATGTTACATCTAATTTCGTCCAGCATAATTACATCTAACTGTTTTTCTTGATTCACTCGACATTTAAAAGAGTGGTTTTAAAACTCAGCCCTTCATTTACAAATACTTCCAACCTGAAATTTGTAGCTTCTACAACTCGTAAATTCAATTTTCAGTTGAAATTTCAAATTCACGAAAAAGAAACAAAATAAATAAAAGAACTAAGAAAAATGAAATTCAAAAATGTTGGCAAAAATATATAATGATCAAACGAAATATTCCATGTGGAAAAAAAAGGGCGACGAATTTGAATTGCAAATGGTTGATTTCAGAAACAACGAGCGAAGACAATGAGTTGGCCCTGGACGTAGTGGCCGGGGGCGACGGTAGTGGCGAGATGCAAAAGCAGTACTCGCTGAACGATTTTGAGCTGATTCGCGTGATCGGTCGTGGTTCGTACGCGAAGGTGCTGATGGTCGAGCTGAAACGCACCAAGAGGATCTACGCGATGAAGGTGATCAAAAAAGCTCTGGTCACCGATGACGAGGACATCGACTGGGTGCAGACTGAGAAGCACGTCTTCGAGACCGCGTCCAACCATCCGTTCCTCGTCGGTCTGCATTCGTGCTTCCAAACGCCATCGCGGCTCTTCTTTGTTATCGAATTTGTTCGCGGAGGAGATCTCATGTTCCACATGCAGAGACAGCGCCGCCTACCGGAAGAACATGCTCGGTTCTATGCCGCTGAAATCAGTCTTGCTCTCAACTTTTTGCACACTAAAGGTTTGTTCAAAAAATTACTCGATTATTTATAAACAACTCGATATAAAATCTCACTAATAACTGTGGGGTAGGACTTAGGGCAGGTCTTGTCTTTAAATTTGAAATATGGACTACTAACGAAGACTTTGTTTTTTGCAGGAATCATATACCGTGATTTGAAACTAGACAACGTTCTGCTAGACCACGAGGGTCATGTGAAACTAACAGATTACGGGATGTGCAAAGAGGGTGTTCGCGAGGGTGACACCACTGCCACCTTCTGCGGAACGCCTAACTACATAGCGCCAGAAATTCTGCGAGGAGAGGATTACTCGTTCTCGGTAGACTGGTGGGCACTCGGAGTGTTACTTTATGAGATGCTCGCTGGACGCAGTCCCTTCGACATCGCCGGGGCTTCGGAAAATCCTGACCAAAATACTGAGGATTACCTGTTCCAAGTTATCCTGCAGAAGACTATTCGTATACCACGTTCGTTGTCTGTTAAAGCTGGTTCCGTGCTTAAAGGTTTCCTCTGCAAAAATCCCGCTGAGCGATTGGGATGCGCCAGGGGACAGGCTGGATTCGCTGATATTACTATGCATCCATTCTTCAAGGCTATTGATTGGTTTATGGTAATTAAATATGATTTGTGTGTGATTTCAAGTCTTGGAATGTGGAGTTTGAAAATAGTTAAAAGTAATAATGATCGGGATTTGATTTCAGCTGGAGCAAAAACAAGTGACGCCGCCGTACAAACCACGTTTAGACTCAGATCGCGACTTGGCGAACTTCCCGCCCGAGTTCACAGACGAGCCAGTCCATCTGACGCCAGATGATCCGTGAGTCATTTGTTTCCTCTTTGACTATTAATTGGATAACGTGCGAACCAAGTTCCCGATCTAAATTCGATTATTTTGATTTACAGGAAAATCATCGAGAACATTGATCAGAGCGAGTTCGAAGGTTTTGAATATGTGAACGCTTTGCTTATGTCGTTGGAGGACTGCGTGTGACAAGAAGACTATTTTGGGTAATGTTATTCAAAGTTTGACTGCTTTTTTCAAAATTTGCGAATGATAAATTTTTTGCTATTTTTGATTAGTAATTCAAATTAGTAAACAAAATTTTATGTTGCATGTTGCAGCGTCGAAACCCCGGCTAGCACAAAGGCGGGCACAGTACCGGTTGTGCCTTACCGCGAAGACTCGCCGATCTTAGGACGGTGCTACATGTACGAGTTGGAGGACCGTCTCGCGATGTTGCAGCTAAACAACACTCTCCACTGTATCAACAGCGCGCGCCACCTGGCGTATCACGATGACATCTTCACATTGTCATACTCACCTCCCCTTTACGATAACACGAAATTCGACCTCGGGGAGTATCGCGTACCTCCCCCACCCCTACCTTTTAGTTGCACCGACAGCGCCGTCTACACCAGCAGCTCGATCGACTTCAAAAGCTCCGTGTTACAGAACAGCGCCTTCTACCGGAGCGACTACTATTCGAGTAACGGCAATCTCAGTCTAAGCAGTGTCAACGACAACACCATCTGTCGGCTGAACGAGAAGGACTTTGACGACGATGACAAGAACCCGCGCAAGGGTCTGCTGCAGATGTTTTGTTTGCCGTTGAACTCTGCCAAGTGAACCCAGGTGGCGCCAAAGATTGATGTATATAATGAGTTACTATATACGAGATAATCCCGATCACATTCCTCCCTCCCCCCTTCTTTTTTTGGTTTTTCTCTTTCTTTCTCTTGGCAACTGTTCGGTACGATGATCGCACAGCGCCACCTGTCGGTTTTTTTGCACCGACAGGCGGCGCTGCGCGCAGTCCGTTGTATATAAAGATAGCAAAGTTTGGAATTAAATAGCGACGTTGGAATTTTCGAAACACAGGACTTGATGAGACTGTAGTTATATATTGTAATATAAGAATTCGATACGATGGCATCATCCGAGGGGACGAACAATCACGCCGAACGGTGACACCTCCGACTTTATGATCGATGGGAATTGATCGATGAGACTTTAAACGAATTGAATTCATGTTTGATAAGCCAATTTTATCAATTTTTATTGGTGGGGGACGTACACATTTTTGCACGCTTGAGTGTCATTGATACATTTTTACGGGTAGTAATGTTGTAGTTATGAGTAAGATCATTTTTATAGTGTTTCTCATCGAACCGTTCCTCAGCGATTTTTTTTTTTTCGATTCGCATGTGTACCAAGTATTTACACGTTTGTGCATATTTGTTGATTGCAAATGAGTATATCACGAACGTGTATTCGATGAAGCTAGGATTGAGATATAGTATTAAACGAATTTAATTGAATCAGGCACTTGCGAGACTTATTTTTATAAACCGTTAGTTCTCGAATTGACGCATAAGTTGTTTTGTCAGACTCGTTTATGATAATTTTTGTTTCTTTTTCTGTTCTGAGACATTCCGAATAATCGATGTTAGATGAGACAATAATTTATTTACGATTTTTTACATGTATATATGAATGCGTTGGAGCTTTCTCCGGTTGTTCAGTATCAGTTTTTCATTTACCCTGATAACAACAAAGTAAATCCAATCACTATCGATTTGAGTTTGTAAATATACGAAATCTGATTTAAAAGTAATAACAAAAGAGAAAGATATAATCGAGAATAAAAGATGCCATAGAGAGAAAAAAAAGTAAAAGAGATATAAACGGAATCACAATTTAAAAAGTAAAAAAAGTGAAAAAGAGAAAAAACATGAGAAAAATGAATTATTGCTATTATTATTCGCCGGTTGCGAACAAAGTTACACAATATCTGTCTTAGAAAAATATATATATTTTAAATTGTAAAATGTACTTAAAAGAAACGTGATGGGACAGAAACGATATTTGAGGAGAGTAAATTCAGTGTTACTGGCTCAAATACTTAGGTGACTAAGAACCGCATGAACAATTGAATTGATTGACGAATGATCGATGATTAGTGATCGACGAAGAAAAAAAGAAGAAAGAAATCAATTATTATACATAATCATAGGAAAGAAAACTAAAATAAATTTAAACAGGTAAAATAAATTTAATGTGCAAAAGATCGAATTTCAATGAGAGACGAGATTGACTGTAGGCTAAAAGATACAACCTGGAAAATAAACAATGATGATTTTGTTGTTCGAAAACATTTTTGTCACTTTTCTATCGAGCTTCATTTTGATCGGTCAGTGATTGTTTCTTATTGACTCTTGATCGAGCAAATGAAAAAAAGTGAATGAAAAAAAAACAACCCAATTTAAAAATTCTAAACAAATTCATAGCTGAAGACTTTTTGTAGGAGGCGAAGACACGTTTTAATCATCGACCTACCTAAATGCAATTTTAGACGACGAGTTGTAGCGCGAGTATTTGATAAGTCGTTTTCTATCTTCCTACAGTTTTGATAATTTTGTCGTTTCCATAGAACTTTTTTTCATTTCATCAATCACTTTCGAACGTCGATGTTGATTGCGATTCGTTGTTGTAAAAAAAAATTGAGAGAAACAAGAAAACAAACAAAGATGACAAAAAAACTTATTGTACCACTGTTACTAATACGTATTCGTATTACATTATTATTATATTATTATTATATTACAATATAATATTATTAATGTGGTTTAAAGTTTAAATAGCCGAGACATGTATTATTTTACATATTGCTATACGAAAGTTACGTATTTAATTTTCAGATGATAAATAAAATCAATATGAAAGTCACATTTTGTCTGGTCACTATCCAACTTTTATTCGCACATCATTAATTTACATTAATCTAAATAATAAATAAACTAAATCACAACTTTTACAAGTAAATTCGAAATAATCCAAACTTTTAATCTCATTCGAGTATTTCAGTTCGTTTTCGTATGTACATTTTTAAAACAGAGACATTTTCGAAAGATCTTTTCTTTAAATTTTTCTTATCCTACTATCTCGAACTCATCTCTGTTTCAGTTTATTTTTTTTGTCTTATTTAATTTCTATTTTCAGTGCCTAACTGCAGAGAACAGAACGAACAATTGCACGAACACCAGCCCAAGTTTCTCTTGCTGTAGGGACGATCTGTTTAGCAGGCAGTAGAAAACCATAATCACCCTTGTCGCGGAGTTCCATCGTGTACGAATACTTTATTCCAGCTACGCCTTTAGCCCAGTCGTCAGAGGAACCTGTTAAAAACAACCGATTACCAATTGTTTCATCTCTCAATAAAAAAAGAACCAAAATCAAGTAAAATTTCAAGAACATACCAGTTGTGGGGTATAACAAACTCGAAGCAGGACCAACTTGGTACTGCTGGCCATGAACTTTTTCGATGGCTTTGGCAGCTTTTTTAGCAGTGTTCATAAGGTCGTCATAATCTGCGCTTTTTGATTTAGTGTACCCCCAGGGCAGCAGCATCATTTGAGAATACGAATGCAAAGTCAAATAAACTCTGAAACACAAGAAAGATAAAACAAAAGGTTAATTAAATCAGTCAAACCATTCTTTATCTGAAATGGGATTTTATAATGGAAATTCGTTTGTTTGTCTTACTTGATGTTATTTTTATTTTTCATTATGTACTCTGACATAGCCTTGGTTTCAGGTTCAGAAAAGGCGTTAGGACCGGCATAAGTGTCGTAGCAGGGATCGTCGCTGGCTGCACCGCTAATTTTCTTATCGCCCCAATGAAAACCGAAGTTGCGATTTGGATCGACGCCCTCGCACCTGGCAAACAGCCACCGTGCATAATGCGATACTAGCTGGAAGAATCCGGACGATCTAAATAAAAAAAACAGAAACGTTTTGTATTGAGGATTCTTCGGTTCGGATTATCAGCTCGATAAGTAAGAACGATTTCGCGTGAACACTGAATTGGGTTTCACGGACTGATAAATCGTTGATCTTACCTTGCTTCGTTGCTCGCGTCCGCATGATTGCTCCTGGTTTTGCGCCACAGTCTGTCAGTGGTGTGACTGTACTCGTAGCCGTCTGGATTTACTACCGGCAAGATTGCCCAGTCTGACATCTCCAATAGCTTGGGACTTGAAGAATCCTTCTTCACTAATTGACTTAAGATGAACGTCGCAACTGCTGGCCCGATCCACTCTCTTGCGTGCATACCTTCAAATTCGATTAGTCTTCAATTTCAAGTCCTTAGTGATGTATTATCTGATGTTACCATTACGTTATTTATAACCCTTTTTTTGTTAAATATCGGAAATCAATCTTTTCAGTTAACATTTGCAATTACTTATTTACGTTTTTGCAATAATAATTGCAACTGTTTGTAAACATTAATTTTTCAGATTTCATTATGAACTTTATGGACCCATTCATTGATATAGTTAAGCAAATTCAAGGTTTGATTGTTTTTAATTGTGATTACCAGCGTCGATCCAAATCATTGGTTTTGGTGTCCCATCCTTATTTGGACCTGTTGAAACTTTGACAACCCTCAATGGTTGATTTTCGTAACTGCTTCCAATGGTTTCTAAGGTCACGATTTTAGGATATTCTGTGACCAAGTAATCTAAATAAGCATTGATGTCTGAAAACAGAAAGATTATCATTTTTAAAATAATTTTAATCTGATATTGAATATGTTTGTAAAGGGTTAATTTAAGATTAAAAATAGTAAGTTTGAACATTTTACCAGACAGTCTATGGTAACGCTTCCAAGTCATTGGATGACCTTTGTTACTAAGCAGCTCCTGTCGTTGTTCTTTCGACATCTTTGGATTCTGATTGGCGATGTTTTTCTACAACCGGAAAAAGGCAATTGAAAAAAAGTGAGATTGTACGATCATTTCATTTTCACAACTCCTTGAATGAATTATTACCTGAACGTCTGTCATCAGAATATCGTAATTATAGTCGCTGGTGTTTAGAAATTCCTTAAAATCTTCAATGTAAGACGGAGAAACTATAACATCCGTTGATCTAAAAATTCATAATTCAATAGAAGAAAAGTATATCATCATTGACAACGTTTTTTTGAAATTACAACATTTCAATTACTTTCTGGAAAATAGTTTCATTTTCTACAAAAAAACTGTCTATAAGTCTTTTGTGATTCGAATATCTTTATATAGAAAAATCAAAATTCTCTTCTTAACATCGATCAGTGACACTATTTTCAATCTTTGTTTTTCATTTTAAATTACAATTCGTAATACCTATTTAATGCAGGCATAGTCAAGAACTTAATGTCATCGGGTTCCACGCCAATGATTTCCTTCAGTCCTCGAAGCTGGGCCTTAGAATTTGCATATATTCTTAAAAGCTGGAAATTTTTGTAAATCACTCTGTCCGACAAGGGCTTCGAACTTTTCGATTCTGCAGAGACGAAATTGTTGACCAGAGAGCCCAGACCATTCGCTACTGACACAACGACATTTTCGATCATATCAAAGAATGAAAATCCTCGACCTTCTCCGTTTACGTTCAGAGATTTAGCTTTTTCTGGTACATTATAGGATTTCTCTTCCAGGGCTTCTTCTGGATAGTCCAGTTCTCGGTTTTCGTCGTACCTCCAAGTGTCTTCTGAACATTGTCCATTCAATTGCGTGCGAGTTGAAATTTTTTCTTTCGAGCTAAAAGTCAATAAGAAATTCAATTTAAACTGACAAGACATAATTTAGTGATGAAAATAGAAAGGTTTTTTTGGAAATAATTTTCAACGAGACGAATTGATATCAATTGAAAAATTAACATTTTTTATGAATCTACTAACTCTTTAAAAAAAATATCATGTCATGTTCACCGTATCATTAATACCGTTACGGGTTACAGTTCTACCTATTTCATCACCCATTGAAACTTGAATATTAGAATAACTTCTTGTTGAGAAATTCAGTGGCAAACAAACGCACGATTTTAATTTGATATCATACTCAAAAGTAACGGCCCGGAATCCCCCGAACGTGTTCACAAACAAAGGACGTCCAAGAAAGAAAAAAAAATCCAACCTGTTGTATTCTCTCGGACATAAGGAAATGTAAAAAAGACGTGCTTGACCTAAATTAGTAGGCGCACAAAGCCGTAGATTAATTACGCATTTCATCTCGCGACATTCAATTTTCATCCGAGGCAAAGTGCGTTCGCGTACTTTTTCTCTCCTCTGCTTTCATTTCATGACTGGTCATATAACGACAATAAAGTTACGTTATTACAAGATCGTAAAATCATGACACTTTAGCCGGAGAAAAGTAAAGCGTAATTTGCAGGATTCAATGACGGTTTTATGAGACTTGGACATTTTTCCTCCATCCTCATCAATTAAAATTTTGATGCGAAAATTAATATTCATGCTTTGAAAGACATTTGAATTTACACCTTTCCACGGAGAAGAACGAACAGAGCAATTAATATAGAGAATAAAAACATTTAATCGAACAATGTTTTTTTAACGAGTTAACAGTTATATGTATATAATGTAATAATAGACCTTTGGGCATGGAAGAAAATTACAAAGAACCAATAACAGATATTTGAAACGGGATTTTGCAGTTCTTAGTGATTTAACATTAAAATTACTAAGGTATTTGCTCGTACTAGTACTTACTTCAACATTGCAAGATTCAAATCATTCACAAACAAAAACAAAACAAAATAAAATTTTCCTTCACAATTTTCTACTTAAAAATTTTTTCCACAAAATTAAGAACAATATTTTATACTATATGATCAAAAGTAATTTTGAACAAATTTCAAACTATGGGTAATGAATGAATAAAAGTTATCGACCTTGTTACGTTGAAGATTTTTTTCTTCGAGTCCTTTTCCAAGGACACTGTTACATTTTTTTTCTGCTGGTTGCTGATATTTTTCTTTGCAGGACCAGCACTGACTGCTACCAACAAAACGAGAAACAACAAGCTAAGGAGCGAGAAAGCACAAACACCACGGCACCGCATCGTCACGAGGGGATGCAATCTCTTTCAAGGTTGTCGGTAAACTGAGGCCCATGGCTATCGCTTCCTGAAGAGAGAACCCGTCCCTCGTTGGTCCCACCATAAACGCAATCTCACTCTTCCAGAAGTTTTTTTATTGTGTTTTGGTAGAAGACATCCAAAAGAATGTCTGATCATTTGAATACGTAATTTAACAGGATTTTTGGGATTTTTGAATTTCTTCTAACTCTTTTTATGATTACAGTCAATAGGAACTGATAAAAGTAAAAAAATGTTCAGATAATGAAATCATAGAAAAGATTGAAATTTAGTACAGATTTGGGTTGACAAAAGTTACTTTTTATTTTATTTTGCGAAAAATGAATTCAACTTTTTTGTTTTAGTTTTAAAAAGAAAGAAAAAGTGATGTGAGTTGAACTTGAAAGAAAACTGAGTTAGATGTTTTGATCGGTACCATTTAAGTTGGACCAAACACGTACATTCTTAATTGCATCGCCAATCAACATATTTACGCATGCACGACATCGAGTAAACTTTGGAAATGCCCGAGACTGGCTGATCGTGAAAGCACTTAGTAGGTCAGTGAAGTTGCCGTTACCTCAGAGTGCCTCGGGGACGACAACCTACGCTCCGGTATTACGTGATATTCCGGCACGTGAATTTTCGGCATCTTAGCTGACACTCATTGTCTAAATAGAATGGGTTCACGTCAAATAAAACATCTTAGTTAAAGTGTCCGAAAATTAACAGAATCCTCAGAATGTAGATCTTTTATTTCTCCTCTTATCGTTGTTAACTAAGAAGCCACGTTTAGAATTGCTGACGACTGTAACGATGTGGGAAGTTTTCTGTTTTCAACAACTCAATTAAAAGGAGAATAAAAGGAGACGAGATCAAATAACTTGAAAATCAATCTTCTTTTTTTCAAGTGCCTTTAGCAAATTTATGTTTGATCCGTTTGTTTCTCCTTGTCAGAATTAACTTTATTTGTAAAAATTTAAGATCGGATTTTGACATTAGTTCATAAAATACAAAAAATAGTAAAGTTGAAAAATATTAAATTATCAGTTCTCAAATTCGCAAATTGAGTGAATGCTATCAGTAAATTTATCATTAACAAGAAACGGTAAAAATTGTAAGAAAAAACTATTAGTTGGTCATTGCATTATAATTTTTTAGGCATGTATTAACGAATTTATTATTCATAGGACAAAACCTTTTTCAGAAATTGAGATAAAGGAGAAAATGAATTATTATAAACAACTCAACTGTTTGTCCGGTCTCGATAAGAGTAATGAGAAATTTTTGAAGTTGTCAGTAATGAGCATGGGTAAAAAATTAGCTGGCGTCATAGAATTGTTTGGAAACGAAGTATGGTCGTGTTAAACATCTTTACGAGAAAGTTTCAATTAACAAAACAATCGTTTTATCATTCGGTATCTCTTATTTTTCCATTTATAAGTTCGTTAGACATATACCATTGATTTTCCATTTTTCTATTCAGTAGACAGTCGAACATGAGAAAGCTTACCTTCTTCATCGTGTTAATTTATATCACTTCTGTAAGTATTTTACTCTACTTACGGAAAAACTAATATTTGTATGAACTTTTTTGGGTTGATTTTTATACTTTTGTAGATAAGTGCTCACAGATTTTTTGACAATGATGGAAAACATAAAGCCGACAAAGGTTTAAACTTAGAAGCCAAAGGACACTTGATTTTTACAGGACCTGTACAACCTATATTATCTAAAGCCTTTCATACAGTGGTCCACGGGTTAGGTAAACTTTTTGGAGGAGATGAAGAGGAACAAGAAGAAGAACGAAACTTACAGGGCGATAGTAATGACGTATCTACCAGATCAGATTATGGCAACATTCATTCAAGGCAAGGAAAGTTTAATCACGGTCAGACTACACATGATCAGGAAAATTACGCGAATAACGAACTTATTGTAGTAAGAGGAAAAGTATCAACAAATTTACATATAAATAAACATGGGAAGGCAATAAATACTAACGTACATCATACAAAAGTCAGTGCACCGAAGGTAGTCAATGGACACAAAGGACCAGAAGCAAATGATCAAACAGTTCACGAAATTGTGTTTAAGCCAGGACAGCCTCATACGCATATGAAAAAGAGACACCAAACAATCACTATTGATAATGGAAGACATCAAACGAAAATGACGTCATCGCGTAATCAGCAATTGCATGGAATAACTATTCGTAAGATAGGACATACACATGTACATTCAATAATGAATCAACAAGGAAAAAAAGGATACGTGCAAAATATGCACAATGGAATGACTACGGATAGTATACAAAATATAGGAAACAGTGGAAGTAAGAAAATAGAGAATACTGAATCCGGAAGAAATCCAAGTTACGCAGGTATTAATGAGGGTATTAATCAAATTGAGCATCCATCTTCATATAATCAAGCTGCAACCACGGTCAACGACAATCATGGTCGAGAAGCATACTATTATGGTCAAACAAATTTAGAACATGAGAAGGTCAAAGGTAACAAAATTGTACCGGGGAAGCAAACAAGCACAGCTGAAGAAAAGAAAATCCAAGGCGATCAGACGGTAACGAATCAGGTGGTCAAGCGAATAGAGAAACGATCAGGAACAGAAATGGTGGATAACACTGACACAGTCCTGAAAGACCAAGAACAGGAGAAGGTGAGAGGTGACCAAATTGTACCGGATGATCAAACCATCACTGCTGGAGAAGAGAAGATTCAAGGCGATCAGACGGTAACGAATCAGGAGGTCAACCAAATAGAACAACCAGCAGGAACAGGAAAGGCTGAAGACACTGACACGGTTAAGAATGAGCAAGAACAGGAGGAGGTGAGAGGTGACCAAATTGTACCTGATGATCAAACCATCACTGCTGGAGAAGAGAAGATTCAAGGCGATCAGACGGTAACGAATCAGGAGGTCAACCAAATAGAACAACCAGCAGGAACGGAAACGGCTGAAGACACTGACACGGTTAAGAATGAGCAAGAACAGGAGGAGGTGAGAGGTGACCAAATTATACCTGATGATCAAACCATCACTGCTGGAGAAGAGAAGATTCAAGGCGATCAGACGGTAACAAATCAGGAGGTCAACCAAATAGAACAACCAGCAGGAACGGAAAAGGCTGAAGACACTGACACGTTTAAGAATGAGCAAGAACAGGAGGAGGTGAGAGGTGACCAAATTGTACCTGATGATCAAACCATCACCGCTGGTGAAGCAAAGATTCAAGGCGATCAGACGGTAACAAATCAGGAGGTCAACCAAATAGAACAACCAGCAGGAACGGAAACGGCTGAAGACACTGACACGGTTAAGAATGAGCAAGAACAGGTGGAGGTGAGAGGTGACCAAATTGTACCTGATGATCAAACCATCACCGCTGGTGAAGCAAAGATTCAAGGCGATCAGACGGTGAAAAATCAGGAGGTCAACGAAATAGAACAACCAGCAGGAACGGAAACGGCTGAAGACACTGACACGGTTAAGAATGAGCAAGAACAGGAGGAGGTGAGAGGTGACCAAATTATACCTGATGATCAAACCATCACTGCTGAAGATTCAAGGCGATCAGACAATCAGGAGGTCAACGATAGAACAACCAGCAGGAACAGAAAAGGCTGAAGACACTGACACGGTTAAGAATGAGCAAGAACAGGAGGAGGTGAGAGGTGACCAAATTGGATGAACTGCTGGAGAAGAGAAGATTCAAGGCGATCAGACAATCAGGAGGTCAACCAAATAGAACAACCAGCAGGAAAAAGGCTGAAGACACTGACACGGTTAAGAATGAGCAAGAACAGGTGGAGGTGAGAGGTGACCAAATTGAACCTGATGATCAAACCATCACTGCTGGAGAGAGAAGATTCAAGGCGATCAGACGGTAACAAATCAGGAGGTCAACCAAATAGAACAACCAGCAGGAACAGGCTGAAGACACTGACACGGTTAAGAATGAGCAAGAACAGGTGGAGGTGAGAGGTGACCAAATTGTACCTGATGATCAAACCATCACTGCTGGAGAAGAGAAGATTCAAGGCGATCAGACGGTAACAAATCAGGAGGTCAACCAAATAGAACAACCAGCAGGAACGGAAAAGGCTGAAGACACTGACACGGTTAAGAATGAGCAAGAACAGGAGGAGGTGAGAGGTGACCAAATTGTACCTGATGATCAAACCATCACTGCTGGAGAAGAGAAGATTCAAGGCGATCAGACGGTAACAAATCAGGAGGTCAACCAAATAGAACAACCAGCAGGAACGGAAAAGGCTGAAGACACTGACACGGTTAAGAATGAGCAAGAACAGGAGGAGGTGAGAGGTGACCAAATTGTACCTGATGATCAAACCATCACTGCTGGAGAAGAGAAGATTCAAGGCGATCAGACGGTAACAAATCAGGAGGTCAACCAAATAGAACAACCAGCAGGAACAGAAAAGGCTGAAGACACTGACACGGTTAAGAATGAGCAAGAACAGGAGGAGGTGAGAGGTGACCAAATTGTACCTGATGATCAAACCATCACTGCTGGAGAAGAGAAGATTCAAGGCGATCAGACGGTAACAAATCAGGAGGTCAACCAAATAGAACAACCAGCAGGAACGGAAAAGGCTGAAGACACTGACACGGTTAAGAATGAGCAAGAACAGGAGGAGGTGAGAGGTGACCAAATTGTACCTGATGATCAAACCATCACTGCTGGAGAAGAGAAGATTCAAGGCGATCAGACGGTAACAAATCAGGAGGTCAACCAAATAGAACAACCAGCAGGAACGGAAAAGGCTGAAGACACTGACACGGTTAAGAATGAGCAAGAACAGGAGGAGGTGAGAGGTGACCAAATTGTACCTGATGATCAAACCATCACTGCTGGAGAAGAGAAGATTCAAGGCGATCAGACGGTAACAAATCAGGAGGTCAACCAAATAGAACAACCAGCAGGAACGGAAAAGGCTGAAGACACTGACACGGTTAAGAATGAGCAAGAACAGGAGGAGGTGAGAGGTGACCAAATTGTACTGATGATCAAACCATCACTGCTGGAGAAGAGAAGATTCAAGGCGATCAGACGGTAACAAATCAGGAGGTCAACCAAATAGAACAACCAGCAGGAACAGAAAAGGCTGAAGACACTGACACGGTTAAGAATGAGCAAGAACAGGAGGAGGTGAGAGGTGACCAAATTGTACCTGATGATCAAACCATCACTGCTGGAGAAGAGAAGATTCAAGGCGATCAGACGGTAACAAATCAGGAGGTCAACCAAATAGAACAACCAGCAGGAACGGAAAAGGCTGAAGACACTGACACGGTTAAGAATGAGCAAGAACAGGAGGAGGTGAGAGGTGACCAAATTGTACCTGATGATCAAACCATCACTGCTGGAGAAGAGAAGATTCAAGGCGATCAGACGGTAACAAATCAGGAGGTCAACCAAATAGAACAACCAGCAGGAACAGAAAAGGCTGAAGACACTGACACGGTTAAGAATGAGCAAGAACAGGAGGAGGTGAGAGGTGACCAAATTGTACCGGATGAGCAAACCATCACTGCTGGAGAAGAGAAGATTCAAGGCGATCAGACGGTAACAAATCAGGAGGTCAACCAAATAGAACAACCAGCAGGAACGGAAAAGGCTGAAGACACTGACACGGTTAAGAATGAGCAAGAACAGGAGGAGGTGAGAGGTGACCAAATTGTACCTGATGATCAAACCATCACTGCTGGAGAAGAGAAGATTCAAGGCGATCAGACGGTAACAAATCAGGAGGTCAACCAAATAGAACAACCAGCAGGAACAGAAAAGGCTGAAGACACTGACACGGTTAAGAATGAGCAAGAACAGGTGGAGGTGAGAGGTGACCAAATTGACCTGATGATCAAACCATCACTGCTGGAGAAGAGAAGATTCAAGGCGATCAGACGGTAACAAATCAGGAGGTCAACCAAATAGAACAACCAGCAGGAACGGAAAAGGCTGAAGACACTGACACGGTTAAGAATGAGCAAGAACAGGAGGAGGTGAGAGGTGACCAAATTGTACCTGATGATCAAACCATCACTGCTGGAGAAGAGAAGATTCAAGGCGATCAGACGGTAACAAATCAGGAGGTCAACCAAATAGAACAACCAGCAGAAACAGAAAAGGCTGAAGACACTGACACGGTTAAGAATGAGCAAGAACAGGAGGAGGTGAGAGGTGACCAAATTGTACCTGATGATCAAACCATCACTGCTGGAGAAGAGAAGATTCAAGGCGATCAGACGGTAACAAATCAGGAGGTCAACCAAATAGAACAACCAGCAGGAACAGAAAAGGCTGAAGACACTGACACGGTTAAGAATGAGCAAGAACAGGTGGAGGTGAGAGGTGACCAAATTGAACCTGATGATCAAACCATCACTGCTGGAGAAGTGAAGATTCAAGGCGATCAGACGGTAACAAATCAGGAGGTCAACCAAATAGAACAACCAGCAGAAACGGAAACGGCTGAAGACACTGACACGGTTAAGAATGAGCAAGAACAGGAGGAGGTGAGAGGTGACCAAATTGTACCTGATGATCAAACCATCACTGCTGGAGAAGAGAAGATTCAAGGCGATCAGACGGTAACAAATCAGGAGGTCAACCAAATAGAACAACCAGCAGAAACAGAAAAGGCTGAAGACACTGACACGGTTAAGAATGAGCAAGAACAGGTGGAGGTGAGAGGTGACCAAATTGTACCTGATGATCAAACCATCACTGCTGGAGAAGAGAAGATTCAAGGCGATCAGACGGTAACAAATCAGGAGGTCAACCAAATAGAACAACCAGCAGAAACAGAAAAGGCTGAAGACACTGACACGGTTAAGAATGAGCAAGAACAGGAGGAGGTGAGAGGTGACCAAATTGTACCTGATGATCAAACCGTCACTGCTGGAGAAGAGGAGATTCAAGGCGATCAGACGGTAACAAATCAGGAGGTCAACCAAATAGAACAACCAGCAGAAACAGAAAAGGCTGAAGACACTGACACGGTTAAGAATGAGCAAGAACAGGAGGAGGTGAGAGGTGACCAAATTGTACCTGATGATCAAACCGTCACTGCTGGAGAAGAGGAGATTCAAGGCGATCAGACGGTAACAAATCAGGAGGTCAACCAAATAGAACAACCAGCAGGAACAGAAAAGGCTGAAGACACTGACACGGTTAAGAATGAGCAAGAACAGGTGGAGGTGAGAGGTGACCAAATTGAACCTGATGATCAAACCATCACTGCTGGAGAAGTGAAGATTCAAGGCGATCAGACGGTAACAAATCAGGAGGTCAACCAAATAGAACAACCAGCAGAAACGGAAACGGCTGAAGACACTGACACGGTTAAGAATGAGCAAGAACAGGAGGAGGTGAGAGGTGACCAAATTGTACCTGATGATCAAACCATCACTGCTGGAGAAGAGAAGATTCAAGGCGATCAGACGGTAACGAATCAGGAGGTCAACCGAATAGAACAACCAGCAGAAACAGAAAAGGCTGAAGACACTGACACGGTTAAGAATGAGCAAGAACAGGTGGAGGTGAGAGGTGACCACATTGTACCGGATGAGCAAACCAGCACAGCTGAAAGAGAGATGATCCAAAAAGAAAAAGAAGGATCAGAAGATGGCAACACAATTACAGTTGACAATACAAAAGAACAGAAACATCAATTGATCATGACTTATCTAGGAACTGGGCCTCATAAAATCGTTAAAACTGCAACAAAAACCACAATTATTAATGGATCTCCGGTCGTAGCTACAAACAAAAATATAGAAAAACCTATAGACAACAATAATAATCAAGAAGTGCAAACGAGTCAAACCACTAACACAATTTCAGGCAAACAACAAGAAGTTTTTTTTGATAACTTAGCTCCGTTCGAGTACACCGGTTATAATTCTGGAAAACAATACAAATGTACTTGCCCCTGTAGATGTTTTTATGAATAATAAATAGAGTGTTTCATATCTGAAACTTTAATGTAATATAATTTTATGAAAACCATCATATTATTACCAGATCATACTTCATTTATTGATTTGTTCATACAAATTTATATCCAGTTTATTTTCTTAACATCAAATATATTCATGGTTCATGATTCACTTTCCTTTTGCTTTTCCTGGTCCTGGCGTCTTTGCTGGTACTGGTGATTTTGCTGGTGTTGGGGCCGGTGCTGGTTCTGTTTCTGGTGCTGGCTCTGCAGGTGCCTCTTCAGTGGGTTCCGGAGTGACTTCGATTTCTGGAGGTGGTTCTACTCTTTCAGGAGTGTGTTCCAAAAGCCACAAGGCAATGTTGATAATAACGTCCATCTCAGTTAGATCAGAAGCGAGGGAATGATTGTCCTCATAAAGAAGCATTCTGTAATAACAAATTGCAATTATTTGTCTTATTTTTTCTTTGTTTTTGATTCTCTTAAACTATTATTACAATTGAGATACGAACTTTGTTGGAACTTTGTTGACAACAAGTCGATTGTACCAAAGTTTACCCTGATAGTAAGGTACTCGAAAATCTTTCGAACCAAGGCAAACAAGCGAAGGGGCCTTGACTTTATCAACGTAGAGGATGGGCGAATGATTATACATTTTCAGTAATATTTCAGCGTATTTAGTTTCTTTAACTGTGGGAGGAAGGGATTCTAAAAATTCACATCCAGTGACTGCAGCGCACCTGAAATTGTTTCCATGATGATATTTTATTATTCATCGCATTATTTTAATTAAAATCTGATCGAAATAAAACATTAAATTACCAATCAGGAATATCGGTCATAACTAGCATGGATGGAATATCAATAACTGGGTTCATTAGGACGGCTACTTTGTAAAGGTCCTGATACAACAAAAACATGATTAGTCAACTTAAAATTTAAGTCTTTCATACAATTTCAGATTATAAAAAAATAAAAATTACCGGATAATTTCCTGTTAAATGAGCAGTCAAAAATCCTCCATGTGATCCACCCATGACACAAACTCTGTCCGGATCTAACCAAGGATACTTCTTCAGTGCTTCCTTCGTTGCGGTTACACAGTCAAGAACGTCGATCTCTCCAACTTTGCCTTGTAGATATTCAACATTCTTCGCACCCATTCCTGCTGATCCTCGGTAATTTACTTGTATAATGGCATAGCCTAAAATAATTGTCGTTAAATAAGTTCAAACTAAACATCTTTTAATCTGATATTCTGATTGATTCAAATTCATTTTATACCTAATAATGCATAAGTTGCTTGTCCAATGGAAAATGTATTATCAAAACATGAATGCGGTCCTCCGTGTGGAACAACAATCAGAGGCGTCGACTTGTCCTCTCCTCCCTTTTTACCGAAATATGTAAAGTTGAAGTTTTCTATATTTGACAAAATAAAAGTTTCAATCAATTTCAAACTCCAGTTATATGTCAATTATTTAATTGACAAACAAAACAGTGTCCGGCGATATTTTAGTTTTAGGTTCAACTTACTGACTTCTTCATTAGTCTCATATTCATACTCATTGTGTTCGTACGTCAACTCATCCAATCCCGGTATGGGTATAGGATTTGTGATATTCTGCAGGTGAAGATTGCCCAAGTCGGTGGCGGTTGGGTCAAATTTACCCATCACCAGCTGCGACGGTTGTGTAAGTGATGTCTTCAAAAATAAAATTCTGTTCTTTCTCACTTCCAAAACCAACAAACTGCTTCCATCTGATTGGATTTCTGTGATAACGCTTGTTTCTAAAAAACAACAACCAAAATTTAAATGATGAAACGTCAATATTGAATAAATATCGGAAAGAAAAATTTTTGGTATACCAATGTTAACGATATAAGATTTAATAACGTTTCGTTGCGGTGTGCTCAGGAAGACGTATTTTGAATCTATGCTCCAGCAGCGCAAGGGCAAATTTCGCGCATACAAGCCATAAAATTTCTTGTCGCCTGCAATCACCTGAACGTCGTTCGTAATTTCAATAGTGGAATTGATTTGCTCGTCCGTTTCCCACTTGATGGATCTGAGCCTATGAGCATTGTGGTGTGGAGTTGACAATGTTCTCTGATAGTAAATCAGTATTTTTCCATCCGGACTGAACCTGGGAGACCTTACAGAGAATCCATCAGGCGAGATAATTTCTACAAAATTAATTTAAATCAATTGTCTGTCAAAATGGTTTCAAAAACTGTTTATAAATTTTCATTATTTAAAATAGTTACTGAATTCTGTATTCTTCAACAAAAACACCCAGGAGGGCCTGTTGGTGCAAGCATACAGTCCGAAGTACCGCTTTTCTCGTTTCCAGCAAACTCCAACGATGTATTCTCCGTTGGGGGTAAAAAGTATTTGTCCAACGAAATATTCATCCGGGACAAAATCGTTAGTCTTGATAGTATCATCCTCGATGTTCAAAACCACGATTACAGATCGGTGTTTGCCGATGAGTTGTTCTCCCCAGTGTGGTTTGTAAACGTACTCTGTTCCCTAAAAGGAATCAATCCACCGATATTATTCAGAACGTTCATAGTAAATTTAGTCAGCAAATCAGGTGAGAACACTTTTTTTCCATTTTCAATTGAGAAATATACCCTTGAAATTTTTTCGCCCTCTGTTTCTTCTTTAGCCAATTTTTCCGCAGTTTTTTGTTTATAAAACGGTTCAGTTTTCGGTCCTTTCTTTTCGGCAACATATATGACCTTTGTTCTATCCGGGGACCATTGGAACGAGCTGAATTCAACTGAAATAAAAATAATTGTATGGGTAAATTTATAAAATTCATAGTCTACTTATGTAATTGACGTATTGGCAGGCTTGTAATTGATCTGTGTCTATTTTGAGCAGTTACCGTCCGTGTAGATTTCACCGTGAACGTCGTAAACCGACAAGTCGTAACATTTGATCATTCCCGTTCTATCCCAAATCTCAATGAAAATTTTTTGAGCATTGTCCACTGTGGTCTGACGGAAAATAGCCCTCAGTGAGTCGTCATCTGTTGTACAGCTTGCGATTCTAAAATATACATCGAATGTCAGCCATAGATGATTGCGTTACAGTAATGCGAAGATTCAGGTTTTAAATGTCAATATCCATTGTTTGAGCACTGTTTTATTCAACTTTCATTTCAGAAATCAATACTGGATATAAATAGTGATTAATTTTCGAAAGACTAAGGGGACAATCTATCCAGTTCTTAAATCAAAATTGCGAAAAGTCTTAAGTTTAAAATCAAAATGTATTTTTTTTGAAATATTGAATTAATACACGAATGAAAATTGTCTACATTTAACTTTACTTTACTACGTATACTTTACTCTAACTATATTAAGGAAAAAATCAGCTTTTTCGTTTCACAAATAAAAAATAGTTTCTACTTGATATTCTTATTTAAATTTGTATAATTATGATTTATCTTTTTATCTTAGCAATTGAGTTATTTAAATTTGCATGATTGAAAGCAATAATTCTTGTCTTATCAAAAAAACCACATACTCCGAGCTAATGTCGACAGGGAAACTTTCTACGATTGGAACAAATTCGGCGTCCAAGCTGATGTCCTGGTTGAATTTGTGTTTCGTTCGTTTGACCAAGTTGCGCTGCGACCATGTGCTCTGAATTGTTATGCCACCTCGTTGAATCGACGAGATCCTTGCAGCCGACAGCACCGGCAATTTCGCGATGGATTTGTAAATGTTTAGCACAGTGTCAATCTAGAAAAAATTCCGACGTTAAAAATCAAAAAAAAATTTGCACAATGAAAACCTTTTTAAGAAATAATTTAAATTCAGTTAGAATAGTTTCAAAAAATAGTAAGTTCTTACTTTTGAAAAACTAAAAACGTTTTAAAAAATTTAATGAAACCAATTTCAATTGTTCAATTGTTCAATTGTTTTTTTTTGTTACAATAATCTGACCTTGGAAGACGCCATTGTAGCTAGAGATCCTAAGTCAGGAAGTTACCATCCGTTCCAAAAATCGGCGGAACTTTCCAAGTCTGAGGAAATAAACAAAAAGGAATTTTTTCGTTATTGAACGGTACTTCGGGGTGTCGAACAGAGCCCCGTCGAAATCGCACTGAGGTATCATCGACGGAACTTCGAGGCAATGGAACGCGACCAACGAGTTCAAGAGCAGCGGTTGCAAATAAATTGGTCGCTAATTATAATTAAGGACTCGGGAGCTTTTTTGTCAATGACTTGTCAGCATGACGAGTGACAAGGGGAACGATCTACTATGTACAACCAAAGTAACTTTATCTCTGGTATAAATAACGTGCGATAACAAATCTTATATACTCATTATTTGCTTCTGCGAAGGTTTACATATTTTTGAAATGCGATTTTGCAAGTAACGATATTTACAATGTTGATTTTGCATGAAATTGGAAGTTTTGCATGGAAAAACGTTTTTTTGAAAGTTATATTTTGCAGCACAAATAGAGTTTTTATTAAATATTTCTAATTAGATTTTTTCATATTTTGTCAATACGATGATGGTTTTTAAATCTAATTTTGACTTGAATTGACAAACTTATTAGTCAAAAAATTACATATCGATTGGTCGAAAAAAATGTTTTATTCTCATGCTCCAAAATGTGAACATTTTCGCAACTTTGAAAAATTACCTGAAAATAAATAACAAAATCACTTAAGCAAAAAAAGATAATTAATCGAACTCAAATAAACTACTTGAAAAAAAAATGGATTTCATGTTTTCTTCTACTTTTTTTTATTGATTCTATACAATGTTCATTGTTGTGCTCCATTATTGTCTTGACATTTCTTTCTTCATTATCACTAGCAGGTTTTTCAAAGGCGCACATATAGGTTATATCTGCCACGTATTACAACTCAGCATTTTTGTTTTTTTTTTGCAAAAAAATTAATATACTTTCATTTTACTTTTTTTTTGTTCTTCGATCCCTGAAAATAATATTCAATCGTTAAAAATAAAGTCATGCATAAAAAGTGATTCACTTTAAAAATGCCAACAAACAGTGTAAACAATCTATTTATTTTATGAAAAACAAATATTCGATACAAAAATTGATTATAAAAAAGATTTATCAAATAAAAGAATCAAATAAATAGTACGAATTGTTCAACTACCTGTTAATCAGCAGAGAATTTGCGAGGATGTCAGAGGATGTCAACAACCCGGCAAACCGTTGGCACTGTAGCGTTAATGTAACACAAAACTCGCTCGGGAGAGCACTGAGTGAATTTATTCAAGCGACATCTTTGATCGTTTAGTTGCCAGTCAGTCACACGAACGTATCAACAACACTTTTACACACTTTTACACTTGTTTACATTTTTATATGGAGCTTTTTAAATGCCGCCATGAATGGTTTCCAAGTAAACACCGATTGTAAACAAACACATAACCTACAACTTTCCATCCTGTCACTGCTGTCAGTTTGTTATTGTGTGGGTGGTTTTTCAATAACTATGAAGAAAATAAGTAAAACTAAAAGTGAGAAAAACAGACTATATGTGAGTTGAAAAAGAAAATGATAAATGAGAGTTTGAGATATGATTCTCAAATAGATAAACATGGAATACACGAAGGGCGCTCGTTCGTTGATAATTCCGGTATGGTATTTTGCAAATTTTTGAAAATGTATTAATACATTTTGATCATTAATACATAGTGAGTGAGTCATTAAAACTTTGAATTTTTTTCAGGAAATGAAGTCAAATCAAACTTACCTCTTCAGATAGCTTTTTATTTCAATATTTGGTTATTGCCGATCTGGTTTGTTGTGATTTTATACAACTTGGATGTGAAGGTAAATAAATCAATTTTTGTTCTTTAGACTCAATTTTCAATACTAATTTGTGAATTATCATCATTTTAGTATTTCGAGCTTTCTGATATTTATAAATATATCACCGTAGCAATTCTCACGACTATTTTCCTTTTGGAATGTGTGAGATTGTACTTGGGATACTTAGGAAATCTTGCAGAAAAGGTAAACCAAACTTTTAAACAAAGTAAAAGTATAGAC
Source organism: Telenomus remus (assembly GCA_020615435.1). NCBI lineage: Eukaryota > Metazoa > Arthropoda > Insecta > Hymenoptera > Scelionidae > Telenomus > Telenomus remus. The sequence continues at coordinate 14,884,360 of CM036336.1, read as the reverse complement.
TTGTTTTTTAAAGACTAAAATATTTCTAAAGGTAAAAAAATGATATTCGAAAATCGTAGATTCCTGAACTAGCAAGTTTCTGGTTGATCTCAACTTTGCTGCAACTTCCTTTGGAATTGTTTTTGTCTTTGGACCACAACACTCTGCCCTACTTAAGCGATAGAATAATGAACGGACTCGCATTGTTCTTTCTGGTCTTCGAAATAATTTTTGGAACTATAACACTCAAAAATTTAGCTGATCATCATGCAAAGAGATACATTATTTCTCAGCTGTATGGAATCGGCGATTGAAAAATTGCCATTTTTTATTAAAATATATAATAAAATATGATAAATTAAGGTAGAAATATTTTAGCACATTTTCTATAAGTTGAAATAAATATAATTCCCACTTTTTATAGTACTTTTTATAATTAGAATTCGATGTGGTGTATTAAATGCATTAGTACCGGCTTAAAAGTTGCGAGGAAACGAGAAAGTTCTTCTATGATTACATCAGCATTATCTGTCGACTTGTTAGAGATGATGTTGAAAAATTGGGTTTTCGAAGGGACCATTCGAGCTAAAAGCTGTAAAAGAAAATCAACATTTCAAAAAAACGTATCACAATTCGCCAATGAATGTCTCTTATTAATTAAGTTTTCTTTGTTCTTGAATGAAGAAAAACGTTTTCATAACAAAATTTGTCTCACAGTGAACAATTGTTGAGCCATCCAGCTATGATAATTCTCCAAAGACTCGCTATAAGCAATCCTCAAAGGAATTAGCAAATCATCCGGAATGCCATCTTTGCTTTTGTGTAGCGAAACGATCTTTTGGAAGAACATGTAAACAAATTCCAACTCCCTATTAAAATTGAAAACCAATTTTTTTACACAGACAGTTGGAATGACAAATTTCACGACAAAATCAAAATGACAAATCTTTTGAAGTTAACCTTTTGAGCCACAAAAATGCTTCTTCGACCGCATGATTTTTCTGTCCATTTGAAGCTTCCAACATGCTCTGAATCGTTACATTTAGAATCTTGTTAGAATTGTAACGTTTTGTCAAGATCTAAAAAATGAAGTAAAAACGAACAAGCAATGTTAAACGGTCTGTGAAAAGAGGGCGCCAAAAAGTCAAGTTTTATTTCAACTCACGTCGAGATTCGCTTGCATATCATATTTTATCTGGGTAAAAACTTTACCAAATTTGTCTGAAATGCAACGTTTTGACATAAATCAGAGAAAAATTTGACAAGGAAAATTGTATTTTTTTGTTTTAATTTTTTCATCAGTTTACTTATGAGATTTATGAGATCTTGAGTGGCATGTAGAAACGGTTCCGTGTCGATGGTGCAGTCATCGTTGAGACTCGGGAAAAATAGTTCTGACAAGTTCGCCATTCTGGATCAAAGTCACACTTAGATCAACTCAGATCCAGATATGTTTTGAACCAAGTGTCAAGTCACAGATTATGTTTTGTTTCTCTTTTTTAAATTTAGAAATAGTGGAATTATTTAACAAAATGCAAAAAAAGGAATGAATTTTGTTTGAAATGAATATCTTAAACACCGTTAGCACTTTTGTAGTTCCTTTATTATCGATTTTACACATCCTGGAATGGAATATACATATATTGTCCTCGAATACCATGGGAATGATATAAGAAACGATAATACTGACTTTTATTCTCTTCGTTTTTGAATATATGCATGTGCTATTATACAAACTGAAGATACTCACTTCAGTTTTTAAAAAACATAAAAGCTGACTAGAAAAAGGCCTTTTCGATCAACAAACAGACCACTTTGTTGATATACTCTTTTTGCATTGCACTTGTCGGAACGATATAGAAATATACATACGATGAATTGCGGTTACAAACTTGGTAGCTTCGAATTTTGCTCGTTTGATTCAGCAACTGTACAATCTCAGTTCATAGAATTAGTTTCACTAGTGTAAGAAACAAGTCCGCGTCAAAATCATCGTTACTTTTGAAATCATAATCAAGTACCCAAAACAAAGACCTTGACACGGACCGAAGTTTAAAAAAAACTCAGGCACATTCTCAGATCTACAAAACAGGACGATTTGACTAGGTCTCTTTGGAATCATACAAACAATCGTTTCTAATTCAACAGACAAGATAGCAACATTGGTCTTAAGAAAAATGAGATACAAATGAAGATCATAAGAGTTGAAAATAAAATGATACAAAAGTTATTACAAATCAAAGATAATGAAGAATGGGAAATTGGTCGTCGACCAAGGTTGCTAAGTCTTTACAGTTCGGAATGTACTTTTAAAAAGATGTCGGAAAGTGGTATTTTAAAATGGTGCCGACGGAATCTTCAGCGACAACAGCCAGGGACACCGAGCACTGATGCGGAGGCGGCGGCACTAAAGCCTCGAGTGGCGGACGAGGCCCAAGGTACTTCCGAGAAGCCACAACCATGCCGCTGGACGACTCGCGCAGTTCCACCACACGAACTCCGTACTTGGATCGCACGACGTTCCTGAAAATGACAGATGTAGCCTTTAATTTTAACGTTACAAAATTAACATTCATCCTTAGATCTAGGAAATGTCTTTTGAGTTATTGCCCAGAAGTCATTGACACAAAAGTTGAAGGCAAAGTTGTCAGCTACATCTTTCTCAAGTGTTATCTTTCTTTAATTAATTCCAACCTTGTGCTAGAGAAGAGTGAGTGAAGGTTAACAGGAAGTTAGATGGTCAGAGCCGGATGGATCTGGTCGTGACTGATGTGACTAACGTGAAGGTCCGTTCAGAAGAATTCAGAACGGGATGATTTAACACTAGAAGGACCGAGTGGACAGAGTCGCCTAATTGTGAAATTCTGATTGCGATAACTTTTACTTTTTTTTAACTAATCGTTCTGGTATTTTGTAACTTTTTTTTAGATAGTTCTTTTAAGTGTGCAAATTGCGGGCATTTATCATTTTATTAGACAAAGTTGTTACAGTGTTTTCCTAGAAGGACCGATTTGTCAAAGCTGTCCAATTCGTAATTCATCAATATTTATAAAAATGTACAAAAAAGATTTCCTCAATAATTTTTGATTTTAAAATAACAATTGAAAAATTGCGTTCAAATCAGTTCAAGTTTTTTTTTAATTTGTGATAAAAAAATTATTCATAATTTTTCATAAGCCTCTATCTCGTACAATAATAATTACCTTTTCGGATCAAATTCCAAATTGCTCTGAACATTCAGATTATTCGTCTCTCCATTGAACCATCGATGGTAGGCCAGGAGGGCAGCGCAGGAAGAGCCCCAAAAGGTTTTATCGGACTGAGAAGGCGGTGGTGCCTTGGACAAAGTTTTGATGAAGGATCGGTTGAGTTCCGGACTGGCAGGAGCGGACAATCTACCTGGTACCGATCTGGACACGTTCATCTGGGACGCAGACCTCGAAGTTTCTGACAAAAGTCGTCCTCTCCTCGGACTTATAATCATGGTATCCTGGACAGTAACGGTGACACTAAGAGGTCTGCTGATAGCGACCGTTGTGTGCTGGGGATCTCTCTTAATAGTGTTCCTGTTGAAATCAATGCTCGCACCTCCGACAAAAACTTTATCCACGTAGTCGAAGCCTCGACCCATGATACCCTCGCGGGTATGGCCCAGATCGAATGTATGGCCCAGTTCGTGGAGGACCGAACCGAGGGTCGTGGCAAGACAGCCACCGTGGGTTCCTCGGTAGTTGCTGTCGTCCATGAGTTGTTCTGTGTCAATTATTGTGGTGTCCAAAAAGCGAGGCAGAACCTGGGCCATACAAGTGGGCCAGGTGTGGAGACAGGCGGAACCGAAGAGAGCTAGACCTCCACCTCCCAGAGCTGCGTGGCCTTGTGTTCTTGATAGGGTATCTTCGTGGGTTCTCGGGTTGGGTGCTCCGTTGTACCGTGTGCAAGATAGAAAAGCCAGGTACTTGCGGTCTCTTGAAGCTAGGGGACCACTCATCAACTCCCTACCTATCAGCTCCCAAAGTTCTCGTTGGGACATCTGTCTGGCACGGTCTACGTGTAGCTGACTGTACATGACTAGACACTCTGGACCGTCCAGGTCTCGCTCTAGCTGGAAACATTTTCGACCGTGGCCTGCTTCTCGCAGCTTCTCGGCTGTTAAACTTTGAAGCAGACGCGCTCCTAGACCTATCCTGGTGGCGGCGCTTTCTGGCGAACGGTTTTCTCTTTTAGGTCCCTGAAAAATCAAAAAGTTGAAGATCAGTTTTGCAACTAGTTTTTAACTCGAAGATCATATCTTGTACAATCTTACTTTAATTAATTTGAAAAATTAAACTTAGAACTTTAGGTACCTGAAAATATCCATCGTGACCTGAACAAACAACATAGACCGGCGTGACTCGTAATCTGGTATGTCTAGGCTCATGAACAAGGGTGATTCTTTTTTTAAACCCGCCAGCTTCCAGTTCAACTTTGTTGACTCCGCGCGACAGGTCAACTAAAACTCGAAACTCGCCGTTGACGATGGGCCAGTCGGCGGATCCGTTTTTGTTTTGACCTCGCACGCTGATGTAGGAACATGTTGCAGGAGCTCGGCCACGGATCAAAGCGAGACTGTAGTTTATCACCTCTCCGTCGGAGAAATTTTTTATTACGATTCCCTCCTGGTTCCCGTTGACGAGGAATCTCTCGAACCGGCGATTGTCTGTCACCGGAGCGTTTGCTAGAACCTTTGACGAGAAATTGCAAATTATGATTAGATTGTTTTCATGAAAGGATACAATTTTTTAAATTCAGAAACTTTCTATCAGATTGAAATTTAAAAGTTCTTACACATGTAAAAGTAGTGTCAAAAATAAATTTTAATTTTAATTTTTAAAAAAAAGTTTAAACAATTGATTTGAAAACAATGCAGCATCGTCAATGATGAAAAGCCGCATCGCAACCTTCGTACGAAATCCCATCACAGTAACGACTTTGAAGGAAGATGATCGTATTGATTGAGCGTTTAATTTGATTAAACAAGCGGTGTCAATTAAAAATTGTATACCGACGCGAAGATAAATCGCCGTTTGAGAGTGACCGAGGTGGAAACGAACATTTGTCAGTTCAATGGAAGGCCTGCATTTAATTTCCTCGGGAAAATTCAATTTCATGTACTTGAGTGTACATTTTTATCATCTCCTCTAACATTTTACGACTGCGCGATTAAAACGTTTAATTGGCTCCATTTTTCATTCTGCTTTAACGACGTTTCATTTTTCAGCTTTTTCAAAGTTACAATCCCCGTTCGCTCATTAAGGACACTGCTTTTCGGTCTGATTCGACTGGATGGTGCTGCGCCCTGTACCTTCGATCGCAAATCAGAATATCAGACGAGCCGAGAGAACATAGACCTCGCCTTTGTACTGCAGTAAAATAATTACACCTGCAGATATCGCGTGACAACAAAAGTTACAAAACTTCGTCCTTCGGTCACCCATCATCCCAAATTGCTTGCCGATGTCACGCTACCAGAAGATGCCTGCACTGCCGTTTGCAAAAATATTCTCGCAGAATTCTCAAACCGAAATGAAATCCAAAAAATCAAAAATAGCATTTAATTATTTGCATTGATAATTACTGAATTACAAGTTTCCAATAGACTCAAAATTGGTTGCAAATTTTTAACCCATCTTGACACTTTACAGATCCAATTTTGGCCAAGGGAGTTAAAGTGGTTGCTCAAGGACGAATGTGAAATCTGTTAGGTGTAAGATGGGGGTGAAGTTTGGGGGCTGGTTTTGAGATGATGGATAGAGGATCTTACCATTTCGCTGAGGATGTGTCAAGCAATTTTGCGAACAGAAAGGAGGGATAGAGAGAGACACTATCACGGCCAGCCGGCTCCGGACACGCGGAGAGACTGTCAGCGCCTGCATTTGGTACGGCAGATCAGCGTACTAAAGTCACCACTGCGGCGACGCATGCAGACGCGCACCCGCACTGTCGTCGGGTGGCCGCCCGACCACCCCCGCACCGTGCCATTAACTGCGGATAATTGTCCTTGCGCCAGCGATCTTGAACTAGGGGATGGAGCTGATGAACGGATTTATCTCTCGCAGCTTCATATTGATTTCAAACACAGATGCAAAATTATTTAACACTTACAGCAGACGTTTTTTAATAACTATAAGGATTAGATAAACTTTTGATTTATGTTGTGGATTCATATTTATTTGTAATACTAGTATTTTAATCAAAGTTTTATAAGAAAATTTATGAGTGTACTTGAACATTCAATATTAATATGTAAACCTGGATTCGCCAAGAAAAATGGTTTGGTATTAAATAATACATTTTTTATATAAACGCGAGTCTTTGACGCAGTAATAAATTTTAGATTTTTGAAAAATCTGAACATTTTGTTTTCATTTCCATCAGATTTGACCTAGATTAAAAGATCCCGATTAAAAACATTGAAAATAATAATTGCAATTATCTATCTAAATTTAAATTGGTTATTTGTACAGATTTGTTGACAAAGTTAAATGAAACAAGTGATTCAGTTTTGATATTTTAAGCTAAATTTTGTAAAACATTCATTTACTTTTGTGTTTTTGTTGAAAATGAAACTTTGGGTTCACAAATAGCACCTTTACTTAAAAATATAGTCTTTTTTCTAGTATAAGTATCTCAAAATAAATCAATAGAAAAAAAAAACATTTTTAAGTGTTGACATGTATCTAACTTTGTTGAAACAAGATACCAATTTTCAATGAACTTTTTACCTTTAAAAATCTTGTCTTTTTTATTACTTTTCTTTCAAACGAACTTTTCGCTATTTGATTACGAATCAAATATTGGAAGTTTTAAAATTCTGAAACGGTATCGCATAACAAGTTCAGTCGATTTCTGTAAAATTGGATTTTTTAGTTTGCTCTATTTTTTGTCTAGATTGACGTGCAAAAAGACTGTTGTGCTCTAATCCCATTTCACTCGAGGTCTTACACAAACATTACGTAAGTTAGGCAGAGTTTGCAAGCCCCGAAGATTATAGGTTCAAGCGAAGACGTACGTTTTTTTATACTGTCGATGTGTTCCATCCAGACGAATTCCCATCAGCGACAGCAACAATTTTACACACTCTCTTCGCACGCGAAATCAAATTTCTATTCTGCTAATTCGAGATCGATTGCACCTGCTGATAACTGGAATGAAAAATTTGTCTGCTCAAAAAGAGGGGAAAAGTAAATGGTTAAACAAATTGGCACTTTTCTATTCTTCGAATTTCTTTCGAACGTTATCATGCACTGAAAAACAGCCTGTGAGGAGGCAACGAACATTGTTTTGCAATTTTGTACTTTGCCTCGCACCGATTTAGTTGTTGCCTAAACGAGGACATTTTATTGATCTAAAGTAACTTGTGAGTAAAATAAACTCGAATCATCCTCGTAACTGTTTCGAACAACAGAGCTATTAACTTTTCCTTCGGATGAAACTGCAATGTCAAAAGTTCAACAGCCGTATCTGTGACTTTCATCTGACTGCTTTGTACGTAAGGTGAATTGCGACAAGCGACGTTAATTATGTTAAGGGTTGGGACTCCTCGAAAGTCGATTGCTGACCTGTTTCGTCCAATTTACATACTCGAAAACTGTTCATTAAAATCCGCAGCTCCCAACACAGCACAAGAAAAAAAAACTGCTCCCAAGATTTAAATTTAATTAAACGATGCAAATTCGACCAATTGTGAAATAACAAAAAGTAACCGAATCATTTGAACGCAATTCTGATAACAAGATTGTTAATCAAAAGTTGGACAAAGTTGTAAATTATAATAAACAAGATTTATAAGAACCCGGTTACGAAATCGTAACTCAAATTCAGTTTTGTTCTCTGTCTGAGCAGATTTTTTTTGTCGACCGTGTGGTCCAGTTTGTTGCGATTAGTAGGAACATTTTTTGCCAAAGTGGTCGGATTTCGCAGCGAAAGTTAAACATAGATGGACTATTGCCAGAAGGTTTGTGACGCCCCTTGAACCTTACATGATAAATGTTAAATTTTGCGGAATCGGTCCGAGACAGCCGTGCGAAAAAAATTCGTCCGCTCTCTAAAATTCGACAACAATTCTTCGAAGAACCGTGAGAATTGCAGATTGAGATGGAAAAGAAAAAAAAGAAGTTTGTAAAAATAATTGAAGTGGAAACAAAGTTCTTCTTTTATTTCGTTTCAAATTTGATACTCTAGTTCGAAGGATGGTTCAAAGGACCGAGCGAAACGCAGGAGCGTTTTCTCTTTTTATTGTGAGTGCGATCGCGTGGAATAGCATCGCACGTTGCAATGTCTCCTAAGCGGGTGTTGAACCCAGCGTTCTCGCGAGCCACTCCTCTCGTTCATAATTCCTGTAGGCTTTCATTGGCGACTAATCTTTGCGCGAAGGGAAAATCGTGCCAGTGGGTCAACGCAGATTGTACAAACGAGTAAATAGGTGCACTTTTCTTCGTGCACTTTCCTTCGACACGAGGGAAACTTTATTTCTCCGTCATTTCAGTATCAACGCTGTAATCTACCGACACGTGATTGCGCCGATGACAAAAATACGGAACTCGACGCGAACATTTCGTTTTGCCCGAGTTTTCTATTTCGAGATTGCATCTCAGTTTTGATCCAGTTCAATCTCAGTTCACACATTTTCATGGCCATTTTCTCACGACCAATTTCGACTGTCAGTTATTCTAGCCCACAAAATTTAGTTACAACATTTTGTGATTAGAATTGTTACATTAATGTCAATTTTTAATTTAAATAAAATTTGTTCGTTTAAAAAATTGAGTAAACGAAAGACACCGGTGTCCCAATTTGAGACTGATTTTAGCAAATGATTTAACCATTTTTTGATTGCATTTTAAATGATGACATGTGTTTTTTGCAATGCACAATGAAGTAAAAGAAAGATGCAAAAATAATGAAGAACAAAAATGGAGATAAAAAAAAGAGTCGAAAAGAGATGCATCGGATTGTCTCTGAAAGGATTCGTATTTTAAAAAGTGAATTGTCATTTCAGCTTTCTCAATTTCAATGGCGATTTTTTTTTCAGTTGATATTAATTACAGCACGGGTCCTGTAATTGTCTACCGGCCGATCCAATCAAAGCGTGGAATAAAAACGAGTGTCGCGCCGGGGGTAATTAGTGTGATTGTCTCTCGCAGGCGTCGTCGTTCCTTCGGTTTCGTTATTCTGTCCATTTGTTTTGTGGCGAACGATTTCCAACAAGCGTGTCAAGGTCAGCAATTGGCGAATCAGGTCTAGCGCCAGGTACGGTTCGCGATATATATTTGCGCCCGCAAAACCGACCAGCTTCTCGTCCTTTTCAGGCAATTCTCAATTATTACGATTTGCCATCCTCTCTGCATTGTTTTTATTTTTCAATTGTAATTTTCTTCGAGCAATTCTTCATCAATTCCATTTTTTTCGCAGAAATGTGATCAAAAATATCTCTTGAGTAGATCTTTTTCATTTGTTCGTTTAATTATCAATTGTTAAATTAAATTTTTTATTATATTTTTGATAAAGTTTTAGACATTTTTGTCAAAAACTTAATAGTTCAGTTTTGATGGTGAAAAGTTGAATCTTCCAATATGTTTCGTCGAAATTGTGGAGTTGCCAACGATTGGTTGTCAGAGTGTCGCAAGATCAACAGCCCTAGGGACTCGGTCCAAAACTTTCAGCATACTTATGACTATATATGTTATGATGTATTGAATTTGCCGAGATCGAGTTACGTGGTTTAGTGTGACAAAATTACAAAACTCCTGAAAAAAGTATTTTAACATTTTTTAAAGCAAATATTGTTTTTTGACATTCTCAAAACTCGGATTATGCAAAAAATAAACTTGGAAAAAAGATTTTTCAAACGGATACCAAGAACTTAGGACTATTAAAACAATTTAATAATGGAACATCGATTTTCTCAATGAAAATTTCCCTCCTGGGAAGAGAATCACTGAAAGAGAAAAATCGATAGCAGATCCGCGTGCAGGAAGGAAGCCTGTGAACGCGTCGCTTTTTTTCTGGTCGTTTTTATACCGCCGATACTCTGATGAAGGTGTATAGATATCGCAAGAAAACCTATTATCGCAAACGTCGGAGATAGTAGGCCAACTTTCGAGATGACAGTTTTATATACATGTATGCTGCATCCATTGACCAGCTTATGTTTTCCCCTTATATATGATCCTTTTGAGAATTAAGGAGATTATTGTTATACCATAATTAACAAGTTGAGAACTACTGCTAAATAACGAAACAGGCAATCAAAAATAGGTCTGTTTTTTTAATTCAGAAAACCCATGGAGATCTCTTTTTTATAACATGTTATTTAAGTAAATTTTCAATTTAAAAAAATGTCAAATTAAGTTGTAGGGTAGTTAGATTTCCCATAGAAAAATAATTAAAATGAGCACAAACATGTCAAAAAGTGTTGACAAATTTTAGTGTAACTCTCAAGAAACTATAACATAAGAAGGTAATTTAAAACCGCAATGTTTGAGCAAATTTAAAAGTCTAAAAAGGTACAAAATTGTTTGTTATTCAAAGTAATAATGAATTTCGTTCAATTAAAAATCGTGTCCGGGCTATTAAAGACGAACAAAAGGAGACAACTGACGAGGCAGTGAAACGGCAACGCGTCGGATCGCGGGAAATTTGAAAATCACCGCCCCTGGTTAAGAGTCGTCGCGCGCGAGTTGCACTTCTCTCGCGAGGTTAGCGACCGTGAAAGTACTCCCTGCAAGTAGGTCGGCCATTTTTCAAAATCATTGCGACGATTGCGTGCGCCCACAATCGACCTACATTGAAGAGGTCGTTGAGCCCTCCTCGGTTTCCTCGTTCTCTTCTCACCTTCCTCAACGACCTCGCAAGGTGGGGCGCATCGAAAGAAAGTGCAATCCCCTAAGTGTTCTCTATTTGCCCCTTCCACGCACAGCCTCTTCTGCACTCGCGTGTCTTCTTCCATCCGACGCGATTTTTTTGTCTCCTCATAGTGCGAATCGCCGATTTCTCCTTCCCCTTGCGTACTTTTTTGAAATTTCATTTTTGTAATATATACAATTGAGTTTTTTTTTGGTGTGCAGAAATCGCAAATTTATTGTCTCGTTAGCCGCCCAGGTCCTTTTCGTTTGAACATCTCCAGGCTCTGTTTGTTTTTGTTCAGAGGCGCCACTTTCTACGCCGCGTTTCAGCATTGGAGACGCAAATGAAAGTTGCGCCCAGATCTGGGGTGATACAAATAAGCATCAATTTTTTACTATGAATTTTTTTTTCAAAATTTAACTTTTGATTCGACAATTTGTTCTCTTAGAAATGAAACCTAATTCACAGATGAAGTAAAGTTAATCAAAAACAAAAAACCTGATTCAACTTTTCACTCAAAATTGCATCTTAGTTACTAAACAAAATTGTTTAAACAAACAGTTTTCGATTGCAAATCAGTAGTTTGGAATTTAGAATTGAATTCACTTTTTTCTTAGCAAGTAATAAGTAATTTGCAACTAATTTGTAAGAAAATTGCGAGTTGGGTGAAAAGCCACCCTCTGGAATAGCCGAGAAGATTGTAGGAAAATGCGATCAAACTTTCCCCTAGAGGCTAAGTTTGGCGAAAGTTCGGAATTTTTATCCGCGAGTCCTCATCGTACTTTCGCCATACTTAGGAATAAGGAAAGTCCGGCATTTTCTTACTAATGAGACTTTTCCCATAGTGTTACACTTTCATCCCTACTTTCCATTTTTATTTGCCGATCGGTGTTAAAAAAGCCGCAATTTCAATCGGTTGCCCCCGCGCTCGCGATCCTTCGGACGCGCCGCGCAAATTCCACTCGCGGTATCAATCGAATGATCCGCCGATGAAATATGGGACACTTTCGCGTTTCAGCTCTCGTTTATTGAGTTATTCTCTTGTGTTCGCGAGCGTTCGATGTGTGCGTGACAATTACTCGTCCCTGGTTCGCTGATGGCGCGGCTCGTCCATCAGACCGGAGATAGCGAACGAAAGTGCAAGCCCTAAACGAGAGCGATTTTCTTTTTCACCATTATCATGACCTCTATTGCCGTCGCTCATCTTTTTATTCCCAACCGTCGCTCAACGAATCTCAAACTTGAACAATTTTTTTCATCCTTTGATCTCATACAAAAAGTGTCCCTCAAAATATCTCTGACTGTTTGAAACGAATTTTCAATTCTAAATTGAAGTCCACTGTGCGAAAAATGATTTTTCGCTAAAATATTATTTTCACCTGGGTCTTTGACCAGGCGTTCTTGTTCTTCGAGATATCGTTAGAAACCACTAGAAAACCAATAGAAAACTCGTAGCGAGGCTGTGCAAGGGCATACATTAATTTATCATCTTTTTATAACCTAATAAAAATTTCTTACGTCGCGACTTAAATAGCTGGTTGGAGAATTTCGACAGACTCCATTGACGGTTGATTTCGAACGAATTTTGAAGCTCGAGTTGGAGTTACAAAAGTTGGTTTCGAAGAGAAATGATTTTTGAACTTCTTTTTAGGACTGGGTCATCGGATGCTGATTAAATCAGGAATCGTCGTACTGTTAATTTTGATTTAGTAGTCCCCAAAGGCTGGGTAATTGATTAGGATAGGCGATGAGAACCCACTCGATTGGGTTTTGATTAGATAAGCTCGAGAAGTGGGTCAAGATGCAGATCTGATTGGATCGGTTGATCCGGTCAAGTTGCGCGTTCAATCATCGCGGATTTAACCGTCAGGTGACATGCAAATTATTCCGGCAAATTGATACGAAAAGCTTTGCTTGTCAAACAGGTCAATTTGATCGCATCGACGCTTGATTTATTGATTGTAAACACTTTAGTTGTTGATTAAGCAGGCTTTTTAATAATAATAAATAACAAAATGAAAAAAGGTTCATTTTAAATCTCCTAAAAAACCGCATATCGGACAACTTTTGTTTTTAAGAATACTCTAAAGCAAACAATTTGTTAGGTCATTACGAAGGAAAGATTCAAAAATGTTGCAACAAATATGAAAACTTGGTTTCAGTGATAATTTGAATAATTCAAGAAATAATTCACTTCGGAACCATGTAAACATTTTTTAATGAATGGATAGAAGGGTTAATAATATTTTTCAAAATTTTGTGTGGTCTAATCAATAAATATTATTTTACAATGCACAAAATTGTTTTAGTCATATTACTAAAATTTTACTCAAATATCATTTAATTTTCTCAACAAATTTTGCAAAAATGGCAAAACATCTTAACTGAGATTATAATTTAGATTTTCAAAAATGGACAGATTCTCAACAATCGGTCAAAGTGTCAAAAAGTTCTGTTTTAGATGAGCAAACTGAAGTAACGCCTCAATTCGAAAGTCAGAATCGTGGCTCGAAACTTGCATTATAGAAAACAAAGGTCCGTCTGTTGAGGCATAATTAGCAGTTTTCGACCGGCCAGCGAGGACCGAATGAAAAAACCAGCAGAAGAGAAAGACAGAACAAAAGAGCGACGAAAATAACAGGAAAGGAAAAAAAAGAAGAGAAAAATGATGAAAAAGCAGCAGCAGGGCAATGTAAACCACAGTGGCAACGAACCCGATCGCCAGTAGCATCTTCTCTATTACACGCTAAAGTCGGCCAGTTTTTAATAAAAGTCGCAGTTTTGTTGCAGCGCCGCACGCGGCGCTCCACTTTCAGCACTTTCATGACAGGACAAGGACGGACCGATCGGGGCCTATATATGGACCAGAGCGAGAGGCAAACGGAAAAGAGAAGATGTCCCGGTGAATTTTCACGTTAGAAACGAGGCCGCGGTTGGTCGATCCTTCCTCCCTCCGGTTATAAACATCTACGATGATTATTGGCGGATAATCGATGATTATCCGCGGGTGCATGATTTATCGCGCGAACCGCCAGGCCCGATTCGGTTTTTCCAACGCCGATGAGTTATCGCGTCAGGCGGATTCGTCGCTCATTAATTATTCATCGACAAAATGGAGCCGATGCCGTTTGATGACCTGGCCAGCGCCGTTTTATGCGGTACATTATTTATCGTCCGCGAGATAAGAGAGATCGCATTTAAATACTCTGCACAACTTATCTCAGACAGCTTAAACCGTTTCAGCATCACGAAACAAATTTGCAATCTTTCTATTTTTATCTTCTTCTATTTATAACAAAAACTTTTTTCACAATTTCAACAATTGCTTAAAGTTGGGTTTCAGTTGAAAGCATTGTTTCAATAAGTGAAATTTGTAATGTTGCAGAAATAACAAAAATTGGTTCGGTGTTTCAGTAAGGAAACCAAGAAAGTGAGTTAATTATATTTTCACTTTTCAGAAGGTAGCTATCAGACGAAAGAATAAGAGGAAATTGGTTGGAACAAGGGGCGATGAAGTTATTGTAACGGATCGGAGCAGGAGTAAGCACGAAAGAGAGTGAGAGCACGATGCGAAACAGGAGAGTGATCACGACGTTGCAGAGAATAGGCCAATGCCAGTGTCACTTGCTTGTCTAGTCGGCTTCGCTGCAAACTTGATCGTGAAAATAGAAAAACAACGACTATCGTGCCGATTACGTTCATTCGTTGCTTATATATAGACTTTGCACTCAACTCTTGTTCTTTTTCTGCCTGTGTTCCTTCTGGATGTTATGCAAGGTACTTCCACGTGGAAGTTACGCCCAACGTTTTCAACTTGCGTTGCCAAACACTTTTGTCAATTTTTCACGCTTGACCATACCTCCAAACTTTCAATTCCAGGAAAATTCATTTTTTTGTCTTGACTTTGAGAAAAAATTTGAATGATGAATTATTAAATTTTGTTACGAATATAGAGATAGACGTTTCTTTTGTTTCAATTTATCCACAACGCACTTTCTTTACCAGAATTATTGATGAATATCTCGATTTTGAGAGCTCAAAATTTGAATACGAAAAATTAAAAAAAAACTTCATTTATTTCAATAAATCTGTTCAATTTTGAAATTTAAATTTCTGTAACTCTGTCATTTTTGGACTTATGCTTCAAATTTATTGTATGAGTTTAATTTTGTACAGCTCTTTCAATACTGTGCAAATTCCATGAATTTATCATTTTGTTTAACACTGTCCAAGTAGAAAAACCTGTTGAACAAATTTGTCCATTCTGTTTTATAAAGTCGATAAAAGAAAGTAACAATCAATATTTACAATTTTTTTTGAAGCAAACATTATTTTTTTAACTTTTTGGTATTGGAATCTTAGTGAAAGAATAAATTGGATGGGGAAAAAAATTTTCAGGGTTTGCAAAACACCTAATCTAAAGAATCTGATTAAATTTTAGTCAAGTTAAATCAAATCAATTTTCTTGGATATGTACTTGCTAAGGTTTTAGTAAACCGTTTTCTGAGCATGGACTTAAAAAGTATTGGAAAAATAAACTCTTGTTATACTTTTTTAGGTTTTTATAACATTGTTTAAATTTCGCATGGTTCACAGTAGGTTTAATTTCAAGTTGGATTGATAGAATGTTTGTTACTACTAACCTAGACATACTGGCGGGCTGCCGTTATTTAGTTCATTGTCGGTACCATGCTTGCGGCCAGATAACTTCGATCATCTCCCCGTTCGATAATTTATCGCGACCATTCGGCGAACCGCGATACAATATCAGTACCATCCCTACTATGATTCCACGCAAATCACTGTAATTACACAAATCATTTCATTTATCTCAAGCGATATTTTTTTCAAGCAAAACAACTTTAACAATGAATAAATGAAAAAATAAGATTCGCATTCTAAGACTGTTCCACAATTTTGTTTCGTGTTTCAGAAGGTTCCAAAATTGTACGAACTTTCGTTCAAAAAGATTAGTCATAGTATAACGTAAAGTAGAAAAGTCGGGATGTAGTTTGGAGCGTTATTATTTGCGGCTGTACAGCTTAATATTTGCTTTACGTAAGCAGTCAATTATCACCGACTCATACGGAACAAAATTTGCTCGTTTCGCACAAGCCAATCAGCCGACTCGAGTCTGTTTCACTTTCGGTGATGCAAAAATAAAGTCGCTGGGCAAACGTCTCGTCTTGTGCATGTCAAGGACAACGCGTCTATTTTTGTTATATTCGATTGATTTCGTCGATTTCTTCTGCCATTATGCACCTTTTACGATCGCATTGCCATCCCATCTCTTTTGTTTATGCATTTTCCACAACGGGCTCATAATTTTCCAATAGAATTAAACTTGGAAGAAAGTTCGATCTTCGATTTTCTTACCTAGAACTGTTCGAGCATCGTTACTTGAAAAATCTCGAACTTTACAAGATTTAAAACTTAAAATAAAACATAAAATCGTTTTTTACAATGAAAACTTTTATATTTTGTTCACTCTTTTTTTTTTAATGTTGTTGTGTAAAAATCAGAAATGTAGGACTCAAAAATAACCAATCAGCAAGAGTGCTATTTGTAGAAACTATTAGCAACAACATTTTTAGCATTTTTTTTACGACGTGAAAGATTCTATTTTATCCCTAGGTCGATTCCAGAAAAAAATTGTCAAATGAATGGTAAACAAAAAATATACAAAAACATAAATAAAGCTCTTGATGTGTGTCAGGTCAATATTGAAATGTAAATTCCAACAACCGAATTTAACGATGCAAAGTTTGTGACAAAGTTTGTGTAAGCGTTGCATAAATTGCGCAACGTAAATTATCTCGTGACTCAATTAACGACCGGATGTACACGCTCGGAATAAATTCAGAGCGAGAGGATTCGCATTAGGTGTCCTTGAAGCGTTCATCGCAGCACTAAAAAGCGCATGTTTCGTCATCCTGCAACCGAGTCGATCGTAATTTCATTAAATTAATTTTACGAACGCTTGTCACGCCCCCGCAACGATATTGATATACCTGCACGCGATTAATTACGTTCGTATGGTATTCAGATTGATTGATGCTTCAATTTTGATGATTGAACATTCGTTAACAATTTACAATATCGTTCCAGTGCACTTTGGGAAATGAATCCACATTAAACATTTCGTAGTTCCAAAACATTTTGATGTAGTATCACATCAAATTATGTTTACCTTCTTATTTTTCTGTGATACTGTGCAATTTTGCTAAGAAAACACTTTTCAGGTGAATTTTTAATCTTTCGACTTGTTTCATGGGTAGTACATCAGACATTTCGGCAGTTTTCCCTTACCTTGAAATCATGAATTATTAAAACGCCTTACCAAAAGGGTTACCTTATTTGGGTGGATGTGAAAATGGCCGAAAAAAAGTCAAGTCGTTATTGTGATATTGAATGCACGAGTAGTATAATTTACACAAAAAGTTTAGGTTTTATGTTTTTTCTGCAGACTTTAATATTGAATTTGTTAAGTGTCGTACGTGATTTTTTTGTAAATATTTTTGCATACGTTTTTTCTAATCTTTCATGTTACAAAAAATGTCCCTATCGATTTTTTTGTTCCTATCGGAGTTGTGGCAAAATTTATGAAACAAAATTGACAGGAATTGATTTATGATTCTGAAATTGATTTTTGGAAAGTTTTTTTCATGGAAAATATTGAAGGTCGAAAACTTTTTTAAGTAAAAGTTGAATTTTGATGTGAATTCAATTTGCGAGCTGTTGAATTGAATAAGTTTGTAATCTGAGAAAGAATGATAAAACGAGATAAAGAGCCGCGAAAGACGCTGGCAAGTTCTGGTATCGGCAACTGAGAAGTCGCTGATATCACTGATCCGAACTCAATTCAAGAACGCTATTTTCAGAACAATTTACAAAATATGTCTTTGCACAACAATTGCTACTTCAATAACGATAATGAAAACTGTGCTAGGTCAAGTCATTGTTCTTTCAATAATTGGATATTAAAAAATAATAGAACGGTAATTGAAAAAAAAACTATTGAAAAAAATATTAAATTATTGGACCCTAGAAGATTCTGAAAGACAAAAACTTTTTCTTCAATCGAATATTACAATTATTTATATCGAATAATTTTTTACCTGTTGAAATTTTGGAAATTGTGAAATGTACAAACTCGTAGAAAAAACTAATCAAAACTAAATACCACTGAACTTTTTTCACTTCTGACTTTTGTTACGGTTGGACGAACAATTTTGTACTCGGTGCTCTATGCGACTGACTAAACTGGCTTATTCCACTGCTCAACCGAATAACACTTAACTTTATCCTTCGTATCTCCCTTCTATTGCAACTTGTTTAGTTCAAATAATCATTCAATACGATTTAGATTTCAATCTCGATTCGTCAGTTTTGGTAACCACTTTTCCAAAATACGACAAAAAATATTTCTCGAAAAACGCGATTCGACGCTAGATGGGACACGTGTCGATCGAATTGTCCATCGATTCCACGATGATAAATCAATTCGAAAAGCAGATTGAAAAAACTGAACACGATAAAAGACACGATTTTTTTCAAATATATAAAACGGCCATACCACTTTCGGCGTCGCATGCTGTCGAAATATGTTTGATCTATCGACCTCCGAATCTCGCATGAATAATGATTAGAAAATAATGTACGTTTCACTTTTACTACAAAACAAATTTACGAACCGAGCCCGCCTTTCCCAATTCCTAATGAAATCGAATGGGGCACACGCACGGAGGTCATTGTTCGCGATTTTTTGGGA
The DNA here is from genome assembly GCA_020615435.1 of Telenomus remus. NCBI lineage: Eukaryota > Metazoa > Arthropoda > Insecta > Hymenoptera > Scelionidae > Telenomus > Telenomus remus. The sequence continues at coordinate 14,865,726 of CM036336.1, read as the reverse complement.
CCTTGACATCAATTTACGCTTTGTGCCGTCATCTTTTTGCGATTACGTCAGACCCTCTCGCTTTCCAGATACATATTTTTGTTTCTCGGTTTTTTGTCCCGATGAATTTTCATTGACACCGAGAAATGCACTCAAACAGAAGTTCAAACAAACAAATTTTTTTTATCCAAACAATTTTATTCCATTTGAAATTCCAATTGTCAAAAAAAATGACGACAAAATTATTTCAAAAGTAAAAGACATTGTTGTTTTTTTTTTTCTTTCTTGTTCGTGTAATTCAAATCGATAGCGAAGGCGCCGCCAAAACGAACGTTCCTGAGGGTGGTACGAAATTGCAGTTCATTCTTTATTTGCCTCACATTCTCCTTCAGTCGATCCCTTTTTCTACTGACACAAATTTATTTCCATTGCACGTTACTAAAATATAAAATAAATGATACATACTCTGACACGGCGAATTGAACAGTTTTTGTCCGTTTGATAAATGACCATTTGGCGAAATCATCTTAAACATTTTCGCTATACCAGCGACGTGCCAATTTTTCTTTTGAAAAAACCAAAAAAGAAAAGGTCACAAACAAATTGAAATTCTCGAGTCCAAGTTGGTTCCACTGAAACCAATCAATGTTTGCGAGTATTGTTATTAAATCGAAATCGGTATGTTCTCCAAAAAAGTTTTGCAATGTTTGGCATTGCGGAGAGGTGATTAATCACAAGATTGATGTTGCTTCGATCTCAAGCCTGTGTAAATTTAAACTTTGTGTCAACGGGCGTTTCCTCGACGGGTCTTAGAATCGTATTAGTTCAGCACTTTTTCTAAGTCAAATAAAAAGTTTGTGTATGATCAGATCAAGATCTCTATCATGAATCATGCCGGATTTTGAAAATCGAAAAAATAACAAGAAGGAGTTGAAACGAAAATGTGAGACGAATCAATCGAGATGACGCATTTTTTCATTTCAATTCGCCGAACGGTTTTGAATTAATGAGACTGACACTTTTCCGAATCGAATTTCCACACTTTTAAAGCATCCATAAATTAAACAATCGGTTTCATTCACAAACGTCGCATAACAAGCGAGTTACTAGGAAAAATAAGACATCGTACATTCACCCCATTTCTATAAGCATTTCAGAAGCGAGAATTCTTTTTCGGCCAAGAATTAAAAATTCCTACAGCAACGCTGATGTTATTCACTCCACTTTTTTCTCGCTGAAAAAGTCGTCCGATCAAAATTATTGAACCTAAAAAAATCATTTTGAAAACTCTACGCGACACTTTTCCGAAAGTCACAGACATGTCCGTCGATGAAATCAAAAGTGTTATGCAAATAGAAAGTGATTCCCTTTTTTTTCGTTGGTTTTTTCACTTTTAACTGTAAATGAATCATGAAATAAAGATGAATCAGACTTTCTTGTTAGATTTTGTGTGACAGGATGGACGGGAGGTTGAGTGAATTTTCATTTTGCAAAGTTTCGACGATTTTTGAACTTGACTTACGACGGAAGTTGAAGGTATGAATTTTTATCGTTTATTTATGAGAGAAATAGATTCTCAGGAAGCTGTTCTGTCGGCTCGGACACCGCTCTGGAGAAAAAGTTCTAGGAAAAAGGAGAAGGTATTTGATGTTTCGGTTTGAGTGATTTCTGTGGAAGTCCGATAAAAGTCAAGTCTAATGTGGTTGCGATATTGGTTATTGAAATACACGTTCCGAATTTGATTCGGCGGAGAAACAAAACGTGGAGAACAGTATGAATAGTGGCGTCTTGTGATTAATGTAATCTACGTGTCTGAATACGTGATATCGCGCGGATTAGATTAGAAATGAAATTCATACTTTGTTTCCGTTCAATCGTGAGAATCACAAGCGCCACATGGCAACCTTTTTTTTACAATTTTTTGCTTTAAATTTTTTTCGATTTATCCCAAGTTCAAGTCAAAAGTGCAGTCTATGACAAATTCAGGCTCTATCCCTCCAATCCATACATTTTTGTAAGTTTATTCTACGTCGAAATCTGTAAACATTAATTCTTTAAGTTAATACTGTGGAGTTTTGGTTCATCAGTTTCCATCTTATTAATTTTTTACAAATGTATTGAGAATAACAAACAATTGTCTGCATTTTTTCACTTCGCCTTGAGTAACTTTGAAATCGAAATTAAGAATTTCTCATCACGATAATTTTACCTTGTCAAGCACAAGATTGAATGATTTTACTCTGTCAATTTCAATGATTTAATACTACTGAGAATTTTCGTTTTCATTTTAGAAAAAAAAAATGAAAGAACAAGTTTTTGAATTGAATCACATTGATTAAGGTTAACAAATGAATTTTGTTTAGTGAATTTTGCAGACATGGTAACGACCTGAAATGAAGATAGACAAAAAAACTGCTGACATAGAAAACAAGCATTATATCATAACGGAATTTATACTGCAATGAAAAAAAGTCAACGTGTAAATGCGTAGGATCAAATGACCATCAGTGGCGTGTTATCAAAAAACGAAAAAAAAAAGAAAAAGCTTCACATTTCACGGAATACTCGATCTCAGAGTGTTCAAACTGATGCGTACTGATGCGTACTACTGATGCTTGTGCAAATTCCTCGAAATCACGTCGAATAGTGCACGTTTTTTCATCACAAAAAACGTGCTGCGTAAGGTGCATAAGAACCAGACAATATGTAATCCACGTTTAAAAACATGTGACACTTTCGAATCAGGTGATTGCAATTTTTATTACATTTTCAATTACATTTCGGGTCCAGGTCTTTGTCGAAAGTCATCAAATGCATGAGAAGAAAATCAAGTTAATCCTCCCCGTCAAGATGTAACCAATTCTTATTAATATTTCCGCAAATCTCAGCACTGTGAGTGATATTATCATTTTTTGAAAATTCGTTTCAAAAAAAATTTTTTTTTGTTTTTTTTTTTAATACTGTGATCGTAAATCGAAGTCATTAAAACGAATAAACTTGCGAGGGTGCGCGTGGGTGTCGCATGGAACGCCATACTTCAGGATGCAGCATGGTTTCCAGTTCGGTTTCTGTCTGATCGGAGGCACTATGTAAACCTGATTCGGCGAACGACTCGGACATCCTGCTTTGGATTTTGGTTTTGTTGTTGAAGGATTGTTAGATCCTGGGTTGCCAGTTGGACGTCCTTTGCACGGCCCACAAGACTGAAATTCCAAAAATTAATTTAATTTATTAAATTAGTGTTATTTTTTTTCATTTCATCAAATGAATATCAACGAAAGTTCCATTCAGTTGTTTAAAGTTCATCTCATTTAATCATTTTTCATTTTGCTCTGCTAAATTTCAAGGTTAAACATTCTCAGGTCTCAACTTTGTACTCACCATTTTTTCGAGGTGTTGTTATCTGATTATTTAATAGACGGAATTTTTCTTACACATTTTTTTCTGTTTTTTTGTTTGTTTGGTTTTTAAGATACAAGTTTGTTGTAAAGATACTTTTAAATTTTAATGAATTTTCTAGATGGTCAAACGTCAGTTACAACGGGAGGAATAAAACAAGTGACGAACAGTTGCACGTCGATGTTTTCTATAGGTTCGAAATAATAGAAGCACAATTATTTTTGAAATTTTTCGAAAAAAGTTCTTCGAAAAAGTTTGAATGTTTGTTTAGGTAGAAAAGTAAAAATTAAAATGAATATAAATTAAGAAGTCCATGAACGTGATCGGTATTCAATGTGTTACATGTTGATATTCGGTGGTATACACGTTACCAGAAGACCTTGGCTCCAAAACACAGATTTTGATGAACATTTTCGATATTTTTGTTGTACATTTTATTCAGTTATACAACCGTAATTTAATTTTTTATCTCAATCTTGTATCAAAAATTTACTGTTTGTTATTGAATTCAAAATTAAAAACCAAAATGCATATTAATAAAAACGTATGAAAAAAAAACAAGATTTTGTAATTCTTAAATATTCATAAACCTAATTAAATGATTTTCTTGCGATTAGTCTAGGCAAACTTGCTAATAAAATTTGTCATAAGATAGAAACTTTGACAAAAAAAGTTGTTGAATTTTTTTTAACTTGAAAAAATTTAAAAAAGTCGGACAATTTTTTTCAGCTCAAAAACGGGCTCAAGGTTGTCAAATGAAGCCTGTGCGAATGTACCTAGTTACATATTTTTACAACTACATGAGAAATTTTTTTTACATCTTTTGTCTCATTTTTTTCGCTTGCTCAACAAACCGAAGTTATAAAAGCCCGTCTACGGCGAACCAAAACTAAAGGTCGAATTTTATCATAGTTTTTGAAATGCTGCAACGATACTTTCTCGAAAAGACAAATGGCAAGTGCGACGCATGAATCCATGTCGCTTGGATGCAGTTGCCAAACTTTACACGAATCGATCGTTGGGCAACGTTGTGGCCTAACTTTTATATTTTTGCTTTTTTTTCAAAAAAAAAAATAAACAGAATATTGGAACTCTTTTTAGTTTCTATTTTTTAATAAAGCTGTATACATTTAAAATAAATTAAAATTCTTACAAACAATTAGGCGGACAAAATTTATAGAAAAGTGAACATAAAGTAAGAAAAGCAAATGAAACGAATGAAAATTAATTAGTTTAGAATATGATCAATTGGGCACAAAGCTTGACTGATTTTAAATTCATTTCAGAAATATGTTGATTTTTATTTTCAATCGGCCGGCCAGACAGTCTGCATTTGCGTTTCACAATCAAAGGCGTAAAACTCACTTTCATTCAGAGTCTCTGGTTTATCGCTCGGTTCAGTCTGCGTGTACGCGAAAACGGCCGCATCAGCGTTTAATCGCGATAAAAGTCCGTCCTTGTTACAAAAGGGACATGATTCCATTCTTATCGAAACGTGTGAATATTGCCACCAAACAACTCTCCTTTCAATGAACTCAATTTCAGAAATCCCAAATCAAACTAACAAACAAATTAATTACCGTCCATTTTGTATTATTCTCAAATTGATATAAACTCAAATCTGAATAATCCAGATACCTTCTTCAGGATGAGAAACAAAAATGTGTGTTATTTTTGTAGATCGTTAACGTTCGTTAAACTGTCTAGACGATTGTTGGGGTGAGAATCAAGGACCAGTTTGTAGATCTTGCAGAACTGCAATACTTGCTAAAAATTCAGACATAAATTGTTCATAGTAATCATTAAGTGGCCATATAAAAACAATATATTATTTACCTTAAAAAATTATCAAAATATTGACAATTCAATTTTCCTTTGGAAAGTACAGAATAATGTCTAGTCAGTATATAATTGCTGTATGAACTGTGATCGTCAAGTTTTGGAGGGGAGTGTATTGTTAATATAATTAATATATTGTCAACATATGATCCTTTTTACTAAGGACGCCAAAGCTATGCACACAAATCGCGTGTGACGCACACATCGGAATCCGACCAGAGACCTCGAGAGCGGCCAGCGACACCAACGGTTATCAACAACCATGAATGTCATCCTGCAAGGAAGACTTTCCGTTGCACTTATTCAACCAAAGGGCGTCGTACCTTCGTTCATAGAAACCCCTGGAAACTCCCGGAACTTTCCCATACGTTTGTTCCAGTCATTCATCATACTGCAGGGCTCGTTTTCTAACGTCGCTCTCAAGCTCTGATAAACTTTTTCCAAATTCACCCCAGCATTCTTATCAAGGAAGTGTACAATCTAGAATTTCCATTTTTCAAAGTACATTTGTTTATTTTGACCATTTAAAATCCATACGTTGAGGGACGTTTAAAGCCCTGTGGTGCTACGTTTCTGCTACAAATCTGTTTCATTTTTTTTATTATTTTGAATAAATAAAATTTTGTTAACAAAAAGTATTGTTAGTACAAAAATTCGGTCCATTTTCAATCGTATTTTGTAGCCAGATTTTTCCACTTCATTTTAGAAGATTTTTTAGCAAAATCAGGGATGACTAAAATTTTTCGCTGTAAACGAAATATAACGAAATTCTCTTTTGATGTTATTTGTTTCCTAAACTATCCAGAATTTAATGATATTCAAACAGAAAATTACTGTATTGCAGTAATATTCTTGAAATTTTTAAAAATCGTAAAGTAATTGCATGCACTTTAAAGTTTTTTTTGGAAACTCCAAATCATCAATAATCACTGCTTTGAAATTAGCAGTCTGGATTTTGGACCCTGATTTAGTATCATTGGAAATAATTCCATTGCATCTAAAACACCACCAATTCATTATTCCAGCCGATTCCACCGAAGAAGGCTGAAATTTGCAGATGACTCATGCAAGCATTAATTCGCCAAAGATCAATCGCAGTTTTTTTCTGCTTGTTCCCGTCGGCTCTAATTTTATACGGGATGGTCGAAACCAAATCTGACAAAACATTCATTGATCGCTGAATGCCACTGCTCCACGTGGCAACAAAAAATTGTTTCCCGTTATATTAATAATTTTAGGCAACGAAAGAAGAAAAAAAAACGTCGGCTGCAGTTTGATGTTGTTGGTCACAAAGTGCAAGGCCATTTAATTGGCCTTTAGTGCGGGATTCTCGAAGACGTCAAGGTCGGAGACCCTGGCCGGTGCACACGCTCAGGAACCATGATTCAACTTCGAAAAATCACGTATACCACTTTGTTTTGCAACGTTTGCGGTTGTTTTGTTGATAATTGATGATCGTGTCAGTTGCTTCTGAAGGACCTCCCAATTAATTTACACACAATTTTTGGTCGTTTTTTGTCAGAACCAAAACACAACTTTGTAAACATGTTTTCTCCATTCTTGCACTTTTGACTACTTCATTTTTATCATTTGTCATTGCAACGTCCACAAAACAAGTATCATCAAAAAACTTGTCATTTTAGTCTCTGCAGAAAAAAAGATTTCAAATCTGGTCAAAAAAACTGCAGAAAATTGGTACTTCAAATTTGTACTAGTGAGAAACAAAATTTTAGCGCCACCTACCGTTGTTTGTTGACAACCTCGTATAAAAAGATAACAATTGTGATCAGTTTTATTGGGATTTTTTGTTTTGCAAAAAAAGTTCTAGTTTTTACAGTGAGGTACATTAAGACGCGTGGACGCATCCCACGTTAGTCCTTGAAAGTTGTTTACGCGGGAACGTATGCGTCACCTTTAAAAATTCCCGGTATCCCTAACCCTTGAATCCTCCTTGGTTGCCACCCAGACGTAAATCCTGGTTTGTCATTTTCTTAATTTTAGATGCTCGATAGGTTCAGACCCTTAGTAACTGCCCAGAGTTGCAGTTTGCATACGAAAGCATTGAGAAACAAAACATAATGAGCGTCTGACAAAAGGTCTGGCCGCAGGTCAGCGATTCTAGAAATAACAAATGGTCGTTCAATTAAGCTAGGTTAAAAGGGCTTGACTGATGGGAAGGAATAATATACAAAAATGGCGCTTACGTCATTTTAGGAGGGCAAATCCCGAACAAAAATTAAAAGTTGCCCGAATTCAATCATTGTAAAAAAGGCTCGAAAAAATTGTTGAATTTGTTTGTGAATTGTGTTGAAATAATTTTTTAGATTGTTCTTTTTTATTGATGCGATTTTGTTGAGTTTAGTCATGAATGAGGACATCAACCTTTAGTTCAACAACTCGGTAAGTATTATTTTTAGTTCCAGCATAGAAATAATTTTTTGCATATCAGTATCATAATATGTGATTACATAATTAATGAACCCGCGTTTGTTTCCAGGTAATTTATTAATTACCAATCTTGTTTTTGTACAAATTACTTATTGCAGATTGGACGTTCATGTGATGTCATTCGCGTGCATAAAATCTGATCTTTGCCCTTGTTGGATCTGATTATCGATAACTTGCTCGTAAACAATTTGGACTAGAGCCGAAATATGGATTTCTCTGAACGACAAAAACGTAAATGTCTTCAAGCTGATTTAAAGTGATTTCAGTTTCGGTAAACAGTTTTATTTATAATCATCAGTTTTTGCTCGCTCAATTTCATGATGGAAATTTTAATAATTGCACAACAAAATATCTATAGTAATGATGACTTCTAAGTAGCTTTTTATTTCTTTATATCAGGGAATGCAAATGAACAATTTTTTTCCCTCTAGTTTTTCATGTGATTTTTTTTCAGATAAATCACGAGCTAGATACTGATTCAAATTTTAAAATCCTACTAGATGCAATTTTTTTGGGGAGGTTAAAAATGAACGTTGTAACAACAAACAGAATCAAGGATAAACAGTGTAAGTGAATTTTTGTATAGAATTCTTTTCAAATCTTGACGTTTTGTTACATCATTTCCTTTTTGGAACATAAATTTTACAATGCTTGTTTATAATAATCTCATTTTTTCATCAGTCTTGTAAAAAATATTACTGAAAAATTGTATCGGCTCAATTTCAATGCAAAATTGTTTCTAACAGTTTAACAATGGACATAATTGATTGTAAAAGAGATTACAAATGACGATGGAATGCATTTTTCTTCGATTTAATGGATGTACGTGACAAAACGTTGCAAACAAGAAAACAATCTTGTTTTGCGAGTTTGGTTGAATAACCTGTCGAATTGGTTATTCCTTTGTGTGATTTTTTTACATTGAGAATTGTTCAGAAATTCACGTTTAATCTGGAGTGATAATGCAGTTTTTAATCACTCTGAACAAAACAGTCCATTTCATACGAAAAATTCTTCATAATGACGTTTATTTAAATAACGTTGTTTATTTGAATCATCAATGAAATCCGAATTATTAGTCATATTACTTTGCAAAAAAACTTGTCATTTCATTGTCATCCTTCTTTCTACTATGATTATAATTATGAAATTTTTTTTCAAGCAGAATTTTTGGGAAAAATTGTTTTTTTTTTCTAGCAGCAGCCAATGACCTAACGAACCACATCTTCGGCAGCAAATAATGAAAGTCCGTGGTAAACAGGCCTTCGCAGATCCTTGGAAGAATCAGATCAAGGACTAAGGACTCCGCCAGCTTGACCAAAAAATTTTTGACCGTTTTTTTCACAGAATGCTTTTCAACTTCTGCAATTGTTCTCTATTGAAAATAATTTAGACTAAAAGAAGTACAAAAAAGTTTTACTGAAAAAAAATGATTTGTTTATTTGATTGTAAAAAATTTTTTTTGTCGACTTGATACAAAAGTTGCAAGTAGAAGAAAAATCAGTGATTTATGGTCATCGGTAGAGTGATTTTTTTATAATCTTGCGCCTTGAGCAGATCATTTGTTTGCATCAATAAACTTCGTTTTGTTAATGAATTCAGGAAAGGCAAAAGAAAAAAGGCGCTTGTCATTTTTTTACTGCGGCACTGTGTCTCAATCGTGTTTAAAATTCCGCATAATAACTTGACCGAGAAAATCTTATATCTCCGCAGTCGTAACTACAAGTTCAACGAACGCATAAATTGAAATATAGGTGAAATAATTGCTGTCGATTTTGCGTCGTGCAAAAGTTTTTGCACAATGTGATTTCTCATGTTCAATAGGAGGAAACGGGCAAATTTATAAACCAGAAACTTGGAGATAAACTTGAAAATACGAATTTTCAGAAGAAACTCATATGAATAAACGAGAAATTGACATGTAAAAAATCAACTGATAAATTACAATTCCTTTCTCTTTTAATAACCGTTCAAAAAAAGATTTTGATTTAGCTGTTCAGAATGAAATTGCTATTTTTTATTAAGATCTTGTTAATTTTCTAGATTTTCACATACATATATCAGAATTTGTGTTATTTCCCATGCTAACGTGAGCAAAACTCACGTTGGCATGGGAAATCAGTTTGTAATCATTGTAACCGAATAGTTAGGAACAAAAATCACAAACAACGCATGCAGACGTAATTCGAGTTGAGTAGGAACCTTCGAGGACGTCTTTCTTACTTTGCAAATCGTCTGTCTGAAAGTTCCAAATAATTCAAAGACTGTTCTAGAAAACAGTCGAAAAATCCTTACTTTCAAATCCCAAATTTTGCCAAAAAGAGTTGTTTTTCCCGTGTTTTTCCCAGACTTTCAAGTTTTCTTGTCAAGATTAAGATGAAAACGAGTTTTCATTGATGAATAATGAAACTGAATTTTCTAGAGAAACCAGACAAACACTAAGCTCAACTGAGGCGAATCTTATTTCTTCCTTTCTTATTATCTTCTCGTCTTACCCAAAATTTCCAGTCGTCTGAAGAACCGCTTGAAATCTTGTCAAAATAAAGACGAGCTGACAGGCGTGACAAACCCGAACCTTTGTCCAATTCTTATCTCGCTTATACTTTCAATTACAAAATTAATGCTTCGACAAATCTCATCTGACCTTTTTGGCTGAACATTTTTCTTTCATCGTTCAATGATATTTTCCACAAACATCTTAATCTTTTTTTAAATCAAAATTAATTTATGAGATTCGTCAACTAATTCTTTTGCTATGAAAAGTTTAATTGATGTAATATAAATTTTTTCATTACGTTCTGCCGTCATAATTCCAAACACTTTTAAAGAAAAAGAGAAGAAAAAAACTTGTGAATTGATGTGATATAAATTGTTTGAAAAATTGTTAGTTCATTGCTATTTAAATGTCCGGAAAGTACCCAACTTAATTGTTTTATTAGCAAGGTTGAGTCGAACCTTTCTCTGAGTATCAACTCGACGATTGCCGAGTGTGTAGTAAAGGAGCGCATCGCATAGTAAATAGTAATACGTCCATTCCAGTATGTCATGCACAGTTCATTGATCGCACAAATCGGCGTGATTTATTCGTTTGCTTTCACCATTACTGATTAAATCGCGCGTTAACAATGAGGTAAACCGATGGAATTTATGCCCCACTGGAATTTGTATAAGATCATAGCGCAAGCAAAAAAAAATCTCCAAGCGAAAAAAAAAAACACCAGAGATGCATTGATAAATGTCTTCATTGACCTTTTTTTCATTCCTCAGCTAAGATACCGATTTTTTCCAATACATTTGTTTGTAAACATAACTGTGTGACTTAACAGACTTGATCCCTATCATAACAACGCATTTCACATGCACCACTTACCATAAAACATAAATTCATTAAACGAGTATCTTTCGCAATACTTTTTATGGCACTGAATTTTTCAATGAAAATGTCGAAAAGCGTTTAATGTTTACAAACATCGAACAAGTCTTTTTGATGGGGTGTTTTTTCTGACTTTTTCGTTTTCAGGTGATAAAAGGTAACTTTTCCAACCGGTCAAAGTGTTGACAAGAACGTAAACAGAATTGACCTAGTGAGAGAAGAAAAAAAAATGAGCGAATCACCTGGTAATAGTCATTAACACGCGCGAACGGTACACATTCCGAGTGAATATCGGTACAGGTGCAGAATGGACCAATTGGATGCTGGGGCAATCGGTCGGTTGTCCGATCGCAAGTGCAACTAATGGTTGGGCGTTTATTGATATCGTCGGGCAAGTGCGTTGCCCCCGTGCCTTTCCCTCGCCGTCTCTCGCAATTCCACTTGTTTCGCGCATTCGTTTGCACCCTCGCAAGCCGTCGATTGGCGCTTTTTTTTTCGCGCCCCGCCGACCCCTCGGCGGTTCTGATATGCAAATACGATTTTTTTTCACTTGACACTAATCGACGTTTTTCTAATTAACATTTTTTCTTTCCTTCATTATCATCTTGTTATAATTCTTATCGCCTTAACGGCGTGCTACTGTCGAGTACATTACAAATGGCAGTGATTGAATTTGCTCCTTTTTTCTCTCTCATCCTCTCCATTCAGTTGCAGAAGTTGGATGAACAGGTGTTCTTGAATGGGAATAGTGTACAAATGACTGCATTTTTCTCCATCCATTTTTGCTTTTGTTTCTTAACTTTTTTTATCTTGCGACTTGAGATAAGCATTGTGGGAGTTGAAAAGTTATTTGATTGAGTTGCGAATTGAACGAATGCTGAATCTGGCAATATCAAATTTTAGCGATTTTCATTAGTAGAAGTTCTTTTTAAAATATTGAAAAGTTGACAATTTTGAAGATGCAAAGGATAAAAACGGTCAGAATGAAAATTTCAGAATGTTTTGTGAACAAACAAACTTACAAATTTTTCATGATTTAGACTTGAGTAGGTTTTATAGCAAAATTTCGTTGGTATGTTTAGTTTTTATTCGTTGTCTAGGTACTAGTGACAACTTTTTCTCTCGTAGAAAGGTGTATGAGATTTGGTCAACCGAGTAAAAATCAATAAAAAATATGACTGGTATACAAAGGTGTGAGATTTGCATTCGTGCATATTAACTGATTTGGATACTATTTTTAATTGATTGCAACGCCTCTCTACTCGGCATACCACGAGCTCTGACAGAGTTGAACAGTACCATTCGAATGACTGAAGTGTAAAAAGAAAGAAAAAAAAAGCAAGAAAAGAATTTCGTAGCGTGTATAAAAAGCACGTGCACGAGCGCGTGCCCGAGTCGGGACACTCGAGGCAGTTGGACTCGCTTAGGCACACGATATGCGAAGGTAGTACGAAAAAGGGCCGCGACAATAACGACGCAAATAAGACGTTTGTGACCCAAGAAGTGCGTGCGCGAACCTGTTGCACCTGTATAATAAGTACGCCGAGAGTCAATTGCAGGAATGCCGATCGTTCAAACGCGGACGTACTGCGTAGTACCGCGCTTTCTTAGATCGGGGACGCGAGCAACGAGAGGGGCATTTGTTGCTTTCGTGACATAACAGATCCCGCCCTCTATCGCGCCTGGTGTTCTTTGACAGCAGCCCAAAATTGCAACGATTTTTTGACTTCGATTTTGGAAAACGATTTTTTTAATTTTTCTTTTTTGAACGGCTCTAGAAAACAAGATGATAAACTGTCATCTTATGAGATTCTAGTTTTTGTAGCTTTTTTTCGGGTATTTTCTTTTAACATTTAGAAAACGGCTAAAAATTGTTGCTTGTCTTATAAGATAGGTATTAAAAATTGAAAAATTGCAAATACCTACTGGAAGTTTACTTGACGGAACTTGAAATTCTTCCAGTCTGAATGGTCCCACGAAAAAAATTGAACATGAAAAAAGTTGAATCAGAAAAAAAATAAAAAAGATTGCATTGTGTCACAAAACTGGCCTAGGATCTCTACTGTCAGTTTGATTGATTGTTTATCATTAATTAGATCAAAAATGCTGATTAGAATTGATGGTTATTTATCTATAAAATAAAATTTATAAATTTAATGATATTAAAAAAATTAAATTGAAAATGCACTTTAAAATCAGTAGCTACGATTGAAAATCAGTTTTCAAATCTGCAGCTTTATTGGATTAATGATCGAATCCCACACTTTGTACAAAAAACTGATCAACAAGACATATGCACTAATTGCATATCATCAGATGTTACATCACAAATTCAAACATATGCCTCGCGCAACTTATATGTACAACCTAAAACATATGTTATGTAAATTATGAGTCGTGTACATGAAACACGTTTACGTTTTCTGCAAAACGAGAAAAGAGCACGCGATAGTGCGATCAATTCTTGAATATCGGTATTCTCTAACAATAGATCAATTACCGATTAATACATTGCTGCTCTACTTTTTATGCCGGAGATTTCTTCGAAGAAAATGTTAATTCAATTTTTTTCATTTTTTTCGTTTTCGAAACCAAGCTTTACAATTCCGAATTTCATCTTATTTGAATTCGAATTGTGTGTTGATGTGGGATTTAAATACATAAATTTTTAATTGCATTTTCAACGACGATTATCGGTTGAAACAAAGTCAATGATTAATCGCGAAATCAAAATTAATCAGCGTTTAAGAAACGAAATTCGTCGAGTTATCGGTTGAAACTTCGACGACAGTGTAAACTCCGCCCGAGTAACTTTTAACAATGAAGTCGACCGAGGCAATTGGACGAAAAAAAAACTTTTATCAGACGTCTGGGACTGAGAAAAAAAACATTACAATAACATGACTGATAAGCCGAGCGCACTGTAAATCCGTTTTGAATTCCGCAAAATATCGTGAGACTGAGAGGCGTCAATTCCCCACCACGCTTACCAACGACTTGCATTTCGGGTTGCTTTATTTGGTCTACTTTATCTATTATTTCATTAGTTTATTCGGGTCCGGAGCAGCGGCTTTTATCAACTCGACACAACGACATTGAAACGCATTGGCAAATAAGTACATCAAGATGACTTTCGAGATGCGATTCGTTTATCGAAGACGAAATGTAAATGACCTCAGACACAATCCAATGGAATGTAATCTTGCGAGGCATTAAGTCAATTTCATTTTTTTTACGAAACACAGTAACACGATTCGACAAAAAAACATAACAGTTTTATGTGTGCCTTGTCCGAATTTTGGACGATTGTAGGTCAGATTTTTTTTTGAGACACATTTTAATTTTCGATAGTCAAATCAACAATCATCACGATCAACGATTATACTTCATGATATAATCAATGAGTTCATTTTTTCGAGCCTTGAAATTTTTTTTTTTACTTTTTCCTACTTCGATTAAATAGACACTTTTTGTGTCATCAATACTTTTACATGTCATTAAGTTTTTTTCAAAACAAACGATTTCCTTTTTCTAGATTGGGTTTTTAAATTTAATTTGCAATAATTGTCTCTTCCGAGTTGGATAAATGAAATTGGAGTGAAAAGACTGTCGCAAGCTCGGAAATTCGGTCGAAACAAGAGTTGTCAATTGTGCTGTACCTGCGGGGATTGGTTGCTCTATAAAATTGACACGCAACATTGATTCGAGTACGCACGGTCATTGACTTCATCAAGCAGTAGCCTGCATTTATTATGATTAATAACGGAGCTAGAATAAATACTTGAATCTCGCTCGATCAACAATCGAACGAAACTTTTTGGCACATTATCCGTCCATTTGTTCGTCACTTTCTGTTTAAACAATTCTTAAAGACTTGTTGATGCCAGAACGAAGCGAAATCTTCTTTTCTTTTTTCTCAGCAACTTTTTCACTTTAATGTGGAACAAAAAAGGTTGAAATTGGAGGAAAAAAAAGAAATCGTTTTTTCGTCGAACAGGAAGCATTATAAAATAATAAAGTTATTTATCGTTTAATTGACCGAGAGAAAATTTCTCTGTATGATCAATTCGGTCAATTAAGACTCGAATCGTTAAATTTATGTGCTCGGAGGAGATCTCTTCTAAATCCGCGGCTCGTTATCAGGGCTCATTATCTGTGCAGGCCATGATTGCAGGTGAGTTCGGCGGCCTCGATTCTCGCGGCGTTTTCATCTCTGGCAGCAGCCGCGATGTTTCTCTGCCTGGTGTCGACGCTATAATTGATCATTTTTCGGTCAGTCGGCTACTTGTGGCGCGTCTACGAAGGACGAAGTATCGTCGCGTGCTGTGTGTAGTACGCACACCGGCTCTCGTGCACACATTTTCCTGGTCGTTCACCTTTTCCATATTCACAGTGCGCGCAATGCCGCGACTTGTCAAGTCGCTGATATTTCAATGCTTGACAACTAATTACCCACCGATCTTATTCGCATTTTGTAACAGCTCATTTACTTATTTATTATTATTTTTTTCACTTTTTCGAAATCACCAAATCGCTCAACTGTCACATACAATTATTAATAAATCAAATCGCTAGCAATAAACATTCTTCGATGATGTTTATCTTCATTATTGAACGTGTAATTACAATTTTCAACTATTTTAAACATTCGTTGAAAATGAACAACTTTTCTTTTTTAATTTTGAACTTTTTGTTCTGCTTTTGAAATTTTGAAAAGTCGAAGTTTCGGTTTTGTTGAATGATAAGGAATAAAAAAAGAGAGTCAAATATTGCAATACGGTTCAGTAAATGATATTTACGTTGACACAAATCAGATTCGTGTGAATGAGTTGTTTTCTCGCAGCATGTGCGACTTCTGCGGACACAGTATTTGGCAAAATTGGTCGGAAAAAGCAGCCTCAGCTATTGAACTGTTGCCGCACAAATGCTAATGAAGTCGCGACAAGTTACATAACACGGTGAACACGATTCCGTTGAAGTCACCACGTGCAGCCCGAAAACAACGACGAGTGCATTATTCGTCTGATGTATTCCCCGTTTGTCAACTTTTTTCCCGGTCTGGCTGAAAAACAAGAAGCAGACACAATTTTTGCGACCAAACGAGATGCAAATGTCTTCAGCTGGATTTCGATCGTCTCTTGGAAAATGATAAAATTCTAATGTTTTCTGGTTTCAGCTACGGAGTCAAATCCAAATTATTTTCGATGACGATTAAGTTTATATAATCGGAATGTTATGTAACCATAAACATTATTCTAAAAATAACATAATTACACAACGAAACAGAGAAAAATAAAATATGCTTCAATGACAAAATTTTCATATTCGCAACGTTTATTACTTCATCTGAATATCTTTTTTTTTTCGTGCGCGTCCTTCGTTTTGCATCGACTGAATTCAATTAAATACGGTATTATCAATTGATAAATGATACAAATTATTCTCGTGTCACGATAAGGATCTTTTTTTTTTGATCCGGAGCAGCGCTGAAATTCAAACGTATAAAAAGTCGTTTTTATGATTTTTTTCATTTTCGATCAGAAATTCAAATTCTGAACTTGTGAAACAGAAATTTTGGAGAGCACACGAATTTTCTGGTGGAATTGAGGGGACTACGCTTTTCAATCGGGGAATTTATCAACGCCGTTTGAAACAATTCGATTAGCTTATCAACGCTCGATTTTGTGTTAGATCTAATTTTCTAATTCAGTGATTGATAAAGATCAAGTGTCTGGCATAGCTATCGGTCAATGCAGAGAAATAAGAACAGTTAATTTCTTTCTCAATTGAAAATGTAACCCATCAGCGACAGTCGACATGAAACAATTCAAACTGGATGTACGCAAGTCGATACTTTTTTCTTCACTTTTTCAAAATCACCAAAGTTCCCCTACTCTGCCCACTCTGCCCACTGCGGAGCTGATATTGAAGGGAATTTCATTTTTCAATGTAACAATGTAGCTTTCATCAAAATTTCTGATTTGCATTTTACAGCTCCGAAAAAGTCGAGTGAAATCGAATAAATTTTGAACAAGTTTTTTTAACAAGTTTTTCACTTTCTCATCGATATTTTTACATATGGTAGCCAATTAAACATATTTGAAGTATAAAATCATGATTATATGAATAGTAATTGTGTGAGCAATGATTTTTTTTTGATTCTATTACTAACATAAAGATTCTCCTATGAAGATTAACTTCAAATATCCATATTAAAAAATTCAAAGTCAAAATTCAAGTTACCGTAAGTTCTTAAAGAAAAAAAAATTGGCCGAACGATGCCACAGTTCTTGAAATTCGCCTGGTTGAGTATTTTCAAATTCTATAGGTCAAGATTAATTTATAAGGAGCCTCAAATACAGTTACTTGACACTCATCGCTCGCAGTTGCACAAACGACGGTAGTTCTGGCCAAGTTTCGAAATTCTAATTCAAACTCGTAACTACTGAAAACCACCTGCTTATTATCATATTTGAATATAATAAACGAGATAAAAAAAGAAGAAGACCCTGTTCAAACAAGCTACTGGAACTGTGTCTTCGCTTTTAGCAGTACAGTTTGTACAGTTACTTTCGAGGATGATTCCAAAATTGATCACTTCATCTTGGCCACCGACGATCCTCTTTGCCAATAAATAATTCTTTTCAAAAACTACATCCAAGATTACATCAAATCAGATACCATCTAAATAGTCTAAAATGCTTAATTATTCTCCTCATCTCGAAAGCAATTTTTCAATCCCTGACAGGTTCTATTGTTTAAACCTTTTTTTTTAGACCTTTTTTTGGTCACCAAAATTGTCACACTTTTTACTTTCATTCTAGTCCCGAATTAATAGATAGAGAAAAGTGAATAAAAAACCCTTAATATGGAAATATGCTCGAATAAAATCAGGTCGAAAATCCGTTGAGTATCCGAGAGCATCCGCGGCGGTAATAACTCGTACACAATAAGTACAGTTAGTCGGGCTGTGAATGCATACCCAAAATTTGCAGCGGGTGCAGTTAGTTGGACGCGTGCAAGCAACGGTGTTGATCGGTGTCTGGCTACCGGTTCTTCGAAACCCTTTGAACACTGGGAGCAATGAAAAAAAAAAAAAATTTTGGCCGGCGTGGCGGAGGTCGGCGACCTGTTGGCGTTGGTCAGTGACGGTAACGGGTATCCATCCAGTCGAATCAGTGTCGTTTCCCAAACACACATCAGCCGGCGGTCCTTCACCCGGCGTCATCTGACGATTGCGCGTACGCGTTCGCGGGACACGTGTCCCAAGCAGCTGCTCAACCTCGCACCCTCAACCTGTTTCAACTTTTCGACTCTTTTGCAATTTTTCATTTTCTAATCCATCATACTAAACATGCGTTAACTTTCCAATTTTGTTAATTCCGATGATTTCTGGCTTTTTGTGTTGACACGAAATTAATTTGTAGACGAAATTTGGGTAGTTTTGATTGGTAGTTGACGCCTGTCAGAATTTGTCGGCGAATGTCACACTGCGAAGGCCTTGAAGGGCCTTGCTGTTTGCGTCATGGCACTGGTGTTACGTCACTTTGTCACGTGTACCCGGTGCTTCCTGGATCGGCCGATTAGAATTTCGACATCGCTTTTAGTACACATCGCGCGTGCCAAAATGACAGAGACAGACAGAGACAAGGAAACAAGATTTGACTCTTGATAGAAAGTTTGGGATTGTTTCAGGCAAGAATATTGTGCTGATTTTCAGCAAATTTTTTTCAAACGGTATCGTATCGTTTGGTATAGAAACTTGTAGTTCAGTCTGATTGATTTGCTACTTGCACTACTGAAACTACGGGAAATGATAGAACAGGGAAATCCAAGCTGTCGCTTTTGAGGCAAAAAATTTGCAACAATTTATCCTCGATAAAAGTCACACAGGCAATTCAAAAAATTGAATTTGAAAAACACTTTGGATCAGTACTACCAAATAATTTTTTTCTTGTCCAAGATACAAAATTTTTAGAGAAAAGTTGAAAAAAGAATATTTAGCAAAATGAGTGTAAGAAAAAAAGGCTAACGAACGATCTGTTACTTTTATTTTCGTAACGAATCTGAACTCGTGCCTTCTGTGGTTGCGAAGTGTTAGCATACGGCATCCACGTGCAACTGTCGTCAAATCTCGTGCGCCAGAACACACCTTTTCTGTAGCAGATTTCAAGTATTCTTTCCTCTTTTTTTTTCAAAGTCACAGCTGCAACAAATTGGCATACATGTTTTTTTTTTCAAAACAAAAATTGATAACCGAACAGTCGTATCGGTTGTATTTTCAACGGCAACAAATTTTCCTCGGTGGAATGTGTTTTGCTTTGCAAATGAAGCCGAACGGACGTTCTAAGAAATGTGTATTTGTTTGCGATTATGAAAAACTTGACGGTCGAGATTGTACCTAACAAAAACCACATAGCCCGATGTCAGCCATTAATCAAAGTGATGAAATTCGCGTGATTCTAAATTGAGCCCTTGTTTTTGACGACTAATTTTAAACCGACGTGAAAACAACCAAGGGAAGAAGTCGATGAGATCGGTTGTCCATAGGATCATCGATCGCGTTCGGCCTTGATCATAAACACGGTTAGGCACGTGTCACTCGCGTGTTGTTTGTTGATCCCCTAAGTCCCATCTCTGACCAATCTCCTAACAGGCCCGAACAGTGAAAGTTGCAATAAAAAATGTGTTTTTGTTTTCGTCATTTATCTCTTGTTTTCGTCGCTTTTTTTGTTTAGCATGTTTAGCATCAACAAGGCTGAACTTTTTTTGTTCTCCCTGCTGCTTGGAAATAAAAGGTTTGGTTGGAACTGTTTTTCCCAATGTTACAACAACACTTTTATTTACGCACTGTTTTTTGTTTGGTTCCGGGAAGAATGGATCAATGTTTTAGATAGAATTTATTTTTGTCCAATCGAGTGTGGTTATCGAAAAACAAAAGGATTTTAGATGATTTTTACCGACGAAATTCCGTCTCGAGCTGATAGGAATCGGCGCGGAAAAATCAATGACCGATATGGAACCGACACTTTGCCGTACAAACAAGAATATTTGGGAATAAAATATCGTAACGCCTTAGAGCGCGATGCTGATTTATTTGCCCGACACAAGTGATTAGAAGAATACCAAAATACCAGGAACTGCGTTTCATTTCAAAAATTCATTTCAGACGAAAAAGGATAGTGCTGTATCGTGAACGATCAAAACATTGTAAACACATATTTTCGAATCAGATGATTCCGAATAAACGAGATTCCAATTCGATTTTGATGCAAATTTCATCCTCTCCTGTTTTCAACCCTAATTTTTCCCCGTACTATCGAGCTGAATAAATTTACGTTTTAATTTACTATGCAAAACGAAAAAAAAACTAAGTGAGATTCTTACAAACAATCATTTTTAAAGTTTTTTTTCCATGTCGACACTAATAATTTTTGTGTCACGACAAAAAACACAATTGTTATGTTGACGCAGTTTGATGTTTACTGAACAATTTCAAAAGTTGTTGATGAAATGAGGTCTTTTTTGAATTGGAAAAAAAAATTTTTTATCTCGATTTGACACACCCAAGATTTTTATCTTCAAAAACTCATTATTTAAATCAAATTTATTCTATTATTATCTTATTTTTGAAAAAGTTGTTAATAATTAACTGACAAAATTAGACGTCAATGGTTGTTTAATTAAAGTAAGATAAAATAATACCAACAAAAGTAACTGGAAAAATAATTTCAAAAATTTTTAAGAAAAAATCGTACGAAAAACGACAAAAATCAAAGTGGTTGAGATTAATTTTCACTTGTTTTCTATAAATTTTATTTGCTCGAAATTTCTTAGAAGATTGACTAATCTTTGTTTACTAATCTTTGGTTTTTCTAATGTTAGAGTGTTTGTCTCCGAACCAATCTGTCAAATCTACACGTAAATTGTTATCATTTTTCAACATTAATTTCAACATTTGTGGGCGATAAAAATAAATGAAACAAGATCGAAATCGATTATTCATGATCTAATGGTTCATCAACCTGAGCGGAATACATGGATCTCGAACAATGCCTCGGGATCAAGCATTCCCGTCGCATAATTGAACGCAATCACGATCGTTATTGCGGGGCCTCTAATGCGTACAAAGCGTGACTTTCTAATTGAATGCATACAAGTTATCGCGCGCGCGACGGATAAAGTATATCTCCTTAAGATATTTTCTGAACTAAGACCGGTGCGTACGTTCTCCATTCTGCATGAGCCACAACCGATGACGCCGATCTTTGCGACGCAGATTGCACCGCCGCGCGCGTCTTTTTTCGCGCGTTATCGCGTAGGCTGTCTCTTCACAATGTCAACCATTTAAGGCGACCCAATCCGCCACATTGACCCACTTCTCAACCCAACAACATTCAACAACAAAAATCAACACCAATTTTCAAAAAGCTCCATTCTCAGACAAAGTTTCTCTCTCACAAAAAATATCACAACTTTTGTTAATCTCAATCCAAATCACTCCACCCTTGCTTTAATCCAACTTGTTTTGTTTTCATAATTTCTTTTACAGAAATAGTTTTCCCACGCAAAATCGCAGATTTTTTTTTCTACGCTCGATCACAGTCGTAAAATTGCGCAAATTTTTTTTTTATTCAGATTGACATAAAGAGCAATTTTTCTCGGAAATTGTGTAATTTCCC
The DNA here is from genome assembly GCA_020615435.1 of Telenomus remus. Classification (NCBI taxonomy): domain Eukaryota; kingdom Metazoa; phylum Arthropoda; class Insecta; order Hymenoptera; family Scelionidae; genus Telenomus; species Telenomus remus. The sequence continues at coordinate 14,844,006 of CM036336.1, read as the reverse complement.
GTTTGTATTCATTGAGAATGGACGAAAAGTTTGCGAGAGTTCAGAGATAGATGGAATTTGCAAGGAGGCGTGTGAGCGAGCATATTGTCCAGGTGCGCAAAATAGTGTGATACATAATAATCTACTTTTTTTTCTCTCGCAGTCTCAGTTCGTCGAACTCGAGTGTATATTGGTATCTCGCGTGATAAATCAATGTAAATTTCGTTCCTGCTATTTACCGGCCAGGTATGCCAAACCGGTGCCGACTGGATCGGCACGATTTTATGTGACAAGTATACCGCACATATGCAAAGTGCAGCGTGCGTCGAGGCGGGGCTTTAATGCAACCTGTAAGGTAAGCGGCATCCGGGCAATGCCCTCGCATGTAAACAATCGGAAATCGTATCAAACGATTGGTGCTCAATTTTCCCAACCGATTTTGATACCACCGAAAACAATCGCCAAGAAAAGTTGACTCTGATGAAGTTTATCATTTTTTATTTCCATTTCCACTTTTGTAATTTTTTTTCTAACCGATTTTGCTACCGATCAGCGACGATCGGTATGAAAAGTCGACTCTAAAACTTATCTAATGAGATTCTGTCACTGTTTTTCTATTTTTAATTTCGTTATCTTTTTACCAAAATCGGCAAATCCATCGGCAACGATTGGTCTGAAAAATCGTGTTTTTTGAACTCTGAAGAGTTAGGAACTGAAATAATTTGCGTTTGAAAAAGTTGACTGACCGATCATTCTTGAATGTTTTTCTCAGGCTAAAAGTTCGTGAGAACCGTGAAGAGTTCGTTGTTCGTGGAAATGTAACAGATAAATTGTCCATCGATTTTCGAATGGTTTTCAAATATTGTTTTCAACGCGGGATGATTTATCTGATTGCGCAACAGGCTTGTGTAACTACCTAATATTTTTTTGTAACAAAGATATACCACCGGACTGTCCACCAAATTAGCAGCACCACCTCTTAAGAAAGTTTGGCATTCACTTAAATATTCATTAAATCGTTTCGAATTGAATGGAACTGCGATATAATAGTCCGAGTTTGTTGAACCTTTCAATCTTGGAAATTCTATTTCCAGCAATTAAATCTCGCAATAGGACACGACGTGTTTTGTCATAGCGAGAAATGTGACGTACAAATATTTTGTCGAAATGCGTCGACTTTTGCGTCAGTTGGAAATTCTAAGATGAACGTCTTTCATATTTTTAAGAAACTAGTAATAAAAAAAAGATAGTAAATTTTTTTGTTTTCAATTGTTTTTATCAGATCTGAAACTAGGACCCAAGTTTGCAAACTGAATTTATTCATTCAAAGTGGCTTTAAACCAATTATTTTTTAATACAAATTCAAATTTTTTAATTTTTTCAACGATTTTGTTCCCGTTTTTCTTGAACTTTGGCAAGTTATAAAACCGACCTCTGGAGCTTATTTGGTTTTAGATCGTAGCTTTCACGATCGGATTAAAGTTGAAAAATCATTAGTTTTTTATTACAAGTAAAAATAACTTGTACATTAAATAGAAATTAGGGACCAAGAATTCCACGCAAAAAATTTTAAGCATTGTCATGTGGAAAAAAATTGCAAAAACAATTTGCCGATCAAAGAAATCTCTTTTTTTTCGTTTAGACAAACATAAATGTCAATCTAACTACTATAATATTCGTGAACCCGAAAAAAATTGTCATTGCCAATACAAAACCATAAACAACAAACTTCAAATTTTTCACTTCTTATTTTTTACTTCTTAGTTAAGAAAAAAAAGTTGATAATTCGGAGTATTTCCTATCGTTAAACGCAAAAAAATCTCAAAAAATAAAATACAACAATTTTTTAAAATTTTCGGTTCCAATCATAATGCAATTTCCTTTAGAAATTATTAGCAATATAGTTTCCCCTAATTTTGGAAAATGAAAAAAAAGGATCGTAAAAAAATCAGTTAAATGAAAGAATGTAAAAAAGGATCAAAGTTGAAGAAAAACCAGCGAAGCCGGGTGGTCTTTGGAAACTGAAAGTGAATGAGTCGCCGAACGGAGTGCGCGACACGCGGTTGGAGCGGTGTCGTGAAATAAATACTGATATATAATTGCAACGCGCGCGTGTGTGCATATGAGAATTATGTGTGTGCGCGCGGTACGTCCTTAGAGTACGGCGGACGGGCATTGACCCCGCGCGGACTACAGACAGAGCGTAGACGTGCACCGTAGGTCTTCGTTTTTCTTCCTTCCTGCTGGTTCCAGGGATTTCTTCAGCGGTATCCTCCTCCCGAGGATCCTGGCGAATCCAGCCGCGCCTCGTCCGACAAATCAGTCATCCTCGTCCAAATTGGTCCCACCCTTGGCGCCATTTTCGAAAGCGAGAGCACCATAATCAACTTGTTTACCCGACACCGGGAGCTATCTCCTAATATCCTCAGTTAATCCTGATTGATGGTCCTTAAAGTTCACATTTCTTCGGTATCTTCGGAAATCAAAATCGTCTTCCTTCGACTTTCTCATATTCTCATCCAAAAGAGAAAACTACTGTCAACAATGGGTAAACCCAAAGTCGACACAAAATCAACACAATTTTGTTTTATTTCATCGAAAACAAAATTTTTAGATTGTTTTTCTGTGATCGAAGGTAACTTTAGGACGATTTGTGGGAAATTGTTGTCAGAGAAGACACTACTGGATGATCGGCTTTTTCTGCATATTCATTGTGTCGAAGCGTGAATGAAGGTGCTTTTTGTAGAAATTTTTCCATCCGGCATTAAACGTTCGCATGTTCATTGAACCTCCGCAGAACGTTCCACGAAGTTCGGCGTCACTCGCAGAGACCTTCGTTTGGTTTGTTCCTTGAGAGTTTGAGCGTGATTTATGCGGCATCAGAAAGATTCGTGATTCCATTCACAAACTACGTTTTTCTTTTTCGTTTGATTCATCAAACAAACTTGACACCGTTGTAGTGCGCAAGAAAAACATCGACGGATGTTCCGGCCGATCTTCCTAACGCTGCTTTCGTACACAAAAACTTTCGTTTTCAACGAATCGTTGAAAGGAAGAAAAAAAAATATAGAAATCGACATCGTAAAAAACATTAGAGAACTGCGCAAAAATCGGTACGTTCCGGTCGGTCATCGTCGAGTTTTATTGATCGGTTGGATTTTTTTTGAATGAAGCTGGGTCTTAGAAAGGTCAAGTTTAGACGGTAGATCCGGATACCGAAAGCCGTTTGGTTCACTCTAGAAAGAGGAAAACAATGTTATTGTTTTTTTCTCCATTTGGGAGATAAAAAAGTGCGGCCTTGTCACTTACAAGATAACCAGAATAAAAAGTCTAAACGAAATCGGTTGGAACATGAAAACAAATTTTGTTTATAACATTTGATCGTAGGATCAAATTCGTTTTTTAGTTTTTTTGTTCGATTTAATTTTTTTTCTGTCCTGTTTTCCTAATCATTTAACGATTTTTCATGACGTTGAAACTATTATGACGAAATTCAGTTGGATAAACTCTTGTCGGACCGATGGGCCAAATTGGTAGATCGGTTTAAAAATAGAACTTGAAAATCGTGGGTAAAAAAGTTGTTGTTGTTCTGGATTCGGCGCGCGAACAAAAAGAAGTTGAGCTGTTTACAATGCCGCTTGAGGTGAATCGGGGTTTTCTCGTGAAAAACTCTAGTGGTTTTGATCTATGCCGATTTGGCGTACTACGTAAAAGGCCCAGGACAAAGGTGTGTCTTCGGCGAACTTGACAGCGAACAAATAAACATTATCGATACAACGCACTCGTAACTCTGACACATCATCGCGACACGTGCGCTGATATTCTTGTTTTTGTGCACTTTTTAGATTTTTTTTTTGCTCGATTAAAATTTCAGTCACATATCTGTTAACATATTCATCAAATTTCATTTACCTCAAATCTGTTGATCAAAACAAGTTTTTTCGATCAAAATCAAAAACTACATTTTTTGCAAAAACGAAAAAAGTAAATTTCGAAGAGTTCTATTTTAAATTATTTTTTTTTAATTTCTTTGCATTGTTTGAAAAACGTAATTTTGAAGTTAAAAAGAAGTAATGTTGACAATATTGGTGATTTTTTATTTTGGGCGTGTCGACGATTGTGTAAGAACGTTATTAAAGGGTAATAAAATTGGGCCTGTTGAGCTGAAAGATCACGGTGTAGGATTTGAGTCGATTCCTTATTTGGTTAGCGGTCGTAACGTACCCGATCAAATGAATTTACACTGCATATGGGTCAGTTAGTCGGTCGAAAGATTGAAATCCAGTAAACTGGCCGAAAGTAATCACCGGTTTGCGAGATGCCACGCGCAGCTGCGCTACTGTCCATTTTGGCCATGTCTTTTTCTTGTAATAATAAGCACGTGGGCGATCTTCTTGCACGAAATAATCAAATGCATATTCAATTTCTTTTTACCAAACATATGTCGATACTTTACAAATGAAAAAGAAATTTAATTCACATAATCAAACGCCATGACAAAAATTTCTAATAAAAATTTACCACTAATGAAACTGAAAAACAATTTTTTAATTTGTTACAAATAAAAAGTTGTTTTTGTTATTCATTATTCCATAATTCCTAATTTATTATAACGAAAACATGTTTTCATCATTTATTCGTCATCGTATTTCAAATTAGAATCCAACGGAAAATAATTTTTTGCACAACTGGAAAAAAAAGAAATTTAAAAACAATTTAAAATGGTACAAGATTTATTATTCGATTGGAAATCAATTAGAATGTTTTTATGAGTTTTGCAGTTGTTGTTCGATTGAAAATTGGGTTGCTCGCGGTAGACCAATTAATGAACAAGGGTTCGGTATTGTTTGCGATTTGCGAGCTACTTTCAAATCATTAGAATCAGAAGTTCTATAAAAAGAAGTAAATCAAATTTTGTACAAGCAAAAAAAATAGCTTAGTCACGTCGACCAATATGATCCAGTTAATAATATTTGACCGGAGCGTAGGTCCATCGAGCATAGCCGAATTATCTTGTTTTCAATTTTTTTATGCAAACACAAATTAATCAATCCGAATTTCCTTGTAAAATCACGCTCAACGTTGCGCTGATAAAGCATTATTTTTCGGCATGGCCAGATTCAATATACTTTACTCCCAAACTTCGAATCCAGATTACAATCTTGTTTAATTTCTCATAAGACGTTACAAACAATAATCATCCTTAATCATTATCATCTTTCAAATGTGACGTCTCTCAGTTACGTCAATTATTCTGTTTATTTGCACAAATCCTAATTTCCAAGTAAAAATGTTATTTGTATCAACATTGAATGTTAGTTTGACGTTTTTATTTCATGACGACAATCGGGTATTGACTTATTCTGCCCATGAATGGATTTCCCTTTCGATTGTAATCGCTTGTTGATCTTCCGAGCGTTTCGTTAATTCTATTCTCTGATCTATTCTGCTGCTTTTGCGGGTCTGAAAAGGTGAATAATGAAATCTCATTCTGGGAAACCCAGCGTGTTTATTACTTTGCCTCAGAAACGTAAATCGCAGTCGAACAAATTGGTCAACGACCTATACAATTTTTTGCCATTCAGGTAAATCACTAAGTTTCGAAAAAAAAAAATCTGAACTCAGAACTCCCAATCAGATTTTCTGTCCATGAACTTTAGCTCCGAACAAACATTGATAATGTTACCATCTCACGATAACTCTTTTACATTTCTTTCAACATCGTTGCGTCTAAAAAAACGTTCAACCAAATTCATTCAGATCGGAATGAAAAAACTTAATTCAATTCAATCAAAAAAAAAAAACAAAAAACAAAAAACAAAAATAGCAACAGCAAAAAGGGCCTGAAAAAAAATCCTGAAAAACAGAAGCTAAGTCAAAACTGGTACTAAAGTGTTTCAAGCAACTAAAGTCATTACAAAAAACTGTACCTCTAATGACTCGCCACATTTCATTTAAATTTGTCCGCGTATGATTTTCCGATAGATGACATAATTAACAAGTGATTGAATTAAAGAAAGTGGTGATCGGAGTTCAGTGACCGTCAAGTCGAACTTTTGAAATTGTGTATGTTCTACCTAAATCAACAACTATACTTAGGCACCTTCAATTCCGCTGCATCTCCCCATTTGGAATGCACCTACGATCATTATCTGTAAATTATCTTAATCGTCCTCGGCTTTGTGAACCTTGCCTTCTCAAATGATGAACTTGAATGTTTAGCACAACAAGAGTTGTCCGACGATCACCGCGAGATTAGATAACGCTCGTAAAAGCGTCTCTGCAAATCGACAGATAGAGAGAAAGGTGCCAACCGAAATCCTTTGTTGTTTCCATTTGTCATGCGTTTTGGAATTTCCAAAACAGATTTTCGTCTTTTCCAATCCAAAACAACACTCGGGCCTTTCCAACTCCAGCGCCAGTCCACACAAAACCAAAAATTCTTTCTCCATCGTTTTCAATCGAGCCTCATTTGATTTTTATCATTTCACACAGATTGACAGCAATTAAAAATGCATTAAGCCGGTCGTTGACTCACTGAAACAATGAATGAAATTGGCATCATCAACAGAGCAAAGTGGACGGACTAAATCAAAAAAAGAACCACCAAAAATACGAACCGGGGAATCCCACTGGCAAAATAATATTTTAGCAAAAAAAAAAGAAAGGGAAAAATGGAGGAAAATGAAGGGAAAATGGGGAAAATATTGGCTTTTCGCGAAGGAGTGAAAAATTGGGTGAGGAATGGGCGTCGGGACGCGAGTCGTTGGCCGGTGCGGGAAGCGCCGCAGCCCCTCCCCGGGCCCAGGCGCTCTACCACCTCTCGGGCTCGGACCCCACGACTCCCACCTGGTCGTGACCGCGTGGAGCCTGGACGTCGCGAGCGCCTGAGCCCGCCCCCACACCCCACGCGTCACCTCCCACCCCCGAGACAAGTGGTGCTCCCACCCCGGGGACCGCTGCGGGCCACAGCGGATGAGTCACTATATAAGTGAGGCAAGGACAAGTATGTAGTATCAAACTCACTCATTTCGCCAGTGACTCGCACACGCGGCGTTGATTTTCACGCTCCGGTGTACGGCACGAGAAAAAGGAGTGAAATAATAAGAATAAGTCGATAATTAAATAACAAAAAGAAAAGGAGAGGCGAGAATCAGTCGCATCGGACGAGCGCCATCGCTGTCAGTCCCGGTATAAAAAGTCACCTGCCGGCCGAGGCCCGCGACACTCAATCGACGCGGCGTCAAACCAGTCAGACCTTTCGTTCGGCGCGTAGAGCCTCCCGGTTGTCCGTTTCCCATTCACGGTTCGGTGACATAAGAGAGTTACGACGCTCTGGCCCGCACATTCGTCCGTCGACGGTCCATCGTGAAACATGTTCGTGCGATACTTGGTACAGCGCCTGTGGCAGGGTGTCAGCTCACCTGGCGATACCTTTTGGACCCTCCTCGTGTTCTTTGGCGTGCTCCTAGTGACCAGAACGGTCCAGTGGTTGAGGTACGTGCAGAAGCTCCCGCCCGGACCTTGGGGACTCCCGATCTTCGGCTACCTACCCTTCCTCAAGGGCGATGTTCATCTCCAGTTCAGCAAACTCGCCAAAAAGTACGGCTCCATGTTCAGCGCCCGACTTGGCACTCAGCTCGTCGTTGTCATCAGCGATTACCGCATCATACGCGAATCTTTCCGACGTGAAGAGTTCAGCGGCAGACCACATACGGAGTTTATCAACATCCTTGATGGATATGGTGAGTACCTTTTTCACAATTATCCTCTTTTCTTTCGCACTACTCTTTTCTAAGTCCATTCATTTCAAACACTTTTCTCAAACAATTCATACAGAGTAGTTTCTTGCAATGTACTTTTTTGAGAATAGTTTTTCTTCTGCAATACCTTTCTCTGAAGTACTTTTATAAAATCCTTTCAGACCGAAATTCTTTTTTTTTTTTTTTTGCAAAACCTTTTTTCGACTACTTTTTAAAAAAGTAGTCGAAAGTTTAAAATTTTTTTGAGTACTTTCTACAAGCACTTTTTTGAAAGTGCTTTTTCGGGTAATTTTTTAAAATTAATTTTTCTGGAACACTTCATTAGAAGTGATTGTTCAATTCAAGCTTTTCATTCTTACAACTGTCAAAACTTGTTTCTCCAACGTCTATCCGACTGTTTTGTTCAAACCGCTCTATCCCTTACAGGGATCATAAACGCCGAAGGTGCCATATGGAAGGAACAACGGAGATTCCTTCACGAAAAACTTCGCAGTTTCGGCATGACGTACATGGACTCGGGAAAACGAGTGATGGAGGCCCGAATTATGGTGAGTACGAGGCGACAAATTGTCGTTGAAATTTCACTCGAGCGAACAGTTTTTCTGCTGGCTCTGCGGTCCTTAACCCGGCGAAATTAATAGGGTCACGGTTTCGTTGGTTTTCAGCGCGAGGCCAACCTGTTTATTCGGCACCTGTCAGTGCGCCAAGGCGCGCCGACCGATCTGTCGGTGTTGCTCGGCATGTCCATCAGCAACGTGATCTGCACGATTATCATGGGGTTGCGCTTTAAGAATGGCGACAGCCGCTTCAAGCGGTTCATGGACCTCATCGAGGAAGGATTCCGGCTCTTCGGCAGTGCCAACACTGTCAACTTCATTCCCATTATGCGCTACCTGCCCTGCCTCAGAGAGGTGCGCGACAAAATAGCCAAAAATCGCGTCGAAATGGCCGAGTTCTTCCAACAAACTGTCAACAGCCATCGAGCGACCTTTGACCGAGAGAACATCCGCGACCTTGTCGACACCTATCTTCTTGAAATTGAAAAGGCCAAGGCCGAGGGACAGGAGGACAAACTTTTCCAGGGCAAAAATCATGGTGAGTAGAAATGCAAAAAAAAAAAAAAATTTTCAAAGTAACTTTATAAAATGAGTGAAAGGAAAAACAAACGAAAAGTGTATTTTGTAAAAACAAATTGGTTAAGGTAGATTTTGTTTGGTTTGTTTCAGATCGTCAGATGCAACAGATCATGGGAGATTTGTTTTCGGGTGGTATGGAAACAGTGAAAACCACCCTCGAGTGGGCGGTGGTACTGATGTTGCACAATCCCGACGCAGCCAAAGCGGTGCAGGAGGAGCTTGACCAGGTCGTTGGAAGGTCCAGGATGCCCCGCCTCAACGACATGCCGTATCTGCCAATCACCGAGGCGACGATTTTCGAAATATTGCGGTGGTCTAGCATCGTGCCTCTTGGCACCACCCATGCCACTACTAGGTAACTATCTCATCCTTGAATCTTTCCTCTCTTTTCAAACCGACCTCAAACTAGAACAAAAATCTCACCACGTTGAAAGAAAAAGACATAAAACAAAATGAAAAGGAGAAAAAACTAACTTTAAAGACTGCGAATCGCATGAACGGCCAACGGTATTTAGCGAGCAAAAGTGAAAGCAAGATTTTGGGCCGGCCCACCTTCGATTTCGAGGTCGATGACACAGGTTCCCTTCGAAACAAAGAGCCTGACATTATTCAACCCGCAATTAACCCTACGATTTCAATCTTTTTGCAGAGACGTCACACTGAACGGCTTCGTAATCCCAGCACGCACACAAGTCGTGCCTCTGCTGCACGCAGTTCACATGGACCCAGAACTCTGGCACGAGCCAGAAACGTTCCAGCCGTCGCGCTTCCTATCGCCCGAAGGCAAGGTGCAGAAACCCGAGTACTTCATGCCTTTTGGAGTGGGCAGACGGATGTGTCTAGGAGAGACCCTCGCCAGGATGGAGATCTTTTTGTTTTTCACGTCGTTGCTGCACAACTTTGACGTGAAGCTGCCGGAGGGCGAGTCGCTGCCGAGTTTGCGGGGCAATGCTGGAGTTACGGTGACACCTGACCGGTTCAAAGTTAGTCTGATGCAGCGACCACTCGATCTCTCCGACGAGGACGAGGAGCAGAATTTCAACGAGCGCAGCAGCGACCCGGACGGTCCTTTGCGCAACATGGGCAGCCACTGAGAGCGCAGCCGCAACAACCCGAGCACGGTTCTCGTTCCTATTGTTGTTTTCTGTCCCGACCAGCAGCTAGAGACGAAGGATCGGCGCCGGTCCGGATCTGGATCGGTTTCGCGACGTTTGACATGTCTTGTTTTTTTCAATGATGCCAAAAAAGTAAGGAATCGTGGAGAGTCGGGTACACCAAGGTACCTGATGTGGTACTCAGGTTCAGAAAGTTGAAGTAACCAATGTTGACCGGTTTTGAAGTTGGGAACACTCGGAGGGTACACGGACCAGCTGGAAAATATTGTGATAAAAGTAATTAATTCTTCACAGTTGATATACGAGTGGGAGTATTTAAATCAGGCCGATAATTAGGCTTGTGACCCGGTTGTCCGTTATCGAGGTCCCACGAGGTTTTCTTTTTGTACATAAAAAGTAGGTGTTAATGTACGAGAGTAACTGACAAACAATATTAAAAAAAACACACACAACAACAACAAAGCATATTTTTGTAATTGTAACATTAGAGGAGTGACAGTGCCACGATTTCCAATTGTTTAAGAGAAATAAAGTACAAAGATGCGAGCGGCGAGATGCGCGCGAAATAGTTCCTTTTTTTACTTTTTTTTTTTTTGGTCAATCGAATCAGTCGTTCATTCATCGCTCGTCGTATTCGGGCGCGGTTGCAGTGACGATGAAGCATCGACGCTTCATAATTGATTTTTTGAATTTCCAAATTGAAGAACAATTTTTTTATTTTCCTTGTTCTATTTTTTCACTTCATCTTTTGAAATTTCAGTTAGTCTCTTTGTTATTTTCTTTTGTTAATTTTTTTTTAAGGTTGCGAATTTCCAATGCTTCATCGACATTGCGAGTTTTATTTTTTTAGCGCTGATCAGCGACGCAAAAGCCGGCAGACCTTTTCGTAAATTCTTTTATGACAAAGTTCAAAGTTTAGGTTTTTTTTTTTTTGATGAAAATTAAATTATTCAATTTTTTGGTTGCGAAAAGGTCCGCCGGTCCGACAAGTCGAAGGCTGTTATTTTGAAATTTAACATGCGTTTTACGCGTTAAATGTCAATTGTACATAACAAATTTTTTTACATTGTAAATGTGCGTGAATAAGTGATCCCGGGTGACATAAGCGGCTAGAACCTGCGGTTCCGATTTTCTAGTCTACTTTGCTGAGTGTTAGTCGATTATCGCTTGTTTGGTAGCCATAATATTGTATTCACTCCGACCGCGATTCCTGTGTCTTAGAATTATTTAATAAACTTTTTCTAAAAAAAAATAAAAAAAAAATAAAAAAAATACAATACAATTTTATCTCTGACTTGTTATTTTCCCTTGAATTAATTTTTAAAAGAAATGTTTTGCAAATCTTTAGTAAAGAAATTGTTTTTTTTTCTTGGTAGCAGTTATTTTCGTTGCAAAATATGTTGAACGACCAAAAATGATGTTACCATTTGGATGAAAACCGCTCGAAGATCGCGAAACAGTCGAGCTCTGGTCAGACCTAGCTTTCTCTTCCAGATGCGCTCGCGTTTTTGGGTTTCCTTTTGTCTCTTTTGCTGCCAACTTAAAATACGAACGAATCGGCTTTTTTCCATACGCCGCCTTTTACTTCCGTGGCGAATTTCACGACTTGGCAATCAATTTTTTTCAGCCGCTCATCCCGCACCGCCTTTTTTTCGGCTATTATATAATTATGGAAAAACCGAGCACAACACCGCTGCACCGCTGCACTTTTTGATTCGACTTTCCACTTTTTGCTCGCACTCATCATGCTTTTAAATAAACTTCAACCGAACTTACGAAAATTGACTGATACTTTCCTTTCGACAACCAGGCCATTTTTTGTCCGGCAGTGGATTTTTTTGCAACGGTTGCCCTTAAAAAATTTTTTTTCTCGCTCTTCAAATTTTGCGACCAAAAAGTTGGCAGTGCAAATTACAAACGGAAAAAAGTTTGAAATTGCTTTTGACAAACAGTCGGACGGTACGAGTTTAAAAAATTGTTCTTTTTTTTCCTTTTTTTCGAATACGCGAAAAGAGAGAAACTTGTCATGAAACATTGACGTGCGATAGTTTGGGTTAATGACACGAAAGTTGTAAAATGCACACCTCGCTTATATAAGATTTTGTTCGCGGCTCGTGCTTCTTGATTTTGAGGGTACTTCATTTGCAATTTATGCGCTTCACTCATGCGACAATTACTTTTTTTAAATTATTCAAAAAAACCACAAACGCAAAAGAAACAAAAAAACGAACAACTTTTTCTAACGCTTTCTGTCAATTGTTTTTTTGTTTTTTTTTTTTGAAAAAAAAGTTTTTCAAATCCACACAATTTCGAAACGCTTTTTTGACATTTGCAACGACAAAAAATCATTTACAAAAAATAACAAACTAAAATATTATTAGTTGGAAGCTATAAAGGCAGCAAAATTGCATCATTCTTTGAAGCACCGATGGCGATCGTTGCTATATTTTTCAAAAAAAAAAAAAAAAAAGAAAGAAAAAAAAAGAAAGAGGTTTTCGGCAAGTGGTGAACGGTGCTATTAGCGCGAATACAAGGCCGTTTCATTGCAAGAATCGAGCCTATTGTGCAACGTGCAACGACCGTTGGTGCAGGATTTGAGAAATTCGCAAGTTACTCGCCAACATAAAAATCACAATAACGCGCTCTCCAACGTGCACTCGGTTCGATTATGATCAGGCTGTATAAGATGCGTAACGACACTTGCCAGACGATTAATAATTTTTATCGATCGCTTCGTTTGGGCCTTTTTTTCACTCTCCTTTTTCTCTCTCTTTTTCACTCGCTCTGACAATTATGTAACATTTTCTGCAAAGTCGATTGGACATTGCGCAAACTAAAAAGACGAGCGCGCGAAACGTAGCTCATTTTCTGACTCATTAAAGAACCAAAATTATTCTCGTAATCCGATCGCTGATGTCTATGACCGCTTATCGGTATCACTTATTGGAAACGATTGTTAATTACTGCAACGAATTCCTCAGCGATAGACTTTAAAATTTTTAATTACAAAAAAGAGATTGGACAAATTGTGCTTTACATGAACATGACTTAATACATAAGAGGCGAAAGAGGCAAAAAATCGACCGCTTTTTCAACAAGTTACATCATTTTCCACTGGCATTTAAAATTATCCAAATTGTTTTCGTTCTGTCATTCATCAAACGTTACTTTTTTTCATTCAACACATTGGGAGTGTCTTTTTTTTCTCCGTCGATTGTGGAAAGAAGGAAAAAAAAAGGTTTTGGCACGTGACAGACGTGAAATTTCCGACCTTCGAGGCGGCCTTACAAAATCGAAGGTTTGGTACGGAACTGATTATGACAAATAAAAGTCGGGTCTCTGATGAGCTGGAAAATGTGTGCTACAGCAACGAAATGAAAACATCGAACCGATGACGTAATTGGGATCGAGCTTCAAAGAACCTAATCAAAGAACAATGTTGTTCATTCTTTTTCGCGGCGAGCTGTCAATGACAATCATCCGAGTGTGACGCTACGCCGCAAATCCCAGAAACGCTCGGATACTTTACGGATCTCGCACTTTCAACTGTTACTCATATTTTCGCACGAACTTGTCCGTCGTTCCAATTGTATTCCATTTCTAGAATCAATTCTTTTTTCTTCAATGCTTCATTTTTTTATTGTTTCATTTTTTATGCACTTCTTCATGGGTTATTAAACATATTAAAATGTAAAAAAATTAATCTGCAGTTAGAACAAGAACAAACGAATTATCAAATTATACATTTGTAACTAATTGAGTAAAATGTCACTTGTAAGATTAGATTAAACGAATCTAAGTTATCACATTGAATTTAGTCAGGTTGGCGATAATCATCGAATTTGATACATCAATTAATGCCGAATTCTATGGACTTGCTTGAGCAAACAAGTTAACGAGCTTATCGTTCAAATAACAGCCAACTTCAAGAGTGACAATCACTAAATAATATTCAGTAAATATCATCCAGATGTGAATCGCGAGAGCGATGACGTTCAGATGGTTAATATCTAGGTGTAAAAATCAGTCTGTGGGACTTCGGTATCAAGGTGAATCCTACGATTCCTTCCAGGTCGATGATCTGATCTGGATGATGCGATATTGTGAAATGGTACAGGATGTGACTGGTGTACAGAAAGATTATTATTTTTGCCAGTTCTTCACCGACGCAACTTCTTTTTCCTGTTAACAAAAATTAGTTTCATTATTAAAAATTATACTTTTTATTATCATTTTTAAGAGTTTCCTGACATTCAAACACGTACCATATTGAAACGGTAAAAGAGCTTCGAATTTGGCAACTGATCCATCCGAATTCAAAAATCTTTCAGGTTTGAATTCGTCGGGCTGGTCCCAATACTTTTCATCAGTATGAATAGCCCACTGCATTGGAACGACCATCGTTCCCTTAGGAACATCATAAGTCCCAATTTTCGTATCCTATAAAAGTAAAACAAGTGTAATCATTTTGAAATGTAATTAATTCTTTAATTGGAACTTTCTTTTAATCCACGACTGATTGGAAAGTAAAAAAAGAAACGCTGGAGAAAAAAATTGTCCAAAAGTCAAAAGTCATTGACAGCATCGATCTGATTACGAGTGTAAGAATTCGTCTTTTCATGCCTGATTACGTGCTGCAATTGACTCGAGAGAATGCAAACGCGATAGCGCACGTTTGATCGCGACGATTAACTCATTTTATTTTGTTCAATTCAGTTAGGCTTGTTGATCTTTGGATTCGGACTGATTAAATCACCTGCTTTGTCCCGTGAGGCACGCCGAGTGGCACTGTTGTGCGAAATCGTTGGCTCTCGAGAAGTGCAGCCTCCAGTTTTGGCAGATCAGGTCTGTCCTTCAGAGTTGGCTTTCGTGAACCCAAAACTGATGACATCTCGTCTTGAATTTTTCTCTAAAAACAAAAAAATCCGAAATGAATCACATTGTTTCTACATTGTTCTATAAAACTAGCCTACCTGTTCTTCTGGAAACGCAGCCATGGCCAAAAAGAACCATCTCAAAGTAGTCATGGTAGTGTCAGTACCTGCTCCATGAAGATCTGCCAACAAATAATAAAACTGAGGGAAATTGAATGACTCGTCTTTGTTGGATTTTTGCATCTTTTCGCTGAACGTAGCTACGAAATTGTTCAGGTTGATTGGGTTGCTTTGATGTTCGGCGATCCATTCTTTGTATAGGTCGTGGGTTTTTTTCTGACCCTCCACTATTGTAGGCATGATATTTTTGAACTGGGGCAAAAACCTAAAACATCATGGGAATAGAATTTAAAGATTTGCAGGAAGATCAAATTTTGGATCTTGAGAAAAAAGGTGAATTTTGAGAAAATACCTAAAAAATGGGAGGAAATTCAGAACTCCAGCAACTCCTAATTGTTTGACTCCCTCTTCTTGGATATGACGCAACCAGGTCCAGGTAGGATCAGTGTCGGAAAACTTTTTGCCAAACACCAAATCGTTCATTGCTGTTCCTACGCAGTGGTGGATTGTGTCAGATGGATCGAATCCTTTTTCAGATGAAAAGACCTTGAATTTCTACGTTCGAAAATGTATTAATTTTCAAAAAATACAAAGGGGTGCGTACTATTGAAATGTTAAGACAACTTAATAATGATGAAATACAAGGAATTACTTTCGTCACTAAATATGGTACTTTGTAATACTTAGTAATATATTTAAATAAATTGGAACTACTTCAAAATACATTATTAAGTTCGAGGTTGAAACGTTCGAAAATAATTTTAAGATGAAATGGTAAAACAGATTAAAACTTGAAATTTGTTTACAATTTCCTTTTAAATGTTTCTATTTAATGTATAATAATGTTGAATTATTAATCCACGAAAATAATTAAAATGTTTAGACATTTTTAAGATGCTTTTAAAGTCATTAGTAGTATTCTAATTATCACAGTTTCACAAAATGTGATAAAATAAAAGTATTCCAAGTATCATACATCGAAGCCCTGCTCCAAGTTTTACAAAATGTTTCAATTTCAAAATATTTTGTTCGCTTACAAAAGCAGTGCACAACCCTTTATAATAATATTTATCAACTTTTTCATCAGAATTTATTACAGATTTATTATACCTCGATGCATTCTTCTACAGTTTCTATGATTCGTTTCTCAAGTTCGTCTCGTTTTTCATTTTCGAATTTCACCATTCCAAAATTTTTCAAACATCTTGCGACAAACTTCCTCTGGTCTCTCCACAAATCTCCTTCGGCGCAAATAATTCCTAATTCAAAAATAAAACAACGAAAAATTAAAATTTTAAAATTATTTTTTTTTTTTTATTTTTGCAAGGTGTTGGAAGAGTGGAAATAAAATGTTTGTACAATGGGACAGGTGCAGTTGAATATCTTGATCGAGAGAATTTCCTAGATCGACAAAGTGAAGCTCAAGTGAAAGATTGTGCGAAAAAGTTAGGGCACGCGTCACGGCGAAGAACAAAAGCGGCAATAAGTCAATTGCAAAAATAATAATCGGCGTGGCATAACGCGCGTGGATATGAATAAGCGTCATAAACTTGTCGCGCAGATATACACAAGTGGCGTGGCAATAAATGCGGCGATTTTTTTTCCGGAAAAACTTTCCACCTTTTTGCCGCGACCGTCCGTGCGCGTAATGTAAACTAAGAAAATTTTTTAGCTGAGAAAGAAGAAAAAACGATTGGAAAAGAGAGACGACGGATGCAAAAAAAAAGGAAAAAGAGAGAACAGGCTCGTGGAAAAACGCGTAAGAATTGCCAGGCGTCCCCGTAAGTAGGCGAAGCCACTGAACTCTTTGAAGGATAATCCTCGAATGAATAAACAATAATCTCTCCGCACCTACTCGCGCAGTCGATAAGCTTGGAATGCGCATATCGAGACTATATCGAGAAATTAATAATAAGGACATTGAAGATGACGTCGATTATTGCTTATGATAAGTATCCGCGGTTAATTATCACCACAACCGTCAGAATAGTAACAATGACATCAACCTAGTGCACGCGAGAATCTGCTTGTTTTTTCAACCTTTTTCTTACGTACAAACAAATGAATAATTCCTTTCAGCACAAATTTCTTACATTTGTCACATTTATTCAAAATAAATTATTCAATATGTTTGATCAACATTATTCAAATTTTAAAATTCTGATACGTTTTTGATGAAGTTTGCATTTCATGCCCAATTCCGTGACCTAAATATTTAAATTTATTTAAAGTTTTGAACTAAGGTCTCCAAGGTGATAGGCTGCTATTTTATCCATTGCTCCATGAGTCAATCGATCTGCGTAATCTATTAAATTGAAAGATACTTTCAATCATGCAGTAACCTCCAAATTTTGAAAATCATCAAAAAGTTACTTTTTGATTAAAAAGAAAAGTTATGAACATTTCAAAAAGTGCTAATCATAAACAAAGGTCTTAAAAAGCATGACTAATTTTAATTGATGAACAGTGTTTAGTTTGAAAACAAACTTGGAGACAATGTCATCAGGTTGAGATGTAATTTTATTATCATCGTAAATGACAAACCTCGTACGGAGTTACAAAACCACAACTTCCTGGTGATATTCGAAGGACAATCATAAACCTCAATCCGGCGATACATTTCTTGCAACTACCAATAAATTTGCAAACGAATACATCATCCTGGCTTGTATCCTATTTTCCCGTTTTTTATTGATTGCAAACAAAAGACTAGAACCTTGATAATTAATCTTTGAGAATTTTCTCTAACTGATGAAAGACATTTTGGCGGCCTCATCGTTGAAATAATAACGATGTTACACAATGAAAACGTCTCAATTGTGAAACCCTCCAAAAATAACAAAGTAAGCCACGTTTGGTGTCTCCAAAGCAATGCAACGTTTTTTTTTCAAAATTTATAATTTTAAAAAATTAAACAAATCAAAAACAACTAAAGTTGTCGACATTATTTTATATTTGTTGATTAAAATCATATGTTTCGTTATTTTGCAATGTATTATATTGAATTTCCAAATATCTGAAAAGTGTTGAAAAAAAATGAAAGAGACCAGTAGCAATTCCACTGAAGCATCGAACAGTAATTGCCCCAGTAAAATAGCGCTTAAATAACGTTGTTATCGCATGAATTATTTCTCGCGCCTTGTAATTATAATTCAGTCAGTCGTTTAGCGTGGCGTAAGCTAATTCAAGGCGTAATGTGGATTATCACACATTAAGACACCGTTCGTATAAATATTAATCAGGCGTACAATTTGCATCGCACATCAAGCTGCACGCACAATTCAAAATTTTGTTCCGCACGCTGTTCCCTAATTGGTTTTCTCAACTCAATCGTTCTTTTATTTACAATCCGAAAGATAGACGCAATAAAATATAGCATTTAATCTAGTCCCGGAGACGTGATAAGTAATTTACAACCCATGAGTCGAAGAACAATTCTGCAAAACGCGGAATGTGTTCTTTTTTTATCCTTTATGTCGCTTTTTTCTCGTCTCCATTTGCATATTCATAATCTAAAAAAGAAGAAAAAAATTGTCGAAGGCCAATCGAAATCAACCAGGAAAAGTTAAACATCATGTATTTTGCATTTTTCATCTGCCACATTATCTCTCTTGTTTGAACAAAAAAATCAATAATTTTGCATATTTCTCAACCAATTCCTTTATTTATTATTGACATTCAATGTTTAAAAGATTGTTTTTAAACAAACTGAAAAAAAAATGAAAAGGGAAAAAAAACCAGAAAAAACTGGACAGTTCGCTTAAAATTAATTCCAGTTTTTTCTTGTTTATTGAACGTTTGTTTATTGAAATTCATAGTGGCAGATGCCAAGTGTCAGTTTGACAGGGACGCACGACCACGCGACTTGTGGGATAGGACGTTGGCCCGTCCTTGCATGGTTAACTGTAGTTCCCCACGGATGCAGAGCAGAACGTCGACCGGGAGACTTCCTTCAAGGAGACTAAAAAAAGTGAGAGTCCTTCGCTCGAGTGAGCCGATAACTGCCCGCATCTGGTACCCATTGGCTTTACATATTTGTCCGCATCGGCGCGTGTACCAGAGCTGCACCAACCGAAGAAAGTGAAAACGACCCTTTAACCCTTTCATTACACCCACAACATCAATAAACCAAGATAACAAGCCTTGGGTTAATAATTTCACCGTTTCTCAAATCTTTCCAACTAATTTGAAAAGTTCTTAACATTTCCAGACTTTTTGTACTGAACTTTTTTTATCCTGCAAAATTTATAAAAAAGACCATTAAAGTAGAGAATACTTTTTCATCGGTGAAAATAATTCGGGTTAAAATGAGCACAAATTGATTAATTGAATTAATGGAATTTTACAAATTCAGTTTTATTTTTAAAAGCAATTAAAAGTTCTCGTTATTTAAAAATTTTTTTGTTTTCAAAATTGGCTTTACTTTGAGGATTTGAATTGACAAAAAATTTTAAGTTTGCATATTCTTTAGTTCAGTTGGACTTTTGAGTTTGCAAAAAACTTGAGTTAAAATGATGCATCGGTCGATTAGCATCGAATTAGCGCGTCTAGCGTAAAGATGGCTCGACTTACGCGTTTCTCATGGTAATATAATTGGTTTCGCCACATTTTTTTCCTGCGCGCGAGCACACGACCGGCCTCGAACCTAACAATTGTGGCGCAATCGAACACCTTTCGCGACAATTGACGTTATCCCACGATTGCAACTAATGTTACTCACACTTGATTCCACTCAGGACGTCGTGATCGGTTGTTCTGCTTTTCATGCCTCTAATCATATTCAACAGAGTCTCGGCTTACATTTTTCTATCTATCTAACAAATACACGCAAACCGTACAGTTTCTGATACGCAATTAAACTCGTTCAAAATATTTGTCGTTTCATAAATTAGCGTTCATCAACGTTTATCATTTTGGTCATTTTTTTGAAATTACAACAAAATAATAGAATTTCGGATCGAGACGAGAAAACGACGATTAAGAGAAAAGAGAGAGAACTATAGAGAGAGAAAGAAAGAGGGAGAGAGAGGGATGAACGTGCGGACATTCCGAACGGTTCAGGTTCAATGTTACTCTCGCTTTCGGTTCGCTTCTTGGAAGCGAAGTATTAATAGAGGCGGTTCGCAAAGCAACGCGCCGTGCCATGAATTGCTTTCTATCGGCTCGCGCCGATCGGCATGCCCGGCATTTCCGATCGGACTGAGTGTTCCGGCGCGCTTCCCACGATATGCATAATCATAATTATTAAGGGCTCATCGGCGGTTACAAGCCTCGGACGTCGTTGCCAAATGTTGATGCCGATCGTATATTATGATTGCTGCAACGGAAATCGGTTCGGATTTTTCGACCGCGCCAACAGATTTCGGCCGTTATTCAATGTACCGATCCAATTATACTTTGTGAAGGCGAACTTTCATCGATGAACGAAATTTATGTCCTCTCAAATTATCAGCAACCGTAAAAAATGGTCTGTGAAAATTGAAATTCAAACAAGATTTTTTTATCGGAGAGATCTTTCAGTCAGAGATTTTTTGGAAGATTCACTTATTTGTTCAATTATTTTGTTTAAGATTTGTTGGTTCACTTTTATGGACTATTTTAGTTTGGAATTGGGAGTAAGAAAAAAGGAAGCTAAACAAGTTGTTAAATAATATGGCTGAGGCAAAAATTACAATGACATTACCGGTTACTCATTGAACACACGCGACTTAAGATTGTTGCAACGTCATACACGCAGCTGTACACTATTTGCTTTTACTATAATTTTGCGGTTGTGCCAGTGCAGTTATATGAGACCGAATTCAATGCCTCAGTAAAGTACGTAACGTCTTGATTCGCGTTTTTTGTTGAAACTAATACATTTTTATGGTTTTCATTATGTCCTTTGGTTTTCATTGTTTCTTTAAGATATTCATTGATTTTTATTGTTTAGAGGTGAAAAATTCGTCTGAACTTTTGTCTTCAAAAATTAAAAGTGTATAAAATATCAAAACCTTCTAACCATTGATTTGTACAAAAATGTAATCATTAATAATTGAAAAAACGGAAAACTGAAATTGAAGTATTTAGAAATTATTATTAATTTATTGTTATAAATTGTTAAATTATTATCGCACGTTGCAGTTTCTTTAGTTTACAATTTCAATGGTACAAAATAAACAACTACTATTTGCGATCGTGGTTTTGTTCTAAAACTAAAACGCTCAATTTTTAATTCTACTTGTATGATTTATTTTTGCTTATTCATAAGTTACACTTTTTCATGAAAATAGAGAATGTAATCCTCCTCATTCACAACAACGTACAAAAAAATGATTTCACCAAAATCATTTCGTAGCTCTCACGAATAGAGTCATATTTGCAGTAGTAGAATCTAGTTTTAGTCAGACGGATTTTTAAATTAATACAATTCAACTGTGCCGAGAATAAATTATTCATTTTAACTTCAAAATTATGCCCCACATAATATGGCACAAACGTTTTTAGAAAAACATAATAAAATCATCGTCGTTAACTTTTTTTTACAACTTCTGATTTTTGCAGTTAGTTCATTTTTCGATTGAAACCTTTTTAAGGATCATAGAAACTTTTTTTCAATTAGGAAAGTAGACAAAACAGCATTCTGCCTTTGTGGTGTGAAAAAAAAAAACTTTGATTTTTTATAGCCAATGAAAACGAAAAAGGATAATCGATACAGTTCGTTTAACTAGTCCGACTATGAATTTTATTAACGCCATCAGAACAACATTTGACTCACGTGTTTTACATTTGTTGTATAGACTATTTTTATCCGTGAAGCGTACAGTCATTTAAATTCAATAAAAAATTATTCGCAAAGTTCTTGATTTGGCAACGTGCGTCATTGGCTTCTTTTTTATTTCGCAAAAAAAAACAAGAAATATTGAAAATTTGAATTTCAATTTTACCGTGAATTATAACATAATTCAATCATCAAGAGTCAATGCGCGAAAAATTATTTCACTTGCATCAATATCAGAAGGTTACTAATTGTGATTCTGCAATGATGACATACAAGAAAAAAAACTTATGATTCGTTATTTTTTAATATTTCGAAAAATTTCCTACTTTTCATCTGGTAAAAAAATGTTACCTCAATATTTGGTTGTTTTTCGTATAAACGAGTTCAACAATTTTTCATCTGTATCATTGCGAGCAACTGAATTTTGTTTTAAGAAATGGTTTTACACTCTTATCAAAATGAAATTACAGCCCTGACGATCGCGGTCGGTCATGTATATTTGATGGTACAATTATCGCGGCAAGTACGTCGACCTCAATTTTTTTCCAACGTAATGCCCCTTTTTTTCGACAGATCCCTAAGATTGCGCCATAGCCGGCAGGTATTTTCATTTAGTAGGTTAGTCGGCCCACAACGATCGGGTTACTTTGTTAGAGGAACCGTTACGTCCTGCGCCCGCTTGTCCTGCCATTGTCAGCAGACTGCTCTATTGTTTGCGTTCCCACTAAAGAAACGACACGTTCATTCTGGGCCCTTTCGCGCTCTCCCTCGACCGTTCCTGATTGCAATCGTATTCGCGAATCGTTTCTGACCATTTTCGACTCCTTTGCCAGTTCCAACCAAAACAATTTTTTTCACCCAACCACGTTTTTCAACTTCTTACAAATTTTAAATAATCTTCAAAAAATGACAAAAACACTCTCGACCATTCAAATAAAATTGAAATAAAATCTACTTTGTTATAAGAAAAACAAAACTGCAAAAATTACAAGGACTTTTTTGACGTCCATCGGGAACGCACGTCATAGGAAATTTTTGTTACTGATTCTTCGCAAAAACATTTCTGTCGTCTCTATCTTGATTCCAATCGTTAATCTTTGTGCAAACATAAATATTAAAGTGGTTATGATTGACTTACCGTATCCTTTCATTATCCCGTGGGTGAGATAAAGCGGCGCACGACCTGAGAATACGTCCTGAGCGAAAATTTTCCGGATAATTTGTGGATCTGACACAAGCACTGTGTAGACGGAACCCATTCTAATTCCACAGACTGGTCCATATTTTCGTGCAAATTTGGTTAGGGATAAGTGAGGGGCGTTTTTGTCGATCTGCAATAGGTTGCCAAAAATCGGCACACCCCAAGGTCCTGGCGGGTAATTTTTTGTCCAATAGTTTTTGAACAAATTTAGTGCGAGGAGAGATACGAAAATCAGGACCAAGTAAAGGGTTATCATTTTGAAAACTGTAAGAGAAAAAAAATTTTTAATGCAAAGGTGTGAAACAAAATTTCTAATTAACGATTCTAAAATTGTGAAAACTGAAATTTAATTTGAGTTGACTTTTTTAAACACTGAAAAATTTAATGACAGTTGGAATTCGTTCGAATCAAAGTACGAATAAGATTAGAAAAAACATTTGTATTCAGCTATCTTAATGAAAGTTACCGATAAAAATGATTGTTTATCACTGGTGATTATTGATAAAGACTTTTGTGAAAGAAAAAGAAACGTTTTGAGACTCCTCCATATTCGAAGTTTTAGACAATATTCAAAAATAGCATCTTTCAATTGACACTTTCGATCTGTATTACTCGAAAACTAAAATTAAAATGATTGTAGGCGTGGTCGCCCACATCTCAATGAACTCGTTTCTGACTCCTTGTTAATTATGCGTTGCACATGCAATCACCAGACATAGCGATGCGCTGTTTCTGTTTTCGAACTGACCAAGTTTAGATAAGATTGGTTCGACTTTTTCATTCACTCGACCATTGCCTAAATTTCTTATCTGATAAATCCAGTAAAATGAAAAAAAAAAGAAATTTTTCTACAAAAGAAATTTAACTCTTTACTACGCAACGTTTGATTCGTCACAGAAGTCACGTGTACCGGAATCCTTCCTCTCCACTCTTCAGTTATTGTCTCTCAGAGATGAAAGTAAACACTACAATTTTAATCCCAAAAAACTTATTGGTAACCAAAGCCTCCAGATAAAAATTTATATTGCAACTAGTTTGTTTATTATTGTTTGTTTAAATCTTTTTCTTTTGTTATTTGGATTGAAAATTTTACCTGTAAAGAGTTGATTGCAGTCAGTTCTTAACAATGCCAAAGTGTCACTAAAATCTATTGATGCGAGCGCATCCTATGGTTCTGCAGAGGACTCGAAAGTGGCGGGCTATTTGAAAAATGGTAGCACAACTCAGCGTTGGAACCGAAACTGAAACTAAATTATCCGAGTTGACGCCGAGCGTCTGTCTGAACTCAGCATAAAATTTGAATGGCAAATGTTGGTCTAGATTTTCTATCTAGATAACTTAATGTCCGAGATCCGAAGTTCTCATATTTGTTTTGATTTCTTTCAAAAAAATATGCTGTCTTCATCCTATGCAAAAATCAATGAAATTGATTATCGAAAGAACAAAAAAAAACAACCGATGATAACCGTTGACTGACAAATGTTGACAAAAACGAAAGAAAGAAAAATTGAGATGACTTTCGGCGCGTCTTATTGAATTTGAAACGACTTTATCATTCATTAAGATAGTCAAATTGATACTTTTTATGCAATTATTTTGAGTGCTTCGGCATTTGAAAAACCTGACCTGACGCTTCGACTCTCGTGTCTGTCGATGCACAGTGACCTTTAAGCGTTTCCTTATCACGTGCATCGTCAATCTCACGTGCGACCAATTCATTAAACCAAACTTTTTTTCAACTGTTAACACGTGCACTAGCGAATTTCAGAAAAAAACAGGTTTAATTATACTATTGAAACTTAAAATTACCAGAAAAAAATCTATCCATAAAATTAATCGCGAAAAATGTATTATTTGAATATCTAATCAAAATAAATTCGAAATTAATTCAAAGTGCATGTTTGTTTCTACAATGTAGAAACGAAAAAAACACATTTTAAAATTGGAAAAAAACGTCCGTCAGAAGTCCACTTAAAATTCTTACGGATGCGTCTAAATTTAATGGTTCTGTGCAGGTAGTCGGAGCGAGGACGAAAGGGAGGAGTTCGATGCCTCTAATGCGGCTGATCACCTCGGCTAAACCCAACACCCTTCAAAAAAGAAGACCAAAGATGGGGCTGCGATAAAATAAGCGGCTCCAAAAAAACAAACCGAACAAAACGAAGAAACTCGAAAGCCGGCCAAAATTTTGCGTGCGTTTTTGTTTCAGGTCCCGCTTCCCAGTCTTGGCGCAGATACGCAGCAGACGTCGAGACGCCTAACCGGTACGGTTCGCAGAGGACGATCGACTTTTATCCCGGAGCCTCTTTTCATCAATAATTTTTATTTGTCGAGAGGATTTCAATGGTTTAATCAAAGGCAAAGGAATGAATGAAAAAGGAATTAAGATTCCTCAGGAACGGCTGAGCGGACGAGAAAAAAGGAGATTATAAATTAGAGGATACGAAAAAATCGTTTCGTCCTGTTGCAGACGCCGAAAGATAAAAGAAGCGGTCAATGGTGTGCTATTGATTGCCAATTCTTGTGTGCAGGCGTGTGGTCAGTCTGGCGCGGTACCGGGTGCAGTCGTACTCGATTGGACGTGCAACGACCGACAAAGGTCACTCCTGGCGTTAAATCTGCATTTTGACGTGCAGATTTCTTTCGCCTGTTCTCTCCTTCGTTGTCACATTTCGCCTCCTTCACGTGCTTGCTATCTCTTTTTGATTGTTCTCGTCCTCATTCATTTGTTTTGATTCCACACTTTCTTTTCTTCAACTGAATTTGACAACAAAAATATTGTTATAAAATTGATATATTAAAAAAACTATTACAAATCTCAAGTTTACTAGATTTATAAAAGGTCTTTGATCTCTTACCATTGTGCCTATAAACTGAATGGAAATTTACGTCTCGGGGGTAGTAGAGTCCTACCGGAATCCGGTTTACGTCAGACTCCCTACGGTGTGATGAACAATGTGCACACGTCTTTCCGATCGGTCTTCGTCTAAGAGATTCAGGCTGGAAGTCTTCTCTCTCGAATGCATAAGACACTAGATCTGCCGCGATCGTTGAACGCAAGGGGAATGCACTGGAATCGCAACCCCAAAGCCTCGGGGCATCAGCGATTGCGTGTCCTCAACGATCTCTGGAAAGTTCTCTACAAAGCCGCGAGAGTAGAAAACAACAGTGTTATAAATTCGTGGTGGAGACATTGGTAACACTGCTCCTCGACACACTGTTTTTATCTTTTTTCAAACTAAATATTAACCAAAACTGTTTGTACTTTAAGGATCGTACCAGTAACGGCAGAACGAGGACATTTTTATCCTGTCAAAGATTTTTCAAGGACTCGAATAATTTGTTGTACCAAACAATATTTCATGGTAATCATCTTATATATCACTTCAATGTTCAACGATTGAACAAATTTAGGTTAGAGGTTGCAAGAAAATCGGCGCAGATGTCGCTGAAGTCGAGCTACCCTCTAAGACTAGAGGCATGATTAGAAAAGAGGTTAGAATTGCCGGGAAAGCAACATCGACCAGTTGAACTTTCACGAGAAGACGAAAAGCGAAACTACCGAATTTGTGATAGATGCGTCTGTCGAGTGGCACGATGACAATGACCCCTATGAAGCGAACAAGTTCACAAACACGTTCCCGTGTCTTGCGTACGAGGTAACTCCGTGCGGACTTTTGTGCGGTCGCTGGTGGCACCGCGTGTAATGAAATTATTTTTATTTCAATCTAAGGACGACTACTCCGGGTTCGTTGAAACGAATTTTTTCGTCCGACAGCGGCTTATACACCGGTATGTATGAGCAAGGGCCTTCTCGCGCCAAGACACCGTTCACGGAATAATCAACTCCCCTGCAGTAGAGTTTGCATACGAAAAATTTGCCCAGGTGCACGTGTCTGACAAGTACATACACCCGGCATATTTTGTTCCACTTTGTCTGACGTCTTTCAGTAGACGAAACATTGGTCAAATTAGTTCTTGGGATAACCCACTTTTACGCCATCTCTTTCACTTTGCATCGTCCTTTTCTTTATTTCAATTCAACGAAACGATTTTGGTGATGCGAAAAATGGGCCGCTAGGCTAGTTCTAACAAAATCAAGTTCGGTATTTGATTTGTACACATTTCAGTCAAAACTTGATTTCTCTTATTTTTGCATCGATGAACAATCAGGGATGGAAAAAAAACTTGATTCACGTGCGTCTGATTTGTAAATAATGACAGTTGGGTAGTTCCCCGAAAATGCCCAGGGGACAGTGGTGCCAACTTTTTTTTTCTCATGTTGTGACAGAGCGCCTGTGGTTTGTCATCTGGAATGGCAAAAAGATTCAAATCGGTTGGCAGATTTCGAAGCTGCGTTTCTTTATCCTGC
This sequence comes from Telenomus remus, assembly GCA_020615435.1. Lineage (NCBI taxonomy): Eukaryota > Metazoa > Arthropoda > Insecta > Hymenoptera > Scelionidae > Telenomus > Telenomus remus. The sequence goes on along the minus strand of CM036336.1, from coordinate 14,816,686 downwards.
GCACGTTACTTCCTACAAAACGAAACAACGAACACGCGCTCCTATATCGTCGAGTGCAACGCACCCGCCGTCTACCTTTTCTTGACTACCTATATTCATCTTGAACTCTCCCTCAGGTAACCATCGCGAACGGGCAATGAACGATCGGGGTCATCGGCTGAATCCATGGTTACCAAGGTTAAGGTCCATTTGTTCCAACTATGGATTTACATAGACTGCCACTGCAATAATAGTGTCGCAATGCAGTCCAGTTGCACTACCGAATTTGCATTCGCACTATCTGATCATCGATATTCTTAGTTTATATTATTGATTCTTTGTTTATTTTTTTTCTATAAACAATATAGAAATTTCTAAAACAACGTCACAGTAACTAGTTTTGGATTTTTTTTATTTTCATTAATTGAGTGTGTAATTCAGTATTTAGTGTCCAACTTATTAACCAGGTTAGTTTAGTTTTTCTTGTTTCATTGTAAAATGTGGTGACGAATGAGAAAATTGTTAAAAATGTAATTGAATAATGAGTTTTTAACAGTCATTCTAAAAGGAATGAATGAAGGGGTGGCAGGTAATAGTAGCGTGTCAGTTATGAAAGATTGTAAGATTATAAAAGATAATAATTGCAAACCATTTTTGGTAGGATGTCATTCATCAGTTTTTTAACTGCGAAACTACTTTTGTTATAGAAATGTCAACCCGTCGTACTACCTCCTTTTTTGACAAAGATGCGTAGTTTTGATGAGAGAAAAATTTGTCTCATGAATTGCAGACATTCTGAAGCTGGTTTCTGAGCATATCGATTATACGTTTCTATTCTTCTTTTCCATCTGACACTTTGGTTACTTTCGTGTAGTTTTCTAGAGACACAAAAAAACTGATTTCTTCTTTGAGAAACCCTATTAAAGAATAATGGAAATTTTTGATTACAGACTTTCAAGAGTTGAAGAAGTGATAAAAATGGCAATTTTATTGCAATTGTTTTCTGCAGATGCTGTGCACTTGAAATCCGACCTGCACTAATATGGTCTTACTTTCACTTTACCTTCGATCAATTTCGTATTTTTCGTATTCTTACGTGAACGGTGAAAAAATGTATTAGAGGTTATGTGTCAGTCAAATCCTGAATTCAGGTCACGTAAAGATTCAGCTCTGGTCTCTGGTCATGCGATATCTCGTCAAGTTAAAAAAAATTTTGAATTCTTCGTTATGCAGAAATTGTGATTACGTTGATTGTTTTCTGATGACTGAGATAGTGTCTGGAATAATGATGCTAAATTAGTAACTTTTTACTTCATCGAAATGAAACCAACACCAGCGTTTCAAAATGTCAAACGAATTAAATCGCAGAAGCGAAATTAAGATTCACGTTACAAACTCGAGTGATGATGTGATAACTCCGATTAAGATATATAAAATGGAATTATTAAAAAGAGCTTGGCACGAAGGACAACGACCTCTGCCATAGACATTTCTTGCCCCTGCTGCATCTCGTTTCTCCGTCCTCTCGTTCTTCATTCCATTTTTGTTTTTCCTCTTCTTCACCTTATACTATTTCTTCTTATAAAATTTATTTTTCGTTTTATTTATCCTCCCTCTCTCTCTCTCTCTCTGTTTTTCTCGTCTGTTCGCTCTTCAAGCTCTTGCAAAAGTCAGAAAAGACAGTCGTGTCCTTGCAAGGTGATAATAAAAAATATGAAACAAAAAAGTGACAAACAATATTCAACCTCTCTCACGTTAAAAAAAGGAGTTTAAATAATTTAAAGTATTGCAAATTTCGAATCATCTTGTAATTAAAAAATGACTGATTTTCTTAACAAAATTTTGTTTAATTTAAGAAGAAATCAAATTTGTTGAACGTTTTAGGAGGTTGAATTTGAAGAAGATAAGTGGATGGACAAAAACTAGAAGTGGTTGTCGGTTGAATTTGTACGTATACAAAAGTTAAAAGGAGCGAAGGAAAAAGAGGAAGTAAGAAACTGAGGAAGAGAGTCGAAGGAGGATCGAGTGTAACCGGTCCAAGGAGAGCTGCGTTCTGATAACCTAGTTTTGCGCATTATCGGCCAGATCGGCCTCCCCCGCCTTATCCTCGATGTTAGTGCGATGTTGAAGCGACCGGTTAGTCGATGGCTAGGCACCAACTAGCTCAGATCTAGCAGGGCTCACGACTCTTCGCTAATACACTCCGCATAGTCTCGATCCTTCTTTATCGCCGATCAATCTTCTTTTTTAATCAACTTATTTCAATCATCTTAGAATTTACTTTAAACTTGACTTTTTTCCAAAACTGTTCCAAAAAATGAGATTTGCAAAAAATGAGGTTCTTATTGATTGAATTGATATCACGTTGATATTTGTTAATTCAACTTGTAAATTTAAGTTTTAATTAAGGTTAAAAATTTCGATGCTTTTATTTTGTTTAGTTAAATGAAAGTGTTAAGTGCAAACTGTCAGTCACGATTTTAGAGCACTCAGAGAAGTAGATCTGTCTTTTGAAATAAGTGCCGAAATTTGAAAATAAAAATTATAGTTATTTTATAAATAAGACCGATGCGATTTGAAAGCAATTTCGTGCTGCACATGAAATTGGGTCAAAGAAAGGAATCATCGATCTTTCAATATGGCTTAGCACAGCTGATCGACATTCAATTGACGGTTCAACGACCTTTGCATCATTGATACGTGCTTCTTCGCTGTACGTACCGATAAAGGCGGCATTTACACAATTGAAAGCTCCTGAAAATAAATAAAACAACTTTCAGAAAATTACTCCAGCATTAATTCTTTGCAAAAAACTTAAAGAAAGTACATTTTTCAAATTATCAATTCTCTAAATCATTTTTACAACTGTTACAAATTTCAGTCATTCAAAGCAAAATTTGTTATTTTGAATTTCCCTTTCCTTAGCGAGTATTAAATGAAAATTCAGTTTTTTTTTAATTGACATTTACCTACTTGTTAAGCAAAACTAAGAAATTCAAAAATTTTGCTTCAGTTGCATGAACCAGATCACGAAATCGTCATGAGAGAACGTTGGCGATCGGAATTTCACATATTCGATCTGGGCCGAACTCCACAACAGTGTCGTACGTCGGACTCCTCGTTTAGGTTGTCGAAGTCGCTTATCCTACCGTCGAATCGAGAAGTGTTTCGTTTATCACTCGTCGAACAATAATACAAAGTGTTCCACCTTTTAATGACCCAATAAAAGCAACGTGACCCAGGACCGAACTCAACGGTGCCACGCAGAGATGCACCCGACGATGTCTCGGATAAATTTTAGCAAGCCAGATGAATGATAATTTTTTTTCTTCCATTTTCAAGGCTTTCTCAACAAAAAAACGCACTTTCTAAAACTCACGCCCGCAATTCGAAGATGCAACATATGCTGTTGTAAAGTCAAAGATAGATCAGACGATGCATCAATTTCAACATTTTCATAAATTTGAATTTGTCCAAGAATCTGCTTTTTCTTCAAACGTTAAAATTTTAGGGAAACTTTTTTGCTGGTTTTGAAAAAATTGGTTCTTTTAGGTTTCTTTCCTGGACTTTTCGCGGGATGAAATGAATATGAGATCATATTGCAGAAGTGTAGCTGTGCATCTGACAAGTTTTGGCAATTTTTGTGTTGCATGATGACCGAGCGCATATTCATTCGTCTTTTTGTGGGCGAACAGGCAACGGTCGACGACCGCGACTTTCTCCTCTTATGCTAATTTCGATAACATGCTATTTTCGCGATTCACGCGTACTTGTTTCAACAAACAAGAAAATTGTCACGAGAAACTATACGGTTCGGGCAATTTTGATCAGCTATTGTTAACACTTTGTAACCACGTAATCATCTTGCGATGAATCGTCCAGTTTTAAATTAGTGATGATATCAAAATATTACCTCAACTGTTCTGATTTTTAAAGACTAATTATTAAAAGATTTGAAATTACAAGTTTTCGAAAATTTGCAAAATGTACGTTTTGCAAATTTTGCGAGGAACGAAAAAGAAATTCAAACTTCAAATAATTGCAAAAAATAACGAGATGCAAAACATGACGAATTTAACCTTTATTTAATTACTGAAAAAAAGTGTCGATTAAGTGTATAAAAACATTAATGGTATGAAAATTTATTCAGATGAAATAAACAGATACAGATACGTGAAATTCATCCCGGACTTTGGACGCAGTTAATCGAATGTTTTGCAAACGATTATAATTCTTATCAAATTGCATACTCCTCGCCAAAGTGCGCCGTCGACTTCCAAATTAATTAAACGAACGAACCGAAAAGGTCATCCAAAACGAGACGGTCGAAAATTACAAGTCCAAATGTAAAATGTAAAGTAGTGCAAACTAAAGTCGGCAAAAAACATGCGAGGGGGATTTGGTTTGTAAACAATTGCAAAATAATAAGATGGCAACGACTGAGAATGGCAACGTCAACGTACATTATCTCTCGGCTCGCTTTTCTTATGGCACATTGCGATTGTTATGACATCCTCTCGCATCATCGTGAGAGAGCGATATAGGACTTGATCGCGTTGCAACGAGATAGCGTATCGTTTGCCAACACACTGACTTGCTGAATTCCGAGTTACGCGAGAAACGTTACCGAGCCCAATTATCGCTTTGAGAATTTCTGTTGCACTTTTGGTGACAATTCACTGGTCATTTACATTCGCATTTCTGCGACATCATTTTGAACCCAATTTTCGTTTCTTCTTTAACACCTTTCTTGTCGAAACCTTTTTCTGTTCAAAAACAAGTCGAATTTAACCCCTTCAACTCTACTTTTCAACGATTTTTGTTAAAAGAGTTAAATTAAATCAATTTGTTAACTTGTGCATGTTGTTATACTGTTTTTTTTTATTTTTGCAAAACATCTTCGACTTTTCAGTGTTGGAGATTGTTTATTTACATGGAAAAAAATGTTGTTGAACGTATCGTTTGACTGGAAAAATGAATATTGAAGTTTGAAAATAAACTGAACCGATTTCCAAATGAGCGACAAACGACCTCAACTTCTCTCGTTCAGTGTATAATGATCCCGATCGTTTTTCCAACTGGTAGCCGTTCATGATGCCGTACAGTAAGTGAAGTAACATTTGGTGCCATGGCGAATGCGAGAGTAGAGTTCGTTGCCCCGTAAAAGAAGACCACTTAAAGTGTTTCTGTTTGAATTATACAAATAACACATCCTGTCTCTGTTCTATCTACAAAAAGAACTATCAAAAAATTAATCTCGCGTGAATCAAACAAAACAATTTTTTTTTCCACTATCTCAGATTCATTTTTTGCATCTCGAGCTCCACAATTTATTCTGGTCCTTGATTCCGACGAGACTATCCGGTTCTAGTGTGAAGTTCTCAGCAATCATTAATTTGCACAAAATCAAAATAAAGTTACTCGCAAAAAGTTGTGTGCAATGAAACATCAATTATGCAAACACGTTGCGCAAGTTATTGTCCGAATGTTCGGCATTTATGTAATTGACGTTACATATGTTTATATAAATCGCTACCAAAATTTCGGCTGTACGATAACAAATTGTGCCAAACTTTTTCGCTCGATCATAGACGATCGAGTTTCGTTCATTCTTGATTCCGATTTTACATTGAGTATTTCGGGTTGATAAAAGTTTGATTTTCTTTTTTTTTCTTCTTTGAAAAAAAGCTATTGGTAGAGGGGATGGGTATGCGAAAGCATGAAACCAATATTTAACCAAAGGTGGTTGGCAGTTGGAGCAAATGTTTATGCTGCGCGGTACGATAAGTACCGTACATGCATTTCGTAAGCCCGGTTCCGACGTGGTTGTATGCAAGAGAAAAGTACCGTGAAAGAACGTTATTCCGAGAGAGAAGGAGACAAAAAGAGAAAGAAGCCGTCCTTCGCTCATAACGAACAAATAATTGAATCTACCGTGCATATAAATTATACGAGCTGCTCTCGTCGGTCCCCTCCCGAAAATTTATGCACAGTCATGACCAATTTTGTTGTTTTACTTTTCGCCAAACTAAAACTCGCGTTCGACAAAAGTGCACGACTTTGTTCAATGTTTTTTTTTTCACCCCAGCCAACTTTTTTTAGTCCTCATTTTTGGCTTGTCAAACAAACTCAAATTTCTCCGATGAACTCTTCGTTATAAAAATCAAAACAAATCATAAAACTTAAAAAATAATTCGGACAGGAATTGCTGACAATTTGAAATTTCAAAGTGTTTTTCAAACAGGAAGATGTGCTTTATAAATTGTAGAAAAGAAAGCAGTATTTTAAAAATCTGATTTTTGTGTAAGGACAACGTTAGATCAGAAAATGATCCATTCTTAATTGAAAAAAAAATTGTTGATAACTTTCTTCTCGGTCAATAATGATGGAAGTTGAAATTTTCGAGATTGCAGTGGGATATCAAGATCTGAAATGAAATTACATTGGGCAAAGGTGAACAAGTCCGGGCCTAGAACCGTTTCATTTTAGAGAGTTGTCCCGGGCCTACCCCACCAAAGTACCGATTTGTCCGTTTAACGCAACTCCGCTTGCATGTCACTTCATATAGGATTCGCGATCGCACGCGGCTGCTTCTTGTGATGCATAACGGGTGGCACTTTGTTTTCCTCGCATACTAAGCGAACGCACTCGTACGTGCCTTACTTTGCAGACGTTAACGAGAATTATCTGTCTCCGATGCAAAATTCTATTAAAAATTACATTTTCTTGCGAAAAACAAGCATGATAACAAAATGAACAACTGAAGAAACTTTCGTCCCAAGATGTTTGGGAGCAAATTTCACATTATCGCAATCTTTAAACATTAGTTTCTATCAAGTTGAAACAGGATGTGAATTAAAATCAATCCGGAATAAATCTTTATATAGTTGAGATGAGACTGGGTTCGGGTTTTGAGAGAAACTGTCGTTTGCGATCGGCAGTTGATGCAAAACTTGCGACTCCACTGGTTACATTCTCGACCGCGTTCGTAACTTGGTACCCTGTTGATATTAAGAAGTTCATTGACCCAGCGCAAGAGAATAAGTCACTCGGTGAAATTATAAAATCGCCATTACGCCACTTGCATGAAGATCCGCGCGTTTTCAGACACTGCGGCTTTCACAACGACCAACCTGGCCAACATTTCGAGCCCTCGACCAAACAAAAATTACACCTCCAAAACGAAAAACTAAAAACTTGTCGATTCCAACGCAAATCTTGTTGGACAGTATTTCGACTTGAATTTTGCATTTCGTTCGGTCGATGAAAGTTCTTCGTCCCGCCAGAACAGTTGAACATCTGCTGAAAAAGAGAGCTTCGGGTGAAATCGACGAAAAAGTTTTTTTTTTTAATTATGATATAAATTTTGCTCGTAGTTTGAAGTGTACCGAAATGTTTGCTTATGAAATTCGTGTGCGTACCATGCGGATTCATATAATAATGCGATTCGACAGGCCGTTGACATTTTTCAGAGGTCAGGATTCACTTGAGATGCTAAAAACATGCCAATTTATCGTACACAAAATTCCACTCTGATTTAATCGTCTGGTTATAAGAGTACAATCGGTTCGGTTGCAGTTTCATTCGAATTTCGGTCGGGCGTTTCTCTCTCTCGCCGTTTTGTGAATGGAAACAAACCAAATGTTTTAATTTTTGATGGAAATTTTTAGGATTTGTTTTTAGAAAGTTAAAAATTTTGATTTTAAATAAATAAATAAATAAATTCTAATGGTTGAGTTTTGAATTGAATGAACCCTTAAGTTTCCTTAAGTTTCCTTTGGACGATTTGTAACAAATGTGCATTCTGGTGTCTGTTACAAACAAAGGATTTCAAACGCAAAAAAATGTATAAACAGTGAAATCAAAAGTTCCAAGTATCAGAAAAACGATTATTCAAGTACGGTAACGATTACTTGCTGCTAAAAATTATCAATAACAAAAATAAAACAAATTGCAAAAACAAATTATGTTTGAAAAAATGTTTGAAAATATTATATCTGCGTTTAATTTATTCATATAATTAATCGGTCAGCTGAAAAGCAGCTGATTCGACAAATAATAAAAATACATGTTATATTCAATCTTATTTTCTCATTACTTCCATTGTCTTTATTAATAAAAACCAAATTTTACTTTTTTATTCAAAAAAAAGAATAAAAATCATTTTTTACCAAATTTCATTTGGTTATACTGCTTACAAAAACGGTTAGGGTCTAAAATAAGGGTTATAAGAAAAGAGCGCCGTAAAGCGATTGTTCAGAAATGCACGAAACTTAGTATCAATGCTAATAAACGGGGGCTTCAAGTTCAGTCACAAGATGAAGTTTTTCGACTCGTTCTGATCCACGAAACCGTACTTTGTTGGGGCCGGAGGTCGCTCGCTAACGGCGTTCGATGTGCTTATTTATGCCATGACATAAATCTTATCTTTTCCAGAGGTGCTCTTAAAAAAACGAACAACATAAATTTGCACCTACAAGAAATCAAAATTTTTAATTACACTACATCACAAAAAATCGATTAAAAATTCAGTACATTTATTTTCCTTGTGTGAAATACGTGTGAATTTTTGCTAATTGACAATGATATTGTTTCGCATATGAATAGCTCCATGAAAGCCTCCGACTTTCGAGTCCGTCGACCTTAAGTTGCAAAAAGTGTCGTTTCTATCGGTGGACCTATTTATTCAAACACAAAAAAATCTCACTTGACCACTTTTTGGTCAAAAAAATGTCAACTAGCATAAATGTTAACTTCATTGTAAATTAAAATTTTTTAATTTCAATTATAACTTTTTTTTTAATGAAAATATTAGTATTCAAGATGACAAAAAAACGGTTCAGAATATGAAATTTGGTCTCAATGCAACTTTTTAGTAGTATTCAAAAAATGAAAGATGCCTCGAAAAAAATTGATTGAAAATTAAAATCAACGTCCTTCGTTTTGCAAAGTAATTGGTACTGGTTTTTTTATTCGCATTTTTCTTAAGGGTCTAACTTTAGAAAAGGAATGCCGACTTCGTAAGCAAGATTAAAAATAGCTGAAACGTTTCAGCTTTGCAAAATATGGGAATACCGCGCTGCAACTTGTCACAACGTAATCACATTAGAAGAATCTCGCTCGCTAGCCGACGATGACCGCTCCATTTATCGGAGAAAAAAGTGTGACACACCTCATAAACATTGTTGCTTTATTCGCAATAACTTTAGTTCTAAACAAAAACATTGAAGAAAAACTTCCAAACAATTTCAATCTCACTAAAAAATCGTCAAAAAAAATTTTTTTAAATGTACAAACGTAACAAACGATAAAACACAAACAAAACAACCTGGTAAAAGAAGCCAAACAAACAAAATAATAATTTTTGAATCTGTTTTTGATTGAAAATAAATGATTACAAATCTTATTTTCGGTGAATAAAAAATTTAGTTTTGGTCGTGCAAAAAAAAAAGTAGGAGGACGATCCCCGATCCGGCATTACTGGATGGACATTGAGCTGGACTTGACTTGTTGTGTACAAGCGGTCTGGTGGGGTGGAGGACACTTTCACTCTTACAGGTGCATGACCGCTCCGGCGAACGTGCTCTCTCGTTCGCCTGGACATGAGTGTTTAATGCCCTCAGGAACATTGATTGCGCTGAAGTCGTGGCTCGGCGCGGTGGTGGGCCTTACTCGGCCCGCTAGATAACGGCCCGGGAACTCGACCACGTGCTTCTGCGTACTCGAGTGCACGTGCGCGGCACATCTCGTCTTCTCTCTGCTCCTCTTTCGAACACCTCGACCAAAAAAAACCCATCCTTTTCCAAAGCTCAAAAAAAATTCTCCAACTTGATTACTTCTAATTCAAATTTTAGTCAGATTCTAGACCTAATAATTCTGACCTAGTCCAGGACAATTTTTTGGAACTCCTGAAAAGATGAAAAGAATCAGTGAAAGTGTTAACTTTTCTGGTCAAATTTATTAAATTCTAAATGTTGTCAAAGAGAAGAAATGAAAAGTTGGAAATTTATGTTGATAGTTTTAGTGATTATATTTTTTCCATGGACTTACCCCTTGAAAGCGTATTTTGTCCTCGCCACACTTTGACGTGCAATTAACTCGGTAATGAATGAGTGAGAAAAAGCAAGAAGACCCAATTTCATTTTATGAGCGCCGGCTATTGAATTGGTATGACAAAAAAGACAATGGGGGCCGTAAAGTCAATCTCGTCCTTACAGAACCGACGGCCTTTTGCGAGTGGCTCCAGGGGCAATAAGTGATGCTGAGACGCGCCGAGGAAAAGCTTAGGCGGGAGGCAAAGAGAACGCGAAACAAAGACGCACAACGCGAGAGAGAGACGAGGGTCATCGAACCGCGAACGTCTACAAACCGTTCTCCTCATTTACTCACCTTACTCACTACCGAGCAGTACGCAGGCACAGTTTGGTCAGGACCGATTGTACATGAACCGAGTGGGTCAGTGTTTCAAGAGTGCCGGCTCACAACTTTTTGCCTCGCTGCAATCCCAAATGTCCGGCCAATCCACTTGATTGCAATGTTTTCTTTCGCTTCTTCTGCTTCGACCGATTTTTCACACCGTTTTTAGTCCTTTTGATGCCTTCAAAATTCAATCAATTATTTCATCGACGTTTTAACCCTTTTTTATTAATCTTGACATTAGAAGAGTTAGCAAAATTTGTTCAATTTTAAAATTCAAATTCCCATGACTCGTACATCTTTCAACAATTCGTTTTAAAATTTAATAATTTACACTTGTTATAGTTTTTTTAACACTGTGCGAATTTCAATAAATTTTTTAAATGAAAAAGTTCGATTTTGCAATTTGGATGATTAAAATGAATATTAACTTTAGTAAAATTAGAATACTTTTCAGCAACTTCAGACTGATCTTGAAGTAAAAGAAAATTGTTAGATTACATCATTTCTCACCTTCACATAACGAGGTAAACTTTTTTCCAATTTGGTAACATAATCAACTTCCGTTGCATAACGTGGTTCTTCCGTCCTCGTTTCATTGGTTTCGCTGTTAACTATTTAATGGTACTTTTTTGTTATCATTTCTTGTTGTTTAAGAGCCATAGAAAACGTGAATTGTACTTTTTCGCGTACGCCTTAAGAACACGTCGGTACGTGTGAAGCATTTTCCCCGTCGACATTTGTTCGTTACAGTTATTACGACGGACCGTAATTTCGTGTTGTACACATTGACATACCCTCCCATTTAGGTTGAGTTATGCGAATGAATAATTACCTTTTTTTCAATGACGGTATATGCCGTGTTTGCATATTTATGTGCTTACAAGAGGCTTTTTGTTTACTTTACTGTTTACCGTCCCATTTTTGTTAGACGTGGCGAGATGTGGTTACGATGTCAATGGTTCAGTCCAATTATTATTTGTATATTCGCACGTTACAAGAACTTTCAGCCTATGAAAACTAATGAATTTTTTACTTACTTTAGATGAATGTTTTTGGTATTATTTAAAAATAGTATATTCTTTCTGAACGAGTGAACATTTCAGTACCGCCTTAAATTTGATCTGTCAGAAAATAATCCTTATTACATAATCAAACAATAATTGGAAAAACAAATTAATTGCAAATGAAATTGTAACCTTGAAAAAATTAGCTTCTAATCAATTTTATAAAATAAAAACGTTTCGATCACAAAAAATAAAATCAGTAATGTTTTGAATCCGGGAAATTCGTTTCATTATTAATTTTTTCAAAATGAGGTTCTGCAATTTAATCATCGCGACGTTCTTCATCCCTATCAGGTATTTTTCTTTTATTATTGTACAGTTGTTATAATACAGCTATTTCGAAATTCAATTTTTTTCATTCAAAGCGTGTAAGATTTTTAAATGCCAAAATTTTTTTGCAGCTCTATTATTGGGACATCAACAGAAGAATGATGAGTAACAACAATTTATAATCTAGTAATGTTTGCATGTAAAACATTTTCCATAATTGAATTTTGTACAGTTTTCTACCGCATCCATACGAAGACTCGTTAAAAAAATTGGCAAGAGAACAATCTCGAGTACCTTGATTAGGACTTGATAAATGGATCGAAGTTTGGAACATTGTAGAGGACTTTATGAATGAGCATCCTGATTTAAGGGACGATTTAGATGATGCAGCACTAAAAGCTTTTAAATGTTTAGGTGATACCTTTTTATTTGAGTATGAGGAGTGCTTTGAGGAGTTACACGACCTTTGGCTGGACTTCAAAAATTCTCAAAACTCACCCTGTTACAAAAATTTAAACACTTATTTTCATGATATGAAGCGAACTATTAAAGCTAACCTCTTGAGAAAAGTAATATTACTAAACAATCCAAAAACTTTTGATGAGGAAGCAGAGGAGATTTCCAATGACTTATTTGACAGAACCCTGACGAGTTTTCATGTTTCGGAATTTATAGAAAGTAATGCAAAATCGTATGTTGCAAATATGATTAAAGAAGCAAAAAAAACTGATGATGAAGAATTGATCCGAAGAGTAAGTCAAACGTGGATTTTGTGGAAGATGTTGATGATTATTTAGAAGAAGTCAAAGATTCTTATTTAACCATAGATAACCTGACAAATTTGCTAGAGGATTACAGACATGGTTATGAAAGCTGCATAGTATTGCTCCACGATCTTTTTTTAAGGTTCGTTGAGATGGAAGATTTCATTTTAACTAATACTGCTACGATTGAAAAATATGCAAATGCCAGGATTTACATCATTGACGAGAAAAAAAGTAAGGTTTTTTAAACTTAATATCAAGTTTAAAAAACCTGTAAATTTTTTATAAACTGTATATGAGTAGAAAATATCAACTTAGTAGTTGAAAAGGCAAACCTTGGCGAACCTTGGACGATCTTTGAAGTGATAAAAAAGTATATCAAAAAATTTCAGAAGAATGTTCATGATTATTTAGAAGGAGCTCAATTCATTTTTTCAAACGGAGAGAGTGTGAAATATATAACAGAAATACAATGGAATATGTACATATGTCCTCGTCAAATAATATTGATCTGATTGAAAAATATACAAACGCCAAGATTTATAGAATCGATGAAGAAAATCGTAAGTTTTTCTTTGTCTTGATATTCAGTTTTATATGGGGTCCGTGTAAATTTTAAATTTAATTTTCAAATGAGAAAGAACTGAATTGTACAGAACACGTTCCATATATTGGTGCAAAACCTACGGAAGAAGTTACTTTGCTTTTATCAGGCACAGAAAAGACAATTTAAATCTGAAGATTTAAATGATGAAGAAACTTTAATTCATGAATTAATTGAGTATGGTAACAAAAAATTGATAGAACATATGTTTTTGAATTCTGAAAAAACATAAGGACGAAGTTTTAAATGGATTTAAATTTGCTTCTAAAAAAATAGTTTGTGAGTCAAACTTGTTCAACGACATTTAACCTAAACTAAATTTTTCGTTCATATATTCATCACACTAACAAAATAATAAGCTTTTCAAATTTTATTTGTTGAATTTTAATTTATGGAAAGTTTCAACAGATTTATCTCCTGTCATTGTCCTACAATGTCGTAGCAATAACAAAAATCTTACCTTTTTTTCTTTTTTTTCAAATATGCAAAAACTTCTTGAAAACTTTGAAGATTCTCCTGTCTTCTGTGGGGATCGTTTTTTGCAACGATATCTGGTTACGACACACCCCTTCACAGCCGGAAGTGACTAGCACCCCTTTGGCGATACAGCCGCCCCTCAACCGCAGAATTCAGTTACAGTCGCGTGTGCCCCAGAGGTAACGCCCGGGGGTGTGTTCAGAATCGGTGCGCATCGCAACTGGTAGCCGCGGTGCAACTTGTGGGTCAGCATGCAAACCTTTCACATCCGATAATTCCAATAATTAGCCTATCAAAGACACCACAATGCCCGGGTGTTTGCGACATCCGAGCTATGATTGGTACAGTGTTCGGATCGTTGCGGCCAAATGAACTTCGGCTTGTTTTCGCATTCCTGCAGATGGTGCCGACGAAATAATAACCGCTCGGAATTCGTGACTGGTGTTGTCGCGCGCGACCAAACGTGCGCCCACTTTCGAAAACGGAAAAACGAAAAGCACCAGTAAAAGAACACTTTTTGAGAAAGTCGCCGACATTTGCTCGGATATTGGCAAATCGCGAATCGATGGTCACAAAGGAGTCGGCCATTGTGTCAGTTTGTTATTATTTCTGCGGTGCGGTTGGTAATGGTCCGGCTGAAATTCTCTTGGGTTATATAAGATTTGGTTGCGCACGACTGCCCCCTTTTTGGATTTCGATTTCTGCGGATCGCGAGCGATCTCCGTTGCGGTTTTGCGACAAAAAAATAACGAACACTTGCATTATCGTTAACGGTCCTCTCTGGTTTCGGGAGAAACGTGGCCCGAGAATATTTTCGATAAGCCCGCAGGATAATTAGACTTGCGGCATTTCGTGATGGTGCAAAAAAAACTCACTTTACGGAACCTTTTTTTGCACGTTAAACCCGGGCTCTCTCTTTGCTTGTGTCCAAAAATCACTCCTAATTTTATTTCCAACAAAAAAAAGTTCCATTAAGAAACACCAAAGTGAACTCTCAAATTGACTCAGACAATGTTTTACTTTGAGACAAGATTTTGTAATGTTCAGGTGAAAAAATGAACTGAAATTGTCTTGTTTGATTTTGTTAATTGAAGGTGTACAATTTGGTTTGTGCGAAATTGGTTATAGCGTTTTCTAAAATGAGAAATTCGTCTTGTCGTAATGGCGACCGAAAATTAAAAATACACCGGCCGATCATTGATCCTAACAGTCAAACGCTATCAATCGTCCATAAAAAATGTTGAAATTTAATTTCACCCAAAAATGTTCGCGACAATCGCCGAAGAAAGTTAGGATGTGATTCTCAATGCGGATAAACAAACGGGTGAAAGAACTTTGAGAAAACTTGTATGATTGATCACTCGGAGAAAGTAACAAGTAAGGCACCAAAAAAAGTGTCAAATTTGACACAAGTGTTCAACTTTTTTATTTTTTCATTTGTCCTTAAATTGACAAAAATGAACTCCAAATTTTAAACTTCCAACTTTTAACTATAATTTCTTACTCCGTTTAAACTTTTTTTTAATCCTAAGAAGGGTTGAAATAATGAGCTAGGATAATTTAAAATTTTCAATTTTGAACTATCACTTTTTATTGTAAAAACAACCAAAAGTTTTAGATTACAATATTAGATTGCAAAAAAAAATGTCATACATTGTGCAACAGCGAACACGGAAAAGGCTTTCTTTGCGATTCAACGGGTCCGGTTAGAATTTAGGCTACGAGGAGTTCACACCCGAATCTGGAACAGAAACGGTCGTTGGCCTCCGCGAGAGTACTTTCTTCCAGATTTTTGGACCTGTCCAATGGGCCCGGACATTTGTCTAATTTCTTTCAAACGAGCAGCCAGACATAACGGGCGATCTGATATCTTCGGGCAAAATCTTGTGCTGAAATTGTCGCAGAGATTAGAGAAACTCCTCCGGCCCGACTGAACCGGACACGCATCAAAAACAAGTGAAATTTGATAGAACCGACGTTTGAAAATCAGGGTCAAATTTGAAATCTGATAATGAGCGCCATTAATTTCAGTCATTGTGGACTATCATTCATTCAAATTGTGGATCATTCATTGAAAGAATAAACGGCGACAAAAATGCAGAATCAAAAGAAACGAAGTTAACAAAAAGAAGTGTAACAGAGAAAATTGCAATTTACAATTCGTGTCGTAAAACGTACGATTTGAATCATAAAACACAATTGTGCTCTCGAATGAAATTGGCTCTCGCATTAAAGAGAGGCGCCTGGCAGGAGATGTTACACTTTATCTTTTCCTTGATTTCTTTATTTTTTTTTACCTTCGTTATTTATTTTTACAAGTCATATAGAAAAGTCCATCACAACATTGACTGCTGGAGGCAATGATTCTTTTGCATCTAGGTCAAAATGATTCGGTAGCCAACAGCCGCGTAACGCGACCCATCAGCGTTATCTCCGAATCGTTAAAAACAGCTTCTACCTTTCCCGATTTACCTTCCTTTCGTTTCGCACGACTTTACTTTAAAGTGTACACACACGCACAGTTACACACCTCGCTTCTACATTCAATTTATTATTTCACATTCGATCCTTGCAACATAATCAATTTACATCTTTGACATTTTCATTTTCATAATAATTTTTAAGATAAAATTCACTAGCATTTTATCAGTTTTTGAATTTTTGATTTAACAATAATTCAACAATAATTAAACAATAATTTAACACTTTGCTGCCAAATAAAAGTTTGTTAAGAACCTGTTTCTACTTTAACTAAAATCATCGTATTGACGTCTAACAACTTAAGTAGAAACTAATTTCTTGTTTAATTTTTCCCAGAAGTGTTTCTTAATTTCCTTAGGTCAGGATTTTCACGAACTTTTTGCCGGAACTGTAATTAACTCCAAATCTTAATCTTCTGATTAAGATTTACTCGCGTTGGTTTTACCGACACTTTTGAAAACAAAAGATTTTTGCATTCATTAGTCGTTTCTTTTTTTTGACATTTTTTTCAATTGACACTCAACTTTCAAACATATGTCCAAATTTCTTTCACTTTCCCATTGTGGATTTTGTAAGGGTGTGGAGGTAACGGAAATAAAACTTGCAGTGTGTTATTGAAGCATGCAAAAAAAATGCTTAAAAAGAGAGTTCAAGACAATTATGAAATAAAATATTGTTCTATGGAAACTATTGATTTTTGCGAACTACGTCTCAGTGAGGCTTACTTACAACTTCCATTCATCTGCTAAATCTCATAAGATGCGATCATATTTTATTATCTTATCAGGATCCAACGTACATTTGCCTGCCTTATTATAATGCGTAGTCTGCGAAGATTCAAAAGCTTCGCTGCATGAAATATATAAATTGCAAGGCGTGATTTACACGTCAGTTCGTGTCATTTGTTTTGTTTATTTTAGTCTGTTAGCGCTTCTGGAATTCGTATTGTGTTTTATTGTTTGTCGTAAAATCTTCGTACAATTCTTCTCGTTCTTTTCAATTGTTACTTTTTTATTTCCCTCCAACTTTCGGTGCAATTTTTCAACCAAATAAATTCGTTTCTGACAGTCGAAATTTAACTGGCAGACAAGTACAAGTAGATAAAAATGAAATATTATGAAATATTATAAGAAAATGCTTTCTGAACAAAAGTGCGAGCTTTTTTTATTTTGAATGAAAAAGGACTGTTCCAAGTGAACGATGGATGTATCTTTCAAACACAATCACACGCTATCTAACATCGTAACACTTCGAATGATCGAAAATCAGGCCGAAAAATGCCCGGCGGATGAGCGTTTCGCGTTTCTAATTTATTAATCATACAATTCTCCCTCGTCGTAAAAAAACCGAGTTTTAAAAACCTTGACTTGCAAATCCGCGTGACCCTGTTGTGTACAAACAACGTTTCTAAATGTTCAGATTCAGAACACTAAGGCGCCTACTCGAATCATGATTTTTTAAAACTGACACAATCACTCAAATCCATTATAGTTATTCCTATCACAAATTCGTGACTAAAATCCGAAAATAATGCAAAACAAAACGGTCGCATAGATACAAACTTTAAATAAATTAGATACGAACTAATTTATCGCACTTAGAGAACTATTTTTGGGTCGTATAAATAGCCCTGCTAACTTTGTTTTAGGTTCAATTTCTGAAACCATGAAACGGTTCAGATTTGGCGGTTGCTCTCTTTTGCTCTGGACAATTTTTGTTGTCTCAGAAATTAACTTGGTTTTTGGTGTGCCTGTATACGAGGAAAAAGGATGGTTTAAAACTATATCGCCTTTGCCTAGAGATGGTACGCGAAATGAACTCGGGATGAAAAGAGAAATAAATTGATTACCAAATAATGTCTAAGAATTGATTTAATTTTGTTTCAGAATACAAATCTGGCGATTCAAAAAGGCCCACGATTCGTCATCCAGGTGTTTTTAAAAAAAATCATGACAGAAATAAAGTTGGTAAGTGACGAAAATTTTTAGAAATGAAATAAAAATTAAGCAGGAATTATTAAAAACTTGATTTCATCTTAGCAAAAGACATCAAAGCCTGGAGACCGGATGATGGAACTAATATTTGGGAACTGAGCGGGTTATACCAAGGTGACATTATGTCCTATGAAAACGACATTGTCCGACACGGTGTTTTGAACGATTCTCTTAGGTGGAATTATGGAATCGTACCATACCATATTGTAAAAGATGATTTCAGTAAGTTTTTCAAATTACAAGAAATTTAATTCAGTTTTTTTCTCTTTTATAACAAAATGTTTTACTGTTTTCGCCCTTTAAGCACAAAATTTGCAACATTTCGAATTTGAATTATGAATTTGAAGTGTTTCTACTAAGTAGAAAACTTTATAAATACCAAGAAAAATTAAGTAATTAACGAAGTAAAAAAACCGGTTTAATTTTCGCATCAATCAGTTAATGTTTTTTTTGTTATAAAAATATCATTATTTGGTGTAAATCCTAAATTTAAAGTTACTCAAAGTAGTTAAACCAATTTTTGTTAAATTTGTAGCTGAAGAAGAAATTGAAACAATCAACGAAGGCATAAACGAACTACGAGAGAAAACATGCCTGATTTTCAGGCCGAAAAGAAACACCGACACTGACTACGTAGTAGTTCAAGGATCTGAATCTGGATGTTGGTCATTTGTGGGCAGAAGAGGCGAAAGTCAAGTCCTGAATCTCATGACGCCAGGTTGCGTTAAGCACGGTGTGGTTGTTCATGAATTCATTCATGCGATTGGATTTTATCATCAGCAAAGCTCTCACGACAGGGATGATTACGTTACTATAATTTGGGACAACATCCTCGAAGGTTACTACCTTATGTTTTAACTTGATTTTTTCTAATTACCGAATATTAACAAAAAAAACTTTTGAGAAAACATGAGTACAAATTTATGGGCAGTTTGTAATGACAAAACTTTCTTTTTCTAGACCACAAACATAATTTCAACAAATACGACAACGATACCGTCACAAATTATAATGTCGGTTACGATTACAACAGTGTAATGCATTATGGACCGAAAGCTTTTGCAATAGATAAAACTTCTGACACGATAATTCCGAAGGTATGAAAAAGTATTGAATACTTACATATTTTTTTCATTATTGAATTTGTTATTTGAATATTATTATTTCTATTATGTATTTCTATTGAAAGTTTTTAATTTCCAGGACGAAACTGCAACCATCGGACAGCGTATTGGCTTGAGTGATAAAGATGCGGCGAAAATTAAAATCATGTACAAATCAGAGTGCCAAGCCAGAGCACTTCGAAATTATGTCTGAATACTATTCAACGTCTTTTGTTACTGCCAAAAATTGTGACGATGTTTGCCAAAAAATATTTGCGATTTAATTTCAAATGATTTATTGTTCTTTTTGTCACTATTCATTTAAGAACTTTGACATTTGTAATAAAGTACCATCACAGCAACAGTCTTAAATATTTAGTTTTATTTTTGATTTTTTATTTTTGTCATTGATGGTAGAAAGGAAAATGTTTCAATTCCATCACCGTTTCTTCAGCAGCCTGCAAGAAACAAAAATGAATAAACTTTTTTTTCTTTGAAAAATACTCATTATTGCAACATCAACTTACAATTCGAACACTATCATTTTTGTCATCCAAAAGATCCTCAAACGAATTCTGCAACTGTTTACACCAAACTTGTTTGAGCATCTCGCTGCTAAACCTGCCCATCAATCTCATTAATTTGCAAATCCTACACTTAATGTTGACTTGACTGTGACCCAATAGTTTGACCAACTGTTCTACCACTTTATCTAAAACAATGATTCTTATGATTTTTTCAATTCATTTGTTAGTTGGCGACAAAACTTATCATAAATAGTTTAAAATTCAAAACAGTACCCTGACTATCAGCCATAAGCGCGACTTTTTCCACCAAATCAGCATTTTCCGGTTGCGACCGAAGAACATGAGTGAGAACAGCCAAAAAGTCCGCGACAATTCTGGGTTTCCTTTTCTCAAGATCCAACAACTGTCTTAAAACCTCAACAGCTTTCACAGTATGCACAGCGTCATAAAGTTGAGTTACAAATCGATCCCTGGTGTGCACCAGTCTGCACAACAAAACCACAACACTTTCAAGAGCTTCGAGTTCTTCTGCCAGGAGTGAGCTAGTTTTCACTACTACCGATTCGTCCTTCTCAGTCATCAGGGTTCGAATCGCATAAACCAGGTGGAGAACGACCTTGACCTCCAGGTACACCTTTAGCACCCTGTCTAAATTCTCAGAACCAACAGGAACAACAAAGACTAAAGAAAGAAGTTTGGCCACGTGTTCGAGCAGTTTGCAACCAGCGGCTGGGTTTCGCAGAGGGTACAAAAACACGCTGATGCAGTTCTGCTGGAGCAGCGAGCTCAACTCGCCTTCCATCACCTCTTCCATTGACCGCTGCAGGAATGCGATCCATTCCTCGTTTTCGATCGGTTGTTCTCCTTGCAAAAGTTCGAGTTTGGGTTTCTGCTGGATGAATTCTTTCTCGTAATCGAAACTTAGGTTTTGGTCGGGATTCGATTCTTGCTCGATGCTTCTTTGAGTTGGAGTTTGCATTATTCTTGGCATGTTTTGAGCTCGGTGTATCAATTTGTCTAACATGCGTTGTGTTTCAATGTCGGAAGACCTACTGAAAAGTTAAATTTTTTAATTTGTTATCCCATTATCATAATGTAAATTAAAAGTTTAATTTTTTAGGTTCTTACTTTGTTTGTACTGTGCAGTTTTTGTTGGAGTTGTTCGCTATGGAATTTGTGTCTAAAAATGGGTGGCTGGACAAATCGGGCCAGGTGAGACGGATAGCTGGATCTTTTTCTAATAAACCCTGAAAATTAATAATATAAACCATTTGAAAGCATATCTTTATTATAGGAAGCCGATATTAAACATTGTAAATCGTACTTGTAAGAAGTTGACACAAATGTCTGATGCATTTTCAGGCCATTTGATGTTTTCACATTTGATGAGGTGGTCCAAATTTAAGATGCAGGTTGTTTTGAAGGTGGATGGCCGACTATCAGTTCGTAGATAATGCAACCCAACGACCTGAAAATAAAAATTTTTCATTCAATTAAAAAATAAATACTGAAACGTTAAAACTTGATGAAAAATCTGTTTTTAAACAAACCATAAATCTGCATTGTAATCGTAGGGGTGACCTTTAATAAGTTCAGGAGCCATGTACAAAGGGGTTCCTTTGATGGACATGAGCATGTGTGGTTCACTACTCATACTTCGTGCGAACCCAAAATCGCACAGTTTTACAATCCCGCTGGATTCTAAGAGGACATTTTGTGGCTTCAAATCCCTGAAAATGTTTGCAAAAATTAATTTCGTTTGTAGAAATAGAAAATAAAAAGATATTTAAAAATGGGAAAGTAGAATTCATTTAATTATCTTGTACCTATGCAAAACTAAATTCGAATGTAAATATCCTAAAGCGGAAACAAGATCGTGGGCAATAACTTGGGTAATTTCCTCAGACAATCGACCATCCTTCACTTTTGAGAGTAATTCGTAAAGTTCTTTTTCTGCATATTCCGTTATAATGATGATCTAAAAAATAATTTTCCTATCAATCAGTAAAATTTAAGTATCATTTAAAGTGACAAAATAGTATTTATCATCTTACCTTATCTTTACTTTCAAACGATTCAATCATTTGGATAATATTCGAATGATTTAGTCTGCATTGAATTTCGCATTCTTGACGTAAACTGTCAAGTTCTTTGGGAGAGCGCCCTAACTAAAAAATAAAAAATTTCACAAATAATTTCATCGAAATTCTGTTTTGTTTATTGTTTTTTATAATTACAAACAATGATATGAAATATTGTTTAAAATCATTTTACAGTCTTAATTTTTGTACTTACTTTACTTATCACTTTTTGTGCAAAAATTTTGCCATTTTTCTGATTCTTCACTTTGAAAACCTGGCCAAAAGAGCCCTCGCCAATTTTTCCAAGAACCTCATACTTTGCCATTGCGCATGCGAGTGTTCAAACAATTCACTGATTTATAAAACTTCTATTCCATCTCCAATTTTTTAACATGAATTAAATTTTATTTGATAAATTCTATCGTCATTGTAAATCACTAAAACAGAGGACACTTAAAAAATGAAGTAAACTTTTGATGTCTACATCTTTGTGACAGAACTGTTGTGTTAGACTAAGGACATAACTGGCTAAGTCAACCCAACGAAAGGTAATTTTTAGAGTTCCAGATCGAGCTGCCATCTGGAAGAATGTCCTCAGTACCCTGACCTCAAGTCCAGGTCTTTCATGACCTTACCATCAGACAAAACTTATTTTTAATTTAAAAAAATCAAAAGAGCCAATAATTATAACTAAATTATTCATACATAAAAAATTAAAATTAGAAAAAGTCGTAACAAAAAACTTTTTTGTACAAAATTTTATTTATAAATACTTCAATTAACAGTTACAAAAATATTTACATTTCTCTTATCAACTTCTACTGCGCATACGTTTATGTTTTTTGCTTTTATGCTTCGAACTTCTTTCCTTAGATCTGGACCGTTTCTTTCTCTTTTCTTTTCGTTCTTTCGAGCTGTGCTTTCTTTTCTTATGATTTCCCCTTGACCTTGAGCGTGACCTTGATCTATGCTTTGACACTGACTTCTGTCTCGACCTTGAACTTGACCTATGCCTATGTTTTGACTTCAGCTCGTCTCTTCTTCTCTCATATTCAAATTCCTTTGAATTTCGCGACTTTTGATAATGACTTCTTTCCTCTTCTTTTTTATGTTTTGGAATTTTATGAGCATTTTCACTTGTCGAAAAGTTTCCATTTTTCTGCTTATGTTCGACAAACATCTCCATCTGCTGGGTTATGACTTCTCGCATAATTTCAATGTGGGATTTTTTGTTTGTATGTACGCCTCTGTAACGAGCTCTTCGACGTTTTAAATCCCTTTCCTGAGCTGCTTGTTCCAAAACTGAAGTCTCGTTGGAACCAAAATTTGTTCTAAAAAGTAAACAAGAATGACATTTTTGAATAGATAAAAGAAAACGAAAAATATAAGATTGTTGAAGTATACGCACGATTCATTCAAGTTTCCAATATCGTTTCCGATTTCTGGTTTCACAGTGTTGGACACCACATAATCATACAGAATTTTTCGTTCGTCTGTTGTAAAATCACTAAAGAGCCTGTCTGACGTTCGGGGAATTAACTGCTCTCCTAAACCTAATTTCACCATAAGATAGATGTTTGACAATTAAACTGTTTACAAGATTTATTTGTTTTGTCATTTTTTTCAATAAAAAATGTTAATTGTATAAATGTATTATAAAAGGATATAAAGGATTTAACCGGCCAACGCCATAAATATTCTGCAAAAAATATTTTAATAACTCGCACATTCAGTTTAGAATTTTTTGGAATTGAAATTTTGTTTTGAAAGTTTGTTTTTCAACTTACCAATTTTCAAAGATGGATTCGCTGCTTTCGCATCAAGCAAAACTTTTGATTGAAGATCCTCATCTGAAAATATGTTATCGTTTCAGCTTTTTAGTTTCATTAAATTTAACATAAACTTTCTTTCTAACACTTCATTTGTGTTCACTTTTTCTTACCAAAAACTATACTGTGACTATTGTTCAACTTAGGATGTGGTTCAGAGAATGGAATATCATTTTTCGTATACCCTTCAGCTTTCCATTGACAATTTTCAAGGTGCCGCTCAAGTGTTCTTACAGGAACTCGATGCGATGCAAAAAAAGGACAAACAACCATCTCATCAGTCTAGAAACAAAAAATCTTAAACTATAGAACACTGATATAAAAAACTGTAGTCAAAATAATTCTTTTGCAAACGTTTGTTTAACTTTTTAACTTATAATTGACATGCATTTCATTTAGACAAAATATAAAAATTGTTCTTGTTTAATATTTTATTTAAAACAAAACAATTTTACTTTCAAAAAAACTTCATTAAAAATATTTTATTAATAATTTTGCAATGGTAAACAACCAAAACATAACCTACCTTTTCTGTAATGCTACTCATTGACCATCCCAAGCTCGAGACAACTGACGTTAATTTCTCGTCACATTTTTGCACAAAAGAATTCAATTCTTCAATGTACTTATCTCGATCCTCCATCATTCTGAATTAAAACAATAACAAAGTTGTAACCAAACAAACTTCGCGCATTTCTCACATGTTTTGATACGGAGCTACGAAACGAAACCAGTGCCACCTTTGCGTTATACTGTATAGTGGAAACTGCCTGCTTACATCAGTTTACATCACAAATGGAGTAAATAAAAAGACGTTGTTGTTGTTTTGGCTGTCAAAGTGTGGCATTGTTTTTCAGATGTCTGTTTGTTGGCTTTCAACTATGAAGGGATGAAAATCGTCTAACAAAAAAAGACAAAGATGGTTTGAACGAGTCCAGATTGGAAATTGAACATTTGCAAATTATAAAAGGCAAAATACAAAATGTCACACATTCAGTACGTTGACGAGCTGGTGAAAGAGTACCTGCTGTTCAGAGGGTTCAGCCAAACTCTCAAAGCTTTTGATGTTGATTTGAAAGCCGAAAAGGAAAAAGGGTTTCGAGTTAGTATCGATGGATTATATCAACTTAGTTTCATCACTTCCGCGTTTTTGACAGTCTAATTATTAATTATTCATTAAATTAATCATTGTTGTGATTTATTGACTTTTTTGATTCGTTTTACTTGATATTTTACTTTGATGTTTTTATTTAGAATTGTTAATCAATAACTGAATTTCATATTTCAAGTTAATATCGAAGACAACATTTTGTAACAAATTAATGTTGCAGGTTGATAAAATTGTGGATCAACTGATGCAGTACATCTACAGCTATGACTTGGTGTCACTGCGCGAACTCTGGGGTCACCTGGACACAAAGATGTTCTCACGTTTAGAGACTCACTTTGTGCCAGGAATTAAGAAATTGGAAAACGCTGTCCTAAAAATGTACCTGGTGAATGCTGCGATTAATAATAAACAAGACAGAATTCAAGAGTTTTTTACCAAAATGGCGCCTGAGCTGCAGGGCCACCCGGAATGGAAAGAATGGTTTGGTAAATACAAAAATTATTCAACAAAAAAAAATAACAATTCTAGATATTTAAATCTGATGGAACTTACAGAGTTTCTATTTTTAGCTTTGCCATTCGTTAAAAACCCGGAGGACAACCCAACTTATTCGGTTCATTTCAGTCGACAGTGGCAAGATACCATGCTGGTATCTTTACATAACTTTTTAGCTACCATTTTTCAGGTCTGTATTAAACAAAACATGATTTCGAATTTAAGAATCTAACTCTATTTTATTGAAAACAAAAATAAATCTGAAACAAAATTCTTTTCTTTATGATATTATTTAGTGTATGCCACAACCAACTTTACTAACAATTGACGACGATGCAAACCGACTTAAAAGACTGCAAGAAGAAAACGAGACTCTGAAGCAAAAACTCTGCGAGGCTGTAACTGTAGAAACGTTATCAGACGTAAACGCTGGCTCGACTCCTCAACAGGCTCCAATCATGGACGACTTTTATATAATTGCACAGTAATAAAAAATAAGTTTGTTAGAAGATTCAATTTACATTGTTAATTTTACATATCAAAACATTTGCGATTTCAGAGAATCTCCCTTGCTGGACAACCCAAAGACACTGCGAAGTTTGATCCGGAACATAGGCGGTGGTTCGAGTCCTATTTTGAATAGAAAAAGTGGCGGGTCGATAAAGAAACAAAGCGAGTCCGATGCAATGGTTAGCAAACGGGCAAACGCGAAAAGTAAAATGGGTTCTGTGAGCAAATCTGAGTCTACTTCAAAACGAAGTATGAGCTGCGACTCGCGACTTACAAGAAAACGAGATTCCTCTATAGAAACCAAGGCTGATAGAAAAAATAAAGACAAGATTGACGTCAGCTATATTCTTTTGAGTCAAGTAAGTCATACAATTGATTTCATAGTTCACTGTTTTTTGCTAAAAAAAACATTTTAAAACAATTTTGGAATTTTTAAAATTTTAGGAAGAATATATGGAACACAAAACGTCCATAATTCAATGCAAAAGTAATGCAAGTGGTTCGTACGTTGCCACTGGAGATGCAGATGGAATCATTAAAGTTTGGACTCCAATTCCAAGCCCGAAGTAAAACTTGTAAAAATTTACATAAAAAAGATGAAGATTTTTTTATGAAGCTAAAAATGAAATGGAACTTTTCAGGACCGTGACAACATTTTCATCAAACACGTCAAACTCCAATAAGGCAATTACCGCCCTAGACTGGATATCGAAGAACGAAAGATACTTCATCCATGGCGACAACAACGGTCTAATTCAACTGCACGATACTCGGGACTGTAAGACAATCTGGGAGCTACTACACGACAGCTCTCGGATAGTTTCGCTTCTTTCGAACCCCTGCGAGTCAAATTTTATTTGCTCCGTTAGTGATTCACGTGAAAGTAAACTTTTGTTATATGACATTAAGACTCGAAAATTGGAACGTACTTTATCGATGGACTCGAATTTGACTGCTCTCTGCTCAACTTTTAATCACAACGGTCAGTTGCTAATCACTGGCTTATCTAATGGCAATGTCCTTATACATGATCTAAGAAGAAATGAGATTATCGATAATTTCAATTGTCATTCAAGCCCGGTAGGTTGAATTTTAGATTTTTTTAAAAATCGAAAATCAAATGTCGAAACAAAATTCTGATAAAACTATTGGTTTATTTCAGGTCATAGATATTGAACTTGTCAATGATTATACAAACATCTGTGCTCTGAGCGAAGACGGGAGATTATGCCAAAGGAATTTAAATCATACTGGAAAAATCGTCTGGGAGACTCGAATTAAAATTGAAAAGAATGCGGTTCATGGAAAACTCTTTACTTTTGACCAGAGTGGAAATTATATGTTACTTTGTACTCAAAACGGAGGAAACATTTATAAAGTATGTGATTATTCTGTTTTTACTTTTTGTCTTTTAGATAACAAAATGTCTGTACATAATGAAGATTTCAACGTTTTGTTACTTTCATTGTAGATGCCTCCGGATAGCCAAGGAAAAATTCTCGAACTTGGAGGCCACAAGGGTACGCTGTGTTGCGACTGGTCGACTGCGAATCAATCAGGCACCTGCATCACAGGTGGTGCGGAAGGCAAGGCGCGGGTTTCTACCCTTCTATCGCCATGATACAGACAAAAGATGAACGTTTGTATAAATTCGTAACGTTATGATTCACTTTGTGAGAGAAATGTTCGACTGCACCTCGGTTTCTCATTTGCGATGCCAAATATTCAATCGTTCGGCGACAAACTGTTCGGCTGACAATAATCTTAAACTCGTCCAAGTCTGTAATCAAATCCGCTCAACGAATTTTTTTATTTTTTGAAATGAGAAAAGAGAAAGCATTCCATGGGCCAACGAAACAATGAAATTGTGTAAATACTCTTCGGTCTGTTCAATTATTGGGAACTAAGAAAGTGTTTTTCTTTTGTTTTTTTAGTGTAAAAAAATAAATAGTCTTGTAGAATGATGGAATAAATAATTTTCTTTAAGTTAGCTTGTATTATTTCCAAACATAACACTTTTTCAGAGTTTTATGTTAGAGTTGTATGTTGTACAGAGTATTTGCCATAATTGGCTATTATATAAATTATTTTTTTAATGTTACGAACAATTATCTTTAAAAACTATTTTCATCTGATAATTTGATTCCTGCTAAATAATTTTTGCCTTAGTCTAAACTGTTGTTTTATTCATTTGTTATTACATGTTTCTTCTATTTTTCTACTTATAACAATTTCATCAAAATTTGTTTACTGAGTCATGACGGTGATATGTTTAGATTCTTTTTTGCATCATATTGAATAAAAATAACGACATATGTCGTTATTGCACTCATCATCTGAAAAATAAATGAACAATAATTCATAAAACAGATTGCAAATTATTAAAAACACGAGAAATTTGTAATTTTGGGATTGTAAAGTAACAAATTTCGGTGGTTTATAATAAAAAGTTATTTACAGAATGTAATAAAGTTCTATCCATCGGAAACATTCCTTCAGCAGTAAATTGAAGATCTACATGAAAAATGTAAGATGCAAATTCGTTCAGCTGAAATCAAGAGAAGACAATATAAACTTTCAAGCATCATCTAGACGTTATATTAATTGTACCAAATTCTAGATTCAAAAGCTGATAATTTTTTAGATGCCACAAATGTGCATACTTGTTTACTTAAATTTTTTTATAAGAAAGAATAAACTACCTGCGAGATATGCTGCAGATTACTTGTAGTAATTAAGATTTCTTGGATGATACTTCCAGTTCGTTTGACCTAAAATCATCGAATAATGAAACAGGTTAATCCCAATATTTTTGTTAATACAACGTTTGTTAAACCTTGCATATTTTATCGCATACCTCACTCAATATTTGAGAAACAAAAGTAGTCAGAAAGTAAATCGGAACGCCAGTCATCACAATGTTGATCAAATCAACAATGATTTTCGAAATATTGGTAAAATCCTCGATGGTGACCACCAAATAACTGTGGAAACTGATTTCTAATAAAACTATAAGTAAATAAGTAGCAACAGGAAACGAGTAGAACGAATGTATATCCATTGTTACTTTGCACATCTTCATGTACAAAATTTTGATTTCATTCAAGTTGCGGGTTCGTTTGCCTGTCTCCCAAATCATGCAACAATTTTTCAACATCACATTTAGGTTTTGAAATTCGTACTTCAAGAAGAGCAGCATTATCGTGTACTGTACGAAAAATACTTGAGGTACGATAAATGGGACATAGAATTGCGTCAAGTAGTAGAGGCTGAACCAAAAGTTATTTTTATCAACCTGATTTATGACCATACAAAACTGTGAAAAGGTATGAAACGACACAAGACAGCAAAACGAGAAGAGTTTCCACTTGGATGAATGAAGTTCGCCATGCTGCAGTTGCGCGATGCTGTGATGATTCTCGATGAATTCATTCAGGTGTTTGATTATCTTTTTCCTGTAGAAAATCCATATTAAACCGATGATCAAGACTGACGTTGCATTTAAACCGAAGACAAGAATTTCGGTAAAAGCGCTGATTTCGTTCATATTCACTTTGAAAACATAATCAGCCATTTTGAAGGAAATTATTTGGTAAAACGTGAAAAACGTTGTGACAAAAATGACAGACATCAAACCGCAGGTTGAGTCAACAAAAACAAGGTGACTCCGGCGATGATTTTTACAAGTTAGAGTTTTCAATCTCATAGGACTCACACCGATCAGCTGGTAAAAATAATTAAGCCGGAGAAAATTCTCGAACGATAGAAATCGGCGTTCGGTTGAGAAAAGAGACGGTTTCATTTTTCAATAGTTCAGAAAAACACTTCGTTCTTTGACAAAGACAAATTCTGACTGACTAATTACAATGACAACTTTCAGCTCTATGCTTAGTATGCTTAGTGGATCGATCTAAAAATTCGCAAAAACATTCCTTGAAAGCTGAATTTTAGATTGCTGTTTCGTTAATCGAAATCTGCATGATTTTTAATTCACTTCTGTATGCTCAAGTAAATTTTTTGAAACTATTTTGTTCAAATTCATTTATCGAGTTGTCGCAGTAGATTTTGTGTTTTTTTTGCAATCCGATTGAATGAAAATAAAGACATCAGTCGTAATAACATTCATTATCTGACAATTGCAGACAAGGCCGTGAAAAAGTTAATTTCAGATGAAAAAAAGTAAAATGAAAGAATGACTTGATACAAAAATTGTTTACAGAGTTTAATGATATTCCGTCCAATAGAAATAGTGCCTGAGCGGCGGCTTGTAGATCGATATGAAGAACGTCAGTTGAAAATTGCTTCAGCTGGAAACAAGGAAGACCATTGATTGCAATGGCCAACAGTTGGCTAAACCTTGTGTTCGACTCCTGGTTAAAGTAGGAAACTAATTTACAAAACAATCAAACTTTATTATTTATCATATATTTTGCTAAATGAACGAAAACTTTTTTTTTATTCTATACAAAAATTACGCAGTGACAGATCCATACGTCGGAAGGCTCGAAACAACATGTTCGCGTGGCTCTAATTCTATCCAGAAACCTCCCTTGGCTAACATTACGAAAGACGATTTCGAAAATTCCATAGGCTCTTTGGTTTTTGAGCAAATTTTAAAATTGCATCTGAAAAGAAGATTGAAGAATACGGTTTTGGTCTCCTGCAGAGCAAACCTGGTCCCGATGCACATCCTAGGCCCCAGACCAAAGGGTATGAAAGTTTTATGGCTGACAGTGACCTGCTTCTGATAGAATCGTTCAGGATCAAACTTGTCTGGATTCTCGAAGTACTGAGGATCATGTAGGAGGGCGTGAATCGGAAACCAGACTTGGTCTCCTGGTTTTAGCGTGAATGAACTTTGACCTGGTAGACATGGGGGAAGTTCAAATTCACTCTCACACACCCTGTAACCAATATCAGATAAAAATTTATTTCTAAATTTAGTTCTTCTAGACAAGTGAAAATATTTCTATTATTCCCTGATTTTTTATTATTCACTGACCTATCCATGAACTGAGCAGGAGGGTACATCCTAAGAGTCTCATTGATAACAGCATCCAAGTATTTCATGTCATTCAGGACGTCGTATGTAAGCTTCCCATTTGTTTTTTCCCAGACTTCATCGACTTCAGCTTGAAGTCTCTTTTGAACATCCGGATTTGTCGCAATTAGATGGCCCACAAAGCTCATCAGTGTGGAGGTCGTTTCGAAGCCACCAAAAAACAAACCAAACACCTGGACAATTATCATGTCCATGTCAAGACTGTTGGCCTTGCCTCTGGAATCCATCATGAGTTGCAACATGTCTGGATGGGTAATTTTCTGTTTGTCTCTATCTGCAACTATTTCGCTGATCACTCGAGTGAAGAACTTGTGAGTTTCCTCATCCACTAGTCGAATTCTGAAGAGGTTCGAGATCATTGGAAAACTGCGCAGGAAAAAATATTTCAACGATAGAAGCCCGTCGAAGTCAGTTGCCTTTCTTCCTCGCACGTAGAAGTCGTTCTTTCGATCTCGAACCGAGTCAACTCGAATACCAAAGGCACAAGTGGCGATGACGTCATTAGTTAATCTGACAAGAAATACTATTAGAGATAGTTTGGCAGAAAAATTTCTGCAAAAATATTAGACGTCTACCAAGTTTCTTCACTAGCCATATTTTAAACATTATTGTTGAAAAAAGGTGGTTCATAATGTATTGAGGAAAGGTTTTTTTGTAAAAAAATTTTTTTTTGAGCTGGAGTAAATCTTTTCTGCAAATGTTCAGGATTTTATAATCAATTTAGATTTTAAAAATTTATTTTTGTTACCTGCTAAAGAGATCTTTAAGTTCCACCTCGCCGAATCCTCTTTTCGACTGTTCAAGGATGAAATCCGAGAAATTTTCGGCGCACTCGTTCATCGACTCAAACATTGTCTTCATTTTGCTCGAAGTAAATGCAGGACTCAATAAGGTTCTAGCATCGTGCCACTTTGTTCCTTTCATAGAGAAGAGTATCCTTCCAAAAAGCGGATCAAGCTTTTCATCGACAAAACCTCGATGATCAGGAAACTTCTCAGCATTTCTCACTCCAATGGATCTAATTAGATCCGGGTCCCTGATCATCACAACTGGATATGCGAAATCAAAAATTCCTACGTATTTAGCGGATGGACTCAAGTTGTAGGTATCTTGGAGTACGAAAAAAAAGTGTTTTATTCTGAAGAGAGGTTTCCACATGTTTCCCAAAAGCCACCATGGTTGCTCAAATGGTATGTTATGATCCTTGAAACGACCGACAGTGCGCCAAAATCTGTAAAAGCTGATTCCAGCGTAGAGAAGAATTGTCGTCCATAAAATCGTCCAAAGGCTCATCATGTTGAAAAACTTGTTTTACTTCAAAAAATTGTGTTCGATACCTGCACGAGAATGTAAGAACAGCTATTGTCAATTTGACGAATTATGTAACAATTTCTATTTTAATAGAAAATTCAAAAATTTTTACAACCACTTTGACGTTGTTGATCTTCGTTAGTTGTTCTGACACTACCATAATCCGAAACATATTAACGTTCTCCCTCTCTCCCTGTCTCATCCCTATCTCATCCTGTCGTATACTGATGGTCAAGAAAAAAGTAAACAGATTAGACGATAAAATTCGCGTTAAATGATTGATAATGCACTTTTTGTGGCCCAAAATCTTATCTTAATTGAAGACTGCGTTGCTTTTGTCTGGCAGTGATAAATTAAAATCCGGTTGAACTGATATACAAGTGGGCAAGTACTTGAAAGATGTACTTAAATGCACTAAATGTCGTGTTACATTGTTGGATGTCGTAGAGGTCGGAAATGTGTACTATTTACGCTGGGGGGCATTTTTGTCGTAAAGCATCCCCCAACATAACACATAAAAGCAACTTCTTCTCTTCATAATTACAGAAACATCATTCATGTTAGTCCTTTTGTAAAAGATGAACAACTTTGGGATGAGTCCAACAGCTTTTCAGGATTGATAAATATTACTTGTTCAAAATATATAACTGATAATTTGAGGATTCGAATTTACGGATCTGTAAAAGTATTATTTTCATTATTATTATTATCATAATGACTTGAATACGTTATGATATTGTTACAGCACAGTGTTTTTTCCGTTTTGTCAACAAACCAAAATAAGCAAGTACTTTAATAATTACAATTAGTTTTTTTTGTTACGACGTATTTAAATAATTATCGGCTTAAACGTGAATGCGGAAACGAATTAAGTAATTATTTTAGATGAGGTTTGGCAGGCGAATAAAATCATGTGTCCTCTTTTTGAGATTGTCAATAGTCAATTTTGCGTACTTCAGTATACATCAAAATTGTTATCATGAAATTTCTATCCATTTTCGTCGTTGCGATTTTCGCAGTAGTAAGTTTTATAGCTACATTTATTAGAGAATTGTTAAATTCATAAAATTTGTAAGATATCCTAACCAATGGATAATTTTTCAGAATTCTGGATCCACAGTAGACGAACAAGAAATAGAGATAATGGTTGAAACTCTTATGAAATACCAAGAAGTATGTCAGCAGAATACTAACACCCAAGTATCATTATGTACGTTCTTTATTTTTTGATTTTATAAAATTCGCAATCTGATGTTTATAGAAAAATCAAAAATTTATAATTTTTGAAACACTATAATAAATTTTGTATGAACTTCATATTAACTTTAGCGAACGTATACACTGGAAAATTAAATGAGGAAAAAGCTTGTTTCATGCAATGTTTGTTTATGGAACTTGTTGGGGTAATATAATTTATAGCTAATTAATAAATAGAGTGGTGTGAATATAAAAATATTACCTATAAATGAGATTTTTACTGATTTGTATTGTATTCATTTAGGATGAAGATACTTTTCATGAATTGAAAAAGAAAGCGAAAAAAAAATCCAAAGAAATAAAAGAAAAGTGTGAAAGCACAGGAGACTGTGAGGATTTCAATATGGGTAAAAATGTTGAGAAATGCATGAAAGAAAGTAAGTAAATTAAATCCTACAAAATTAGTTTTTTCAAAAAGACATTTTTTATCACAATTTTTTATTTAATATTGTCTGTTTCTTGGATTATCTAAACTAGTATTTTTTATAATATAATGAGAACAATGACTAAAATAAATACTTTATTTGTGATACAGCTGAGTCTACATTAGATGATTGTTCAATCGGAGAAATCGCGATAGTATGCTCACTAAAATATATTCCGAACATACAAGATCTGATTAATAAGTATTTGTAATTTCACATCATAGCAAAGATGTGGTCAGAAATTATAAAAAATAATGCAAAATGATAAATAAAAACTTTTAACACGATCATATGTTTTTTGTCTTTGTGCATTTCCTTTACTTTCTTGCAATAATATTTTTCAGAGTTTTAAGAATTCAAAAATTGCAAAATTCCCAAAAGCTCAGCGTAACTTCTTGTAGAATTTGAAAATAAATTAAAAACTAACAAAAGTTATTTCTTATTTTCAATTGCTTAAATTTGAGGCATCAGATATATATTCTACGGTAAATGTTATTATTAAATGTTGTTACATGTACGGCATCTCAACAAAACGGACGTTTTAAACAAAATTGTATGAAATTATACTTAATTATAAATGTATTACCGAAATGAAGAAACATTATATGTAATAAGTATTATACATATAATTACATAATGTACATATATGTTGCGCGATGAGAAATTTTGAAAAAAAATTTAAGTCGTCACTGTTGGCAGCAGTGTTGATTCGCATACAACTTCACGCCGTTCTGACATGGCGACAGCTTGAAGTGACTTGAAGTTGCGAGAACGCTGAACGCCAAAGCGCAACTGAGCTCGACTTTGTGACTAACCGAGGCGGATGATGTTTTTTTGAGCTAGCAGGCGTAATTTAACCTCGTGCACTGGGATAACAAAAACACGCCATGGCGGAATACCTTGCGTCAATTTTCGGTACCGAAAAAGACAAGTGAGTGTCGAAAACAATCAACTACAGGTCGTTTATTTACCCACAACACCAAAGCGGTGCTTCATCGGCTGTTTTTCTTTCAGGGTTAACTGCTCGTTTTACTTTAAAATCGGAGCATGCCGACACGGCGACCGATGTTCTCGTATACACAACAAACCTACTTTCAGTCAGGTAAACCCATCAAATTTATTTCTACCCTTCTCTTCTTCTAGTTTCTTACTCAAAACCTCAAGAAAATTGTTCCGGCAACATAACCTCTAAATCCCAAGTGTTGAAAAATCAAGCATTCATCTGGTTATGTTTACTATCATTCATTATTTTTCCAGACATGTTTACTTCAAAACCTTTACGTAAACCCTCAAAATTCTGCAAAAAGTGCCGACGGATCTCACTGTAAGTAAAATGCAAAAAATAACAATTAGAATAAAATACAAACAATAGTCACACAACGAAGGATTTAAATTTTTATTAAAATTATTTTTTAGTGGTTGCGAACGTGTCAGACGAAGAGATGCAGGAGCACTATGACAATTTTTTCGAGGACGTTTTTGTGGAATGCGAAGACAAGTACGGCGAGATTGAGGAGATGAACGTTTGCGATAATTTGGGTGACCATCTTGTTGGCAACGTGTATATTAAATTCCGTCGTGAGGAGGATGCAGAAAAAGCCGTCAATGATTTGAACAACCGATGGTTCGGTGGTAGACCAGTTTATGCCGAACTTTCGCCCGTTACCGACTTCAGGGAAGCTTGTTGTCGACAGTACGAGATGGGGTAATTTTTTGTTTCTAAACTTATTTGTTTTCCAACAATTGATTTTTAACTTCCACAACGATTATACACCTGAAGTTCGTTTTCTAGAGAGTGCACCCGGTCTGGATTCTGCAATTTCATGCATTTGAAACCCATATCACGAGAACTTCGTCGGTACCTGTACAGTCGCAAGAAGGGTAAGGGCAGAAGCCGGTCACGCTCCAGGTCTCGCGGTCGTGGCGATCGTAAAAGGAGGTCTCGCTCTCGGGAGAGACGGTCACGGTCCAAAGAACGACGAGGAAAGGGAAGAGAGGACAAAGGTCGCGACGGAAGATCCGGCCGATACTGAATGTTCTTCTCTTTTTATTTTCCCAAAATAAAATTGTCCTGTAACTCCCCAGTGCTTTTTAAGATGACTCTGAAAAAGTTGGAACTTGGAATGTAATTTTAAATGGACTTTTCAACTTTTGTCTGACGGGGAGTGTGACTTTTTTCAGAGAATTCGTATTTGGTTATTCATCCTAAACATTTTTCTGACAACAATGTAAGTTTAATGTAATAATATCGATTCTTCTTTGAAATTCTGTTTTTTGTATGATCGTAAAACTGTATCACTTCTGAATGGTTATGTGAAGTTTTTTAAAATAAGGATTTATCCGTTAGGTTTATTCCAAAAACCATCGACGCCTATGTATTTGAAATAATTACAAGTATAAATGCAGTATGAAATGAGCATAGTTTGACTTTTATTTACTTTCTTATAAACAACATTTATAATCTTTTTTGTAGGTTTTAGAGAGTTCAATAATACTTTTCGTTTTTAAAGCAAAGGCCTTTTGTAAGCGTATAATTTCTCGTGATCATAGAGCCAATGAATTTTGTCGTACATGTATTTAAAAAAGTACAGCAAGTTGTCGTATTGTCCTTGGTATGGTGCTGTCAGTGATTTTGAAATTATTTCTCTTTCGTTATAATTTTCGATATGGCCGAAAGCACACGAGTGAAGTTCTACCAAAAACTCGTGCAGGGCTTCTACCGTTGCCAAATACCAACGTGGACTTTTTTTCTGGTGCCTCCAGAATTGAGAAATTCTTTTACGTAAAATAACACAGGGCAGGCCTGAAAAAAAATCGGTGTTAGAATCATTAATTCAAAATGTTTTAAAGTAATTTTTGTTTGCTTGTTTTTTTATATACATTTTTAATGAATCACCTTTTAACCGTTGGTCCTTGTAAATAGCAGTTGTTTGATGCCAGGTACAGTCGATAAAAACTACCCTCGTGATAGGCAAGGAATGTTCGATTTTTTCCTTCATAACTTTTCCATCAACTTGTTTTTCCCTCCAAAATAAATCTTCCACGTTTTTCGCTGTTTTGCTAGGAAAAATAAGAACGATCTGCGAAAAAATACAAATTGGATTGAAAAATATTAGAAAAAATAGCCCACAATGGTTTATGAAAAATCAGAAATTACTTATACATTTTCAGTCGGTGACCATTCAGGAAAGTCTGGATACGTGTAAATGTTGACATCATCTGGAGCAATGATCTTGGCATGAACTGCTGTACTTTTCCCGTCGATTTCTCGTAGATGTTTTATTATATCTACCTTGAGAGGGAGCTAAAAGAAAAAAAAATGAATCTATCAATTTTCCTAATTCTAATGCCTTTTCTCACAAAAATTTTTTCAAGTAAATAAATAACAGCTTACCTTGACACGTGGGAAAAGTTTGTCATCAATGACAGGAGTATAACAACTGTAACAAAAAAACTTCCTTGACTTGTAACATCGCGGGCATATCTCCCTGCCCTCAATCGTGTCAAGGACACTAGCATCGTCGATCCTCAACTTTTGAAACGGCTGTCTGTCAACAATTTTCTGTTCATTGACAAGTTCTGACAACTTCAAATTGTCAACATTCTTTTCCTGCTCCATTGTTGTGTTTGTCACTTATTTCTAGGTTATGTTAATTTGTCAATGTGAAATCTTAGAGGTTATGTTTAAATAGACATAAACAAAGGGTAAAGGGTTCTAATTAATAAGAATGCGGTTATAAAAATAAAAACAATGATTTATTATATTTACATTTAAGAACTGTACAAATGTTTACTTTTAATTCTCGTACCACTTTCTCTTACACTTTACAGTGTTCTGATCTGACATATGATTCTGAATCATTCTGTTGAGTTGCATTTCTTCAAAGTCTACTTTTTCCTTTGGTTTGATCTGAAAAATTATAGAAAAAGCATTGTTGGTTTCGTTCAAGTTTTTACAATCAAATTAAAATTAAATGGAAAACAAACGAAAATACCTTGACGTCCCTTGCTGCATTCTTTTCGATTTTCAACATCTTACGTTCTTTCAACAACCTTCTCTTTTTCTTCTCTTGCTTGAGGGTCATAGAGTGCATCATCGCTTGTTTTTTGATGTTATACTTTGACTTCATTTTTAATTTGCCTTCCTTGCTTTTCAGTCCACAAAAATCAAGATCAGGAAACTCCATGTTTGTCTTCACCGAGGAACTTTCAACAACCCTTGGCGATTCCTCGATAAATTTTGATACAATCTCTTCTTGACTTTTGTCACTTTTGAGGCCACAAAAATCCGGCATTTTTCCCTTTTCACTTTTGCTGCTTTTCTTCGTTGAGGAAGAATTTTTCGTTTTCATTTTGATTGTTTTTCGATTGTTTTCGATTGGCCACCATTGGCCACGATTGGCGACTGGCTTTATTTACAAATGCGAAACATAACCTCACACACACTAAAATAGAACGACCTCTATCGGCTTAGGTAGAAATTAAAACCCATTAAAACCTTAACAATGTCAGCTGAGCGATAGTTTACACGATATTTTTGCATGAGATATTTTTATGAAAAACTTGATGTTTTGAAATTATTGTTCACGTTATTGATGATTCTGAAATGGCTTTGAATATCTTGAGAAGGGTGAGTTTATTTTCATCACTGCTCCAATTTATTTTTTACTTTAAAAATCAATTACTCTGAGTACATTAACCTAGTACATTTCAAATTGTTTATCGATTTGTTGAGTGTTATTAAATAAATTTTCCTTTAAATTTATTTCTTCAGGTATCAAAATATTCTTTACAAAATTCTCTAAAAAGTCAGAGAAGATTTTCTGGACTATGGGAACCAGATTACCTAGATGTAAGTATTTTTCAGCGTTCAATGTTTATTAGTTATTATTATTTATTTAAGATATAATAATTAAGTTTTTATTTACGTTATAGGTAAAAAAATCTGAAATCCCAGAATATCCCACCCTGAACATAAAAATTCAAAGTTATTCATTTCCTCCGTTAGAGATGTACCAAAGACACATGCATAAGTTAGCTGAAACTTTTGACATCGATGTCGAAGACAGGTAAGCAAAAATCATCGAATAACAAAAATGCTTGAACGAACAAAAAAGTAAATGAATAAGACCTGAATTACATTTGTTTGACTCTTCTTTTAGTTGGGCGCTTCCAGCAAAAAGTTACAAGATTAAGTTGTTTAAAGAAAATACAACAGCCATAGAAAAAGAATACAACTTAAATATGTACGAACGAAACACGCAATTTACAAACGTGACAAGTAAAAATGTCTCACTTTTCATAAGAATGTTGGAAGCAACTTTACCGGAGGGAGTGAGTCTCAAAATCACGGAATTTGATTATGAAATGGAAAGGAGACGTTATGTACCAGATAAGGAGTTGTTGGATTTGAAATCAGAATTACAATCGCTTCAAAATCCAGAGGAACCGGCGAAAAAGAAAAAATAATCATGTGAATCAATCGAAGAAATCAGCTTTTTGTTTTTTATTTGTAGTATAAAAATTGGAATGTGCGAATAAACAATTTCAATCGTACCACTGACGGTACAATTGAACATCAATATGAATAATAACTTTGTTTGTAAATTGAACATAAGTTTGTTAGATTATAAAACTTTAATACAAAGATAATGTTTGTATATAAATATCTTATTTGCGGCATTGCACGAGATCTCGTTAACAAGTTTTCATTATAATAATAGAAGCGCGATAAAAATCTTGAAAAAAAGAAGCGGTGTTAACGTTTGCTTAAATTCTAATCGCACCAATTGTTACAAAAGGCCGAAGTGGACGACTTTGATTTTTGCAGGCTCCTCAACCTTTGGAGGTTCTTTGATTCTTTCTCTCTCATCCTCTGCAAATGATAAAAACCAAATTAAAAACATTTCCATAACAAACCAAATTCAAAACTGTCGATAAAATCTTACTGCTCAAAGGTTGAAAATCTTTCAGATAATCTTCGTTTCCCAGACACAAAGGCAGACTTTCTGCCAACTCGCGTTTCGTATCCATCGATGATAGTTGAACCAAACGTCTCTGAATAGGTCTATGAGTTTGTCCCTACACAAATATGTTTTACAAAATTTGAAATAATTCAAACAAATACAAAATATGAGCAACAAAGGAACATATTTGCATAAATCTTACCGCTCCAGGTACCAAAATATGGGTGACAGTATCCGAAAATTTGACCTTGGGTTTCTCAACAACCGCAGGTGGATCCACATTCTGCGGTACCAACGTTGTCTTTCCCAACGTTCCAACAGACGAATTAGACAACGAACTGCCAAACCTCGAGTGTCTCCCAACCCCACAACTCGTCTGTCCACTAGTATCGAGTGCATCACAACTCGAATGAATCGGGATATAATCAAGATCATAATTGAGTCTGTACGTTCTCTGCTGGAGGCTATTCTTATGCTGATCCTGCAGGATATTCGATACAAAATTCTGTCGAGGCATGATAGGGACATTCACAGGTCTCAGTCTCTGAGTTTTCAAAATACTCTCGTCAAAATCTGTCAACCCGGCGTGCTCCTTGAGAGAGGATAGTTTTTCTTTGGCAAACTGTGGATGTAGTTTGCCAACGTGGGGGACAGCACCGGGGGAGGAACGATGTCGATCTTGTGTGAGGCGCTTTCGAAATTACGACACTCCTCGTCCAGGTCGTTAAAAGACGTGGACATCAAGTTGTTGCTGGAGTTAAAATATGGAGCTCCGTCTTCGAAGGCTTTACCACCGTTGTTGCTGAAGGAGGTCGACATCACACTGTCTTGTGCGAGAGAAACTGCGGGCAGGGAAAAGTGTTTGCCAAGGTTCAAGGATGGAAAGCTCTCTGAGACAGTCACTGGGGAAAGGGTGTAGGGTTTGTAGGAATAGGGAGGGACGTAACGTGGTTCAGTGAATGAGGTAGATGCGACGGAACCGTTGTGGACGGTTTGACTGCGACGTCTGGAAGTGAGTTTCTCCTTTCGACACTCGTCGCTCTCGCTTTCTGTGAACGATTCTTTGTCGCTCTCAGAGTCGGAGCAGAGTGAACAGGATTCTCGCGAACAAGTCGAGTCTGAAGAATATAAGAAGTTGAATAAAAGTTGAACGATAATACTTGGTTGTTGCGTTTTTGTTAATTGTACAAAGTAATAAACTTACGAGAACTGCTGCAGCTACTGGATATGCTAAGTATCTGGCCAGCTTTTTCTTTAGCTGCGTTTGCCATCTCTGTATCGTTTAGGGAAAGAGCATAAAAGTGAATATCCATAAAGAGATCATGGTCGTTTAAATCTATTGCTAAGCGGAAGGCTTTTTCAAACAGTCTGTATCTGCAACAAATAAAAAATTCAAACTTGTACTATTTGAAATTAAAATTTGTTTTTTCTTGGTTTAAAAAATGTGATTGTAAAATTACCTCATTAAATGATAGAAAAATCGTCTGGTTAGATCCCGAATTTCATCGCCATATTCGTCCTCAACAGCTTGACTGATCGGAACTGCAGGTACGTGAAAACTGCCAAGTGCGTTTTGAATCAAACCTGAAAGCAAAGTTTTTTAATTAATTTGACAGAAAAATGTGTGGATCTTTCTCACTTGTTGTTATTTTGATGATTGTTACTTTCACGTTCAGGTGTGAGTGGAAATTTGAACAGATGATTGAGTATTTTATTGAGCGAGTGCATGCAAATTTGAGGTTGCGTATCCCAGTTCATGGACAATAAAAGTGACGTTGCACGATCAACCTCGCCCATTGAAAGATACTTGAGCACTAATGCGTCTGCTGAATAGTTTCCTCCTTCAATTATTTTCAAAATTCCTAACGGACCTCTGCACAAAATTATTGTAACCAATTTTAAAACTTACAACAAATTGTAATTCAATAAATATGAATGTTTCTTTTTCTTTACCTTTCAAAAAGTAACAGAAACAAGGAATCTTCACAGTAATTATATTCAAGGCAGAAAGGAGTTTCACATTTTTTACTCCATTCCATCTTTGATAATGCTGGGGATTGACTTCTATGAAAAAAAGTCACAATTATTATAAAAACAAAATTAGTTCAACTGTTATGTTATTATTTTTCAAACAAAATTATATGTTTTACCGAAAATATGAAGATAGATCTAAAATAGTGGACGGATTAATATCTTCGCTGACGATTTGATTTTTAACACAAGACAGAGCAATGTCAAAATGCTGAAACTGGCCTCGCTCGTTACTGACTGAAAAAACTGTTCCATCGCTGTGCCAAGATGCCATTGTTGGTATCTAAACAAATAAATCAAGTACATAAAATAATCTTCAAACTACTCAAAATTTTTGGATACTTTGAGTTCAATAAAAAAGTGATTTTACAAAGGCTGCTTTTGCACTTGCTCCGGTTCCTTTGATGTGATCATGTAAAGTCATCGATCCGTCGATGCAACATAACAGTAGAAGATCTTGATTAGGAGAAAATCGAACGCAACTTGTGTGTGTTGGTAGAGGCACCGAGACAACATTGATCCTCTGCAATTTGTCCTGCTGAGACACCTCGTATGTTCTCCATTCTATTGTGACCTCGCCCTGGATTCAAAAATACATTACAAAATACAACAAATGTTACCAACCACTATCGATTCTGTCTCATTTCAAATTTCAAGACTTACTTTTCTAGACACTTTTTGCTCTACGGAATGGATCACGTTGTTATGTTTTGTGTCGAACGTAATACAAAGCGGATCAAATTCGGTTTTCAAATAACAAATGAGTTCTAGTTTTGAACTGAAATGAAATGAATGGAGAAATTTATTTTGAATTGAATTTTATTTAATAATAAGTTGTTTTTAAACAACTATTTTCTCAAATTACCCAGACAGTCTGTACAAATGTACGTTTGCACGATCGTGTTCTTTTATCGTTGGACTCCAGGGATAAACTTCGTTCATTGTTGTTTTCCACCAAATTAAAACCTAGAAAAAAAAACAAAACTTAACATGTAAAGATTGATGAAGACAAAGTGAAACAATTGCGTGAAAATAAAAAAGTACCAAATCTCCACATTGGTTCATCTGAATTTTTTTCTCCAGTCTTCTCCCACTTGGACTGCATATTTCCAAAACAGCAAGTTTTGGCTCGAGTCTTGAAATTTTATCAAAAATATTTTTCTTCGGTTTGGTGAAGTGCACAAGTGTCACTTGATTATCGTTGTATGTACAAACCAAATGGTCATTGGTTATAACAACTAAACGTAAAATAAAATGTAAAAACTGAATTAAAATGAAAGAAACCGATAAGAAAATAGTTATAAGTCAAAAATAGTACAATTACCATCTGAAATTCGCTCTGCCAACTTTCCAACAAGATATTTATCAAAAATAATTTTATCAATGTCTCCAGTTGTAAGGCACACTTGTATAAAAACCAGCAGACCGGAATTGAGCATCAAAATCAAAGTGCAATGATTGTGCCATTGACAATAAATAACTGTATTTTCTTTTAACTGTTCCTACAAAATCAAACCAAACATTAATTACCTGAATAAGTAGATGTTTTGGAACAAAAAAGTGCGAATAAAAAGTTGATGAACCTCTAAATATTTAATTGCATCCTTAAGTTTATTGCCCTTTTTGTTTTGCGGCACACAAACCATCCCACGTTTTTGTCGGTACTCTCTTTTGCCTTCATCATGTAGATTATCAATTCTTTTATCGTGGTACCTAAAGAACAATAAAAATAAACAAATGAAACGAAAAGAAAAAAGTTGAATAAGAAAACGGGTTGTTTGTAATCGCGACTCGTCCAGTTATGTTGATTGCCTGGTGTGTAGTAGTTCAATGTCAACAATTACCCACCTGTACGCTCCGATATCGTTATCTTTAATACTGATGTCGTCATTAAACGACCACAAAAATAGTTCGCCCGATATGATAAACATTTTTAATTGCACTTAACATCGGCGAGCTCAACAGGTCTCGCTCCAACTTGTTTTCATCTTTCATCCG
Organism: Telenomus remus; assembly: GCA_020615435.1. Classification (NCBI taxonomy): domain Eukaryota; kingdom Metazoa; phylum Arthropoda; class Insecta; order Hymenoptera; family Scelionidae; genus Telenomus; species Telenomus remus. The sequence goes on along the minus strand of CM036336.1, from coordinate 14,772,928 downwards.
GCCGAGACTGACATTTTTGAGATCCGACAAGCATCCATGGTAATTTTCGTTTACATTTCGAAGCGACATCTTTGCCGCTTTCTTTCATACTAAATTAATTTTTTATGAGAAAATAATTACAAAGAAAACAACAACATTTCATTTTGGCAACAATAATATTGTGAGCTATAGATAACTGATGAGAAAGTAAAAAATTTAAAACGAAAATGAATTTCGAAATGTCAAACCGTCGGTAAAGTAGTTCGAGATGTCAGAAAGTGAGTCGGTGCTCCGAAATTTTTCTTAGATTTTCAAAGTAAAAAACAATCGTGGGAAAAATTGTAAATAAAAATAATATCAGATAAGAAATTTGAGTTTTTGAATCGCGAAAAATTAAATCGAATCAAGTTGGGTTTCATTGAAGAAGAAGGAAGCATTTTTGCACGAATATATAACCTAATTTACATAACTTGGTTTCATCATAAAGTGTAATACAGCTACAATAAACGTCAAACTTAGCACGCAGTAAGTTTTTCGCTGTTTAATTTAATTAAACAAACAAATACATTCGATTTTAACTTCAATCATCATCTAGCTGGTTTGAAAACAACAATACATAACCTCCAAAAGTAAAATCATGAAATTAATGTAAAATTTTGTATTATTTTTTAGACAATTTGCAAAGATGTCACGTCACAGGATTCCGGATCTTGTTGGAGTTTTTCGAGGAGTACAGATGGTTGCAAACGCCACGATGAAACATCAATTAGAGGCATGCGAAAAAACAATTAAAAATTCAAACATCAAAAGTGCCGCTGAAGAGGGGCTGAAACAAACTCAGATGAAATTAAAGGAATTTGACCCAAGTAAGGTTCCTGTAAGTTTCGAAATGTTGAGCTAAAAGTCCAAAACCAATCTATCTTTCGGTCAAAAATGTCAGCAGAAATCTAAATTTTACAATTTTCTGACGTTCATTCATGTAAATTTTTTAGGAGAACTTGGCAACCGAGCTACGAGACCTCGTTGATAGAGTCTACGTGGTGGAAAAAGGAATATCAAATTATACAAAAATAAAAGCAGAAGAAACTCTTGGGATTACTTTGCCAGAAAGTCCTATCTCGGAGGGAACGAAACTGCAATTCTATCATCCTGCCAAAGATCCAAAGGAGGTTCCAGAACTCGAAGTTGAGCAACAAAAAAAACCTAATCCCGAACCGGTACAAAAGTATACGACGGTAAAAGAGAAAATTGAAACTATACAACATGTGCCTAAAATTGTTTTGTCTGATAAAGATAAAGAGCTGTTGAAGAAGCTCGAGGCGGAGCACGAAATGAAAATTCGTAGCAGAGACAGTCCAAATAAAAGTGTCAGTGTGAAAATTCCTCAAGCAAGCGCGTGTGACACAAAAGAAGAGACAAAAACAGACACTGTTGTAAATAAACCAATTCCTGTAAAACCAAGCTCAAGGCCAAAACAAAAAGTATTTCAAACTTTTAAATTTTTATCATTTTTCAAAATATTTTTTGGATGGATATTAATTTTTGGTACGTTTCTTAGCTTTCAGCAAGTGCCAAGGAACAAAAAGTTCCAGCTTCGAGAGTCGGAAGAATGGCAAGTTTTGCTGGATTGGGTCTAGGACTTGGTGTTGGAGCGATTGCAGAATTTACTAGAAAAACATTAGGGATGAAAGATCAGTCGGTTAGCAAATCTCTCGATAACGCTTTTCTAAGTAAAGCTAATGCTGAGAGAATTGTTTCTACTTTGTGCAAAGTCAGAGGTGAGAAATATCATATTGAAATGATAATTCAAAGTTTAAAAAAGATAATTTATTTATAATGCAATGAATATTTTGATTAATTTTTTAAAGGTGCTGCTTTAAAGATTGGACAAATTTTAAGTATTCAAGATAACAACGTCATTAGCCCAGAATTACAAAAGGCTTTTGAACGTGTGAGACAGAGTGCGGATTTCATGCCAAAGTGGCAAGTAGAGGTCTGTTCAAATTCATATTTCAATACTTGTACTTTTATTTCTTATAATTTATTGAAATTTCTGTATTAATATTTAATAATGAAATGAAACATTCTGTCATTTTAGGAAGTCTTACGAAGAGAACTGGGTGGTGATTGGAGACAAAAACTATCTAGTTTTGATGATAAACCATTTGCAGCTGCTTCAATCGGTACAATTTAAAATTTTTTATTCGTTTAAAAATATGAAAATATATTTTTTTACTGGACATCATTTTCTCTTTTTGTTTTAGGACAAGTACACCATGGTGTTTTATTGAATGGAAAATCAGTAGCAGTAAAAATTCAATATCCAGGAGTTGCTGCTGGTATCCAAAGTGATATTGCAAATTTGGTTGGAATAATGAAAGTACGTTATTTTGAAGAAATGAAAATGGAAAATAATTTAATAAGAAGTGTTTTCTTAACGTTTTTAAAATTTTAATTTTGTTTTCAAATTGATCTAGGTTGCGAATATTTTTCCTGAAGGCATGTTTATTGATAACGTCGTCGAAGTGGCTAAACGTGAACTCGCATGGGAAGTGGATTATGTAAGAGAAGCAGAATGTACAAAGAAATATCGAGAACTTGTTGCTCCATACAAAGAGTACTATGTTCCTGAAGTTATCGGTATGAATTGTGTAATGAAACATTATTCTAAACAATATAATTTTTAGTTTGGATATCTAAATGAAAAGAATTTTGTGATTTGCAGATGAACTCTGTTCAGAACAAGTTTTTACAACTGAACTAATAGAGGGTGTGCCGGTGGACAAATGCGCAGATATGGACATGGAAACTCGAGAGCACATCTGTAAACTAATTATGCACCTTTGCTTGAAGGAGCTTTTTGAATTTTATTACATGCAGACGGATCCTAATTGGTCTAACTTTTTCTATAACCCTGAAACTAAACAGGTGGATAAAATCAAAAAATGAAAATAAAAAGAGTTTGTCTTGGGTTCGTAATTTAAATTTTTTGTTTTCTTACAGTTGGTGTTATTAGATTTTGGAGCTTGTCGCAGTTATGAAAAATCATTCATGGACAAGTACATCGTTATGATCAATGCGGCCGGAGACAACGATCGGGAAAAAGTTTTAGATTTGTCTCGAGAGATGGGATTTTTAACTGGATATGAATCCAAGGTTGAAACTTAATCTCAAATCGTCTCAAAACATAATTTTATAAAACAATGTAATTTTAATACATTTTTCTTTTAGATTATGGAAAAGGCACATGTAGACGCTGTTATGATTCTCGGACAAGTTTTTGATAGAAACAATGAGGCCTACGATTTTGGCGGTCAAGATGTTACAAAAAAGTAAGTTACAATTTTTCCGATTTTGACTGTTGTTTGTTTGTTTGTTTTTAGTAGATCTTAAAACGTTTCTTTTTCTTTTAGAATCACTGCCTTGGTTCCAACCATAATTCATCACAGACTTTGTCCACCACCAGAAGAAATCTACAGTCTGCACAGAAAACTGTCAGGCGTATTTCTACTCTGCGCAAAACTCAAAGTGAAGATCAATTGCCGAGTCATGTTCCAAGAAATCTACAAAAATTACAAATTTGATTAAACATAACAACGAATCTACGAATTCAAATAACGAATATGTTGCACAAATAACTGTGTCTCAAATTTTATGGATTTTGTGAGACAATTCAGAACCGTAAATGAAGATATAACGTATACAAGAAAGAAGTAACAAAGAAAAGCTGAATTTGAAATCAAATTCGATTGCGCAAGAGCTACTTCGAAAAATGCTCATCTTCCAATCACGCTCTGCATTGCAAATATATTGTCCTTACTTTGAAAACGTTATATCATCATTTTGACGCATAAATCACACTTTGACTGTGAATTTCACTTGGCCCTCTTTAGAACGTAACTTTTAGTAAATGAGAAATGTGTTCGCGCTATGTTTTCCCTTTTTTGTAACTGTAAATATAACATTGTACAATTGTCAAAGAAGTATGAAAAAAATACAACTGAACAAAAAATGCCTTGATAACAATCAAAATTACGTGTTTACAATTTGATCTGAAATCGAACGAGGAAGGTTGTTTTAATTTTTTAATTTTTTCTTGCAAAATGTTGTATTGGAAAAGTTGTGTTTACCATAGTAATAAATTGTGATTTTAATGATAAGGTAGGCGCTAAGCGCAAAACCGAGTTTTGAGTCAATAGCAACGCGTATGCGGCACGACTCCAGTCGACGCCCGGCGTCGTTACGCTGATTTAGATTCAGTTGATGCCGCGACACTGCCGCGACAACCGCGCACAATACGTGTTTATAGCTTCTCCTTTCAAACCTAATTTTCAATTTCTAATTTTTACAAACAATTTTTATAAACTGAAGTAATAATTATTGCTCGTGATACATTTTAACAGTGATGTTTAATGTTTGCATCGATTTCTTGAAATTGTGAAAATGAATCTTTTCCGTTCTAGTTTTTGGAACTTTTGGACCAAGTAAGTACAATCCATAATTTAATATTTAGTTTAAACAATTCGTTCTGAGTTTTATTTTAGAGTAAAAAAAATTGAAATGAAAATTGATGAACAAGTTAAAAATAAATTTAAAAACTTAAAAATAAATGTTTGTTCAGAAATAATAATAACGAAACAATTTTGGGTTTGTGTATTTTGTAACTCAATATTTGCAAAAGGTCGTTCAACCGTTTGATCGCTACAACTTTCAGAGCTTTGATGAAAGCTGAACATTTTGATGGTGTTCCGTTTTGAAATATAACAGTGAGGGTTGCGCCGATAATTAATCCGCAAGAAACGTTGATTACTATGATGACATTTAATGCTTCGTCCAGGAAGTCGATGTAAAAATAACATAATCTTAGGTTCTTCAAAAATAACCCTCGTTATCTCACAATAAAAAAATCTTCATTCATTTATTTTTTCATTTCACTTATTTAATGTGGGACAATGATGTTAAAAACAATTTCTGAAATCTAATTTTAAAATTAAAAGTTGAATCAATCAAAAAAAATATGAAACTGATTGTCCAAGTTCTAAAAAAATCTTGTCATTTGACACAAGACAATAGTTAACTGGTGCTCACCTCGAGAGTGAAGGAAAAAATCACCGTCTAAAAATATTGTTTAATCACCGGCGAATAAAAATAAAAAGAACGCGATGAGAAAAGGAGAAGTTCGGAGATAAAAAAAAAGGTTGTAGGAAATTTATTTTCGAGCCGAGTAGCGGCCAATAAAACACAAGTAGTTGTTAAATTTGTGTGTACATAAAGCAAGATCAGTGGCGGATCGCGACGACGGCTTCTTGAATTTCATTGACAAAGCGCTCCTCGAGCGAACTATAAAATCTCACGCGTGCAAATTTTATCGTACATCCTATGGCTCTGATACTTCAACTTTTATTAGCAATTTGATTCAACTCGCTTATTAAAAAGGTATCGTTTTTGCAATATTGTTCGATCTAATTTACAATTTTTATTAACAACGCAATCTCAAACAAACGACAATCGCGACAGTTAGTCAAAAATGGAACTTTTTATTTTGATCTTTTTCAAACTTTTGTTTTAAAAACTACTTTCTTCTAGTTTAAACAATTGAAGCACAATGAAAATTAATTTGTTTACAACTTCAAATGTCTGTTTGAATTAATTTCTTTCAGGATGATAAAGTTAAAAATTTGCTGAAATCGGATAATCAAATAGGGGTGGAAGATGCGAAAGGAAAAATTGATGCCTTAGAGTAGAGAAGAAATGCGGGGAGTTTAGATATGTCGAGCTCGCCAGTAGTGAGAAAGGCTCGTCCCAGGCCTAAGATCAACCTGCCGATCCCTGGGACTTATGGGATGTACCCTCAGACGCCCATAGGGTACATGCAATCAGGTCACTATGGCCCAAATAATGTACCCATGACACCACTCGCAGGACCAAACATCATTTATGCCAACAAGGCCAGAGAGTTTATGTTCACTCAGTTTCGTGGTATCAAAGATATCACAAAGTCAGGATTGAGTGTTGGAGAAAAGTGCGCTTTTTGGCTCTATGAAAAGGTAAATTCAATTTCAAATATTTTTTCAATTTAAAACAAAAGTATTTATAATTTTTTGCTCAAATTAAATCTAATTGAAATTTGGAGTAAGAAATGAAAAGAATTTTTTGAGTAATGAATGCATGTCGAAAATTCGTCATTTTTGTGATGAGAAATGAATCTGACCTAATCTTGATTCGGGAACACGAAAATCGTTGTAGGCATAATGATATTACGCAAAAGCAATATCCAGTGACCAGAATTATTTTTGTGGAAACCCATTAAACCAAAAGAGTCAGACTCATCTAATTATATTTATTCTGACGATTTACATAAAATACTGGCATACCTATTATACGATTTATACAACCGCGTTATAAAACGTCGCATCATCTGTCGCCAACTCTGCACTCTGAATTTCAAAAAGAGATGCATGTATTTTTAACATCGATGACGAATTCACGTCATTTGAATAATTAATTTGTACACTAATTGTAAGATGCAGAAACAGATCTCACAAACTTTATCGAAAAAAAAAAAAATTTACAATTTTGAACTAAAAATAAAAAGACCTAATCAATAAAACAAATTTTTCAACAACTTTTGTTATTGTACAAAAATTTTATTTTTAAATATTGATCAATATTTCAGGTGAGTTCCTGGAGTAAAAGATGGTTCACGCACATCTTTTTATTCCTTATAGTGCTATTCTACAGTGTGGCTGGAGCGATGGTTTTCATCACAGTTGAAGGCAGTCATGAAGAAAATCTTCGAGCAGATATTCGTAGAGACAGGTGACGAAGCAAATCAATCATTCAAAAAAATTAACAGAAGAAACTCAAAGTTTTACGAACGAATTTTAAATCTATTGAAAAACTAGTCGCAAGTTTTTTTTTCAAATTAAATGTTGTTTAGGCGAAATGATTGTATTAATAATTAGCTAATTAGTATTGGCCTTAGTTTGACGGTCACATCAAGTAGAGTTCGGCAGCTTCGTGACTAATCTGATAAGGAGGCGCACGAAAAGAATAAACAGCGTTTGAGAAAAAGAAAAAGTCATTGGATCGATTTAACATCTTTACAAAATAGAAAATAGTGTTTACAGTTTTAGAGTGTTTTAGATGCGACAAATAAACGCAAATTGAATTTGACAAATTAGTTACTAATTGTATTTACTAAAATTTGATTCATATTAAGAAACAAATGCCACAAAAGCCACAAAATCTTTTTGTGGCTTACTAAAAAACAATCATTTATTTGAGAATCACGACCTGTCAAAACTGAAGAGTAAAAATAACAGGAGTTTTCTCTTTGATTTTTCAAGTAGTATAAATGATGAATGTTCAGTCTAAAGTGCGAAGATAAATTTGTTGAATAATTTAGTCTAATCTTATAATATGCACTGTGAAGAATAGTAGAAAATTTTCGTGTTGAAAGATCAAGATTGATTTTGATTTAATAAACGATCGGATTTTGATGGCACGAAGAAGTGGTATGCAGCGTGACGTTTGTTCATCCGTTGTTGGCATGGCTACAATGTGGCTCTCGCATTAGTTGAAGTCCGAAGAATTGCTCCGGCTTGTTGTCATTCAAGACGCGGTCTATCTGTATGAGCAATCATTTGGTTTATATTTATATCATAATATCCACAAGAATCCCGGGACTTTGACACAGTTGGGACCAAAAAGACAAATACTAGAACTTTCCCACATACACTAATTGGCTTTGCGTCAAAACAATCAAATTAATCTCAATTAGTTTCTGACTTTTTTTCTTTTCATATCATAAATACAAAATTAAACAAATTAATTTGAAAAGAAACTTGCTTTATTTGTCTGAATACTATTTTTGATTAAAAAATAAAAAAATTACTTTTGCAGAAATGAGACTCTTCGAGTGATAAAGTTACTGATCGACGAATCGAAAACGGCAGGTGATCCTAACATGTGGAAAAACCGAGCGACCAATCAAATGCACAAGTACGAGGCACAATTGTACGAGTATTTCAAACGCGGTTTCTCAGATAGCGAGGAAAAGGTCTGGACTTTTTGGAACGCCGTATTCTACTGTGGAACTATATTTACCACTATTGGTAGGTTATCGCAAACAGACCAAAAATCTTCTACTTTGGTTCAAATCGTTGAGATCTAAATATGTTTTGAATTCGAAAATGTTCCATAATCAAGGTTTCTTCAGCTGGCGTATTTTGGAATATTGAAAACAATTTTGACAGCAAAAATGTGTTTCCTCGTTCTCAATTGCCATCATAATTGTTATTATTAGACTATTTCGAGCCGATGTTATTGACATTGTCTGTGATGTTGCCGGCTAGAACATCGGTTCTCGTGTCTCACATATTTAGGAATCTGTAATCTAAAAATACAAGGCCGTAAATAATCGTGACAATTCGCACTCGAAATTATTGTTGTGTTTGACCAACTTCCTCGACTTGTGTACGTTTGTCTGAGGACCTGTAAATTATCGATTTGGAACAAATAAATTTCATTGACTATGAATAGTTCCCAACTGACGCTAAACCAAAACTTTTGAGCTTTCCATCAATATCTGTACGAATTTAGAATTCGCATTGGTAAACATCGATACAAGAAGTAGTTTGCAGTAGCAATTGTAATTGCGATTTTTTTTACATTTTTTCTTTGTTCTTGTTTTAAGATAAAAATTTAGTTGAGTAGAAAAATGAGATCACTCGGGAAAGCTCCGCTGAGATTCCCACTAAAAAGTGAAATCACGACTGATGGCTCGGACAAATATATTCCGTGACGTAGACCGAAGTGGAGATTTTACTCACACGTTAACTATTTTGAGGACACACACAGACAAGTGCACTTAGAAAACGCAAGCTGTCACTTTTATTGCGTAATTTCATGCGTATCGCGAACAAACATCACTGGTAACACGGTTCAAATGTTACACGAGGGGGCGTCTGATACACGTCATGAAACTCGGCACCAAGCCAATCTTTTCCCCTGTCAACCAATTTGCTCGCCTTTCCGATTCCAATTTCACCCTTTTCTATCTTAATTGTTCAGACCATTTAGATTATCACACACAAATTATAATTTGTTTGGGCCCAGAAAACAATTACAATTACAATTTGCAACCAAATAATTGTATTTTTTTGTTTATATTATGTGCATCTTGGTTGATTTAAGTAGAAAATTCTCGATAGCTCCTTCCAGAAAAGGGTAAACCTATACCTCAATTTTTCTCAGTTTGGCGAAGATCTCCTTTGAACTATAATAAAGGTTTCTGTAAGACAAATTTTTTAAATTTTTCATTCGTTGTAAAGCTATGATCATTAAAAAATTTTATTAAAAATCAATTTTTAGACTGTTTTGCAAACTTTTTACATTCAAAATAGCATAGCTTTTTTGACAACAACATTGAATATGAACAACAATTTTTTGTTTATCTTTTTTTAACTTGTTGTACCTCCCCCTGATTAATTAAAGGAATAACAATTACTATTGTTACTATTGTTTTTAACTTTTATCTGTTAATTCAAAAATTACTCTAATTATTTTCATCAAAATGATTAAGATTCGAAATTCACAATTGTCCGTAGATTTCATACTGTATCTGAAACGATGCTTTTATTTTTATATTTTCATCAAAACCTAAATAACTTGACTTATGAATGGACAGTGATGCGCGTATTTCTGGTCCAAGGTATATCACAAAAAATAGTTTCTTGAATTCCGATTCTCATCTTTTTTCATTCTTTAGAATTTCTATTCCAACAAAGAAAAACCAACAATAACCTTGAAACCTACATTTTAACAAAAAACGGAAATCAGTTTCGTCGTGAAAACTTTCTGAAAAGCCAATTGGCAAATCTCTATAATTTCCTTGTCAATCACGAAGGAAGGGAGAACTGAGTCTAAAAAAAAGATGCTTCCAATCATGAATCCCTGATCAAAAGATCCACAAAGTCTGTAATCATCTTCTTCAGCCTTGGATTGCAAACTCATGTTATGAAAAAAAAAATAGAATTAAAAAAAAATCTTTGCGCATTGGATGATGCGGTTTGGCGCGTGCGGAGATCGATGTCGCGCGCGGAGGAATCCCTACGACTGAGCTGAACGGCAGTGGTGGTAGCGTTGTCGCAGTTGGTGGGGGCCACCTGCGTTTTATTTCCGTCTTCTGACCGGGTCGGCAGAGCGCGAGTGCGAGGGCGCCATGGAGGACAGTTACACGGTGCACAGACGCCGAAAAGCTGCGGCGAAGAAGCGGGACAAGACACCGGAGCCGAGCGAGTACCCGATCGAGGATGAGCCGAGCGAGGACGACGCCGAGGCGCGCAAGAAGATGGAACAGATGGTGGAGGACACCGAGCGCATGCAGGACGACGAGACCAAAACCGAGGCTAAAAATATCCCTTCCGAGCTGACAGAGGAAAAAGTAGATGAGCGAGAAAAGTCAAGCCCAGAATTGGAAAAACCATTTAGGACCAGAAAAAGGCGCGAGAACCAGGACGATTCTGACGTGGAAGTGCAAAAACGATCGTTGCGAACAAAGTCGCCGGAGGAGGCGAAACTGAGGAGTGACAGGAAGAAGACACCAAGTAGAACCAGGAAAGAGGTTGAAGACGAGGGGAGGGAGAAGAGGAGTGGTAGCAAACACAGGTACTCGAGTTCTGAGGAAGAGAATGGGACTAGAAAGACCCACAGGAGGAAGGAACGCTCGACTAGTCGACACACTTATTCTAGTGAGTCGGACGAAGGTCGGTCCAAACCCAGGCATAAGAAGCAGGTGATTCTGTTGCGGGACGATAGTCTGATGGATGACCTGGTTAAGGCTGTTAAGAGGGAGCAGCACTTGGAAGATGAAGACAAACCTGTTAGGAGAAGAAAAGCTAGAAAAGAAGAGAAAAAAGCCGAAGAAGAAGAAGAAATGGAACTTCCTCCTCCTAAGAAATCTTGGTTTTCCTGGATCCCTTTCTTTGGAAAAAAGAAGGAGAAAATTGATGAACCGGTGGAGGACGTTGAACCGGTAAAGGAGGAAGTGGTGGAAGAACCTTCTAGTTCTGATGATGAGAAGGTGACAATCTGGGAGTTCTTCAAAGCTATGATCTTCATTGTGTCGGAGTTCAAAGAGTTTATGAACCAGAATCCTGGGGAAGTGAGGATCTTGCTGGAGCTGAGGAACACTTGCTTGAACGAATTGATTTTGGGTTTGATATACTGTGGGGTGGGAGGGTTGATCTTCCGGTTCACTGAAGGTGCTTTTGAATCATTTTACAAATGCGGGGTCAAGAGGGTTAAGCGAGATTTTCTGGATAGTTTGTGGAGCTACAGTCATAGCATGAAGGAGGAAGATTGGAAGAGCATGGCTAGGCGCAAACTTATGGAGTTTGAGGAACAGATTCATACTGCTCACGAAGCCGGTGTTCAGAGTTATAGTGGGCAGAGAAGTTGGACTTTTTTAAATGCTGTGGTTTATTGCATTACTGTAGTTACCACTATTGGTGAGAAGATAGGGCCAACTAAAATTAAACTTGTTTTTTTTTTTAAAAAAAACTTCAAACATGAAGATAAACAGTTGTGGCCATTTTTTATAAATGTAAATTTGAATTGAACAATTTGATTTTTTTCCAGGATATGGACATATCTCGCCAAGTACAACAACAGGTCGAGCCATAACAATAATTTATGCGATCTTTGGTATTCCGATGTTCCTGATCATCCTGGCTGACTTTGGCAAACTTTTCACCCGGTGTATTAAATTTCTCTGGGCTTTTGTTCGAAGAGTGTACTACACTGGAAGTTGTCGGAAAGTTCGAAGAACTGTTCCAGTACAGGTTGGTGTGAGTTCCTCTTTAATTAGAACAATTGGTTGAGAATGAAATTGTTTTCTATGGTGTTTTATAGGAGGTGATGAAAGGAGTTCAGATGGTCTACGACCTAGCGACCTTTAGACGACCGTCACAAATGAACGTACAAGATTTGGAGGAGATGCAAAAGCAAGCCGGCCAGTCGCACGCGGTTCTAAATTTGGACGGCAATGCCCCGCAGCCAGACACACCGGGCACACCGGCTATGTCCACGTTTGATGTCGACGACGAATTCAACCTGCCGATTTCCGTCGCCATCTTCATCCTGCTGGGATACATCTTTGTTGGGGCCACACTCTTTTACATGTGGGAAGACTGGGGATTCTTTGAGAGCTTTTATTTCGTCTTCATTTCAATGAGCACCATTGGATTTGGAGATTATGTTCCAAATGTAGGTACTTTTTCAGTAGCAAAAGTGAAACTCAAAAAAGAAAATAGATAAAGTAAAGTTGTAGCAAAATTAAGATTACCTCTAAATTTACTGATGCCAAGATTCTGATCTGCATCTCGAACGGAAATCTATATCGGCGCGAATTTATTTAGTCTCATTCATCAGGTGCTGAACAATTAATCAAGTTTCTAGAGTATTTTGTGATGTTTAATACGAATCGATTAACAAAGTTTGCATTTTTTTCACGGTGGTGAATAGTTGGTAAGCCAAGTCTAGAAACCACAATGTCACAATGACAATTTTTGTCAACGCAAGCACCTGGCACTTAGCACTTCTAGCTTCAGACCTATTTTTTCTCCTCAAATAGTTCTAATTATAATTCTTCCTCGTGATCTGTTTAGCATCCGATTTACATGATGTGCTCGATTGTTTACCTGGTCTTCGGATTAGCCTTGACTTCTATGTGCATCAACGTCGTTCAGGTAAGGAAACAAAATTTTAACAATCAACATTTTTTTTAAATTTTTAAAAAATTGACCATTCAAATTTATTAATTTCAAATTAAAATTGATAGGTCATGCTGTCAGACCAATTTCAACAAGCCAGTCAGAAGATCGGCACGACGATCGGTTTACAGATTGTTGAAGAAGATGGTTCTATACATGCAACAATTCCTCCAGGAGTTGAAATTCCTGATATTCACAGCAGTGGCATCAAACCCCAAGAAGGTGTTGCACCAAAAGCAAAACCAGAGGAAGTCAACTTATAGGCTACATCTTCAAATTATTGAATTTTTAAACTTGAGTTGAGAAGAAAAATTTTCAAAATTATAATAATCGAATGATCGTCTCTGGTTTGGAGTGTTTGAGCGATCATATCGTTTTCATATCTGATATTTCGTTTGTCATACTTTAGATATCACAAGTTATCTCTTTCATCTGATATAACAAACCGCTCAAACTTAATTTTGTTCTTCGGCCTTTTATTTATTAGTTTATTCATTTTAACCAGAGTGAGTGACCTTAGGAATCGAGATCTCAGTGTCTGAAGACAAGTTTGTAAGGATTCCGCGTTACAAGTACAAGAAAAATGTAAAAACAAGAACAACATTTAACGCTGATTTTGTTGCATTGACAAAAAATACAACGCGAAAGCATGTGTAACTGATTGTGCCTTTTGATGAAACAACAAAATGATAACGCTTAATGCCATTAAATGTGAGCTGAAAAAAAAAACGGTGGTCCAACATTTAGTGCGCAATTGTACATGCATGTGATATATCTATTACTGTTGATAAGTCGGGTGGTTCAAAGAATCGCTCTCTCGCTGTTTGCCAAGTCAATGAATGTTTACTGTTCATTATAATACACGGCGTAATACTCTGGGTAAAGACCGATGTATAATGCAATTGTGTCGAGTCAAAAGACAATGATTCTTGTGCATAAACCGGCTATTGTTTTGTACATTTTATTACCTTTTTAGTTTTTGATTCCAAATGCGTGTCGGATTGTTTATGGTTGCCGAAAATTGACAATTTCAAATTTTCTAGTAGTCAAAGTAAATTGTACACATTTGGCAGGATCTGATTCATACAATATTTAGCGTATTCCTGTCCAAAGAAAGAACAAAATTTTTCCAGAATGAGCTGAACAAAATAGACGATGTAAAGATTTATTCATAAGTTTCATTGTTTTCCGACTGTTTTGTGTATATTTATTTCGTTAAATTGTAATGTAAAGTAATAAATAATAAGTTTTATTCTATTTTAAATAAATCACATAAAAAACGAAGCGTTACTTTGATTTAACATCTTCCGTTGTGGGTGAATCTCGAACTGTAACTTTATTGTGATGAAATATTTTGTACATAACTGTTGAATTAATATATAATACAACATTTCTTATAAAAATAATATGACAACATGTAAAATAACGCATTATTTTGGTTACAAATCAATTATGATTAAAAACGTTTAACCGTTCAAAATATATTACAAAAATTGTAACATCTATATAAACTTGAACATTTAGTAGTTATACAACATATAAAATTTGTATATTCAACAACATAAATTTACATTTGGTTTAATACTCAGAATATTTTGAACATCCATTTTCATACACTCCTGAAAATTAACAAATTACATAGTTATTTTCACTTTCGTGTTAGTGTCTGACAATGTATAGATTATACTCCTGTGAAATTCCATGAGTCAAAGGTGTACATTTTTAAGAATGTGTCACACATCGAGTGGAACAAATATTTACAAACAACAATTTTTTTAACCTTCAAGTGAACAGTTGACAAAATGTTGACACGTATTTTCATAAAAACTTGTAAAACTAATTTTAATTGCTTTTCCGCGGTTTTCGATACCGGCATAATAATTAATAATTAAGAACTAATAAATAATTTATATCTAATAAATACTAGATTTTTAAGGTATCAAAACATAAACGTCCAGTTTTTATAAACTGATTAAAAGAAAAACCGCAGTTGAAAATATAAAATTAGTCAGTCAAACCCATCCGTTCACTTGAGGGTTAAATTTGATACACTTTCATATACAACCATTACCCCAACAAGCGCACCAAGGCACTGCAGTTTCACTACTAGAACTATTTCTTCGCTCCCTCTTCTTTTCCTTTCCGTTTTTCGTATTTTTATCTTTTGATATCGTGCTGTCCACCACATCCAACCCAGTCCCATGTTTAACACTTGCCACATCTAAATTCAAACTCTTATTCGTCCGTGTCGAACTAACCGAGGGCCGTTTTTTCGGATTGACATAAATATTTATCTTCTTAGGCTCCTTTCTAGGCGATTCGCCCCCCGACGAAGACGACCTACTTTCCTTATCCTCTACCCTTTTGATCCCTCCATCCGTCGGAGTTTCTGGAACATCTGAAGACGTAATGCTGACCTGTTTCTTCAACCTCTTCTTCTGGCCAGAACTGGTAGAAGAAGTTCCCTCCGAGCTTATTTTTTTCCTTAATTTTTTTTTATCAGTTTCATCCTCAGGTGTCTGCACAGGTGCTTTTTTCAAACACGCCTCGCAGTGAACTTTGAGTCCAGCGCTATTTGGACAGACAACTTTTCCATCTTTTGTTAGTAGTGGCAAACTATGAAACAAATCTGGAGTGTCGGATTTCATGCCTGGAATTTTACTGTAAAGAACGTTGAGATCATAGGGACTCATCGGTGGTACTTGCAAAGTCCTCGGACTTGGCGTCTCAAAAGACGTCACCTGGATATCCTTCGCCGACTTCAGCTTTCCGTTCAAAAGCATCGCCTGGTACTGTTCGAATTCCGAACTTTTTCCAGCACCTTTCGAGGGCATCGGTATGAACCCATAAAACCCGGGACAAAAACCCGAAGGTTCGGGTATCTGAACCTTCAAAGGCTGTTTTATCGCCTGAGCCATGTAGTTCCTGTACTGTTCGAAGTGCTGATGATACTGATTAGAAAACAGTTTGCTGTCGAAGGACGGAAGTTGAGGAACTTCCGGAGTGGAGGGCGAACCTGGTTTCAAAGGTGATCGTAAAGTGATATTCAACTTGGACCTGAACGATTCCTTGTGATCCAACGCGTTCTCACTTTTCGTACACTTTGCATCCACAGACGAAGCTTCTGATTTAGGAATATCGTGGCAGGACAGCGACTTGACCAAGTTTCTCGAACTCCTCTCATCCTCGCAGATCAGATTTTCTGAACTGAAGAACGACTTTTGGTTCTCCGGAATGATTTCATTGATGCAGATGTCGGCGGAACCTTTCTCAGAACTTTGGTAAACTTGTTGCGGCGGCAGTTTGACAGTCAAAGGGGCAAAAAAATGTTTTGGTTTAGAAGATGATTCGACTTTTGTCTCGTCCGGTTGAGAAGTTTTTGGAATGCTCGAAGAGTTATCACCGATGGAACTCAGTTTTGGTAAGTTAGGACTAGATATGACTTTGGTGCTGCGAGTTTGAACGGAGGCTTCTGAGGATGAGTTGTCAAGGTCACTAACAGAGGGAAAGACGCCACTTCCAACAGCACTATCTGGTCTGAGCGATCCCGCGTTGTCGTTGGCGTACATCGGAGGACAAGGTGGTATCAACAAAGGTATTTCTGGAGACTGGTTTGGGTAGTTCAAACCAGGAGACGGAAACAGAAACGGAAATTCTGAACTGTAAGGGTAAGTGTCGCTGGAAGGCGTTTCGTACGGGATGGAGTAAAACGACAAAACATCCTGTATCTCCTTGCTTAAGCCCTGCTTAGCACTTTGGCTATCTTCTGAATCTTTTGAGTCTTTGAGTTTTGTCAGTTCGTCTTCTTCAGCTACGATTGACAACTCGTCGAAATCAACTTTCAATCGATGCACATCCTCGGGAATTTTTTCAAGTCCTGAGTTGTCGCTCGTTTTGGTCAGGTCTTTTTCGGTGTCTTCGTTTTCAAGATTCGAACCATCTTCGTCGTCTTCGTCGCCTTCGGAATACTCGCTGGTGGTGTCACTGTTGTCGGAGTTACCCTGGATAGATAATAGAAAAGTTAGAAAAAAGTTGGATTTTGGGTTAGTGGATAAGTTAGTAGGTTCGCACATCGAGGGCGAGGGTTCAATTCCCAGTGGGGACAAAGTTAGGGACAAGTTTTAATAAGTTGACAAATGTTTGCTAAATAACATTGAACTTAAAAATACAGATTTCAAAATGGCGCCACCCTTGGTAATGTAAACAATGCGACACGCGTGGGAGTGCGCCAACAACACTGTGGCGTTATGAACACCAAAAATAAATCGTAATTGCATTGCTACCGCCGAGTTCTGGCGGTATTTCAATTAACAATTGAACAGAGAGAAAAGATACTTTAAATGCCAGGCGTCTCTCGTACCTTCAGTTTCTGTTGCTTCAAAATTTCCTCCAGCTTGTCATACTCGTCTCGCAGACCCCAAATCTCTCTTCTCAACTGCTCGTTCTCCCTTCGCAATTTCTTGATGTCATTTTGACCTGAAATTTATTCCAATCATCAATCATCCTTGGAAATAGAACACTCAAATTATTTCAGTTTGTGATCTACTGAAATCGGACAAGGTTTTAGAAACTAAGAAAAATTAAAACTTCTGTTCTATTAGTTTAGTACCCACCAATGGTGTTTTCAGTTTTATGAAATAACAATTTGTTACACTAATTGAGATGTGTTTTGATGTGACAATGTGGAGGGATGGCGGTTAGATAAGCGATAAAAAAATGATTGAAAATAATTGAAAACGAGGTAAAAGTGTAATAATTACAGTTCTTGTTGGCGTCCACGATTTGGAACATACTTTCTCGACTCTTTTTTCTCGTTTGCGTTCTGTTTCTCCTATCCATCGTGCCCATATTCTTGGTTCCATGAGCGAATTGTACACACACGTAGGGCTTTTCTCTCGAGCGCAGCTAATCGACAAAAACGTAAGAGCCAGCAAGAATTGAACATCGGCACTTGTGGAAAAAAGTTTGATCTCACAGTTGAACATGCAAAATCCACTTTTTATGATCTACCTCTCGCACTTTTCTACATCACGCAGGCGCTGGCCAACTGAAATACTGACTTATGTGCGTATCAAGCGATCGCACCCGGTTTGTGTGCTTACGTGTGCGTGTTCTTATATATTTTTAGTCTTTACAATACAGCTTCGCGTTGATTTTGGCCGAAGCTTTCGTCCCTAAACTAGCGTTTGTTAGTATAGCCAAAACTTTTGTTCACCTATTCTTATTTGCGTTTTATGGCTCGCCCGGTTTATGAATTATTTTCAAAATAACATTTTCCGCCTTTTCCATTTTACATTGTTCAAAGCCTGATCAAACGTGTACAATGTTTTTCGAGCGACAATTTATTTACATTTGTATTCTATTTGTATTCTTCAATTATTTTCTTTTAATTTTTTCTTAACTTTCTGCGAGAATTTCAAAGCAAGCAATATTTATTGTACGAAACTAAAACTACTTCCCGTTCAAAAGTATCAACTACAACTGTCTAACACATATCTAAATATAATGCTCATGAACACAAATCAAAGGATGTTATTTTTAACCACTAATCAGAATCAAACAGAAACTCTCATATGCAAACATTTTTTTTTTCATTAATAATTAAGATGATTTTTTGTTCTAACTACCTAAAGATTATCTATCTAAAGTTTTCTCTAAGTCATCAAAATTACTACAACAAATTTTTTAATTCTAATGCTCCAAATCATGACAATTAGATTTTTGTTATTGTGTTGTAAATCAGTCAAGAAAATTTTATTGTGTGAAAAAAAAACCACTTACTAAAAATTTATTCTTCGAATGATACATATAATGATATTTTATGTCCTAAACTAGATTCTGTTCGGTTTTCTTACTTATTTGTTTGCGATCAGAAAGAGGTATTTATGAATTTTTGGAAAACTGATTGATCGAGATTGAAATGATGGAACGAGCAATTGTAAAAGGCCTCGTTGACAGATCGTCGCGGCGGAGCAACGTGCGTTGACAATTGCGTCAAACGAGAAGTAGAAAACTGTTCTCGCGAGAGTGCAATCGAGGGAACGTCGTGGCGCAACGCACCGTCGTGCCAACGCGGTATCGTCACATCGCGAGACTATTTCAATCGAAGTCGCTTTGCGTCAGCGCGCTGTTACACCTCGTGTATAAACAAACTTGTATTTTCAAAAAACGTTAAAAAAATATTAAACAATTTTTATGGGCGCGACGATGAATCAGTTTTTATTTTTTTTAATGTTTTTTTTAAATCTCAGATATTTTAGATTCTTTATTTTTGATACCCGTCATTTTCAAATAGAATTGAAAAAAATGTTCAATCATTTTTGTAATGTCAAGTTTTTTTGAGTTTTCGAAAAAAAAAAACAAAAATAAAAAAGGAATTCAAGTGTCATAATAAATTTTTTGGTGAAATTTTCGGTAATTTTGGTTACTTTTATCACTTTTGTTTGAACTTTTGTAATTTTGTTGCAAAATGTCTTTGTTAAAGTTTTTTGAACTTAGAATCGATATTTTACTGGGTTAAAAGTTTAAAGAACTTTTATCACGCACTATGGGAAAAAATGTCTTAATCGATTAAGAGTTGACTTGTCACGCAAAAAATTGTTTGACACGTATGATTATAAGACGTAATTAGCATGCAATATTTCGGACGTCCGAAAGGCCGAGTAAGTTAGTGTGAATGGTTAGGATAGGATAGGACCAATGACCGAAATAACTGGTGCATTAGTATATCAAACATTACTGACATCGTGTCGATGTTAATGCGCGCGATTTCGATATCTTTGCCGCTCGGACAAGTGGATATTTTCGGACCTAAACGACCGGAACGTTATACAATGCAATTTGTTTAAGTACGTGCTAAATGAGCAAAATTCGACAACTTATTTCTTGCGCAAAAATGATTTATCGCTTTTTCAACGCCTGCTTTTATGCGCATGTTTACATTTAGTATTTTATTTCTTTTCTATATGTTTCTTTAATCCATAATTTGAAAGTTTTCAGTTAGAAATTGAAAAGTTGTTATTTTATTTGTAATTTATTAGAAAAAAAAAACAAAGATGTCAAACATTTTTTTCGCGATTTAATTTTAGAATCAATTTCAACTCCACATGGTTGTATTATTCTAGTCCACTATTTTCGACATGAATTTCTGGCACTCAATTCAATATCAGGAAGATTAAATCATGAATTCCTTAAAATTCAAAACTTCATCGCGAATGTAACATTTTAATCTTTCGGGAGAAACGTGCACTATACGTTTCAATTTCAGTCATCGACTATGTTTTTTCAACTGCAATTACAGTTATTTGTGTATCATTTCATCTTTCATAGCAACGTGTAGATTGCAAAACGACCTGTTAGTTTAATTAATTCATAAGAAAACTTTGTCCCAAATTCAGTTCGCCAAACTGATCTTAAAATGTTCTAGAAATAATTTATTGCTGCATGTTTAAAGGAAAAAGTGCAAAGAAAATTCAAACAACATGCAGTTAACAACTTTGTTTTTACAGCATCAGTACAAGTGAGAAATTAAAAAGCAAGCATGAAGTAAATGGAAAAACATTTTAGGTCAATGTTAATGTTAATGTATTTATTGTTTCGAACAGCTATCATTTTCTCGGCCAAATTCTTGGTCGAAAAAAACTCTGATATACGATGAGTTAATGTAAAAGTAACGTCTTGATTGTTGCTTTAAACTTTTCAACACAACGTCAAGAAGCTTATGTCAAGAACACGTGTTCCAAACGTTCGAACAAAATTAATTGTTCTGAAAACTGATGTTTTCATCGAATCACATTTCATTTCAATTTTTCGACAGATATTGAATGTTTAGTTTCAATCTTTTTTTACAAATAATTAATAATATAAGAAATTTTTTTGCAAAACCCCAAATTTCATGACTCGCAAAGTAAGACATTTGTCTTGATAATACCTTGCTCGATCTCTGCGTTAATATGAATAGTTCGCAGTCTGAGTTCTTCGTTCTCGTAAATCATTCCGCGTGAGGATTTGCGATCGAGTTTTCGGTTGGGTTTGATGCTGATGTCTCTTCTCCTGGTGCGCAGCATGCCGGCACCGCCGACGCTCATACTCGTGCCTGCTATCATCCTTGCTGCTGATACCACTCGAACTCGCACAATTAACTTGATCCGAGCTTTAAAGCTAACCACTCCAACTTATAGGAACACTCAAAAGCGTTTACAGCCTGCCCTGGCTGTTTTCGCTCAGTAAATGCAGAGTTGATCCCCTTTCAAAATTGCTCTGCAAACAATTTTTCAATGTAGTGTTATCTATTATTGTGAACATTTTATAAACATTTTGGAACTCAAATTTTTTAGTTCCAAACTATTTCATTATTTATTGTTTGTTTCTCTTTTTCTTATTTACTTTTAAGTATCTCAAAGTTCAAAACTGTACTTTGACCTTTCTAAGCTTGTTAGTCTATTTCTTTGTTTGTTTTTTCATGAAAATATCTTGAAAGAAGCGATTAATTTATTCAGAACATGCAGATGGAATAACCATAAAAGTCATAATAAACCGGTTGAAGGAAAAAAAGACCTAAATATAAATGGCGATAATTCTCAAACGAAATTGTAAATCGCGAAAGTTTATTTGAAAATTTGATAACAAATTGTGCACTGGCGAGCGTGTGAAAAGTTATCGTCGCAATTATGTGAATCAATGTTTTTGTTCCACTTGGTTTTACAAAAATAAATTGGTTATGTAGACAGACCTCGTTCAGTTCGCAAAAATGCATTGGAAGTTATAAATACAGGCATCGACGTTTTTTTTGGTTGTTTTATGCAAGCATTGTTATCAGTATTGATAACAAACTTGTGGAAATCCGAGAAATTTTATTTCAACAAAATTAAAGTTGGAAATTTCTCGTCATTTGAACTCAAACGGCGCAATGTCAATACTGAGGCTTTGTCTCTCGGAATGTAAACAAAGCAACTATTTTCGTTTGCAGATATTTTTCCGATCATATCTTTCATTTTTTTTTGATGTTTTTTTTGTTTTAGTATATATTAATGAGGTTTTCTTTCTTAAGGATATTGGATGATTTATCAATGATTTTAATCAGTCATTTAAATGAGTTTACTTTTTTGTATTCATAGGTCGAAGGATAGAATCAAAATATTTTGAAACCCCCGGCATTCGGATTATAACATCTAAATTCTTATTTTGCCTCAAATTTTATATTTATTTTTCTACCATCAAATCCGTTATGGTCTAATGGTTAGGATTTTCGGCTCTCACCCGAAGGGTCCGGGTTCAATTCCCGGTAACGGAATTTTTTTGCAATTTTTTAATTTAGTTGAAAATAAATTATAATATTTTTTCAAACATTTTATCAATAAAGACGTTATAAAAATGAACTACCATGTAGCATTAAATGCCGCATGAGCTTTTCAATCTTGATTATTTTAAATTAACCAGCGTACCCGCGTGATTACCCAGAAATTAACTCCATTAAAATGTTTGCGGACAATTCAAACTGCTGGCAAAGTTTACAATGGAGGTCGGCAATTGAAAATAGACAGAAAATGAAATGGATAAAAATTGTTCTCAGTGTCTGGAAAAGTACACCTCCTTCAAACATTTCCACGAAAAACTTTGCATTCAAAAGCATATGGCAGAAACGTGCCAGTCAAAAATTACATAAGTTATGATTTTTTCTTAGATTTTTTTCTCTCTGAAAGCAGAACAAAAATTTTCAAACAATTTCTCACGTGACCAAAATTGGAAATTAAAATGTGAAAAATATTAAAAACTAATATTTAATGTAATAATTAAATTGTAACCCGGTAAAGCGGGTCAGTAGAACCGTTCTTAATTTTATCTGAACTACATATATTTCTGTACCTTCGCTTCCAGACGACGACACTCGATTTTTTCTTTTCATCAAAATAATCCATCCTGGGGAGCAGTTCTTAACGTTCATTCTTCACGTTGCGCAATGTTTTTACAATGAATTCCGACCGTTGCAAAATTTCATTGAACAAAATTCATCTGTACAAAGTAACAAAACCAAAATTCATTCAACAAAAATTTTTTGCAAAAAAGAATAAGTTTCTTATAATTTCATCTAAGAAAAACTTACCGTTCTGTATTGTTAAAAGTCTTCCATCTCCTTGGTTCTTAAATGTCCAAACTTTAATTTTTCAACTACCAAACATTATTCGAACAATTTGAAATTGAACAACTTTTTTTCACCCATGAAAAAATGCTCAATTTTTGGAATAATTAAATTTGCACAGAAAAAAATGTTGTTTGAAGAATGTACAGGAGAATTTCGACAAGACTGTGACCGGGGCACGTATTCGCGCACTGTTGGAGATGGTCGGCATAACTGCGTTAAAACGACGAGTCGGGGGCCGAGTTTTGCTCTCCGTCGTTTTCCCTCGGTCTGTCTCACTTGTGCTCCTCCCTCTCTTGATGATTTGACCGGCCGCCTCCAGCCCCTTTCTACCGCGAAGATGCTATCTTGCGGATCTAAAATTACCCCGTGCACGCAGTCGCCCACACGTTCCCGGGGTGATCGACATTTCGGAAATCACTTTCATAATCAGAGACCCTTTCTAGGGTTCGATTGACCGGAAACTCCAACATCGTTCGCTCTTTCAATGGTCCATTAGTGTGTCTTGTTAGTCTTGTTTATCACTGACTCATAACTATTTCCAACATTGAAACGTGACTGAAAATCGCGAAAAAATCTCTTTTTTTTTCTTTCTTCAAAAAAGAAACTCCACTTGAGTGTCTAAAAACTGTAACACAATCAATATTAGGACTATTTTTGTAATTGAACCATCAATCTTCCGTTGCGGAAGAGAATAGAAAACAGAGTCTGTTTATTTGAATAGTCGAATTCCTGTTTAAACTGGCGAAAAATCGCGTCCGCGTGCGAGTCGAGGGACATGAATTAATCTTACGAACTGGTGGAAACGATTATTCAAAGAGCAAAAAATGCAGATGAACGTAAAAAGAATGTTTTTATTGTATAGAGATTAAAACAAAAACATTTTGGTACAAACAAAGTATGCGAGAGAGAATGAAACGAACTAAAAAAAAACGAACATAAAGTAGAGGCAACTTGAAATTCGGACAGGTGTGAAAGCATCACACGCACATAAGCGAAGCACAATTTGTTCATTTTATTTACAGTTGGCGTGAGGTCGAGAAGTACACGGAGGAAAAAGTTAGAAGACAAAAATATTTAGTCGTTGTTACACAATGTAAAGTTCTCGGCTATTACACTAATCATACTGCTCAGTCTATACATACAACTGCAGAGTCGCTTAAAAAATAGAACGGGTCGCGGAGGGCGCAAAATTTCAATACAGGTGGCTTCTTTTGTTTCTCCTTCTCTATACTGGATATGTAAAATTCTTTTCAACGTACGCCGCGACGGTCAACGGATCGTCGCAAGGCAAAAAACTTTGCGACGATCGGTCGGCTATAAATTAACAGTTTCCTCCTTAACATAATACAACATTAAAAACATCGAATTTTCAGTCGGATCTCACATTTGTACATTGATCAATCTCGATGTAACCATCCACTTCTGCGGGACGTAGTTTTTGTTCTCTCACTTTTATTTACATGACAAGCTTAATTAAAAAAAATTTCTTTTCTTTTTCTCGTGTTTCTCTTTATTTTTTCGAACGCAAACAAATGCTCTGCAGATCAACACCCAAGCACAAGCTTCCTTCACGGTTGACAAAACGTCCGACCGATGTTGCTACAATTTTAAATCGTTTCAGAAATCGGCACGACGTTCGATCAATCAACATCTGATTCGAACTTTGGATTTTATGTTCCAAGATGTTTTTAGGGCCGGGGAGTCGCGGTCCTGGTTCGCCGACGTTATTTGCGGTGCAGCTCCAAAAAGTGCAGCAGCGTCGCGGGCAGTTCGTTGCAAACGATACCGTACTCGCAAATTTTCTGAGCCGCGTGACATTGGAGGCTCATGTAGTTGACGAGGTTCACGTTGTTCAGACGGTTCGACGAGATGAGCCGCGCAGGTGTCTCGCCAGCTTTGTTAGGAATATCCACGTGGGCACCATAATTCAGTAACAGCTTGACCAGCTAAAAATACCAACGGATCAGATTAGTTTAAGGTAAAATTAAAAGCGAAGTTGTTATTTCAAGGTAATGTTTCTATAATCTTTTTGTTTTTCATTTTTGTGTTCAGAAAAGAGCTAATATTTTTGCACAAGATTTAGATGTTTGGAAGTTGTTTCTGAACTGGAATGTATTTTCAAGAACTTACAGGATTGTTGAAATTGTAAACGTTGCTAGCTACGTGAAGAGGCGTGGATCTATGTTTGTTCCTGGCGTTGACGTTTGCACCACATTGAAGCAGAAGATTGATGACTTCCAGGTGCGGAAATATCATCTAAGAAATGAATTTATTAGTTATTTTCTATTAGTTTGATACAAGAAAGGATGAAAATTGTGTCGCTAGGTGCAATCTTATTAACTTATAGCTGTGCAACAATGTAGTTTTTTCGTAGAAATATTTTGTTCTATTTTAAACTTATTTAAAAGATTTTTGCTGTGATTCATTTTGGCTATACAAGGTTTTGAATTCTTATCTTTTGTCGTTGCATAATTCAAGTTAAAGGAATAATAAAGGATGAATCTAAAATTTACAAAGAAAATATGTAGTTTTCTTCAGTGAACAATTTTCTTGGATTAAGAAACAAAATTTCGATTAACAAACTTTTCAAAATTAATTTTGCTTTTAAAACTCAAGCGCTGTGCACCCAGTGACTAAATTGAATTTTAAAAATGTCATATTTACATAAAGTTCATCGTGATTGAAATAAGAAGAATTGATAGTGTTCAAACTAGAGACACACAAATGAAGAAGCGTGTCATTCATGCTGGCAGTCCGAAGATTCTGCCTAACGACCGCTCTGACCAACTCCTTCATCTCCGCTTTCTCGTCTTCCGTCTCGGCGGTCTCCACCATCAAGTAAATCAGATGCGTTACGCATTTTAAGATCCGATCATAACTCTCCCGTTGTTTTTTATGGATCGGTCTTATCTACGAACAAGAAATAAATTGATCATAACAATTTGCAGTTTTCATAACGTTCTTATATCAGAGAGCATAGTTACTATAAAGATTTCACCAAGTTGTGCTTGATTTTCGAAACATTGGCGACATTCCAATTCTTAATTCATACTCGCGAGCAACATCATTTGTTCGTTCAAAATGGTATTGATT
Organism: Telenomus remus; assembly: GCA_020615435.1. Taxonomy (NCBI): domain Eukaryota; kingdom Metazoa; phylum Arthropoda; class Insecta; order Hymenoptera; family Scelionidae; genus Telenomus; species Telenomus remus. The sequence goes on along the minus strand of CM036336.1, from coordinate 14,746,939 downwards.
CGAGACACTCATTCGCTTTGTGTCACTGTTACTTACCGTGAGTAACTGTGCCGCTTCCGGTAGGGGTTTAGTCAGTAACTTAAAAACGTCAACTACGTCGCAAAATCGAGGCTCTTGTGTGTCTCGATCACGATCTATCACCTCCAAATTCTTCGCTATCAGGTCGATCATCAATCGGACGAGGGCTTGAGCAGTGTGACAAGTATCAAAATAAAGGATCTGCAAACGAAATTCTAATTTGTAAATCATCCAAATGCAGGGTCTTTTAGTTTTCTTTTTCTTTTCAAAAATACTTACAGAATCCTTCTCTACTCGAATTTCTAATGTTCGTTTCCACATATCAATACAATACTGGTACCTGAAAAAAGAATTTCGCATTAATTTATCATGTTCTTTTTTGTTGTAGAAAAGTTAAATTTGTTAGGTAAAAATTGAAAACCAACCTCATAGCATCGGCATAGGATGCTCCTCTATACATAAGTCTGAACAGTGAGTCTTTATGATGGGGACCTAATATTCTCTCGCAGATCAGCAAACTTTGTATACGCATCGCGTCGATGTCGCCAAGAATTGCGTTCAGTTCCGCCATGTTCGTGAATTCACTGGAATTTCGGAAACTTGCGCACTTGGGCATCACAGGCTTTTTCGGCAGGGGCTGTCCGTCCACCCCGTGCTTCTCGCGGATCTCCATTGCTGTACGCCAATATTTCAGTGCCGTTTGTGTGTCGTTGTGTTCGTCAAAAAATGTCGAACCAATCAACTCGTGAGCGTCTGCTAGTCTTTCTGGCGTATACTTAACATGTTCAACTGAAAAAAAAATCACCAATCAAATTTTTAAAAGTCTTTCAGGAATGAATAGTAATTAGCCAAGTACGATCAATCAATAAAATTCATCGGAATATCCGATTTCGTAACTTGCAAAATTAGTTAAGTCATTTTTTTGTCATTTGTTAATTTCAACGAACTTGATAGTTTACTGAATGTATAATTAATTATACTATGGTCAGAAATATAAATTTCTTCCTGCTGAATATTGAGAGATTAATTTTAGAACTTGCTCTGGAGTCTATGTTTAAAATTTGAAAATTCAAATTAGTGTACCTAAGTAATCAAAAATTTGTACTGCTCCTTTAAGACAGGCCGTTTGCAAAGCATCATCGTTGTGGCGAGATTTCAAAAAAGGATCCGCCTTGAATGTCAGCAGCAACTTAGTCGTTTCCAGACGATGCTCTTGGATCGAATAGTGTAAGGCAGTTTTGTTCTGGATGTCCCAAGCGTTGACGTCCACCCCATGCTCGAGAAGGAACGTGCACAATTGAGCGCTCTGCACGGAATTAATCAAGCACGTTCCACCGTTGTAGTTAGCTCGCAATATGTCTGCTCCCATTCCCACCAAGTACATCACTATATCTGAAACGTAATTTTCCCTTCATTAAACACTGTCTAAACATTTTTACACTCCAGCTTCCTCTATTTACTTCAGATCAACTTTTTCTCCCATCAAATTAAATTCCATAGAACACGTTAAAGTTTTAAGTTGCGTTGATTTTTTCAAGGTTTTCGCCCTGTTTTTTCTACCTTTTACAATCTGAATAAATTTCTTTGTAAAGTTATCAAGGATTGTCAGCCGACGAAATTGTTGGTACAGTGCCATCAGATCAAGTTCAAATATAGCGAGCTTTTCTTACTGTCATTATATTAAGCAATCGACACTTGAATTATCGACCTAGACCTACGCAATCCTTGACACAGAACAGATTTAATCAACAGCTCAATCATTACAACGACAATTGAATTATTAATTACTAATTAAGTAACGCAAACTAAATTACATTGGTCCCTATCGATTTTTATCTTAAAAAACAAACAATATTTTAATACAATAATGTTGGAATGAAGGAAAAGAAAGACCTTGAAAAAAATTACCAAGGTGTGTCATAAAACAGGCGGATCTGACGGGCGTGGATCCGGTGTCAGACACGGCGTTAATTTCAGCGCCATATTTGATGAGCACCCGGATGACCTGGAGTCGTCCAGAGACCGCGGCGCACCAAAGCGGAGTGACGCAGTGGACCGAGCTGTCGTCAGGCACCTCGTAGATTCCGCGCTGTTCGATGTCTGCATTGCACACCGAGATCAGGTATTCGACAATCTCCACGTGGCCGCGCTTGCACGCTATGAACAGCGGCGCGCAGCCGTCCTTCACTCGCGAAACAATGAAGGTCCGCTCTTTGCGTTTGTGCTTCTCCAGACGGTTCCGTAGAGTGTAAGATAGCCGCGCACCCGGAGCGGCGAATTTGCACTCTTGATAAAGGTCATTGAACAGCTCATCCATTAAGGTTGACCTCTAATTAATTGCACATCGGAATAATACTGAAATGAAACAAAAATAATCTTCCATTAGTTTGATTTTTCTTTAAGGGTTAGAGTTGAGGTTCTTGAAAAACACTTCAAACAGTCATAAGTAGCCATTTTTTAAATTTTTTATAGCTAAGACATCATTTATTACGTCGTTTAAAATTGAAACATTTTGTTCTTTATGTTTTTTATTGTATTTGATTTGAATTGATTTAGTGGGCTTTATAAAATAAAATTTAATGAAAAATAGATTAGAAGATTTCGCTTTTTATGTTTCTTTAATTTGCACTTAAATTGATTGAGTGGATTTTGTGATATAAAATTTAATATGAAATGGATTGGAAAATTTTATTTTTTTATGGTTTATGTTTTTCGATTTACGTTCAAATTGATTTAGTGAACTTTTTAAATACAAAATTGAGTTTGTTGTTTCATGTGACATTCAAAACATGACAATCAAATTGAGCAATGAATAACTAAAATAAAAGACAAAGTTCAACTAGGAAGTGTTATTTATAAAAAGTGTCGTTGATTGGTTGGTTTTTCGAATGTTCGATGCAAATTTTGACTTTGCAAGTACAATAAAACGTTTTCTTTGTTATTTTGTTTCTTTGTTTTTTTTTGTTCCCTTTAGGAAATCATGAGCGTTGCTTGCAGTTTAGGATTTTTAATGAATGGTCGACGTATGAATGAATAATCGAGTCATGACAAAGACAAACAAACGTCATCGACTCCTTATTTACTCACAAACAATCGTCAGAAACAATTAAATAAAACGATCACATCTTGAAAAATCCTTTTTTAAACTGAAACCAAATGCCAATTTGAACATTTAAAAAAAATTGACCCGACTGATAACAAGTGGATGAAAATGATATTTGCATGAACAATTTTTTAATAACTTTTTTATCACCACCCACGAAAATACAAATATAAATCACATACAAAAACATTCGTTTTAACTTGACACTAATTTCCACCTTGCGCCTGCCAAGGGAAAATTTCCCACGCGCACCTATTTTTCTTGCTCCAATTGAAATACGTTTTGCAACCAAAAAGCAGAACAAAATGTGAGCCGAAAAATGCAAAACCGATTCGTTATACGTTACGTTCGAAACAAAGACAAACAAAGAAAACGTGTGTGCAAGTTTGACGTCTGTCGAGCGTCCTCTTTCATTGGCGAAACGTCAATGTGATCGGTCGAAGAGGAAGAAAAGAAGAGATCGAACCTTGAACAGTGTCCTGCTGCCAGCAGCGAACAGGTCCGACGATTTTAAGCGAGCCGCAATTTCGCGGCAACGACGACGCAGCTCAACGCCAACATCACGAACTCGACACTGGACTAGGCTGTATGGCGTCACGGCTGCTGTCGATCCGTTCGTGTAAAAACCACTGTACGGTCACGTGACTGGGCGCATGCGTCTGCATTCGCGAAGTTTAAATTTTGCGTCAATCCAGCCATTTAATCTTTAAATACCTCGATTTCGAACCCCTCAAGGTCACCAGGTGTTACTTATGGGAACCACACGATACCGTCAATTTTTCCACTTTGACAAAACAAATACCAAACTATTTGACAAGTTCCATTTTTTGATTACTTTCTTTTGTTTACTTTTTTCAAATCAAATTCAGAATAGAAAGTGATTTGTTTTGTTTCTTTATTTGGAATTTATCTTCCAAATTACTGTTATGTATTTTGCAAAATTTGTTGCGAATTTTGTTTGTAAATATTGTTTGCAAAATGTTGACAAATATTTTTTGGTTATTCAATTAATATTTTTTTGCATAATTTTGTTTGGTTGATGACAAATTACCTTAAATAATTCAATTTCTTAAAAAAAAGCAAAAAAAACCAAAGTAAACCTTAATCTAACATTTTTTGCGAAAAAAATAAGAGAATTGTAGCTGTCAAAAAGTTGAACATTTAACGTGGAAAAATGCAAAAATACGCAAAAGAAAATAATTGATTTAAATGATGCTGTAAAAAATGTTTGAATTCAATTGATCGGGCAATGAAATTGTGTGCATTTTATTCACACTTGAATCAGGTTCGATGGACAACTTTCTCTGCAAGAGAAACTTACTCGAGAAAGTTAATAACGATCCGAAAATATTTGCAATTTCGACTGCATTGCAATTGCAGTTGCAAAACAAATATAAAAAGCATTGTTTTTTACAAATTTTGCTAACTCGTTTTTTCACTCACAAAGGACTGTTGATTTTTGTGTTTATTTTTTTCTTCGAAAATTATTAGTGTGTTTAGCAGAAAAATTAATGAGATTAGTGAGATGACATTTTATTTGCTCAACTTTTGGAAACATGAGTAAAAGTAGGGTAATTTTGGGTGAAATTAATGTTAGCAAATGATCTTGTCATTTTGAAAACAGGTTTTTCAGTTACGGCAGCAAGGTAACGAGCGTTGAAAGTACTTTGAATTTTTTTGAATAATAAAAAACCTGCGAGATGCTGGTAGAAAGACAAACTCAGTTGTGCCTCGAACTCATTTCATCGCTAACTATAAGGTGTCGCGCAACGTGTAATCAAATTTACTGAAATCTTCAATAAAAAGTAAAATAAAAAATAAGCAAGGAATACACCAAACGATTGTTTAAGTGTAAACAAATTTTTTATCTTTTAAAACTTTGTATAACAAGTGAATTTGGTTTAGAGAAGTGAAATTTCACACAAAACACAGACAACATGATATTTTCTACTATCGAGGGGGCAGAAAAAGTGCTACTGGACAAGATGTTCAGAGCAAAAAGCAGTTTTGTGTGGGTGGAACCAGGACGATACCTTCTGCCTCCGACTTATGTTTTTCTCGGACCCAGAGTTAAGGATTTGGAGATCTTTGAAGATGATGTCTGGCTGGTTTCATTCCCTAGAACTGGTATTTTATACAATATTTTGAAAAACAACATTTTATATTTTTAAAAGAAGAATTACCAAGATGAAAAATTTGTCCCTTTTTAAAACCAAAATGTTCATTGGAGATCGAATCTTTTGCTTTTAGCGAATTATGTTGTTTTCATTTTCTCTTTTCTAAGAAAAGGTTGAATGACACTTCGAAAGTTTTTTTGAAATTAGAATGTTGCTTATCCTGTAATTTTTTATTAGTTAAAACGCACCCTAAGAAAAATATAGACTGTAATAAAATATAATTCTTAAAATAAATTTTGCATTTGCAAATTCCTTTGATAGACCGTAATACATTTTTTGGGTTCCAGTGTTGATTGAAATTGAAAAAAATATTTGTTTACTAACAAAAAATAACAAAAAAAAACTCTAAGTTTGATTAATTTTAATTATGTCTAAGTTTCGAGATTTTGTATTACAAGATTAGATGACATACCGTGTTACATAATATTTTAGAAGACTTTATTAAAAAAGAATTTGAAAAATTATTTTCAGGAAGTAACTGGGCTCAGGAAATGATATGGTGCATCGGCAACGATTTTGATTACGAAAAAGCAAAAATTCCACTTGTTGTGAGGAATCCACTTCTGGAGTACGTCTTATTAAAATATATTTAATCATAAATTCTAATATTTTGAATGTTGCAATAAATGTTCAATAAATTTTTTTAGAGCCTCAGCATTGATGATCACGGGAGACTACGTTCGAAGATTTTGCAAGACTTGGTGACTCAATTGCAAACGTTGAAAATATTCCGAGACCACGGTACGTGAAAACCCATCTCGCTTGGGATTTGCTTCCTACTCAGATCCATCAGAAGAAGCCCAAACTCATCTACGTCGCAAGGAATCCAAAAGACACGTGTGTTAGTTTTTACCATTACTGCAGAATGACTCATAACATAGATGGTACTTTTGATGAGTATGCTGGTTTGTTCCTGGATGATCGTGGTAAGACTAAAATAATAAAAAATACATTATTTCTCATTCTCAAACCAAAAATCGTCCATTCAATTCAATTTGTGCAAAATTTGTATTTCTGTCTCTTCTTCTTAAAGTACCTATGGGACCATTTTGGAAACACATCCTGCAATTTTGGAACCGCAGAGATCAAGAAAATATCCTCTTTCTGACTTACGAAGAAATGAAAAAGGTAAAATACAAAATTTGTCATTTTTTAAAATTTTTCATCAAAACTAGGTCGAACGATTTTGACATTTAGTGTTTAAATTATGTTTTTAGGATCAGGCAGCAGCGATCCGCAAAACTGCACAGTTTCTCGGAAAAACTGTAACTGAAAGTCAAGTGGAAGGTCTTTGTCAGCACTTGAAATTCTCCTCAATGGCAAAGAATCCCGCAGTCAACTTGGAGCACATTTTCGAGCAAGATGATTGCAACGGGACACAAGACCCGAACAAAAAGTTCATTCGAAAGGGCAAAGTTGGCGACTGGAGGAATTACATGTCTGATGATCTTTCTCGCAAATTCGACGAGTGGACCGAGAAAAATACCAAAAATACTGGACTTGTTTTCGACACTAATGTGGCGAATAATGAAGAATAATAGACTTTAAGATTGTAATCACGTTATCATACTTAATTACCTCTTATTAAATATGGATTCGGTGAAGGGTACAGATCGGAAGGAAACACGCGACTGGAACAAAATGGTATTTGTGGGATGATAATTAAGTAGACATTCAAAAATTATTACCATTTTTGTTATTCTTTTTAGAGTTTAAGGTCTAAATTATTCGATGATATTGGTGTTTTATTGTTGTATTGTTTGGATCGAACAGGACTGAACCGAATCCCAAAGGTATGGGGTATAGAATTTGTACAAGGTTGTAAAGCTTTCCTGAGCTTATCAAGGCCTTTTTGGGCCACTTAGGCTATGAGAAATAAACTACGTACCTCTTGTTAATTATGTTCTTTTGTATTTGTCAATGTACTTCGCTTTTTTACAATAAATCATAGTTGTTGGAATTGTTTTATCGCCCATCTAAATAATTTCCCCTGAAAATCAAAAAAAATAGTTGAAAAAAATTTGCAAGGCGAAATTTGAAAATTGGTTTGACAACTGATAAGAATAAATGACAGATTTGAGATTCAAATGAGAGATAAGAAAATGAATTCGAGAAATTAAATTTCCCGCTGAAATTTGACATAACATGCACATGCGCATTGGTGCTCAACTTGCACGAGTCATGTGAGATGTCTAGGTCAGTTTCATGGCACGAGGCAAATGTTTACATTTTTGACAAGAAACGCAAATTGGGTGAATTTGAAATAAAAAATGAGTCGGCTAAACAAGTGGTACAACGAGTCCAGATGTCAATTAGAAAAGGAGATCTGGCCCGAGTTGGGAGCTGACGGTAGGTCAAAGAAACCAGACCAAATTGAGCCCCAGCAAAGTGAGGCTGCCACGAGCGCTCTGGACCAGCACGAGTTTCCCAAACTAGGGCAGAAGATCAAGGCCGCTAGTCCTGCGAAAAGCAAGGAAATCAAACAGTATTATAATTCAGTAAACATCTTGCAAAAGTCGAGGTCACGCAAGGTCAAAAGCTGTGACCCCATTACACTGGATTTAGAAAATATCATCAAGGTAACATTTTTTATTTAAAAGGAACAAAATAATAAAGAACAAAATTGATTTTTTTGCATTCTTTGGTAAATAACGTTTTTATCCTCCAGGCCTCTGCGACATTGGGTTCGAAACAAAAAGTCTCACCGGCAAAAAGAATCAACAAAAACGAAAGTTCGAGTAGAAGCAGAAAAAGAGTGAGACCGTCCAGGGTTAAATTGCCATCGTCGTTGAAAAAAGCGATTATTTGGGAGCGAGAACTTAGGAACAGAAAAATAACCAAGGAAATGCCCACGGAAGTACCTGAGATTGACCTTGAAAAATTAACTCTGAGCCAAAAAGTTGAGGATGATATTTCGAAGAATTTAGGAGGGTTGAATATTTTTGGTCGAGATTATAGAAAGAGTTTAGAAGTACCGATTGGGGATGAAACAGTTAGTTCTAGGCCTGATCTTGTAGAGGCTTTAGAAAAACTAAAAGTTGCTCCAAAAAGTGTTAACAGACGAGAAAGTCTAGAATCTTCGTTTGGGAGGATGAGTACTAAAGAGGAGACTTTAAACGAAGAAATTTTCAGTAGGAGTTTAAGGTTGAATGACGAAGAGGTTCGGTTTTCAAGAAAATTTCGAGAGTAAGTTGATAATTGTTGGAAAAAGTTAAGGGAACCTTAAGTCGTAAAATGTTGTTTTGTTCCTTTAGATATTGTACGAATGTTGTAACACCGGAGTTGAGTTTCACATTGGATGCTTTTTTGACAGAAATTAAAAGACTGCAGAGGAAGCTGTACGAGAGGGATGAGGTCAAGGGGAGGAGCAAAAAGAGGTTGTATGCGGGTTTCAAGGAAGTCGAAAAGTACATTTTGGTTGATAAAATCAAATTCGTTATCATTGCTACGGATGTGGATAAAATTATTGAGAATGGTGATTTGATTGGATTTTAAAAGTTCGTTTTAGTTAACAGTAATCAGAAGTATTGAATTTATTTTGTTTTAGGTATTTTGGACAAAACTGTCGAAAAATTTACAGATACGTGCAGAGAACATCAAGTTGCGGTTTGTTTCGGTTTGCTTAGACACAAACTTGGTTATTTTGTCCATGGTAAAGGAATTGTCAGTGTGGTCGGAATTGCAAATTATAGTGGAGCAGAGGTAAAAAATCAACTGAAAACTTGTTTTAACTTGAATCTTCTTGTTTGTTTAATGTTAATTTAAAACTTGTTGAAACTCTTTTGCAGAATCAATTCGAAGCAGTTTTGATGGAACTGATAAAAGCCAAAAATGAATTTAATCGACGCTCAATGAAATCTGAGAAAATTGTAGACCTCGAGAAATTAGTCGAACCCGGCAGTTTCCTAGTGTCCCAAAGAATTAATTCAATTCTAAAAATAGCGTCGTCCATAACGTAACAATGTGTGATTTTTGCTTATACATGTTATTTTTTTATTAATGACGTATTACACGAACCATTTCGAAATTGTAAATAATATTTTTCTATTGACTGAAGATTAGTTTGTAAGGTTTACAAAATTAACTTTATATCTTACAATTTACAATGCGTGATAAAATAATTTTGTATCAAAAAATAAATCAATGAATGATTGACAAAAGCGTTCTTTTTATTCATTCAATTTAATTTTATGTTTCATATATACGTAAAAGTTTTTTAATTTTTAAACTTTATAAAAAATAATTTTTTTGCAATTTTTTTTACTTTAAGTTAAATTTTACTTATTTCTCCAACTTTTATGATTACAAAATAACAAAGAACCAGTTTTGCATTAAACTTCAATTTCTAATTTTCAAAAAAGACAAACAAAATTGGTATCAAAATTACATCACTGAACGCAGCTCCAGTGAAAGTATAATGTGGCGCTTTTTGAAACGCACTATACAAGGTAACGGCATTTCCCCCTTCATGTGTAATCGTCGGATGATTTAGTCAAACAACAGTCAGCCATCGCGTAAGATCATTCCAAGCGAGCGCATCCTTGAAGAAAAACAAATTCCAAAATGGGTGAGTTAGACTTTTATAGTTGATACAAATTTTCAACTAAACCATATTCCTCTCAATACTATTTAATCTTCACAAAGAAACTTGGGATAGATTACATATCTCGTCATAGCTTGGAGAACGTTCAATTCAGCAAAGGTGAAAATGAATTTCTACACTTTCCACCTCGGACCAGTCTTTAAACAACAAGAAAATAATACCAAGAACAAATGTGTGCAACATTTATGTTTGTTTCTTGTTTAAATGCTTTGTTAAAATCGGATTTTTCAAAAGACGCTAGTGGCATTATAAGATTGCTTGCTTAGAGAAGAAGAATGCAAAAAAAAGTGAACAGGAAGACGGATGTCTGGTGCAACTGCACTCAATGATGAGATGCGAAAAACAATAATAAATCTTTGAACATAAACATCGATCTATGCATTTTCTGAAGGTCTACAGTCGTGGGAATTTTTTTGCTAACAAAACGACAAAAATTAATCGCACTGCGAGAATGCGAATGGCTTCTTTTTATGCAACTTTTCACATTAAAATTTTTCAGCTCTAAATGCAAGATTAACAATTTTCATTAATTTTTGCGAAATATTTGTTGAAACTTTTCAAACTTATTAAAATATTTTTCTTTTCAGGCACGTTAAAAAGTTGGAGTACCTTAGTTGTAATTCTGGTAATAATTATTTCTTTTTTATGCCAATGAAATGTTTAGTTCGATTTGAATAAATTTGAAATTAATTTAATTTGATTTGATGACCGTTTTTTAGGTGATCATGACATTTGTAAATGCTGGCGACATGCTCCGAAAAAGTATAGTATACGACAAAAACACACCCGACGTTTTTTACTGTCCACAACACAAACCCACGGGATTTGACAAAATGATAGTGAGGGCAAAGCCACTGTCAAAACTCTGTCAATTCAATGGCGGTCCGATTCCTGAAGATTACAAAAGTGATTGCTACAACGATGTTGACGAAACTGAATACGCTTGTAAAGAAAAACACCGAATTATGGTAAGCGAACTGAAACAAATTCAATTTATCGGAACAAATCATTTCACTTTCATTAAATTAATTTTAAAATTGCAGAAAAGAATAAAGAACCGAGAGGAAGATGACAAACCGTTCAAACACACTAAAAAATCGAAGAGCCACAAGGTGCATCATTAGAAGAATTCTTAGTTACTAGAAATGTAATTTAAAAGAAAGCAATACGTGCAAAAATATATTTATATGTCTAATTTTAATTGTGTTTTATACAATTCGTCATGAGAAACGAGATATTATGACTATCTTGAAAAAAATAAAAATAAAAAACAGTTCAAAATCAGTACCCAAATATCATTTATTTTTTCTTTTCCTCAAGCACGACTTCTTCAGGTACCACCTTTGCGACCTTTCGGAACTCTTTGATCAAAGTTTTTGGACACTGCATCTCCGTCCAACTTATTGGTATCATCGAAACACCTAGTTCAAACACAAAATACACATCATTTTCAATTTTTCAGATAATTTATAGAAATAAATTGTTGTTAATTCGTTTACCTTCTTCACTCAAAGCTATTACTACTCCTAACTCATTTTCTGCAGTGCTCAGTTGATACACATGTGGTTCAGTCATTGGAAGCTAAAAAATTACAGTTCTTTTCTGTCATACATTGTTTTTACTAGAATTTTGACAATCAAAAAGTAGGGGGAAAAATTGTGTATTAAATAAATTGGTGATATTGAAATTGAAAAGTGTAAAATAATCACCACTCGAGCTAATATTATATCTCCGGGCCTAAAACTATTATACATCTGAACTCGGTCTTTTTCAGTGGCCCTGACGTCTTCCTTTCGCAAGATTCCTCTATAAGGCCTGGTCAAAACGATATCTCCCACGCATTTGATCACACATTTACATAGCCTTTGATTCACAGTTGTTACCATTGCTGTTACAATGTCGCCCGGAGCTGGCACGACACTCTGTTCCGTCATACTGTGAACCTCAATGACAGAAGCCTGAGAAACAAGATTTATTATATAAGAAAATCGTATTTTAACGAACAAATTACGAGTAGATAATGAAAAATACGAATGTAAAAAATTATTGAGGCTACATTCAAAGGACGAATACATTAAAGTAACGACTACGTTATAATAAAAAAAAACAACGTGTAATGTGATTGTTTACATTATCCTGAGTGTTGATTTTAACAATTCCTGCTAATTTAGAGTAGATGTAACCAAAATGTTCATAAGTTCCTTGTCCGGGCAGGTGAGATTTGTCTGACACGCATAACCTTTGACCTAAAAATAGTTGAAAACATTAATAATTATAATTAAATGATGATAACTTTTTTTAAATTATAATATTCATTTATAAAAAATTCAGTGGAACTTTTTACCATCTATTTAATTGTAATTAATTAATAAATGTTGATTCGACTTAAATCATGTTTTTGAGAATAAATGCCAATTTGTTAAATTAAGAAGATTTATAACAAACAAACTCTGTTATTTAAATTGATTGTTTAAGGTTAGGAACGTGGTACACTTGAGTTTAAACCTAAAAACTCCAAAAATAACAAAATCTCACCTGGTATACACCTCACATACTCCTTCGAATTTTTCTCAGTCATATTTCTCAGTTTACATATAACAAAATCACTTTTTTATGTGAAAAATATCATACGCAAAAATGTAAATATTTGTGTTTTTGACATGGACATGCTCGTCCAGTGGCGCCCTCTTTAAGTTCTATCCAAGGTACTGCAAGGTACTTTCAGCATAGAGACCAATAGAGACAAAGTAAAAATATTATGAAAAAATACATAAAAGTGTTGAATAGTCGAAAAAATTTCAAATTCGTAGCAAAATAACTGCGAATTGTTGACTGTAAATAGAGCAGTGAAACATTACAGCATTGTTTTGTATTTACATCGAGAAAAGGTTATGTTTGTGAACTTGAATAAACATCAATAACTGCAATAAAAATGCAAAACAACGTTTTTGTTAAGTCAGCAGCTCCCGTCAAAGTGGAACCCAATAATTACATACACGGTAAGTTTATACTATTTTTAATAAACAAGTATTTTCTTTGAAAAGACCTAAACTTGAATTCAATAATTGATCAAGTTTTGTTAATAATTTTCATTTTGACAAATTATTAATCATGCACTGTTGTTGAATTTGCTATTTGCTTCTTTTTCAGAAATTCGTCAAATGATGCATGGTTTTGGTGACTCGTCAGAACCGTTAATCGAATCAGCTAAAATAATTGATGAGATTGTTCTGCAACAAATGAGAACAATCATAAACAAAGCCAGTCAAGTAGCTGAAGAAAGAGGCAGTAATGTGGTCATTGCTGAGGATTTTATATTTCTGTTACGCAAAGACAAAGTCAAACTTCAAAGGCTCATTAAGTATTTAGGTATTACTTCATTTTTAATTTATATTTATATAAAAAATTGTTTCTGTATAGAAAAAAAGTGGCCAAATTTTACAGAACACACCTTTTAATTCTATTTTATTTTAACATTTTAGATCTGATGCACTTCAAATCCAGAGTCAACAGAACAGTAAGCTCCGATCTCTCGGAGATAGGAGATGCAGATTCCGAAAAATCTGAAAAACATCAATATCAAGATTTTTTGGACCTCATTGATACGACTGGACAACTCATGGACGACAGCAACTCGTTCGACCAAGTGAAATATGACAGAAACATTCGAGCAGACAACCTCGCCAAACAGCTTGATGAAGCTCGTTATTTAGAGTACTCCAAAGCAAGATGTGTGTCATTTGTTAATAAAAATAAACACAAGTTTAGCGACTGGGTTGGAGTTAACGGTTTGTATTTTGTCACTTGTATTATCACATTTTTAAGAGGTGTTTATTTTATGTCGAAACAACTGTATCAATAATTTTATTACTTTGTTTTTCAGATGACTTTACAGTGGACAAAAAAGGATACATAATTCTAAGCTATTTGGCTTATGAAACTGTTGCGCAAATCGTTGACTTGTGTTTTCTAGTTCGACAGGACCAAATGAAGTTATATGGTGATTCCATTGATAGAGTTCGGTTCAGTTATTGTAACCCAAAAACTTATAAACCTTATCAACACAATCAGGTAATATTTTAAGTTATTTATTTTTTCAATGTCACTTTTGAATAAAAAATTACATTTAAAATTGAAAATAATGTTAATGGTTGATTTCAGAATTCGCCAACAAAACCAATAACTCCTTCAGAAATTTATGAAGCGATGAGGAGATTCTGGTCCCCACAGATAGACGTGACTGGACCCTTTTATCGTTCTTCCATGCGTAAACCTCATTTAAAACTTTTGGCATGCTAAGTAATCTTGAATCCAAATGTTAAAATATTGAAACAGTATTTTTGATTAAGTTATTTATCTATAAAAATAAACTACGAACAAGATACGTTTACCTCTATGAATAAGCGTGTAAGGTTGGGCGAAATAAAAACTTTTGTACATTTGTATTTTATTTTAAAACGTATACAATACTTCAATATTACAATAAAACTATGATAAAAATTTCGAATAAATTAAAAACAGTATAAACTAGAAGACAAAAAAACGTTAGGTGCACTTTTATTTACATGTCCGTTGAAACGTGCACGGGAATTTCATTAGTTAACAATAACAATAATTTGTTTACATGATTTATACATAATCAAAAAATGGCGTAAGTGTAAGTTGAAAACATGAACCGAATGGTATCATACTATTACATTTCAATCTTACATCTGGACATTGAAATTTCCTCCTTAAAAAAAGACTTGGCATTTGTGTACGTCGACTTTAGTTATTTTATTAGGCAATTGTTCGAACACAGTTTGAAACGTCATTCTTTGCATAAAAAATTCTAGGACAGTTTCAAACTCAATTCGACTTATTTACACGTGAAAAATTGTTGTTCAGTCGATTGTCGATCTGATCCATGCAATATTTGTTGAGATCTGATCATAGAGTCGTGGCCGTTCAGTGCCGGTTTTGGAGCAGGCTATGCGCCATCTTCCAACTCCTACAAGAGCCCAGGAATGATTGTCTGGCAGTAGACACAACATTGGACTTCCAGCAACTTCCTCCTCCTGGAAACAACAATTTTTCATTCATTTTTTTTTCTTCAAAATTTTTCAATTTTTAATTTCGACTGTTTTCACAATTGTAATTAACTTACATTGCAATCTTCAGTTGAAAACGAAGATTCTGTACACAGACTGTTGACTGAAGCGATGCTGATATTTTCACATTTTTCCATTCCACTATATTTTAGTTCGACCCGTTGAAGTAAGTCACCTGAAAAGTAAAAATTTAATGTATTATTTTTTTCCATCTAAAATGTTGAATTGTTTTTTAGACAACTTATGGAACTTACGATTCCGAGCCCAACCCAACGTGTTACAGTAAGATGAATCAGAAAGGACAAATTTTTCCGAAGGAAGACAAATTGGCCGAATGAAATCAGAGAAGGCGGTGACGGGCTGGTCCATTTTTAGTAAAACCGTCGTACTGCCCTCAACAGGGGATTTCACCATGCCAATTATTCGTCGTTCTTGTTGCCAAGGAGCCGAACTTGATAATCTTATTGTTCCCAATCGGGCTGTCCATTCTGCTTTGGGTTGTCTAAAACAAAAATTTATCTTAGAGATTTTGCAAACGGGATTCTTGCGCATTTAATTTAAGTGTTATTTGAAGTTGCACCAACCCTTGGAAACATGATTCTGTAGTAATCAACCAGCTGCTATGAACGAGAGTTGCATCACAAACATGAACGTCTTCTTTGAAAAGTACTACGTGCCATGGCCAGTCACCTGGTTCAGCCATTTTACTAAGGCTTTGACTTTTCGATCCCATCTTGTTGTTGACACTTTGAATTCCACATTCTATTCAAAAATGAATTCGAAAAACATTTAAGAGTTTGATTTTTTTAAGTAAGTACAATTTTTTGATAATAATTTTGTATTACCTAAGTCAGAACATTCGACATACATGACCTCCTTGCTAGGACATGCGGATCGAACGAAAGAAATTTCCGGTGCCAAAGGATCCTCCATGTGCACATAAGAAATGTCCTCCTCCTCGTCGATCCTTACTTCTACAGATTTTACACCACTGAAAAAAGAAAATAAAAAAAATTAAATTTTGCCCTCAGTCAATTAAAAAAATACAAACTTGAAATCTGTAATAGAAAAAGTTACAGTGAAAAGCTAGAAAAGAAATTTCATCCACTTACGAAAATGTTAGTTGGCTGCAAAGAGAAGCTGCTGCAGCTTCCAAAACAGTTTCCATCTCAGCTCCTGGTAGAGATTGGTTCAAATTTTCAGTGCAAAGTTTTCCCAATGTTCCTTTTTCGTTGAAAATTACGTATCCTTCTCTGTTATATTTTGTTAGATGTGGTGTATCCAACGGTTGTGCTCTAGCCGAATTGACGTCTTCAGCTAGGGTGACTGTAATATATAATTGAATTTTTTTTAATCAAAAAATGTTATGGGTGTTTTTTCATTACAAAAATGTATTTTGCTTACGGCAATTTTTCTCGTCACTTCCATTAGGACAATCGGCTTTTCCATCGCATCTCTTGCTTTGTTCAATGCAAGCTCTTCCAACCCCACAGTGCATCTCCCCGTTTCTACAGTAGGCACATCCTTTTTCATCCGACAAATCAGGACAGTCTATGATTCCGTCACAAATGCGAGGGGAATAAGCTTTCGATTGAAGTTCCTGAACGCACCCTAAAAACAAATTAAAAATTTTGTTTAAGTACTTTTATTTTTTTATTCATTTCAAATATTTATTTTTAACTTCTCATTAATTACATCAATTAACATTATATCCACCATTCTAACAATTACAAAGATTTACAACACAATTTACTTTACTACAATAAAAAATTACTATTACAAATTTTGAAAATTTTACGGTAGTAAATATGTGTGGTAAAAAATAATATATTCCTAATAATTTTTTTTGTGCTTTTAAAAATTATCAACCTGGTTTAGGTTTGCAACTGCCATGATCAGCATACTCCGGAAACTTGGAACAATCGAGCGCCTTCTTCAATTTATCATTAAGACGACTACCACACCCAGACCAAAATTCTTTGCAGAAGCTTCTACATGGCAGCTGAATGACATCCTCAGAATATCCGGTCAAGCAGGACGGCTGGAGCACTTGGCAGATAAAGTCGTAAGCCATCCTGTAACACTCGGCGTCGACCAGTTCCCTGAAAACACAAAAGTTCCAACTTATAATAAGCACCGTTGCACAGCATCGTAAAAAAAATACGAAATTGCCTCTTCGCAAACTACAGAGCGCGAATAAATGGTCAATGCACTTGGAAAGAAATTATCGCAATTATGAAATGATGGCTCTGTTCGGCTTTATAGAAAATTATCCGCTGTAGGTCTTGAGAAACTTGGCGTTAAACTTTAACTGGCTTGATATTTTCGCTTCTCAATTACACACAGGTTGCACAAGATGCGATTCGGATACGTACAATTTAGTTATTAGTTTATCATCATCTTCTACAGTCAAAGGTCAATTACTATTTTGACATAACTTTTTAATTAGAAAATTTTTTTTCTTTTTTAGTATCTTCACCTGAATAGTATGGCCTCTTGCTCGACTTCCTTCAGTGATTTGTGTCCAAAGACGTTGGGATACGTGGTGACATTGTAGGAGATGTGTCTGCAGTAGGAAAACTCCAACTTGGTGCATTTCCTCGGTGGCAACGACGTGGTGGTTGTGGGCAAAGTGGAGACCGTAGTCTGAAGAGCTTCCTGAACATTCAGCAGGGACAAACTAGGTTGCACCTCCAAACTTGTCGGGTCTATGGTCAGGTTCGTCAGGTACTTGGACGAATTGCCTTCGAACTCCTGAATGAGAACGTTGCTGATATCAACAGGAGCGACTG
Source organism: Telenomus remus (assembly GCA_020615435.1). NCBI lineage: Eukaryota > Metazoa > Arthropoda > Insecta > Hymenoptera > Scelionidae > Telenomus > Telenomus remus. The sequence continues at coordinate 14,729,156 of CM036336.1, read as the reverse complement.
TCTGGAACCGCGGATCGAATCGCACATCAAAGTGGACCACCAGATCAACCCCCTCCAGACTGCAAACATGAAAAGATGAGAGGTCTTTGGCACGTTAAAGCGAGTGTACATTCAAAGCGAGGGGAATTTCTCTGAGCTCGCTAATGGCTCGGGAACATTTTTGCGATGTGTAATTGCCCGGACGAAAGAGGAAAAAAATGTTGAACCGCAAAAGTTGGCTCGTCCGAAATTGAATAATCGCAATTCTAGTTGGCAACTTTTGTTGGTGGAATGGAAAGTCCAAATTAATTAAAGAAAAGAAATAAAGGCGATTGTGCAACGGGTGTTGAAATCAGTGCGAGATTTATTTTCACGTCGGGGCAAATTGCTTCGATTCATTAAACTGCAAGGGACAGAGACAAAGGACGCATAAATAAAAACGAATTGCTGCTAACTGTGCGGAGATAACGTCGCGGTTGGTTTAAGTGGCTTCGATCAAAATCGTACGCTGTTTATTGTTACGAGCGAGATTACGATTGAAGGGTAATAAGCGAGGGCCGTAACGGAGGGGAGGTGCCGTTTGATCAGGCGTCGTTAAAATAAAAGGCTTCCGCGATTTTGTGTCTGCTACTGGTGAGCGCTGGTGACTAGATGCATATCGGGGTACTAACCCATCGAGAGCCAGGATCTCGGTTGTGATGAAAGATAACTTGAGCGAGCTCCTGCGAAAGACGAGGTTCAATCTGTCGCGATATTCTCGCGATCTTATGCGGAAGGCCTCTGTTGAAGGGTCCGCGAGCTCGTTCGTAAACGAGTCGCCCTTGATCACTCGAAACGTCGCCAGAAAGATCTGATCGCCTGGCGGACCTGACAGTAGGAACGTGTCTGAAACATTCAATTCATTTTCAGTTGGTTTCCAGTTTTAGTCGATCATTAAAACAATTTTTTATTTGTTTTTTGAAAAATTTTGGTGAGAAACAATTTGAGGTGTAGTTTTTAGTTAATATATTTGATACAAATATACAAAATAATATTTTTTAATCGAGCAACTTTAAATTTGCAACAATCTTTTGTGGAATATTTGACAAAGTCAAATTGGGATTAAAAAAGCATGAACATAAAAAAAATCATTATTGCAAGTGTTAATAATTTTGAATTTTTAAATTGGATAGATTTACCCATTTCGTTTTGTTACAAAAACCAAGTTATAATAAAATCAAAATCAAAGTACAGTCATAATAAAACCAAATTTGCACAGAATTTCTAAAATTACACAAAATTAAAATTCAACAAATTTCAGATTGATTGGTTGAAAAAAATGCTGTTGCATTTGTGAGAATTTGCAAATTTTGGTAAAGATTTAAAAAAACATCCTCCCATTTTCCCACTCGAATAAAATTAACTTAAAAGTAAACATTTTGAAACTGTTACAAATACACCATTTTGATACTGTACAATACACAAATACATAACATGATAATGCGAGTGATAAACAAAAAACAATATTGCCTTTCACCGACGGATACCCCACAAATAGTCACAATTTTTTTGTTTGAAAAGAGCTCCCGCCAATTAGTCTAAACGAGCGTGGCAGATTTTCACGCGACAATCTCGTTAACAATTAATTTGTACAAAAAGGAATAATGTTATATTGTTTTAGATCCGTTTGCGATGCAGTTCAGAGAGCTGAACTCCGAGTAACGAAAGTTGATATTTTTTACTGCTCTAGACAATGGGCTTGGTTATTAGCATTTAAGTAAAAGTTTATAATGCCCGAGCGCGGCGGAGTAATTGTGCGTAAAATGAGTTGCAAAACGGCTGAAATAAACATTTATCGGCCATTGGCAATTCGGGCGAAAGTCGAGGCTCGGATGATTGATAAGTATCAATTGTCTTGCGTCGAGCTTGCTATTGCCTATTCAAATTTATTCCCAACATGAGAATCTGCGAACAAAATCGCTCTCATTAATCCTTTGATTTTGCATTGCAGATCGGGTTGCAGTCTTGATTGATTTCTAATCAACCTGCCTGCCCAGGTGTGAATTACAACTTGATTTCAACCAGTGGAAACTTCAAAGGGTTTCAGTTTTCAAAGTCGACCGACTATCTCCACTTCAAACTCCATTTTTAGTTTTACATTCAGAGCAACTTTTTATTGCAAAATTGTGAACAGATACTCTTTTCAGTTTCACAAAAATTTTAAAAAATTAAAAAACAATTCTCAACAAAAAACTTGCAATTCAATTAACTTTGACATTTAATTTTGAAAAGTAATTTTTGCTGATCAGATAAGTGTGGGTTTCGCAGGACTCAATTTGAAGCAATGAAGTGGTATGCAAGCTGACATTCGAATGGAAGAAATGACACAAGGTCGCAGAAACAAAGGTTTGTCAGTTTCGAATTGTCCAGCATTTAAAGTCGGTAACGCGGTCGCACCGTTACTTTTAGCAGTGCATCGAAAGTCTTGAAACCGCATCTTCCCATGCACGGATCTTAGTCGCGCGATTAATACGAAAAGCCAGAACGATAAATTGCGTCTGGGCTGCGTCAATTAGGAAAACTCTTCTGTCTGTCGACCTTTCAGTTTCAAGATCTGCCGATTGACATTTACGGATGCGCGGCTAGTCACGTTTGGCAATTTTTTCATCCTTTTTTTTTGTTGATAAAAGTAGCGAGGATTCTATACACGACTCGGTAACTCGGTCAGACCGTTACGCTCTATACGTGTTGGGGAGACGTCAATGAGTTACGGTTCGCGTATCAAACCACTTCTTCTATTCAATCTTCGTCCCGGGCGTTCTTGTTCTTCATTTTACACCGTTGTACACTAACGATCGGCGCGTCTCGAAAAAGCGCCTCATTTAAGTCTCATTATGGTCGCGAGTAATGAATTCGAAACTGCCTTTTTGTTAATTGAAAATTCAAAACTAAAACGTTATAGGTTTTGCGCGCCGTTAGCTCGTTGTTCTGATAAATAATTGGATAACAGTAATTTCGCTTGTGATAAATAATAAAATCAACAGGGCGTTGATTAGCGCTCGGTTGTTTGTAATAATAAACGCCTGTCACGAGCGTTAAGCTTATGGGATGAGGCAAAAACATAACGTCAATTATTACACATCGGCGCTGTCCGAAATGCCTCCTTGTGAATAACGTTTCCGACGCTTTGTCACGCTGTCTGCATGGTTAATTCGACGTCTTCGCAATTACGCCTCACCGTAGCGAAATCCTGCATTTTCTGCGGCCCCGGCTTTTACACGTCGCGATCGAGTTTCAAGCGTTACTATTTTCCGGCTCGTCGAGGTCGGGTTCAAAGACCGTCCGGGTTATTCGAATACGCGATTTTCCAAATACGGAAGTCAAAGTGTCCAGTTGCCGTTGGTACTGTGGTTTTAATTACTTGCAGATCCTTTTATGGCGTTATTTTTGTTTTTGTAATGACAACAAACATGCGACTTCTTTTAACCCATTTCTTGCAAAACATTCAAAAAATAATTTTGCAAAAACATTTTTACAGTTTGTTTTGCAATAACAATTATAATTATTCGTACAAAAATAATTTTTTATTGTTGGTATTAAACTTTATGATAGGCCTTAATTTTGATATAGTTGGTATACCCTTAAATGGGTTAATTTACCCTCTTTCAAAAGACTTAGAAAAAAGTTCACTTTCAAATGTACCAGTTTTTAAACAAGTAGCAAATTATTCATTCATAAGTGAAATTTTTGTTTTGATTTGTATTTTACTTTCTTGAAATTTACATCTGAATGATTGTTAACTGAGTTTAAAAGTCAATTTTTAAATTTTGTTAGTCGAATCCTCGAACAAAGTTACAAACTTTCATCTCATAAATGTGGCAACGAGTTGCAAAATAAATTGTTCAAAAATGTCGCCCGCGGTCATCGCTCATGACTTCATATCATGCGTACTTCGCCAGTTGCAAATCAATTTATCACTGCTTGCCCAATGCTGCATGCACGAGGTTCAAAAGTTTCTGATTTTAATCTCCCCGCGCTCGGTCGTGGGTGTTTTTTTAAATGGATAAGTTGTAATAGTTATTTTATATCTTTGTGTCCCTTTTGTTCCTTCATATTAATGTCATCGTAACTTTTAAATGTGAAAACAGAGACCTTTAAATTATGAAGTTAAACGTAATATAATGTTTATCTTTTGTTGTTCAATTTTCATTCTTTTATTGTTTATTTTTTTTCGTTTCAAAAAAATGTTTTATTTTCGTTTGATACTCACATCCGAGGTATATGGAGATGCCAGAGAAAAGCAGAAACAACAAAAAGGCCGCGAGAACGCAACAGCCGCAACGATACTGACTTCCTAGTTTTCGAGTGAAGCGGATATCGCTGTCTGATGACAATATGGAACTCGGCGTGCCTGCCCTGCTGAACTTTCTGGTGCTCACTGTGCTAACAGAGATCTGGAACAAAGGAATATTGAATAACAAATGCATTCACGTTGTGGTCATCAAAACCCTTCTATAGCGAACATCTTCATTTCAATAACCAGGTAACTTCATTTTGCAAAACTAGAAGGAAAATGTATTTGATCAAATTTTCACGTTTTTCATTTGTAATTGTCTTAAAATAAATTTATAATTTAAAAAAAACAATGACTGTAACATCTTTGTAAAATAACAAAGATTCTTGATGAAAAAATGAATTTTATTTTCGATAGTTAGTCAATTCGGTATCAAAATTCAAGTTACGTATTTCTTTTTGCGACCACAGATTTCCTAACTCCCAACCAACCTTGTTTTCAGAATTTTACATCGCAAAAGTGAAGATGAAACACCATCAATGACGCAAGAAAAGAAAAAGAAAAAAATTCTGCGGTGAATCACACAACCTTTTACTAAGCTAGTAAAAAAACTGCGACCAAGAAAGGCGTGGGCTGGAAATAATAGTCTCTTTCTGTGAATCGTCATTTCCTCTAATGATATTTAGCGATTGCACACAAATCACGACTTGTATTAGAATCATCGTTTTGTCATTCTGTCGACTGTTCATTTTGCAATCTCCATTTTCCTACCGTTTCCTTAAATTAGATTAAACTTTCTTGACTCCTGGCAATAATCATTGTGACTTTCATTGTGCGGTGTAAAACTGAAAACTTCGCAACAGAATACCAAAGTCAACCATGTGTGCATCTTCTGAACCATTTTATACGTTACTTCCGTCTTGAGCAATACATTTATTCGAGCGCAGTCGTAATTGTAGCATTACAATCGCATGTGTATTAAGTTAGCGCTGAATAATGTATAAATGAGAGTTTTTTTCACCTCTCTCCGGAGAGCAATTTCCTGCGTGCTTTCGATCAAGATTTCTTATATTGAAACGGGAAGAGTTGTAAAAAAAAACGGTAAAACCAGATGCGTGTCACTAGTTATCAGATGTTTGCGCAGAAGCGGTCATTAGTTGGATCGCCGATTTTTTTAATCCGCGACGAGGATGAGTAGTGAAATTTATAGCAAAATAGAAACTTGCCGTTGTTTCTTTTCTAGTACACACGATGAGACAATAATTCGTGCGTCAACCTCTCGGCGAGGGAAATTAACGAGCGTCGCGAACAATGCGGAGACAGATATCGCCCTTGTAATAATAGCGCGATCATTTGCATCGTAATAACATGCAAATCATGTTTAATAACGCCCATAAAAGTTCGTTGCATCGAATCAACTGATTGCGCATCAATTTCTCCTGCGCGACTTTCAAAGCGCGCATCTAATATAAAAACAGAACGTGCATTTTATACTCTGCGAATCGCTCGCTTATCCATCGTGACACATAAAAGTATAAGTGACTCTCGTACCTTGTTCGACTGCTTGTGAGCCATGATTGCAGATATTTATCGTGAAAGCATGTGTTTTATCAATTACAATTTTTTTTCGTCTATCTTTTTCTTTTCTTTCTCTCCTTTTCATGCGACCGAGAATGAGCCTTTTTATTATGCATTATACGGTTCCTTAATCTTACAGAAGCTTGTATTATATCAAATGCATCGAAACCGGTTGATTTTCAATAGATACGTAACTTTTTGTGTACCGTTTGCTATAAAATTGCCGCTTGACTTGTTTTATTAACAGGTCTCGATATACACTTTATAAATCCTAGACAGAGTTTAATTACCAATTAAAAAATATTGTTTCAATTGAAAACTTTGAACTATTTCTTCATTTTTTAACCTTTATCAAAAACGCAACTTTTTTATTGCACTCAAAATGCAATCACTGCACTTTTTTAATTTATTAAAATCTGAAATTGTTTTTTGTATATCATTCTTAGCGCAAAACTTTTCTTATTGCATGAAAGTGTATGCAATATTAGTTAAACCGAGTTTAATCGAAAGTGCATAAATACAAAAATTTGAATGAAAAAACGATATTGATGAATATTCACAAACCGTCATTTTTCGCTTCATAAAAACTGGAAAGATTGCCGAGCGACGAGGTGCACTTGTTTTACGATAGCTTGACTTTTTGAGACGCTGTCAAATGTCATCGTGAGTTGAATTGACGTTACGTCAATTGGATCCCTGCAATTTGTCATGTTTGGATCGTCTTGCAAGTTCGGGATTATGAAACGAAACGTAACAAACGTTAACGAGACCGTCAATTCGAACGCGATGTCCGTCCACCGGTCCAGGCACCGTGACGCTCGCAAATCTACGTGCGTAAGCAAGCGTGAAATCGTCCCGGCGCGTACACTACTGGCTTTTGCACGATGCTATACATACACGTTTTCGCTCATAGGTGAAGTGCAACACAAAAGTGCCTACGCCCTCATGGAAATGTTACTCGCGGCTCACGCTCGAAGGAGCACGAAAGGATTGCACCTTTTGCAGTCATTAAAAAGTGCAAGCTATCATCTTAAAGGTCAATTGGCAAATGGTTTCGATTTCTTCTTCTTTGAAGAAATAAAAAAAGTCGATCAAATTGTTATTAATGGTTCGTTACAATTTGTGATTCATTACTACGTTGCATATAGAAGGGTCATCATACGAGACGCCTAGTTGCAAAAATGGCAAAGTCCAAAAAAAATTCACCCTACAAATATACGACTAGCAAAAAAATTTCGACTGCTTTCAAGTATTAAGAATTTTTGTATCAAGTTTTAATCGCCGTTTTTATCGAATTTAATAAAAATATTTTCTTTCGTGATTCATTTTAATTTTCAAGTTCGTGTAATCATTTTTCTGATTTATTCGGTTTTTTTTCATAAAAAACGTTCCAAAACTAAAATTTTTATCTGAAAGGGCTATAATGTCCATTTGATGTTATTCCTATAGACAATTATCATACTTTTTAGATTAAAGTTTAGCGTCAATCAAACTTGATAATTAAAAATGAGAATAAAAAATGAAATTACATGACAGTTGGTAAATGAGGGTTTTCAAGGCCAATACATAATTGACACGGCTAATCAAGACACCGTCAATACATTTTCTTCGACAAAAGTTGTAATTATAATCTCGCCCATGACACGTGGGAAGTTGTTGAGTATTCTCCTAACGTTTTCGCACTCGAAGATCAAAAAGCTAAAACGGAGCGTCCGATAAACATCTATATTATGCTTCTGAAATAAGGAAACGTAATATGAAAGTTCTGAGAGAGGATATAATAAAACCACCGGCGTGTATTACCCGCCGCATATTTTAAATGAGTAAAAGTTAGCGTGTTTAGCCGACTTAGTCTAAGCTCGAAAAATGTCTTTCTCCGGTACGCATTTTTATTACAAAAGTCGTTGTGGCTCCCGAAGCGATAGGCCGTTTTATTTATGTAACATTACGAGTTTGTTGCAGGACAAGAGGTCACGCTGCGACCTTTCCATATCTCTATACCCAGAGAGTGTGTTAATATTTATGTCTTAGACCCGCGCGATCTTTTATTAATATAGTTCTTTGTCTGGTTCGATTGTGCTCGGAATGGATATGGTAACGTGTCAATTATGGTTCGTATTACTTTGTAACCCGCCACGGGTTCTTTGTGGTACGCTAATATTGGCCTGTTAAAAGCCGTCGAGCGAAATGCACCGCTGTACCCTTTTCGCCGTTGTCTTTCTCTTGTCCCGAAGCTGTGGGAGTTACGTAAAAGTGTTATATCCGTCTGGTCTTGGCTGATAGCAAAAAAGCAAACGCTTTTGAGACCTTAGTTATTACGCGGATTATGTATACCGTTTGGCCGAACGATTATGTAGTTATTTTAATTACAACATGACAACGCTTTTGACATGACGAAAGTAACAGTGATTTAAGCGGTACGATTAATTGGGTGCTAACAGGACCTGCGATGATGGTTACTACAGTTGTAAATTACGAGGATGTTCTGAGCTAAACAAACTTGTGCGCCTCTCTCGTTCTCAATTGATTTGAACCGAGAGATCCAAGTTACGGGATCGTAAATTCGTGACCGATCTTAATTTGTAATGGGACAGAGTAAGTTGTAACTTTCTTCGGAGCTGTATCACTCACGATCGCAGATCCCTTATCAATCCGACACTCGCGACAGTTTGTGCACAGTCGAACGGGGGATACCGCCGTGGAATCCGTGAGAATTAACCGGATTTTCTCACGCGAATGATCTGTACCTGAGAGACGCAATACGTAACATCGACTCCGAGACTACGTGCACACGTTAGAAAATCACTCATACGCTTAACCCGACCGACTAATTGCAATCATTGTTCAATGTTTTTTTCTCTTCATTAACAAAAGGGAACGAAAAATTAACTGAAAAATTGTCTTAGCTTGAGAAAAAAATGTTGCGCATGATGATCAAACCATTGAAAATTATCTCAATTCTTATTTTTGAATTTTTGCAAAATCTAATAAACTGTTTCCTAATTTTTTTCAAATAGACAAAAACTAAATTCTGTTAATATTCTTTAAAAAAAAGTAGTTAATTATTTAATGCTAAGATTTTTTGTTTTTTCTTCTACAGTTTAACTTTCGAATAGAAGACCGTCAAGCGGTCTGCAATCCTTTTGTTATTACATTTTTCGTCATTACTCAAGCGTGGAATTTTTTAATTCGCTCAATTAACCGTTGCTCGATCGAAGCGGACAAAAAATTGTGCGGTCGCATTTGAATTGTGCCCGAGCATGCAGTACAACCTGGATAGGCGAATTGCGCCGAGGCACAATCGGTCGCCCATTTCGATCACTTCCTGACTCTCAATCCTTTACGATTCTTAATCGCGTGGTCAAGTGGACTAGTTAAAATAAAACTAAAAAGCTCTAATTTATGAAAAAAAAATAATAACAAACATAAAAAAAATATTCAAAATTTGTAACATCGTGTATCCGCGAACGAAACGAAAGTTCTCAGTAAGAGCATTGTATGGATGATGGAAGTCGAGATTGCGCTCACTTTATAACACCTCTCCGTATTCCTTTGATTTAGTATCGTAAATGAGGAAGCTAAACTTGTTCATTTCAACGATTTAAAAAGCAGCGCATAATATAATGAAAACGAAGAGGCAAAAAAAGTTGTGATTCATTGGCGGACCGATTCGTTTGCGTTTTTGTGAACGAAAGTTAATAGACTGAGGTTGGCGTTTCTAAGACACTCGAAGTACCATAATTTAAATCAAGGATTACGATTTATCGAACCGAAAGTCCTAGATAATTGTATCGGGATTAACGAACGTTTAATTAGCGCGTAGACTCGTTTTCCAAACTCATACTTCATTTAATATGATAGCTGCGCGAATGAGCGATTGATTAATTCAGAGCTAATCGCCATTTACGATGCTTTTGACGAGTTTAGACTTCACATCTAGCAAATGATCCGAAGACTTTCGAATCTTGATGCGAAATGATTTAATTATTTTAAAAATAGATATTCATTAACAAGTTCGTATCAAAGTTTTAGTGTTTCTTAATGAAACAATATTTTTAATTTGTTAATTTCATTAGGAAATTAATTTTTTTGTTTTTTGAATGTTTTTCAACGAGATTATAGTTTCAAAAACAAACGTAAAATCTGGGTCAGTTCAATAGCCTGGGTTATGAGCATTTATAAAAGACTTGTGGAACTCGACGCCAATTCATATGCGATATTACGGCCGGGAGCAAAACCTTAGCATCTGACTTTTATCGCTTTACGCTTCGATTATTGAATTAACGTTTTTTTGCGATAGGCAAATGAAAAACGAGGATAAAGCCTACCCCGTTTCTGTTCGCGAGTTATTCAAAATATGTTTACTTTCCCATATCGCACATCTGGACGTTGTATTTTTTCGCATGGCTTTCGAAACAGTATAACACTTTTCCTATTTTATTTACGTTTCATTAAATAGAAAGAGCGTCGTAAAAAGTGCTGAAATTTCATGAAGTGCTAAGACGGAAACGGGATAAAAAACTTCACTCCTGACAAACTAACGAGTTTCTACTCAGGAATTAAAGTTTAATAGTGATTAGAAAAACGGACATTCGAAACAATGTAAAACAAAAGTTGTAAACTTGTTATTTAAGTAGTGGGTTATACCAGTGACTGCAATTATGCTGCAATTCAATTTTTGATCAAATGTTGTAATTTGAAAGGCGAGAAATTCCAGGTGCAAACTTTACGACCGTTTGAATGAACAACAAACGACCTAATCTAACTAGACTAATGTTTCACTCCACATCTTTTCAGGTCACAATTCGGAAGATCGTAAACGATAATTGTCTTCGTATCAACCAGATGGAGCTGTTTATGAGCGCGCAACCAGATTGGAAAGTAGAATTCAATGTCAACCGGGGGAGTGCACGATAGGCAAACAAGATTAGGCAAATGCCACGGTCACTGACTCTCCGCCGGAAAAATCTTCATTTTTTTTTCTCCAAAAGTTAGTGGACCAATCGAAAATCATTCTTGTGTTCTTGTCTAAAAACTTGTCTCCAATCTAAAACGTTTATTCGAAGAACCATTCATTTTCTGACAAGTTTCAACAATTTAGCAAAAGATTTCATTTTTTTGCTCCCAGATAAAAGTTAAAACAAAATGTTTACCTTAAAGAATACAGTGCTGAAAAAGTTTATCTATTTTTTTTTATATTGTTAGTTACATTTTAGAAACAAACCAGGATCCGATTTGCATTTGAATTATTCGGTTCAGTTTCGAGTAACGGGTGAGTAAAAGTTAAGATTCCGCATTGTGTAATTCACACGTTGTGTTGTACGTCGAATTTTCGATAGCACAAACGCGAGTGTCGTAAATGTTAGAGATTTTTGCGGTTCGAGCAAAGGTCGATGGCTGGAATGCTCGCTCTCCCGGGGACACTAATCGAGAATCCTTTGTTGACTAGCTGAAGAAATAGAAGAGGAAAAAAAAACAGATGAGAAAAGTTTTACAAGCCCGCCAGGATGAACAATGTTGAAAATTGTATTTGACTGAGGAACACTGTTAAGTTCCGGAATGGTGGCAGACTTTTACACCGAGCTTGTAAATTGTTCGCAGATAAAATTGGAGTTTATTATCGTTATTTATGCGTTGTTCTTATTTGCATCAGTTCGGAACCGTTACGAAGCCGTTAGCTTAAGGTACACGGCCATCGCCTTTCCAAAAGAGCTGCAATTGAGGCACGAGCCAAACCGCTCGCCTTAAATTACACATTCGCTTCCTACGTGTAGACTCGCTGGATCGTTGTAATCGCCAAACTTGTCTATTTGTGCCAGTTCTTCCATCAATGACCAAAAAAAAACAGGCAAAACAAAACAAGAAAAGTTCCTTGGACTGGTTTCGACGTCAACTTTTAATTGTCATCTCAAAGACATTTTGAAACTTCATTTACCAGGACAACTTTGCAACAAAAAATTGCAACGACTTTTGCAGACCATTCTTACACAATGCCATCGATCGAGTTCTAATGATCGGGATCATTCGCTGTCGTCAAGATTGATTCACGTTTACGCAACAGCTCACTTTGGAAAAATGATTTTCATTTTAGACTTTTCAAGAGAGAGTTCATTCAGATGGTCCCTGGAGTGGAGAACCGTTGGTTCACGTAATCCAAACTTTTTTTCAAGCTAAATATTGTAATCCTAATAACGGCTATTTAACTTTACGTCATTCGACCCACGAATAAGAGTGCAGCTGTCAGAAAACACCGTAAATCATCCAAGTTCAGCTGGTAGTCGATGAATTCAAACTCGTTTCCCATGAGCGTGAACTTACCAAATTGTTTAGATTTGTGGCTCCTAAGAATTTGTACCCATCCATGTTACAAAACTTGGACAATAGAAAAAAGTAATAAAAAAACATCAAGTACATAATTGGATTAAAAAATGAAAGATAAAAAACCCGTTTAAGATTCATCTGAGAGTTAAGACTCGAAAGGGGTTATAATTTTGAGATTACACGTACACAATCCCGAATGGAAATGAAGTAGCGATAAAAAATCTCCGGGGATTGAATACAGTGTCAAGCGTACTTGAAACGTCTGGACACGACTTTGTGCGGTAGAAAATAATGAATTAGTCCGAGCACAAAGGATCGTGATATCATCAAAGTGACGTGGAATGTCAAACGCAAAAACATCATGTCTCGGGTCGCACCCACTTTACGAGTTCTTTCGTATGAATAGCAATCGCGACGTCTGAAGCGAGAGATACGTAGTACAAACCAAGAAGCTATAACGGTACCTGGATGTCGACCCAGCCGACGCATCGAACGTTATTGCGTGCAGCCTCTTAGGCACACTGACCGCTCGCTAGTACTAAGGTCATCTGCAGGATCAAGGACACTCGTCCTGCCAGCACGCAGGCTCGCATGTAAATGTCCTTCGCAGGATTTGGATTCCTCAGGGAATTCCAACAGATAAGATTGCGATTCTTAGCTATAAATTTAGCGCGTCACCAGAGCCTTATCAAAATCAGCGAGATCGCAAAAGTCTTGGCAAAAGTCGAAAGTCGGTCTTCGGAGAGGTCTAACGAATCTCAACATTTTGATTAGATTGAATCTTGATTAGTCTCGTTAATCGCGGTTTAAACCTCCAATTAAACCAGGCAACAAGTTGCGGTTGGAAAAAGTTTTCAACGGGTAGATTTGAGTGGAGAAAAAGAGTTTGAAAAAGTATGTATAATTTGGTTTTACAGCCGGGGCTTTTCACTTTTGTAGTAGAACGAATCGAACCGATCTGGGATTGGGAAAATGTTGAGATCATGTATTATTACAGTTTTAGTTTGGTTCGCGAGGCCGCGAGCCAATGGGAGAGAGGCCTTTTTGTTCCCGGTTGATCGCACGCCCCGATAGCCGTGCGCGCAATCCGACCGGCTAAATTATAGCGTGACCTGCGGTACCGAATTGTGAGCGATAAGCATAGACCGAACGCATTGTGAAACCGCGCGCGCTTTTTCGAGTTGAACGCCCGCGCTCCGTTTCCGCGTGCAAATGTGTCAGAAATGGTGCTCGACTTGGATCTGACGTTGCGGTATCCTCTCCCTATTCTGGTCGGCACTTTTATTTACGACAAGGCAGATCACAAAAATGTCACATCAGTATCAACTTTCAGACGACATCTTTGCGGATCTGATATTATATCACTTGAGGCCACATTTTTCACTCTATTTTTCTCGGTTTTTTCAAGTCATAAAATAGCGGAAGAAACTTAGAAGCTCTAAGGACTAAACAAATTTTTTCACCAATAAAAATGGTGTGATTTTGAAGGAATGCTCATAAAATATGCAATTTTTTCTGTTTCTTATTTTTTTCTCGAAAAAAAAAACGCCGGTTCGAAATTTTTCTAGAACTCTTCCTAGGCTATAAATACAAGTGGAATTCGATGACGATTAGTTGGAATCTGAAAAGTAATACAAAATAACTCTATCGACCTTTTGAGAGGAAAAAAAATACCACGAAGGACGAGAGGAACGGAGATTGTCCTGACGGGGCTCGCCGGCAAAGCTCATTTATGCGGACCGAATGATATGCGGGTCACTTTCACCGAACATCGGCTCGATTATTAAGATGGCTGATTATTTTGTTTTTGATTCAATGTGAAAATCCATGCCGTGGCCTGAATCGTTTACTTGCCAATGTTAAGAAATGTGTTTCATTGTTGTAAACTTTGTCATTGCATGATTTTCTATTATTAGGTTTCAACGATAAGTACACTGCAATTGCACCATAAACATAAATGGACCACATCTGAAACAACCAAGTTTATGGACCACTTTTGTACCATTAAATAAAGTCCATTTTTTTCATCTAATTGGGTCCATATGTTCAAATTGCAATTCGAAGAACAGGACGTTTTTTAACTTTGTCGAGTATAATTTATTTGTATCTGGTTTTTTATTGCAATTAGCCTAGTTTAAGTTTTTAATTGTTTGTTAAACAGTTAGAGAAAGCATTTCATAATCCTGTACAATTATATACAGTGGTGGAGTAATAATAGAAATGATGATTCTATTTTTTCATTTAGTTCACTATTAAATTATTTATTTTGTATAAACTTTTGTTGTTGTTATTAAAAGTGAATTTCTCAGTTACTTCATCAATAAAATAATTGAACCTTTTAACATTTTTTTCAATTTTTTATGGAAGAAACACGTTTAAAAACAATTTGTATACGAAGATGGGCAGAGAGGGTGTTGAAAAATGGTTGAAAAAAGTTGTCAAAGTATGTTGATAGAGGTTTGACACTTACTTTAGAATCCCAAGAAGTCTTTCTTTTGTGATCCATCGTGACTGTCATCGTTGATTTTTGTTCGCGGCAGCGTATGACCGTTAATGTCCTGTGGTTATCGATGTCGCACACGCGAGAACAGAGGCATCGCCTCGCTCTTTTTCATGCGTCGCCTATCTGCTCGTTGTTTGCGCCAGCCACCTCACCACAACAAGGAATCGCCGCGCCGTTGAAACGCCGCACAAATTACAAACACGCGGAACATTTTACTCGATCACAAACGTCTCCTTCACAATGGACAATTCATTTACTTTTGTTCCTGCTCGATATCAAAACTTCACCTTGATACGTTGCTTTTTTCTCACTGAAAAAATTATTATGAATATTAGATTTTAATCAATTTTACTTTTACCGATTTTTGTTTCACTTTTAGTAATGTTGTTGTTTGATTTTGTATAGAATTGAAAATGAAACGTAAAATGTCGAAGAAAATTGTACACAATGAGCGAGGGAGTTAATTAGAAAAAGCAGACCAGAAGACAGTCGACCAGCGTCTCATGTGAGACAATGGCAAGAGCGAGTACATTTCAGTTCAACCCTGACACAAGTGCGATCTGTAATTACATCCCATAGACGAGTCACTTTACTTTACACAATCATTTGTATCTCAGCAATTACGTTTTTATTTGTTAACGAGAATCGGAAATCTTACCGTTAGAAACACTTTGAAATAAGAAATTAAAAGAAATGTCAATTTGCCTCTTCGTTTCCTTTTAACTGTAATTTTTGAAAAAAAAACAACCGTTTTCAATGACAACCGACCAGCAAAACGAGAACCGTCATTTACCTCAATTTCAATTCTCATCAATTTCAATCTTCGACATTCAACAAAGATGAGAAAAATTTTTCATCCAAAATTTTACATCCAAATTGTTTAACAACTTATTTAAACTTGAATTAAGAAATGAATCTGAATTTTCACTTCGAAAAATTCGAAAGAAAATGTGTTTCAACAAATTCAAACAATTTCTCAACAATAATTAACACACACCCTTGAGAATATTCTGCTTGATATTCTGTTTCCAACAGCACGAGAAAAAAAAATTACAACTTCAAAACTCCAAAAATAAGGTTGAAAAACTGTTGAACTTGGAAGCGCACTTGGGACACCGGCTTGAACGAGCCGCAGCGGGAGAACCGCTCGCTGGCTCGACTGGACGAATACTCTGATTGCCTGTACGCGACTCGACTCACGAAACGACGGGTAATTTCTCTGCCGAGAGAACCGAGTGAGCCGCCAGGTAAACGGAGATTGTCGTAGCCCCTGCCGACGAGCGACAGGCCGAGCCGCTCGCGCTAGTACGTGGATGCACTTTCACGTGTTCAGTATGATTCGATTATGTTGCATAAGAATCCCGCCTCACAATGGGGTTGCTGCACATTTCATTAATTTATTCAATTTTACTTTGTTCCGTCGAATTATCTTTTCTCATTCATTAACTTACATTTTTTTCTTCTCACGTTGTTACAATTCCTTTTCAATTGGAAAAAAGAAATATCTCCTTTGTTATATAGAATGATGCAAATTGTTATATTCAATATGAATTCATGATTCAGCTAGTGAAAGAAAAATCTGCTATGAAAATTCAACTGGCGTGTAGTTGTAAAACCACTTTCTTTGAACGCGACTTTGAAGTTTTCCTTTAGGACTGTCGTTTTTAATATTTCTTTTTTTTTGTGTTTCCAAGTGTAGCTATTAGCGGGTGTGTGAAGTACCACGTCTTTTCTGAGGATAGAAACATTAATTATGTCATATGTCTGGAACACCTGTTCCTTATTGTTTGGAGCAAGTCGTTTCAGGCGTTGTTATTCATTCCACTTGCTCAGACTTAAAGTAGATTTTGCTTCACTTTGGTACCTTCAAAGTCAGTGAGCCGGAATGTGTTATTGCCTCGAGCTCCTAATCGGTCGTTGATTCCACAATAAAAATGTATTTTTACGAGACGGCATTTCCAAAAATCCTCAAATTAACAAAAGAGACCCAAAGTAAAGTTCCATTTATTACCAATCAAAATTTTTGGAATTTCGTTTCAAAAATAAAAAAAAAAACAATTTTTCACACTCACCTGATAACATATTTTAAACATATTTAAACATTTTTTAACTAATCCAGATCTTTTCGTCGACAAAAAACACTTCAACTTGAAAATCCATTCAGTAAATGAAATACTGCAAATAATTAGATTACACAAATTTGAAATATGTTTATTTTTGCAATCTCAAAGAGTTAATCGCTCGAGTTGATTTCATTTACAAATAGTTTGACGATAAAATAATTAATCGGGAACTAAATCAATTGATTATTTTAATTGACGTCTTTCATCAGTATCGAATATTAATAATCGGCGTTTAGTTACGACTTTTCATAAACCACCGTTGCGTCATCATTTTCTCACAATGCTAAACCGCGTTTCCTTTTAGAAAAAGAGATCGCTCGAAATCGCAAGACCCGATAACGCTATTAATAACATTATAATAAATAATAAGAAGATAGACAACCGAAGTATGGCTCGACGGAAATAATGTTAATGCGCAAGGTTGATATTTTATTCTGCCCTGGGATTATCGCCTGGGAAACGTCTGCACTTTATCATGCGATTTGTTATAAACATTTTTTAGCTTGACGCGAAAGTCGCCGGTAAAGTGACGATAAAACCAACAAAATCGCAAGTGGAAGGTAAACAGAGATGAGACTCGTTTGTAAAACTGCAATATTATGCAGATTCAACCAGTCGTCTTTAATATGAACAAAAAAATTAACCAGCAAATTCCTCAGCGAATAGTGAACGCGCGTATCAAGTTTTGCAAACGACCTTGCTGTTTTTTGAAATTTTTAAAAAAAGGAAATCTGCTGGTGAAATTGAAAATAACTTGTTTTTAATAAGAAGATTTTCAAAAACAATTTTTGCTGACGACTTTTTTCTCTCACGATAACAAATTAAATTGAAACAAAAAAAGACAATGAAATGAAGATTCGGGAAAGAAAAGTAATCACGAGAACCATTGGGCTAAAAAGAATAGTCGGTTAAAAAACGACAGATGTTCTTGTCAAAGCTGATACTAATCTCTTTCCGTTTCATACCCGCAAATGACTGTGACCGAGACCTTAACGGCCTTTTTCTGGTTAGAAGGTATTTCAATATCTCCTTGCTTGATGTCCCGAGTTTTTTTTTTTACCACAAAAGATTAAGTTTTTTCTTAAAACAAACACGCAAATTGATTGTTCATTTTCATTTTTTCATCTCAAATTAAACGACAATTCAAAAAGTAATCAAATGGCCTATAGTTGGCATTTTCTACATCTGGAATTGGAAAACTTAAAAACGATTTTTTTTAAAACAATTTTTGATACTTTTGAATAATCGAAAATGGAAAAAAAGTTTTGCACCTAAGAAAATGTGGAGGAAAATCTGTAGATTTTGCAAATATTTTCTGGTATGAATTTCTCTTTTCGCAGATCTGGGTCGTTCGCATCTGGAAACGTGTGATCATATGAGTTTGTTTGACTGAGCATCGTCATTTTTGACTGATCTTAAAACAAGAATACACGTCCCCCCAACGTTTAACGTCATAATTGCGGCTTTGACGTTTTGTTTGCGTTGACTTTCTCCTGCGGGTCCTACTTCCATACTCTTTGTGGTCAAAAGGTCCGCGTGCAGGCGCGAATGTGGGACAACCTCTAACCGCCGGTAAAATATTGTTCCCTCGAGCGCAAAATGCTTCCGCACTTCTTCTGCACGACTTTTAAATTCAATCGGCGCGAAAATAATGCTCGTTTGCCCGACATTTTTTCCTCCTTTTTTCGTTTGTCTCATTTGTCTTGGTTGGCAAAACGTCAGTCCTGTTACGAAAAAGCTGTTTTGTTCGCAATTTCATAGTTCAGAGAACGTTAAATGAATTCATTTATTTTTTTGAACTTAGAAAAGAAACGTATAAGAAATATACCATCTCGATGAAAAATTCAATTTCTGTGTTTTTAAATTTCAATTTTGTTTTTGACTGGTTTTAGTTTTTGACAAAAATGTTTTTTCATGCGAATTAATTATTATTAAATTGTTTCAGAAAGAAAAAGTAAATGGCAAAATAATCATTTCCGGATTGAAAAAGAGCAAAGTAAAATGATCATGCGCGTAACCCGGTTAATCGGATTCGTATCCGATGGTTAATTCAGCAGACGAACATACGATCAGTTTTCTCGGATTTCGCAGCCACCGGGTGTTTCCGAAAGCAGGTCGCCGATGCTGCTAATACTTTGCGAAAGGAAAATTATTAATAAGCCGTTTTGTCGTCCAAGTGATACGCTTTAGAAAACGGAAATGCTTTATGGAAAACAGATGCCCGATGTTCCAATGCACAATGGCAAAATCTGTGTCAGCGGGATAGACTGCAGAGAGGCAACTAGTGCCTCAATTTCACCGCGTTTAGGCTTCCAAAATGATAGACTTGGATGGTAAAATGCGTTCTTGAACCAACCCATAATAAAGCTCTCGTGAGCGAGCGTTCAATTCAACCGCACCAATTACCATATTTATATCAAATCTGCGTCCCAAGAAAAAAGAAACATTGCATCCGAATTATATGCAATGTAGAAGAAATTTCGAATCGTTGGAATTGTTCAGATTCTCCGAATAAAACCGAGTTATAAATTTTCATTCGTTTTTTTTCATTCATTTGAACGTTCAAATAAAAATTTGGAATTTAATTAATTTATTGGATAAAAAAACGTAATGTAAATAAAATATGATGTAGAATTTAGAAATGAAAAGGAAAAGTGATTTTTGAGTGATTAGCAATAGGATCAGTAATTTAAAGTGGGAATCGAAGTAGAATCATCAGTAACAAAAACGTGTAATTAGCATAATGACCCGTCTAGAATGTATGTAAAGTCAAGACATGTAAATGGCCTAGTAATTCGAGACACCTGTTACGAAATGTGACCTGCAAGATGGGATCATGGCACGGTTGCGTTGCTGCACCTGTCTCAGTACTGCACGCTTGACTGGCGAATAACGTAGGCGGGGTTCCAAGCTACGTTTTCATCCAAAAAGTATAACACTTACATCTTTCATCATGGTCTGGTTTCCTTTACATTACATTAATCTATACCTGATTAGGTATCAATAAAAACAATTGACACCACTGCTGTATCAAATCTTGTAAATAATTCATTGAAGAGAATTAATTTTTTTCCATTCTACTTAACACCAGGACTAAAATTTCTGGCTACCTAGAGAAACCAATAATTAATTCAATTTATTTATTTGTCTTTCAAATCTTTAAATAAAACAAATGATGTAATTCTTTCATATAATATATGATCCATTTTTGATATTTTGATGAAATTGAAAAGTTTGTTTTCAAAGCTAATTTTGACTTGCACTAAGATTTGAATAACGTTAAAACGGAAAAAATTACAATTGCAATGATAAAAAATTCTGTCCAATTCTTTTTCCCACTGTTTTGAGTTTTGCCGACAACAAAGACGAGATTTATTGCACTAAACGCATAATGAAAGAAAATTAATTATTTAACTGTAGATTTAATTTGCTGAAAATCTAACAAGATTAACACTGGCAAGAAAGTGTGTCGAGATCAAAGGTCGAGACCATCTATATTTTGATAGTTCAAAGTTTGAACTTGTAACTTCTAAATAACTTCAAACCAGGCAAATTTGAGTATGAAAAAGAAACAAAGCAATTCAATCTGCAATCAAAAGCGTAAAAAAGTTTATAACGGAGAAAACAATAATTAGTGAGAAAAAAAGGTGAAAAAAAAGGTTGTCAAGTGTGAACACCAGACACAGAATAACAAGGCAGACCTGACATCAGTAAGAGAAGAAGTCTGCAAGTTTTTTATCTGCATCTCGTTTTCCGTAAGGAGAGAAAATAATTCGCTGAGAAAATACAGGGAGACGTAAATGGCTCAGGAGGGTACAGGTGTACCGCTGCGGAGCTCGCGGTCGTAAGTTCAGACTTTGAGAGGAAGAGCCTTACCGCTATCTTGTACGCACAAAATCATCATCGCTCTTCAGCTCTTTTACGAAAACTCGTTGATGCCGCGAGATAATCGTGCTTTTCTCTTCCTATCAAGCAATTAACACTTTTCAAATGTAATTGTCGGATATTCATCAGTTGGTTATTCTTATCACTGTCCTCGCATTACACACTCGACCGATTTTGCTTG
Organism: Telenomus remus; assembly: GCA_020615435.1. Taxonomy (NCBI): domain Eukaryota; kingdom Metazoa; phylum Arthropoda; class Insecta; order Hymenoptera; family Scelionidae; genus Telenomus; species Telenomus remus. The sequence continues at coordinate 14,708,313 of CM036336.1, read as the reverse complement.
AAATGATGAGTAGTTTTGGATCAAATTGTTCGTTTTCACTTTGAAAGAGGGCATTTCTGAAAAAAATAAATTATTAAAATGATTATCGGTCATTTCGTTGGAAGCAAACTTGTCAAGTAAAAGTTACAACTGCGAAACTAATAATTATTTATTATTAAAACGATGTTGAATTATCATTTACAATTTTTAAAGCAATTTAATTTAATTAATTTTGACAAGTTTCAAACAGATTAAGATTAGTATCGAATGTTGTCTGCTAAGCTTAATTACCTGACATAATTAAAGAGCAGGTGGTTGTTTACATTTTTGTGTGCAATTGTTTTGAAATGTGATAAGATGAGCTCACGCAACTGTACTGCGAATGCGAAAATACTGCTCTGATTATATTTTCTCTGCTCCATGTGAAGCGTAGAAAGCAAACTGTTTGCTATATTTTACCAGGAAAAATGATCAATCCGGATTCGAAACGCGCTCGATTACGGCAATTGAAAAAGAAATGCGCACTGAACTTGAAGATTTCAGAGCACGATTGATATACCTAATTGAATTGGAAGAAATGTACAAACGATTCGAGTTCGTTCACTTTTGTTGCGATTATAGTATTCTGTCGTGAAAAAGAAAAACATTTCAAAGAGGGAAAGAACTTTTAAATTTTGTTTTCATTTTTTTAAAAGGTTGAAAGAATTCTTTTTTTCATTAGCAAATTTCATGTAAAAATTCATTTTTGTAACTTTGATGTAGTTACAAGCAGATTACGAAGTCTCGTTGAATACACTTTTTCAATTCTGAGCATTCTTATTTTCTTTTCATAACCTTCAGGATATAATTTTTTGTCAACTTTCCTTATCATAAACCAACAAAAAACTTTAATTCATGTGAATCAAAATGACAGAAGAGAAATCAGTTTTACTTACCGAAAAAATTTCATATTCATAATTGTCTGCTTTTTCTCATGAAAATTAGCCGTGAAGATTCAATTTTTTAATGATTTGCATATTCATTGCCTTGGACAATGTTTTAATTAATGGATTCATCAGTTTCATTAATCACGGAACAAAGTGATTAATGGCTCAATTGTGTCATGATTATTAATTCCATCTAAACGTGCTATTTTAACTGAATTAACAAAACTCAAAAAGTCATACAATTACGAAAGAAAAGCTGATTACAAAATTGCAAACAAAATTGTTCAATCAAATATGGGGCTTTCAATAAATAAAAAAGACTGAATTATTGATTCAATGATTGATTATTTAGATGTTCACTTTTATTCGTTTGGACAATTAAACAATACATATACATGGTATGTATGTACGAATTATGTTTCTGTACTTATGCACTAACACATTGACAACGCAAAGGCATCGGCGGACCCCCAATTGCCCGTCGTATCTACTTCTGTAATGATAGTACAAAGTAATTTTACTACCCTGTAAAATGCGTAATGCAAAATGTTGATTGATATTCAATTGTATTTCATCATTATAGTAACTAAATACTAAACGTTTTGTTCATGGTAAAGGGAAGTGGTATAAATAGAATCCCTCTAGATTTCATCTCTCGCGTCAAAAAACATTTTTGTCTTTCGTTTTGAATATTATTTGTACGCGTTCCTGGGACTTGTCAAGCCCATTCAAACGTCTCATCAGTTTGTCATTTAAATTCGTCAATATTGCACGCAAAAAGGCACTGGCGATAATCTACACACTGGCACGCAACATTGATTTTGCAGCGACGCATCACGCACAAAATTTCCGATCACACATATCGCCAGTGTCTTTTTTTAGATTAATAAAAAAAACCAAAGAAACTGCGACAAGTGGCGCCACCCGAGCGTACTAAAAAGTGGCGCCATCTGTTGGCTCGTTGAAGCAATCCGTTCAATCGAAACACGACTCCGGAATGCGACTATGAAAAACACTACCGTTTGGAAAAACGTTTGGTATAAAAAATGATCGGTCAATTTTCTTTTCCTTTTTTTCGCTCGTCTTGCGTGATTTATCGACAACGAAGAGAACAATGGAGGTGATTGTAACTGAAGATGTGTCGGTAGTGCTGAATCCATTAAAATGCTTGCCCATTGTCCTAAGAGTTGGCTCTATCGGATAATTAATACATACGATTCTTCCGCTTACGAGCTAAGTATCGCTTATCGTTATAAATAATCTACGTTAGGTTAACTAGATAACAGTTTTCGGGAGACCACGACACACCATTCGTCCTCGACTGAATCGACTGCTTCCGAAAGCGTTTTTACACAAAGATGCAATTGTTTTTCTTCGTTCTTAAAAAGGAGTTTCAATATCAGGAAATACGAAGGAATTTTTTTGCGCAGATGGCACCAATGCTAAACTGATACAAAAAACAACGAGATCACAGCGCCACCTGCGAATATTTGACATCGAGGACAGAATCTGTTGAACTGATTGGTCGGTTTCCTTGGTCCTCGGATTTTGTCGAGGCTCAAGGACAGTCAGTAGCAACATGGAAAGAAAAAGAGTAACCCGTTGAACTTTGCACGAATTCACAATGTTGAGACCGGTTAGAAATGGGAAAATTCTACGGGTTAGTTTTTTCATTTCGGTAGAACGTTTTGCAGGACGAAGGACTTGTCGGTCGGCGCAACGCGGATCAACTAATACAAAAAAACATTGAACCTATAAAATATATATATTTTTTTTAAAAAATAATGTATAAATGCATTGTAGAGTACAAGTCTCGTTATTACAATAAGTAAAAAAAAGTCAAAATCGTTAAGATATAAATGAAAGAAATCAATACTGACCGAATTTGATCATCGTCACATCGATAGATGTCAATTATTTCGTTTTCAATTTGCAGACACAATTTGAAATTGAATTGATTATTTTGTATAAATAGACTGTAACATAAATTGAGTCACGTTGTAAAAGTTGGTAAGCTCGTTCTGAAAAGCTTTTGCCCTGGTTATAAAAAATGATCGATTTTGTATATAATTGTATATGGTTATATATACTTTATAAAATTGTAAAGTACGTTCCGTTGTCAAAATACTTTCGAATGTAAAGTAACAGGTAATGCAACACCGGTGAAACGATATCAAAAATTGTGTTTTGTTTTTAACAAAATGCACAGAAATGTTGTGTCACTTTGTTCGCTGGATTGAGTGTTGAACATAACAACCGGGTGTGCAAGTTTAAAGATCGGTGTCGTACCAGGCGGCAACCTGGTTGTTGTCCTGTGGCGGAGCTGGGAGTTCCTCCACCATGGGGTCGAAGCTTATATTATCGCCATGTCCTACGTCCATCGGATCCATTGCACCGTACGTCGAACCACCGCCTATTTCCAGTCCTTGCATCGAGTCTATTGGTATCTGGTCATAACCGGCTGACAAAAACAACACTCGTGAAACAATTTGGTTCTGTCTTTTCGTTGCAAGGTGTTTCAACGAAATTTCCCATTCATTTATTTACTTGTGGAAAATGTAAATCTTTTTCTAGTAACTTTCTTCGCCATTGTTTGTAAATGTAAATTTGAATTTGTCTGAGTTAAAACACCTTGAATTTCTTCTTTTTTTTTCTCTCATCACAAGAAAAGAAAACATAAAAAGCAAAAAAGGAACAAAGAAAAGTTTGAGATATGAAAAGGAAAAAGGTTCGCAATAATGTAATTATCGATGAATGTTTTGCACCTTTTCCGTACAAGTCAAAAGTTGCTCGTTCGATATAGAAAATATCTAGTCGGATATAATGAATGTGATGCTGATACACATCGTATACAAAACACGTGATCATGCTGGTACAGCTATTAAAAACACCAAATGTGAGTTCAAAGTGTCTCATTAAGCAGTTACGAGGTAAATCGTGAAGCCAGTCATTCGTGCAGCTAACATTAAGCAAGGCCATGCAAAGTAAGGGGTTAACTTTCACCTATGTTACTGGAGCATTTAATTGATAGCCCGTATGCAAACATGAGTCCTTTGGCTTAAGCGGCTGTTAACACAATATCCTTCGAGTTAGACGACAAGAAATTGGTCGAGATTTTGAACGTGACAAAAATCCTCCAGGATCAGTTCTGCTCAAGTTTTTTATGAACCAGATCAACTTCCAAGATAGCGAATCTAAGTTCTTAAATTTGTAAAGGTATCTTGGCATACAAGATACCGATTTACTTTTACTTATCAACATTTGTGAAAATGCGAAATTGAAAAAAATGAAACAAATTTTTTACTTGAATTAAATTTTCTATTGAAAAAAAGATATATCTCTTTGAAATTTGTTACACGGTCATTTCCCCTGTTGTGTTATCTCATCTTTCGTTAACAAATTTGCTCTTTCGAAACACGTGATATTTTAAGTCACTTCAAGTATTCACTTTATTTTGAGTGTCAAAAAATCGTTATAATTTATCTTGGAAAGGAATGAATTTTAATCAAGATACATGAATCAGCATTGTAGCAGAAGAATATCAAGAATATAAAAGTACTATTTTCTAAAAGAACCCACAAAGATCATCTCCTTTCTGTTTAGCTTCATAGCTTATGCACGCCTCTACACGCTAATGTTAATTGTCATCACTTCATTCTCAAGCTTTTGTGTAGTTGGGAAAAAATTCAGAAACATCTCTCCTTGAGCATACTTCAGAAAGATAAGAGATCTTTTATTTCAGTCGAGGAATAGATCAAGTTCCAAACTCATCTGTTCGCAGCAAACTGTTAGTTCTGAGTTTCGTCATGTTAATTGAGCTTGAAATTGAAATTTTGAAGAAAAAGAAGAGTTTCTTCAGATGGCCAGTCACCAATGGTATGGCAAATTATGAGGGCTGAAGTGTGATTTTACCTTGTGGTTGGTAGCCTCGTCCTCCATGGCTGCTGTGAACACTAGGGGGTCCTTGTCCATACATACCGTCATAGTTCTGCTCGTTGCTAAGCATGTCCTAAAGAGCAGGCAGAGCACAGGTGAACACAAAAACTTAACTTAAACGAAGATAGTGCGTCCAGCACCTCGTCCGCCAGTGTTCTAATTTGTTCAGTGTTTTGTTTCAACGACAATGACAAAAAATTACACGATCAAGTGGGACATCGAAACTGCACGAAATTTACCTGCTTTTGAATCATTTACGAAACACTATCTATTGGTTAATAACTGAACTTCATCGGGACGTCAAATGAATCAAAGCATTCGCATGCACATTGTAACATCTGAATGAAAAGAAAACAAGAATAAAAAAAGTTCATCGTTAAATAAAAAACGTTTAATGGAACCAACGGATTCGCAATTAATTACAAACATCGATAGATTAGGGTATGAGATGCAAAGTAATTTACACCTTGGAACAAAATTAAAAGCATGTGCGAATCAACAATTTTGAAATGAACCAAACAGAATATAACAATGTTTCGAAACGATAAAGTTTTGAACAATAGAATATGAAATAAGTTACAACTACACAGAATCAACTTCAGGCTTCCAATGGTTTTCTAATGTAGTCTCGAATTTGCTTTGGTATGAACAACTTTGGTACAAACTAAGCCAAATGGAACAAAACTAAACGCCTATCGAGTTGCGCCAACTGAATTCAAAGGGAGGAGCAATGACTAGATCTTTGTATGGCGTGGATGTTCTTACTTGCAAATCCGGGGCCATGCCGAACTCGGGGTTGTTCCATAGATTGGTGTCCTCGCGTAACAGCGAGTTGGTCAGCTCGACGGACAGCCGTTTTTTATAATCCTGTGGCTTGTCCTCGCTCATGCGGAAGAGTACTGCTGCAGCGTATGTGGCGACACCCTCGTTTCTGGAATGCAACAGTTCCGTGAGTGGAGCGGTGGCGCCCTCTTGTTCGATCATCTCAGCGCCCTCTTTGTCAGCGGCCAACTCGCAGAGTACTCCGGCTGCCACGCGCGTTATATTCTCGATCTCGTTGAACAGAAGCTGAACGAAGATTGGAATGACGTTTTGAGATCGGATGATCACCCGGTTATGGGACTCTCTGGCAAGAATGTGTAGGGCACCAACAGTGCCTTCTACAATCTCCTCCATACGCACGCCATCTGCATATGCTGCAGGAGTCTGTTGGCTTCCGGTACTTGCGACCGAGGATCTTTGCTGTTTGCGAAAAAAGAAATTTGTTAGATAAATAAATAAAGAATAAAGATGATTAATCCTAGAAGTGAACAAATCAAACCCAGTGCAACTTTTGTCATTTATTTTTCTTAGATTTATGTAGAAATTAAAAAAAATCAGTGTAGGGTTGTCTTTTTTGAAACTGTGAATTATTTTTTGTCGAAAAAAAGTGTTTTACCCTCTGTGTGTCCTGGAAAGCCCGCAAGAGAAGCCTGACAAGATGATGAATGGCACCATGTTCTCGAAGTGGAGCATGATTGGCCGGACAAAGAGCCAGATTACGAATCAACCCAATGACGGCCTTGATAAGTGGCCAACGAGATGGTGGTTGCAAGAGAGTCACGAGTACTTGGATACCGTAGTTGACACGAACTGCGTTCTGTGCAACCTCGGCGTCGTTGTGACGGGAAGTCAAGTGGCGCAGAGCACAAACTGCTGGTTCTGTGATTTCCTCGCGGTCGCCTGCACTTACGATGGTGCGTACCAGAGCATCCACTCCGCCGACTTGGCAAACTGTTACCTGTGGAACAAAAATGAATTGATAGTTTTTTATTTCCTATAGAATAAAAATTAGAAATTCATCATTTCTTTATTTTGCAAAGTTCAAATCATTTAAATAATACGAATCAAAACGGTTTTGACAAAAGTCACCGATCGAAAAGTCAAAATATCATTTTTTTAATACAAATTTGATTATTATTCTTTTAGTTACTTGTTTTGAAGTTACTATTTTGAAAAACTGTACGAATTCAATGAAGTACCTTGTTGCGCTGATTGTTGCACGTAAGATTGGAGAGAATACCAGCAGCACATGTAACAACATTCGCATCAGTCGATGACAAAGCATGCACAAGACTCTGCAGAAGATTCTCCAGTCCGTCAACTTTAGTGCCAGCGTCGGAAAGATTCCTCATGGTCCACAAGCAGTTTTGTACCAGCCTGCCACTGGGATTACCAAGGTGCATGGCCAGAGCTTGCATACCCCCAGCATCCACGATTGCTGGTTTGTTACTCGGACAAACCGAAAGAACTAACAAAATCAACATGGTTATTATTATTTAAGTTTTTGAATCAACTTTTTATATGTTGCATGTTAAAGGGAACTATCTTGTGATTTGTTGACTCCATATTTCTAACAGTAATTTCTGAAAATAATTATAACATCTGAACTTTGAATTTTAAACAATTTGAAAACTTAAACAAAAGTGTAAGATAACTTCTTTCTGACAGATTTGTTTATTATAAAGTTTGCCAAAAATTTTCACAAACAGGTTGTTTATTGAGTTTTGCCAAAAAAGAAACATAATTTTGTTGTTTACTTAGTAGCAACATTATAAACGCAAAATTTAGTCCCCTGAACTCGAAACAAAAATAAACTGAAAACTACCTTTCAAAACTCTGGAAGTAGTCCAAAGCAGCTTTTCGTAATTGTACGAACGCATGATGCGTACAAGTTCAATAGGCCCTTGCGAAGCCAAGATGATGAGTTTACTCTCTTGGTTGCCATAGGCGAGAATTTGCAAGCAGTCAGTGACGATGGCAAGGAATTTGACATTGTTGCGCTGGAGGAGCGCGACCATCTTTTGCAAGCCGCCGGCAAGGCGCACGGCCATCTTCGATCCGTCTTGGTGCAGCAAGAGATTGTGCAAGGTGGTGATTGCATAAAACAACACGGATTCCATCGGCGACGACAACAGTTTCACCAAGGCCGGGATTCCGCCGCTCTTGAAAATCGCAAGCAAGCCTTGTCTGTGGTGGGACAAGTTGTGCAGAGTGCCGACGGCAGCCTTGGTGGACTCGAGGTCGTCGCTGTTGGAAATGGCGCGCACCAAGGCGGCCACCATTGAGGCGCTGTTCATAATCGCATGACGCGAGGCCTCTTTCTTTGACAGCTGGTGGACCATCATGGCCGCCTGGGAGACCACGACCTGGTCTTCGTCATTCAGCAGCTTGATCAGCTCCGGAATGGCGCGCGTCGCCAGATCCGCGTCATCCTGATAGTTAATCAGATTCTCAACGGCATGCTTCAGCATTTGGCTTGGCTCAGCCAGACGCTGAACAGCCGTCGGCTGCGACGGATCGAATTGGCTTGACGGGATCTCTATGCCCTCCTCCAAAGTTTCCGGGAACATCGCCGCACGCACGCGCTGCGAACGTGTGTGGTTCAGCTGCTGACTGATCTCTGAAACATCAAACAATTTTTCCCAACCCACGTTACATCAAACTCTTTTTGTTTCTCTCTTTCAAAGAGACGAATTACGTTCCGGTAAAGTAATGCCACTAGTTTCAGATCTGGGACCGGTTTTCGAGATTTGCAAAAGTTTATCATCTTAATTACTTTTACAACTATGTTTTTACAAGTGAAGCTTTCAGTATTTCAAGAATATTTATTGATTTGTAACTGATGTAATTATTTTTAAATAATTATAGCCTGCTTTGTTTTTTACAAATTTTGCATAAACATTTTTTATTGAAAACTAATGCCAATGCCTTACTTGCAAATTCAACTTTAACCCTTTTTGAAGGAATTAAACTATAAAGTCGATTAAAATTCTATCTTTTACAAATTTTAAACTTGTTGTATTCAATAGTTTGAAAAATAAGTTACTTCTGATACTTAAAAATTGTTCATCCTTATTTTGACTAGAAAAAAGTTAAAAGATAAAATCGATCGCATAATAAGATATTACAAATATTTATTTTATTCTAGATAAAAAAGAGTTAACTTGAAAATTAAGAAAGAAAAAATTTGTTTTGAACCTTCGACTTGATCTGGTGTAAATCCAGATGTGAAACCCTGGTCCAGGTCGAACATCAGCTGATCTCCCTCCATCTCGTCTTCTTCCTTGCCCGAGAGAGATGGTGCCTGAGTTCCGGCACCCGAGTGGATACCAGAATCGCCCATGTAGGAGTTCTGTTGCCACATGAGGGTCTGCTCCTTAGGCCCCATGGGCATATCGTTGGGATTTTGATAGTTTCCGTGCGACACTGTAATTAAAAACCAAACAAATTAGTCAATCAATAGTTTTCTAGAAAAATATATCTTCGATTTTCTCTTGTCCAATCGAAATTTACAATGGCAGTAAAATCAATACGGTGGAGAATACAAACAACTTTTGATTTTGAAAATGTAAACAAACATTTTGCTGATTAAAAATATCTACAAAATACTAAGCAATTCTAAAAATGATGAAATTTTCTATCAGATAAAATTATTTGTTTATAATTTTTATACAAGAAAATGTTATCAATTATCTACTTACTTGGTCTCTGTTGATTTGATAGCATTGGATAACTCATGTTGGGTGCGTCAGTCCCAAACACCTGTCAATAAAAAATCAAAAATCAGTTTTCCATCTTTACATAAACAATTTCAATTTTGTTCTCCTCTCAAAACTTATTTGTTATTTAAATTCTTTTGTATTATTCTCTATTGATTTTTTAGTTCCAATTTTGTGTCAATCGATTGAGAATAAATAAATTCACGTCATGTGAACGTAATAATTGACTTTCACAAAACGTGAATCATCAATGATTCACTCATCTCAGGTGACAAAGTTAAGCAATAATTTTGTTACATTTTAAAATTTGCAAAATGATTTAGCTCCACTATGAAAATCACGGAGATGTAAATAAAAGCTACAGCTTCGTTGAATTTCGTTCAGCATCCGTTACTTTGCACAAACAAGCTTTGAGCAAAGGACGTTCGGCACTGAGTAATCCGCCGCGCAGCCAAAGGCTTGTCAAAAATAGGAAAATTTGTTTACATACTTTTATCATTTAATAAACAGTCACGAACAAAGGTGGGGGATTGTGTTTACATTGTTAGTAGGTCACATCCAATAACCTGATCTAATGATTTTCACAAGTTGTTTTCCACTTTTTTAAATATCACACAATTTTTTAACAATTATAACAAAACCACAATAAAAAGCAAATACAACACAATCAATCGACAATGACACAATCGGATTGGTTAATTTTATTTCTATTTCATTTTGTTTTTTTTCCTTCGTGTTTGCAGAAACGAATTTTTTATCATTTGCTAATTTCGCGAACCTGTTCACCTGGGATTGAGTTCCTACTTTTGGGTCGAGAAAGATCGATTTTTAGTTTCGACACAAAGAGATTAACAGTTGTTAGTTGACGGCGATCACCATTTTCTCAGCGGGGCCACGCACTCCGCGGAACAAGGTGCACAGGGGGCGCGTGCGGGGGAGGAGGACCAGCGACAATTAAACTCTGACGGATAAATAGTTCGACACACCCAAGCGCACTGACGGATTTTGCAGGATTGATAATTGCACTTACCGTTTACAGCTTGACGCCTCTGTAATTGATCGAGGTTGCGGAATGCCGAGCAAACAGTGAATCAGAACGCAGTCCAGCAGCACCGCCTTGTTATCGCGCTTCCCTTCGCGTCCCTTCTGATCTTTCGAAGAACACTGTCCACTTCAAGATGGCGGTTGCCGACGCTTCTACCGCTTATCAGCGCCACCTGCGCCTTGCAGGGCCGACGCGGCCCTTGACATCACCCCCGCAATGTTTATAATTGCTTTTACCAGCACCAAGCTTTTACCAATATGTTCAACTTTGTTTTGGTCTCAATTCGGTTTTGTTTTGACTTTTTCACGTTTTTGTTGGGTTGGTTGACATTGGTATTATTTGGTTGAACCAAGGTTGAGCGCGAGTTGAACGTCTTTGTTATATTGGTTTGTTGAAATTCGTTTTGTTTCGTTTGTAACAAAAATTAATGTAAATATTTTGGTTTTAGTTTTTTGCATTAGATTTTTTTTCTTATTCATTTATTTGACCATAAAAATGTTTAAAAACAAAGTTGGAAAAGTTAGAGCAAAATGGTAATAAAGTTTTTCTATATATTGGAAAACAACACACAATAAGATTTAATGATGATTTATAACCCATTTCCTTTTGTTATTCACTCTGTTAATCTTATGATACCGGATGAAACCTTCAGGATAATATACCTGTCTGGAACATAATAAATATTACACCTGTTTTCCTTACCTGCATTTTTTATGGAGGGACAAGTGGCTAAATTAGATTTTTCTATTTTCTTTAACATTCCAATATTTTTATTTGTTTTAAAGTGAAAGTTGGAAAACTTTTTTTCTACTTTATAGCTTGGTTTCATTTCTACTTGTTTGATTTACAAAACTGTAACATTTACTTCTTCGTTTATTTTTAAGTTTATTTACTTTGCCTTCGTATTCACTACAAATTTTAAGGTATTTCGATAATTCGAATTTCCCGCTTCCACTTCCATTTTAGACCTACACTTCCGTTCCGAGGTCTCACGAGTTTGGCCGATCAACAAGAGAGGTTCTCTTTTCCTGTCGACTGCATGTTCGGTGGTAAGTGTAAAATTTTCTATCAAAAATATTAACAAACCAACAATTTTTAGACAATTTTGCACATAATACTCGTTCATCTCACCGTCTAAAACTTACTAGCTTGTTTGCCACAAAAAATTTGATGTAAATACATACTTTTTCACACTCATTTTTGTCCATAAGCGTGATCACATTTTTCTGCCAACGCCAGACATGAATTTCAATCTACTGACTATTTTCTTTCCAAAACCATCGTTTTTATGTTTGTCTTATTAAAAAAATTGCTCGCTTTCGTCAAACCACATCAAATCGCAACTTTTTAACTTTTAAAATTCCGTCAAAACTGAAACTTTTTTCGAGGTTAGGTTTACGCCAGTGTTTTTAATGATTTCCATTCAGACTAATCACGTGTATTCCTTATAAGAATTGTTGACAATTAAAAACATTAATCAGTTGAAGAACTATTAGGTTGGAAAAATTGTTTAGTTTTATATGAGAAATTACAATAATTTGTGTTTTCAGACTGATCAGCATGCAGATCTTCGTGAAAACCCTCACGGGTAAAACCATCACCCTCGAAGTCGAGGCGTCAGATACTATCGAAAATGTCAAGTCCAAAATCCAGGACAAAGAGGGTAAGAACGTTATTATATAATTTAATCAATTTCAAAATAAAAATGTATTGTTTCATTTAAATAAAAAAAATATTGACTTTTCATAATTTTCATAAATAATTTTTTTATTGTAGGAATCCCTCCAGATCAACAAAGATTGATCTTCGCTGGTAAACAATTGGAAGATGGTCGCACTCTTTCCGACTACAATATCCAAAAGGAATCTACCTTGCACTTGGTGCTCCGCCTTCGAGGTGGTGCCAAGAAACGCAAGAAGAAGAATTACTCTACCCCAAAGAAAATCAAGCACAAGAAGAAGAAGGTCAAGCTTTCAGTGCTGAAATTCTACAAGGTAACAAAATATTTTAATTAGAAAAATCATAAAAATGGAAAATTACTCTGAAGGCTTGATTTGGAGTTTTAATCATTTTCGTTATTTTAACAGGTTGACGAGAACGGAAAAATCCACCGTCTCAGAAGAGAGTGCCCATCCGAACAGTGCGGTGCTGGAGTGTTCATGGCTGCCATGGAAGACCGTCACTACTGTGGCAAATGCAGCTACACGCTGGTTTTCAACAAACCTGACGAAGTTTAAACTTGTATTCCGTACATGTTTTTTTTTTATAAATAAATATTTCTTTATTCTATGAAATAGAACTTGCTGTTTATTTTTTACACTTTCCTCATTTTTTTCTTAAAAATGTGACTGAATTTTTATTCGAAAAAGTTATTGAAGGGTCATAATAAAACAAGTGCAATATTTATTTAAAAACATTCATTTTCTCAATTTCTCTTTACACATCAGTTTATTCTTAACCAACTAGTGATCACAAAGTTACATCCTTTTAATTACAACTCCTCACGCAAAATTACATTAATAATAACAAACTAAATTTCACTGTCATTAGACAAAGAGAACGTGACAAATATTTTGTCCCTTCTGATATATACTTCAATTTCACCACCAAATAACATTTAGCTAAATTTAAAAAAAGTTCCTACATAATTCTTGGACGAGAGATATAAATTTTTGTCGCATTTTCTTTGTCTGGAATTTCGATTGAAAAAATAATATTTCTTTCATTCGTCAAATATCAGGAAAAAACTTTGATTAAGATGCGACTTCCTCAGTAGCACCGTCAAATTCAAGTTTTACAGCGCATTCCTCAGGGAGACCCTCCACGTCGACTTCAGATTCTGGTGCGTTGAGCATGTTAAGCGTGACTTCTGCAGATTTGCCAATGAGATTTGCAGGCTGCTGTTTTGGCGTCGACGGTTGCGATGTTGGCTGAGCGTTTTGTTGACTTTGAACAATTTGTTGCTGGCGCATAGGAACCCCCGCGTCCTCGAATGCTTTTTTCTTCAAGGTCGTTCGAATTTGAGTTCTAAAAGGATTTGAAAAGTGAATTAATTTTGAGTTTGATTTCTCATTTGCTGACGTAGGGAATCGAGAATAGAATTTAATTCTAGTTCATTAAGTTTTTTTGCGACTCATCATTGTTTTTATTTTTAAAACACAATAGTTATTGTTTATGATTTAAAATGGTTGATTTTTGTTTCGTTTACGTTTTTGGAAAAACATTTATGCTTTAAATGGAACTTACACAGTTCTGCCTTTGATGTGTTCGCTTATTTTGTTCAAATTTTCACTGAAGGTTTTCACTGAATGTCGGAGCATCTCAATTTCCTCGTCAGTCCATTTACTGTTGACATAATTGTTATTATTTGATCAATGATGTTTTTTCATTTAATTGAGTTTTGACAAAAATATTTTTCTTCATTTTTATAAATATAAATAAATCTATATGTTTCATATAACGAATTATTATTATTTACTAATTATAATTATTCAACATTTTCACTTTGATTATAAATAAAAAACTTTTTTCATATTTATTATTTTACCCAGCCGGTGAATCCGCCGTTGGATGCAGCTGCATAGTTAATTCTCCTAATTTGTTGAAAGCCGCTCCGGCTGCGGTGAAAATTTCACCGACCTAAAAAATGCAACCCAAAAATTACAATTAAATATATTGAAAAACTAAAATTAAAACATATCACAGGAAACAAAGAAATATCAAAAATGTATATAACTAACAAAATTATAATCTACTTATTGCACTAAACATTTTCAAACAACTTGACTTTGTTTTTTCTCTGAAATTGAAATCCCGCCAATTGATTAATTCAATTTGTTTTCAAACCGAGCTTTTTCGTTTGTTTACAACTTTACAATGATAAACAACGTAATTCTAACCTTACTCCCAGTCAGCGAATTCATAGCGATAATTGTACAGACAAATCAGGTATAATTTCGCGCGAAAACAACGCACACGCTACAGGCCCTAATGGCTACTATAACCGTTCTAAATCGTCTCTATTTGGCTTACCTTACTTGCTGAATTCATGGCAGCTTTACTTGTTTTCCAACGGCACCATGATAACGAAAAGACCGCGCTAGCGCCACCTACAACTTTTGAACCGTATATTCAAACGTCAACACCTTTCAAACCGCCTTAAACAAATTAACATCAATATTGCAAATTTGCGTTTATTTTTAGTCACTATCAACGTCACCTTGAATATTTGTTTACATTTTAATTAAATTTAAACGTAAAAGAAACATTCGGATTTCTAGAAAACTTGACCGCAAAATTTGCAAAATGTATATTAACAATCAACATCCACTCTTCTTTGTTGTATTTTATTTCAAATTATCACACTGATACAACGAATCTTCAAAATTTCATTTCTTATCTTAAAAATCGTCAATGCATTTTCTATCAACTGAATGTGCGATTCCACAATCGCCAATACAATAAGGAATAGCGCCAAGTGTAAGCATGTAATAACGACCGATTGGTCTTGTCATGTTGGGTTCGGCGACTTGCAAGATTGAATTTTCAAATTCATCGTCCTTGAAGCAGGCATAGCTGTAAGATCTGGTGGCAAGGCAGATTCGCGAGTGCCTCACAGCTTGAGAGAAGAATTCCCAGGATCGCGTATGGGAACAGGCACTTACGGGATCCATCGAGCAGTTTGGCTGGATCCTGCCTCCGTTTATGTAAAAGTCGTGTTTGCCAACGTTTTTCATGATCCCCAACTGACCTGCGTTTGTGTGAATTATGTCTACATGTTGGCCTGAAATTGGAGATATCAATTCAGACGGTGAGGTCTTGTACTCGAAAAGAGGTCCTGCTGGATCCAAACCTGAAAGGATGTTAACAAAATTGAAATTCGCGAAAATAAAGAATTACGTAAACAGAATGGTTGAACGATGCAAACAAAAAAATATTTGCAATAATAATGAATAAACTTTTAAATGAATAAAAGTAACATTGCACTTTTTTGCAGAATTTACCAACTACATAGTGAATATTAGCTTTTGATAAAAGGGATCCGATGCCAGCAACATGAGCGCCTAAGGAATGACCAACAACGATTGTCGTATTCGGATCCATATTATTGCGAACAAAAAATTTAATTAGTCTGGCAAAAGTTCGTGCAACATATTTGACACTGCTTGCAACAGTAACGTAATCTCCCTTGGCAATATCTTTCCAATTCATTAATACAACGTTGTAATCACCAACTTCTAGAAATGCTGTGAACAAACATTGAAATTGACATTGAATTGAAAAACTAATTCGTAAATGAATGTCAGCTTAAAAAGTGCAACTTCGCGATAAAAACGAGTTCTTTTTATTATTCAATATAATAAGTTTGTAGTTTAGATTATAAGTATTTTTTTAAAAAAATTTCAATTATAATGATTCGTTATGTGAGAATATACAAAGTCACAATAATTTTCAAATTTGAAAAAAATGGTTGGTTTTTACCATCTTTGATGTACTGGCAAGCTCCACTCAAATAAGACGAATGAAAACCATGAGTAGAAAACACTGTAGGTTTACTGCTTTTCCACTTGCTATAATACAGTAAAATTGAATTGTCGATTGCAATAGTTTCGGGTTCGTTTTGAGTCTCTCTGGTGTACAAATAGAATTCAATCTGCCTGGTGGCCTTTTCAACTTCTGCTAATGTTTTGTTAGATGGAGGTTTTTCAGTGAAATCGAGTTTAACGATGTTTCCTTCATCATCCAGGGTATAAAATGGTACAGAAATTGGCACGGATTCGTTCGGGTTACATTTCAAAGCACCGGTGACAAGGTTCACTGAGTTATTCATCGTCTTTGCTAATCCGCTCGAGATACTATTATTGATGAAATTTATCATTGGTGTACTCACTTTGGTAAGAAAATGGGCAAATTTGTTTTCACCTTTTGTGGGACCTAAAAGTCCAAAGAAATAAGCATATTTTAATTTTTTTCATTTCTAATAAAGAAATAAAACATAAAAAAATGATAAGAATTAATTCTCTGAAGTGGAAAATTATAATTTTAATTGACAATTTTTTGGGTTTGAAGGTAGAGCATTCAAAAAAATGTACATTTTTTTAACTTCAGGCAAAATAAATTTTTGTGAATGTCCTACCTCGCCTTCCTATATGGGTAATAATTTTGCACGTTTTCCAAAACGTGTAGAAAGCCAATATTTGACACGTTTATACAGCTTCCCATATAGAAATGACTTATAAACTTTTTGACGAACTAAAAATTTGTATAATAGAACAAAACCTGTACTGATTATTAAAAACAGTAAAATAAGAACTGGAATTGTCTCAAGATTCATAGCTACGATCGAAGGTGCAACAAAGCCGAACGTCCAATGTTTATTTATTTGTTTCATAAATTATTTGTCTTGGCTTTTTGTAATTGTCTCTTGCTTTTTAACACGATAAGATAATGGAAGAAGTGCACTTGTATGGCACTCAACTTTATTGTTTATTGTCAAAAACCTTGACTTCCAACAATTTTTTTTTTTCAAAAACAAAAAGTAAGGAAAGTAGGAAGGAAATTGAATTAGCACGATGTTTTAAATTATGAAATTGTTTTTTATTAGGTCAATGGCGGGAAATTCAATTTTGCAGTGAAACCCCATATAGCCGTCCCATCGTTCATTTCAGCGGGACAAAAAATGTTTATTTCATCATCAAAACAAAGTTTTTGCTCGGCCTCACTGCATCGGCAAATAATCTTAAATTACAAAAGAAAACGCAATCGGACGATAAAAATGAAAATAAAAAGCTCGTACAAAATCACGAGATGAAAGCTGAACTACTCGGTGGAGGCGAATCAAAACGTAATTTTAAATAAGAATAATGTCAATGCGAATTTTTGGATTCTTCTTTTGGGTCTTCTGACCAGGCGATTATCACTTAATATAAAGAAGAAAACAGGTCATAACAACTAAGCCCACAACAGTCTTGATTAAAATTACGTGTCGATTTGTATGTTTGAATTTAAATATAAAATTATGATTAAAAAAACAGAGTGATAAAAAAGTCAAGGGAGAGACAGAGATAGAGTACGCAGAGACATTTAGCGTGAACAATCATAAATACACATAGACGCACTTTTTTTGTTTTATATACACATCGTCGTGATTGAGATGGACGAACAAATTAGAAAGTGACAGAGAAAGGATACATACAGGACGAATTCGCGAGTACAAACATGGTTCTTTTTTTCGTTTCGAACAGAGACTGCTTAATGTATAAAACTCACAACAATTCCCTCTCAAAGTGTTTCCTACCTATGCCAATCGGAAATCGAAAAATGATTACGAAAATCACCGCTTGGACGTGTGTAAAGTTCAATGTTCAGATCCAACGAAATAAAATATTTACAATACGGTCTCAAAACAAAAGGTATCGAAATTCGAAGAGGGGAGGGATGGACACATAAGTACGAACGATTCTAAAATAAAAATTACAATACAACCTCGCTAATATAATTAAAAAACAACGTCGTCTACTAACTAAAAATAAAATTTTGCTTCATTAAATGAAAGTCAGTTTGCCCCAGTTTGTTCCTCTATTTTACAACTAACATCCTAACTGGAACTACTCTTTCCTACTTCTCGCGGTACTTTTGTTTCCTCGTTCCACGTCCTGGGGATTACTTAAGGTCTTCGCATATATACATTTACATCTTTTTTTGTATTTTAAATGTTTTTTCTTTCATTTGTGGTACTAGTTTGTTTTATTGATTTATGTTATATCTGTAATCATCCTCTCCATTGCTAATTGATTCTCATGATTTGTCCCCACGTTCTTGAACTTGCGAAAAAAAGGGACGAAAAATTAACCGGTTGCGTCACATCCATAGGATGTATCTGAACCCTTCAATTGTGTTATCTACTCCCGTTTCTTCTCTCATCATCCTTGTTGTCTAAGTCTCGTCAGCGCCTCTCGGTCCTGCTAGCTTTTGGGTTTGCGCAATTTTGTTTCGTTTCGTTTTAGCCCGCACAACAATTTGCGTTGTTTTATGACGTAACTGGCGGTTCGCAGGAGTCTGACCATTTTTGTAAGCATGCAGGCGCGCATCGCCGCCGCTGCTTGTCGACCGGGACGCGCACCACTGTTGCGATGCAAACACGCTGATTTTGGTCACGAACCACGTTCCTGTAACACATCAACTTGATCAGTCCATTTGTCTGCTCTTTTCAAAACTTAGCACCAGGCTTTCAAACCAAAAAGACTCTGAGAAAGTTTGACGACAAATGAAAAACACTCGTTAATACTTTTCAGCAGTTTCGACATTTATTCCATGATCAAATAATACAAATAACATAGCTCTTTAGAAGTGCTTGTAAATTTTTATACATAAAAAATCGGGCGTATTTACAATTCTTGGACGAATCGAGAAGAACAACAGATTGTTTTTCTGCAACAAAACGGCTATTGGAAAAGAAACAAGACATCAATACTTGGTAATGAGATCTTTTTTTTCTTTTTCTTTGTTTCTTTTGTTTTCACCTGTTTTGGTTCGACCGTGAAAAAGAAAAGGGAAGCGGATTTTTGTCAAGTTGCCGTTTTTTTGCGACACCTTTGAGATTGTTAGCATCCGACGGCGGGGGGGGGGGTGACGAGGGGAAAATAAATACATATATAAAGTTGTCTAATTAAAATGCTGCGTGAGCCAGAGCTCCATATTTACAATTCGCAATCGATACTTATAATCAGAGATTATAAAATTGTGTTTTTTGTTAGTTTTCGAATTTTTGTTTTAGTTACGATTAAAACGAACTATAAAAGAGAGAGAGAAAAAAGAATCTTGACAAAGTGGATACGTCGAATACCAAAAAGGAATCGTACTACTTTTCAGACTATGGTTGTTCGTTTTCGTTTCTCAGTTTTCTGTTCTAGTTGATTGTTTGTTATTGTTAGTCTTTTTATGTATCGTTTTCGTATGCAGAATTTTTCTTTTTTTGTTCGCATCAGCATTATAACGGAAGCGGAAGATTTGAGCGCATTCTCGAAAAAGCCAATATCATCTTGAAAGCCTGATACTCCCAACAACCAGAACGAAAAGGTGCTGTGAACACTCACGTTTATATCACATTGCAGGAATCTTTGCATTGAAGCGTCAATTAAATGCTGGAACAGAAAACAAACACGATTATGGTAATTAATTTTTTGATCAACTTGCTATTTTTGTATTTTTTAACAAAATCAGAAAATGTGAATCAAATCTTATTAGAATTAAAATTGTATACTAACGAGAAATGGCTCTCTGGTTAGGTGGAGTGAAACATTGTGACGATCCTGTTCCACTCGGCGTTGTATTGTTATCCTGATTGCAGTTCAAAAAATCCCATATGAGAATCGTGTCGTCATGAGATGACGATACGATTTGGAATTCATCAAATTGTAGACGGAATACACGTCCAGTGTGCTCCTGCAAAAAACATGTTTTCGAATTAAAAAATCAATCTTTAAACAAATTGGTTTTCCTTTTGAAATGTTATCTGTGGAAATTTATAGTTTACCTCCAATGTGCGTAGACAAAGAGAACTGGAAACAGCTCTGGGGTTTAGCGCTGCGACCAAATCCCAGACTTTTATTTTGCTGCGAAGAAAAAGAACCAACAATTAATTCAAATGTATCCCAAATTGAATACACAAAACACGTTTCAATCTAAATATCAAATTTCGTTTGATATCTAATTGAATTTTCATGCCCAATCAATTTTCAGATCAGAACCAATAAACTTGCCATTTACATGACTCATTATTATAATTAAATGATTGCCAATCATTTATAATGTCTCACGAATCATCAAACAAAACAGAAATAAACATAACAATCTTAAAAAATTGATTAACATGAAAAGTTTCAAATACATTTATCGAAATTGGCATTACGATTTCGATCTCGAAAAATTGCAAATAAGGAGGAAACTAAATTACCCATCATAAGCTCCGCTAACGATGTGTTTACTGTCAAAGCGTATGCATCTCACGAGTTCTTCGTGACCCTCGAGGATGCGCAAACAGGCGCCGCATTCAATGTCCCAGAGTCGGATGGTGTTATCGCTGCTACCGCTAACGACCAGCCTGTCCCGGTACTGCAAACACGCAATGCCACGCTTGTGACCGTTGAGAGTGCGTACGAACTCACTGCTAGACGTGTTCCAGACTTTGATAGTCCTATCGCCAC
Source organism: Telenomus remus (assembly GCA_020615435.1). Lineage (NCBI taxonomy): Eukaryota > Metazoa > Arthropoda > Insecta > Hymenoptera > Scelionidae > Telenomus > Telenomus remus. The sequence continues at coordinate 14,687,681 of CM036336.1, read as the reverse complement.
TTGCTGAAACGATGTACTTCTCATCAAAGTCTACCACGTTCACTGCCGCACGATGTCCAACCAACACACGCCTTAGTGTGATCTCTGTTTGTGACGTCATGTCCCAAACAGCTATTGATCGATCCTAAAAACAAATTCACTTTTAGCAATCAAGTAAACAGAAACAAGATGTAAAGTTCTGTTTAAAAAAGTTTCTTTGAAAGAGAAGAAGTTTTTCTTCGTTGTTTTGTTTTCATAATTAGTACGTTGTGTTTGAAACGATACCTTGGAACACGTGACCATCATTCCATTGTTAAAACGAAGATGTAAAACTGCCTCACAATGGTGAATAAGCGTGTTAACCATCTCTCCAGTGTTAACATCCCAAACACGAACGGTGCTATCCGATGAGCCAGAAATTATAGCTTTATCATCGTACTGCAGACAGAGGACTGAGCCTGTGTGACCTGTCAGAACCTGAAATCCATTTATAAGTTCAATTATTGCTCTTGATGACGATGAAACATAATTAAATCAAAACAATAATGAGACGAGAGAATGAGTTATAAATAATTGTAGAATATCGAACGGACCTGTATGCATTGTAATGTATTTCTGTCCCAGATTTTAATAGTATTGTCCCTGAGCCCGGAGACGATTTTTTGGTCGTCGTACTGAAGGCAGTACACCCCTTTAGAGTTTTCACTCCGGCAGTTTATCCGCGTCAGTTTGTGCTGACCCATGCGCCAATTGTTGTCTATGCTATCGATATCTTTTACGATTTTAGGAAACAGACGTCTGTAGTAGCCGTGATTTGGATGACTTTGTCCTGGTTTTGGTTTGAAAAGTACAGTCATCCTGAAATTCACAATTTGAATCAATTAACTCTTTTTCATCTTAAGAGAATGAAACAAGGAAAGTTCCAATCGAAAAACAGAAAACAGATTTATTTGTTCTTATAGTACAAAACTTCATTGAATTTAATGTCCGAGATCAATAGCTCGTTAATTTAAGATTTTTCCACACATAAATTCCTCGTTTTTCTGATCCGTTGATTGAAATTTTGTCATAATATCCTTAATTGAACATACCATCCTCTTCGTTCCGCTAAGCCTCTCCAGATGGAATCTGTTCGGACTTTTCTCTCGATGAGTTTCTTCCAAAGCATACCTTCGCTTATCACTCTGTACCATTCCTTGCAAACAACTTCAGCCGCACAAAGCGAGTCTGCGTCGAGATACGACAAAATGCTTTCTGCGACATGATCCAGTCCTTTTTCTGTAACAAACGTTTAACATAATTGATTACATTTTTTGTGTTTGTTTTTCTTTTTGAGTGACTTGTGAAGTTGGCGATACATACTTGGCAGCAATGATATAAAGTCCCTTTGTAGCATGGGTCTTAAATAGGCGTTTATGTGTCCATGTTGATAGTGACACATGCGTGCCAACAACTGTTCCACAAAGTGCACTTGTTCCGGTTCGCTCCAATTTTCAAATAATTTCAAGCAGGCGTCACTTTCTACTTTATACTGTACAGATTGTCTCAGGACCATTGCTTGTTGATCTTTCTTACGAGTTGGATCATATAGTAACGTCATGGGACACTGCAAACAAATCAAATTTCAACAAATTAATCATTACAACTTCAGATACATTTTCTCTCATTTTTTATCTTTAACCTTGCTATTCAATTTTCAACCTGACATATAATCTCAAAATCAATACAATTCTATAACAACAATGTTTCATCCTAATTTTTAATATTTCAAGTTTATTTTTAGTAGAAAAGATTTTTGCCAATTTGAAAATATGATTTTTCGTCTTTAAAAGAAGGCCAAGTTGAAGAACCTTTCAGAGGGACAAAATTAAAAAATAACGTCTCGCACAAAAGTTTATTGTTCGGCGTGATTTTAATGGAGATATGACAGAGCAAAAAAAAAGTTGCAAAAACGGAATCGCTTAGACGTAACGGTAAAGTATGAGTCGTGTCGAATTTAAAACGGTCTGTGGCTCTTTTGTCTGGACGGTTGCAGTCAGCCATAACGTGTCGTTGATAAACAATTTGAATAATCACTTTTTCGTTCTTCATTTCGTTTACAAATTGTTCTCTTTGAAGTCACTGTTTGCGTTATAATCGTTGACTGATTGAAACGAAGTTAATTATTGCTCGGTCCAACTTGCTCCAACCAGTGATATTATTTAAATAACAATGCGAGGTTTATTGTTATCGACTTTCAACAGCAGTCGGAGCTTTAATTGAAAATCACAAACATTGTTCCTGAATCAGTTGTTTTGCATTTGGACACGTTGGATTAATCATCGGATGATGCCCAACTAACGTGATCATTTTGGAGCACTGAAACTCGATATGAAATCTAAAATACTCGAATCTACTCAAAATATCTACTATCATATTTATAGACTCAGTTTTATGAATTTTTTCCCAAGCCATTTTTCGCGCTTTAACGCGAAACAATTATTTTATTCTTTCTCTGTCCCATTTTTCATTTGCTTCTCTTCCACGCTTCACTCGTCGTGGACTCGGCTATTTGATTATTATATCTTCCAAGGGCCACTTGAAAAGTTCAGTCGTTGTAACTAAAATAAACAACGCCTCCCCTCCACTTCTTTTGCACAAATTAAAAATGCTAAAAAAAAAACAGTTTAATGAAGACAGAATGTGAAAATGTAACAACAATCGATTTATCGATCCCGCTATGACACACAGCTTTCAATATTTTTTCTCATTCAAAGATTTCTTGGCTACTTTCAAAATGAGGTCAAAACTTAGGATTTGAAAAGAAGAAGAAAAAAACGACATCATTCATCCGACCAAATCAGTTTCAATTCTTCCAATCATTTTATTACGAATCGTGAAATATCGAACTAGTCAGAATATTTTATCTCATTTTCAATGCTTTTTTTTTCATCCGATAACGTCAATTATATAAAGTACACAAAAAATCGCGCGGCATTTTGTTGTTTATCTAATCAATTATGTGAACACAAAATTGAAAGTTCTTTTTCTTTCGTTTGATAAAGAAGAAAGTAATGAGACAAAAAAAAGAAAACAATAAAGTTAATTTGAAATTGAATGATAAAATGTAAAATTAAATCGACACGGAAAGCCAGTCTAGAGTGAGAAAGAGAGAGTACCTTGGAACTGAATTATTAGGTACGTCACTGTCGATGACATTGTATTATATTTAAAAAGAAAAACAATTACATGTCAGCAGTAGTACGTGAAGCAAAAAATACGCTAATCGGAGCACATTTTTTCGTCCATTTAATGAATGGCTTTTGTTTTAAATATTATTATTATCATTATAATCATAACAAAAAGTTGTGGACAATGTGAAATCACATACATGACAAGATAAAATACGACGAAACAAAATTTTCCATCTTGATGGATAAACAACAATTAATTAAGTTATTTATTGACATACAATGTACAATGCAATCAGATAAAGTGAGTTTAACAACAAAAATAGATCGAACTCGAAGGAAATCAATCATTCTGAAGAAAGTTTTTTGACACTGATATATTCTCGATCCTGTCACAAAAAACCAATTGGCATTTTAAAAATAGAAAAAAGTCTAGTACACATGGAAGGAGACAGTAAGTTATTTGGACCTTCCTTGAAAAAAATATTCAAATGATGAAAAAATGTAAACAAAAAATATCATTGAGCATGCGTATCTGTCAAACTGTCAAGATGGTCGCGTCAACAAATTTGTAAACAAAAGTTGATTAGTTTTGTCTCGCCTACAACTAACGGATTTTCAAACCCGTTGTTGGGTTCGAAATCTGACACAGTCATCGCGCGGGGTCGATGTGTCATGACCCAGTCGATCTGACCTAACCTCAAAAAATGGTCCAAATTTTACAGTCACACTCAAAACAGCCAATTCAACCGAATTTTCAGTCCTTATCTTCTTATCTCGTACACTCATAGGTCACAGAAAAGGGCCCGAAAAATCGCAAGTCAAGTGCACCGCTATCCCAAGATGGCGATGCCCGTTTCTGGTAAATAACGCAGGTCGCGTTTTTCCATCTTATTTGTTTGGTTCAAGTTGTTCAACACTTGGCGAAACCCCTTTTTCGCAACGTGGAAAAGTGGACGAGCCGAGGATGAGCTGGGATGAAATTTGATAGGGCGAGTGTTTTGGTTTGAGGTCGTACCTGGACGTTCGCGTTGTTCGTGTCGTCGACAATTTTATCGGTCTCCATGTTGATCATGGTTGCAGTGCGACGTGGCCGAGATGCGGGGCGCGCGAGAGCGTTAGTCCAAGGTGCGATGGAACATGGGAGCGCGCTTCTACTAGAGCACAGTCGGTTACGACAATGAGCCTGCGGGCTACTGCGGGCGTTTGCACGTTGGGTCGAGGCTGGCGACGACGCACCGAGTGCGACCTGTCTGTGCGACTGATCCTCTGCCTGCCACCAAGACCGTGCACAACGCGTCGCCACGTGCGCACGCAACGACCTCTATAATTGCCCGCCAACATTTAAATTGTTTTGACAACAAACAATTTGCGAACTCGTTCTTGTAGTTTTTCGGTTTGTTTTGATTCGCACTGGTTTTATTACGATTTTTTATCGTGCAAAATGTCGAAGCAACATTTTGTTAAGTTGATTTGAAATGATTAATTAATGTTACTCTTATAAGTCTTGCATTTTTGCAAACAAACAATTCCAAAGTTTGTTTTTTTGAATTGAAATTTTTGATACTGTTTTCTGTAATTTTTAGTTTGTTTTTGTACATTTCTGGTTTGTTTTCTAACGTTTTAGGTTTTTGCAAAATAACCAAGTGTATAAGTGTTTGTTGAGTTAACTTGGAATGATTAATAATTGTTATTGGTAAACAATAAAGTTATCCTCTTTGTCAATAAACAATTTTGAATTTGGCAGTCAAAGAAGTGCGGTTTCAAACACGGCCTTGAAACTTTACGATTTTTTGGAAGTATGGCTCAAAACTCTTAATTGTCCACACATTTTCTGCGAAAACCTATAAATTATAAATTTAAGAAGGGAAAAAATTTTGCCTGTTTCCTGAATGCCAGGAAATTTATATGTAGGATTTAGTGCACTATGTTCGACTCGGGATTTTCCTTGGGGCAGATCAGATCAGATTAGACAGTAAATTTGTCTCCACGAATGTTGCTCTAAAATGGCTTAGGAGGATTTGTAGCTTTCAATAGATGTATAATACTACTAAGAAGTTTAAAATTGTTTTCAACAATTCTCTTTACATTGTCCTATTACGGATAATATAAACCACATTTAATTTAAAACATTATTTCTGTATACATTGACTCAATCCGTATTGTAAACAAACTACGTCTTTTATCAGAAACTGTAAACAACCCATTTGTATCTTTTGCAATTTTCATGAACTACTTAACTTTTGTTTCGAATAAAATTATCTTTATATATTTATTAAATAAAAACTTATTACATTTGAAACAAGAAATAAATTTCAAAGAACAAAAGTAGATGTTTAAATCAATATCTCACCTCCTCGGTACAAATTGTTTTTACAAAGTCCCCCTCAGTGGTGGAACCATCGTTGAACTTTTCCTTCATCCTTAATTCCCCCAAATGGAAGTCGAACTCGAACTGCTGCATAAGTCCCAAGTGCACTTTGGCACAAAAAACTGATTTCTTCAAACCGAATAAAGCCAAATTTCTCAGCCTTTGTCAACTTGCACAATACAAGGAAAACATTTGTCTTCACTCGCTGCTCGACACTGGTGCTCACGTCTTCAAATTTCCGGAGTCTCACCTTCCAAGACCAAAATTGGCGCGCAATTCAAGTCATTGCAAAAACTCAAAACTGAGTAGAAAAAAAACAAAAAACAAAAATAAATAAAAAAACCAAGTGACCGCGTATAGAATGGACAGTGATTTAGTTCAATTTTCGTGGATGTTTTTGAAGTAGGATAACTGGTGCTCTCGAAACTTGTAAATAAGCAAACAAATGAAACTGTTTGTTTTTGTAACTGACGTTTGTGAGGAAAAAAAAGCGCGACTAACTTCTCGTGTCAAAATTCCGTTGCGATATATAACAGGTTACCAAAAACCACACCCGGGATGGCATAAATAAACAAATAACAAGATTTCACAACCGGAATGAACCGGAAGGAAAATTTGCCGTTAGACAAATATTATGAACATTATTTCGTTGAGGTTACAAAAATTGTACAATGGAAAGAATAAGTCGCCCACGTAGAACTGACGAGGTTGACATGAATCGACCCAAGGTAAACAAACATGTTTCTTGAAAACATTTTACAAACATTATTTATCATTGAAAAAGTGTCGGTAGAGTTTGTGATTGACTGTACGTTTAATTGCAGATATTTTTGTTCAATGACAAGCTGCCTAATCCAAATCACCGAGTTAATAACAGGCTGATGAATAAAAAATCAATGGACCGTAAGAATTACCAAGTGGAATCGACCGAAGACGAGGACGACGACGATGACACTCTCAGTGCTTGCACCAACGACAAATTAGGGCTCTGTGCCACCTGCAATTTGGTTATTGTTGAATCCAACGATGGTTCTTGTACCCCAAAACCACTCGTTTGTCATCGTTGCATTAAACGACTGGATAATCGGTCGAGTCCACCTTTTGATTTTGGTATTAAAACAATCTTTGAATTTGCAAAATAAAATTCTGATTTTGTAGTCAACAAATTATAACTTTTTTGTATCTTTGACTCAAAAAACAGTAAAAAACAAGGATACAAAATCTTAAAACAAAACCTTAGAACTGCAATAATTTTATAGTGATACAAAAATCAGAACCATTTTTTTTGGTTTCAGAAAACAATTGTACAGTCTGTCATTCAGACTCACAACAGTCATTGTCAAATTACTCGCAGGACAGTGTAGAATACGTGAACCATTCAAAACACTCAGCAAGAACGTACAGCCTGTCTCAAACTTCAATCAAATCAGACATGCAAAACGTGGAAGGTGGTTATTTCATCCAAGCCTCGCCGACTGATAGGAGGTTCCCGATGTTCAGTCGGTCTAGTTCGGTCTACGAGTACGAACTACAAAACCAACCACCATCAGAATCTAGACACAGGACGAACCACCAGACGAGTTACTACAACATGGTCCAGAAAGAGAACAGCATTGCCTCGAATTCTTCCGAGATGAAGGTCAATTATCAGACTTTGGAGTGTTCCAGAAGACCTATCAGGTGTCCGAAGCTAGACTGTGCCATGAACGTGGCGTTTTCCGCTCTGACGCATCATTTTTTGTTTGATCACCCAGAAGTTCCTGTTATTAGCATCGATCCGGAAATGAAAAGCACTGTGGTGTTTCGGTCTTCGAGCATTGCCTGCGATTCTAGTCGGTGTTTGGCGCTGTTGCTGGTTTCTGATAAGCTGCCGTTAGTTTTCTATCAAATTTCAATTTTACATTTCTTTTCTAACTCTGAAAGAAAAGATGAAATAACAAAACAAATTTGTGTATAATGAAATTGAAAATGCAAAAATCTTTTCGAAGGTTTTACAAAATTTTTCGTTTTGGTTTTTCTGAGTAAAGAGAAATTTAAGACTCTATCATTTAGTTTGAAAATTCTTTTCAGACAGAAATGAATATTTCAAAAATTGTTGTTATAGCGAGGGTGCTGCTAGGTTGTTCAACGGAAGCCAAATTCATGCCAAGTACAGGAACAGACTACCCCTGCCTGTTTTGGCTGCTAGATTACGTCGGAGAAGTCTCTTCACAAGCACCAACGACATGAACGGCGGGGATGTTGTTGGCGATGGAGAAGTTATCATAATCTGGATCACTGGACTGGATGTCGGAGGGAAAGCCGGGACTCTAAGATGTAGCATCCAAGTAAAAAAATCAAATCGACAGAAAAATGATGCATAATCAAAAGGTAAAAAATTAATCAATGAATCCGAATTAATCGCAGGCGATGGACAGCATTGAGGACGAATGTATCCGATCCTTGACTTATACAGGCCCAATAAACTCACTCCGAACAGCTCAGTGTCCTCGTCAAGTGCTCCAAAACGGCGACTGTTTGGTGCTGCATGAAGGTTTTGTAAAAAACGTATCGTCTGATCACACAAGTCTGAACGTGAACTTCGTCGTGCATTAAATTTGTAGCTTAGTCCAACTCGTCCGGTAAGGAATAAAAAGTCGCTGTTTATATAGAAACATCGTTATTATTGTGAGGAAAATCGTACAAGTAGAAAGCATACAAGAGTAACAGTACAAAAATGATGGCTGATTTATAAACTAGTCATGGCAGGGGGTCTGGCGTACGCTTTGGGGATGAAACCGTATTTGCGAGTTTTCGGCGCGTATGCCCACAGCCAGCCGTCGACGGTTTGGTTACCGAGGTCCGCGTAGATCCAGTCGGCGCGCCTTACGGATAAATCGTCGGGCGCCTGCGCCTTGTAGTCATAAAGCACGACAAGCTCGGTGCCTGTTGTTGCTTCGTCGCGAAAATCTCGCAAGTCTTTTTGTTGTGACTGGTCCGTCCCATTTGTCGTCCCTGAAACATGATAATTAATCAACCTGATAGAAAAGTGTCAATGTTTGTGTTCATGACAGTTGAGTTGCTGAGTGCAATAACGGCTTATAAGTGTTCTTATTTTTGGGACCAAAATCGGTTTTAGAAATTTGTTCATCTTTGTAGTCATTTATTTAAAAATTTTTTTGTATAAATTTGCAGAAATGTTGTTTCTCATCTCAAACATCTTAATTACACAGTCATAAGTTAATATGATCTGTGATACTAATTGCTATAACTATTTTTGTAGAGTTAAGGGTCCGTTTGTTTCAAGACATCGCTCTCCTCAAGAATGACTTGAGTACCTACCCTTAAGCCGTTATTTCACCAAGCGACTCAATTTTTTGTTCAATACCTAAAGCTTGAGTCTCGCCAGAAACCGTAGTCGTGGTAGTAGTGGTAGTATTCGTAGTAGCATAAGAATTGAGCACATGTCCCGGATAAACAAACCCCGATGGCACAAACCCTTCGTTGCCGTCGCAATGTCGCAGTACCCAAAACCAGTCGGGGTCATCCCGGTTCAGAACTGTTACAAACTCGCCCCTTTCGACGCTAAGGTCGTTTTCATCGCGGGCAACGAACGAGTATAATACTATGTACCTTCCCGCAGACGGATCCTGCAATTACGAAATCCAACATTCACAAAAACGAAGAAAAAAAAATTACACAAATTGCCTAATTATTGCTGACGTATTTTAACAGACCTTTAAAAACGGATGCACATCCGGTTGGGAAGGTGTCGTTTGGACTGAATTCTGTGACTGTGAGATGGACCTGTGGACGTTGATGTCGACAGTGGTGATGTTACGAGCATAGCTCTCGCAGTCTGAAGCCGAGCCGGTGTCGGTCTGCTGGGCCTCGACGCCCTGCGACCGGCCCATGCTGGCCACGTCGCCATCCTCATTCGAACGGGGCAATTTTTTCTTAACATTATTCATGAGGGTCGCAAGGGTCGACTCCGCGAGTTGCGACGAGTAAGGCGCGCAGTACGAGTGGGGCACGAAACCCTCCATTCGTGTGTCAGCTGCTATCACATAAACCCAGTCGTTCTCCCTGTAGAGGACGTTCACGATCTGAAATTTGAAATTATGAAATCATCGGTTTGTCTAACTTTAAAAGCCAATTTGACTTTTTGCAAAACTTGAATTTGTATGATTTTTTTTCAATTTTGAATGAGTTTTTTATGAGGACATTATGGTAAATTTACCTGGCCACGTTTGACTTGAAGTTCGTCATCCACGCAGGGAGTGAAGTCGTGGATGATGACCATTTTGCTGTCTGGAGACAGACCGTTTTCTTTCTCAATACCGACTCGGACAAGTGTTTCTATACTGGCACTACCTGTGATGCGTCCTGGAGGCAATGGAGCTCTTGATCCGAGTCCTGTTCCAGTTCCTGGTCCATCTTTACCGTCCAGATTGAAATTATACACACCCGCTGGAAAAGAAAAATTGAACAATAATTGCATATAAAATGTTATTAGAATGAAAAAGCCAAAATCCGTTCGTAATTTGAACAATTTGGCTGTTGAAGAAATGATTGTTTTAAAATTTGCAAAACTATTTATTTCGTTTAAATCGTTTTGCTAAACAATTTATACGGAATGGTAGATTTCTAATGAATTTCATTGGAATCACATATTTCCAATCAATCCAAAGTTTCGATTATCTAGAGTAGAATTATTTTTTTATTTAGTCCTTCATTATTTTTTCAAAACAAAAGATAGATTTTAAACAAGAACCTTGGAATTTCATTCTCATTAGTACTGTGGTAAAATTTAATTAACGAAAAAACTTGCAGGTCTAATTGCAAAGGTATTCTCTACGGAACAGTTTTTAAAACAATAAACCAAATAAATACAATCTTCATTGAGTAATTATTAGTTCTATTTCAAATTCAGTTTATTTCAATAATTTTTTTCTCTTATCATAAACCAATTTTATAAAACAAACATGTTCAAAAACGGTTGCGAAATTGAAAATTTGCAAAGCCGAACAAACCCAAAACAAAAAACAAATCTGAATGAAAATGACGTGTTTATATTTATGTTTGCAATATAACATCTGTCAGTTGTGACTGGTTGAGCGTGTGTGGTCCAGCCGTAAAAACGGACTTGCTTCCTTTTCCTTATCAATAAATACATAAGCAGGAGAAAGAGAGACGGTGCGTGCGGTGGGTACCTCAAGCCCTCTACCATACTTACGTTTCTTCTTCTTGCCCCGACGTATCCTCACTGGACACAAGAAAGCCATCTTTTTGTGCAAAAAAAAAAACGTCACACCAAAAACCCCATCACAAAGAGGACAAAGTCATCGGTTGCATTGGCGCGACCTATCGGCGCCTAGATCGGCAACCTGCGCTTCCGTTTGCAAATACAGCGGCGTTGATCCCAGAACCGACACTTGTACCGATCCCAACAACCGGATCCAAGCTCGTAAACAACCGCGTACACTTGTTCCGCAACAATGCGTCTCGTGTCACATTGTTGCGACTACCTTTTCAAATCGGCCGCACACACTCAACTGTTCCAACGCCCTCGACGAGAGAGCAAGTGCCCTCAAACTCTCCGACACTCTTCGAGCTGCCGATTTTCGTCGCGCCGATTTTCTGGTGGGGGCAAATCGGTCCAGGACTGTATCTAGCCAGATCTTTTTAACGCAAATTATAACACGATCCTCACCAAAAAAACTTCTCACAAAAAACTTCTCTTTGTTTGCAAACCAAAATGTAAACAATCTATTGTCTTGAATCAAAAAAAAAAAATCTTGCAAATTTGCGAATTTGTTTTCTAACAAAAGTATTAATTTAAAACCAAGTGTAAACAATGATTGATCGTTGAGCTGGAAAAGTTTGTTTTGTTCTGGAACAAACAAAAAGTTGGTTTGGCAAAAGTTTATGTGAAAAATTAGAATAACAACAGAGGAAATATAAAAAAATGTGTACTCCGTTAAAAATGATCTAAATCGAACTATTAGCGGAGTAAGAGTTCGGCTTTTGAAAAAAAACTGCTTTGTTTTTGTTAATAAATATGCATTTTGTGACAAAGTAGTCGCAGTGGATATTTCGTCCGCGAGTGTTACAGCGGTCCTTGTAACTGTGCGACGCGTGTGCGTGAATGCACACAGTCCGAGTGTCACCGGTGAGGTAGGACACAGATACATCCTCACGCCATACAGGTTTCGACTGGTTCGGCCGGAGCTTTTTATGATTCGCTGAAAAACTTCGCATGGAAATTACGAGACCGGCGGTGTGTCATTTTGCACGATTTTCAGCAGACCTTTTTTTCTAACAGGGTGGTTGAACTCTCGCGCAGGAAAAGCGGAAGTTGAAGACAATAATGTTCTGGCGTCTCTGACCTGACTATCAGATAAAGCTGGAAAAAGAAAAACAAAAAATTTGCAAATTAAGATTTACAAAAACTAGAATACTTGAAATGATGAAAAAAAGAAACGTTTACGTATACCTGCAATTTTACTTTAAATACAGGTATAAATAAGAAAATTACAGTTTGCAGAAAATAATATTAAAATATCTCATACTTACAAATTACAGGACGTCTTATATGTCCTAATCGCATGTCCAAAAAGACGCCCGACAATATGTGTTATCGGACGTCCGCAGAAGGACGTTTTTTTTGCAGAGGGATTGTCGTGAGACGTTTCGAGACGTATATGGCGTAAAGAGTTGATGTAAAAATGTATAATCTTGGAATTAAATTTCGTTGGTGGAAACATTCGAAAATTTTCAACAGGAATTTTATTTACCAATTTATTTACTATTATTTACTACATGTGCAAATTTTGTAAATATATATATTTTTAAATAAAAACAGTACTTAGTACAATTTTATGAAATTTTATCACAAAATAATAAACTTACAAAAATAAACGAGACTTTAAACTGTCTTACTCTAAGTCTAATTGACTCAAAATTTTTGCAAAATCTGTTTGGCGAGTAAGCAGATTCTTATCTCTTACTCGTTCAGTGGCTCCAGTTGTATTCAACTGTGCCGCCGAATTTATATTTTTGAGTAAGCCGACCTGCCTAGCTACTCATAACCTATAATAGTCGCTTACTTCAGGGTGTTTACTACCCATAACAAAAGCAGAAAAACTACTTGACGAGATGACGAGTAAGCTGAAAGAGCTGTTTTTTTCGTGAGTGTTTCTCTTCGTACCAGAGATTTGCGATAGCAATAGCCACAGCTGATATCATTAATATTTAAGCGAGGTATTAAGTGACGTTCTCCGTGTATTCAATTTTAATTATTTTATCAGGCAACAATTTGATAAATAATTTTGTTGACCTGATACATGTTCTTTAATTACGTCATTCTTGATTAATGACTATGCAAGAATATATAAATCAGCAAATGGTGTAAAATATCTCATTTACTCAGGCAACACGACAGGTAATACATCTTTTTAATTTTTTTTGAATATTAAATATTTCCAAGTGTTTATTTATTCCTGTGAAAACTTTGTTTTAGTTAAACGCACATCATGGAGCTGGGAATGTTCGAAATTTTGGGTATCACAGTAGTTCTATTTTTTTTAATACGTTACTACCTGTCAAGAACTTCGAGCTTTTGGAAAACACAGGGGGTCAAAGGTCCTGATCCAGTTCCATTTTTTGGAACTATCAAAGAAGTTATGTTATTAAAATCTTCGATTGGTCAATACATGAAAAAAATGTATTTGGAATATCCGACGGAACCACTTGTGGGATTATATACAAAGAATATGCCACTCTTACTTATAAGGGATCTTGATCTCATCAAAGACGTCCTTATTAAAGACTTTTCGACGTTCAGTAGTCGGGGATTGAAAGTGAACATGAAGGCTGAACCTCTGGCTGAACATTTGGTCACAATGGAACCAGAAAAATGGCGACCTCTTCGTGCAAAGATGACACCATTGTTCTCCTCAGGAAAATTGAAGGAAATGTTTTTTATACTGATTGAGTGCGGTGAAGGTTTAACTAAGTTTATGGAAAACATAGCTGCAAAAGGCGAACCAGTGGAAATTCGCGAATTAACTGCAAAATATACGACTGACGTGATTGGATCTGCTGCATTTGGTTTGCAAATGAACGCTCTCTCAGAGAGTGAGAGTCAGTTTCGCAAAATGGGGAGAAAAGTCTTTGAAAGAAGCTGGTGGAGGATTGCCAAAATTCGCGTCAGGAATTCGTTCCCAGCTCTGTTCAACATTATATGGCCAATTTTTTACGAAAAAGAGCTAACGGATTTTTTCGTCAACAGTATTAAACAGACTATAGAATACAGAGAGAAAAATAATATCAAAAGGAATGATTTTGTGGACCTTTTGAAGGACTTTAAGGATCATCCTGATTCAATAAAAGATATAGGTACAACATTGAGTATAATTGGATATTTGAGTTCATTACAAATGGTATTTTGGTTTTTCATTTTCCAGAAATTACCGATACCATGTTAGCTGCCCAAGCTTTCATGTTTTTTACGGCAGGGTTCGAAACGTCATCGACTACCATGAGTTATGCACTATATGAATTGGCACAGCATACTGATATTCAAGAAAAATTAAGAAAGGAGATCAAAGATGAACTGAATAAAAACGACGGTGTACTCCAGTATGAAAGCATTAAAAATATGAAGTATATGCACAAAGTTTTTCAAGGTAAAGTATAAATGATTTGTTTAGTAGCAAAGTACAAATATTTATTATTTTTTTTTTTTCGAATTTTAGAGACTTTGAGAAAACATCCTCCCGCAACCATTCTTATGAGAAAATCGTGCGATGCCTATACATTTAAAGGTACTTCAGTTACGATACCCAAAGATCAGGCTATATTCATATCACCTTATGGAATACACTATGATCCAACGATCTATCCGAACCCAGAAATTTTTGACCCAGAAAGATTCGAAGAAGAAGCTGTGAAAGCGCGTCATCCAATGAGTTTCCTAGGTTTTGGAGATGGACCTCGAAATTGCATTGGTACGACTTATAATACATAAATAAGAGGTGAGATAATTAAAAATTAAATTATAAAAAAATTTTCAGGTCTGAGGTTTGCAGATCACCAAACCAAAGTTGGCTTGGCTTATATTTTGCGAGACTATAAAGTCAGTGTTTGTGATAAAACAGAGATCCCTTATGTTGTGGATCCAACAGGGTTTCTCTTAACACCACGAAACGGAATATACCTTCAGATTTCTAAAATTACGGAATAGTAAAATTAGTTTGAGTAAAATCAACTGGATAGATATTTTTATACTATGTAATTTATTCAAAACATGTTCTAGTAGCGAATGTGAGTGAGATAAATTAAATGTTATATATTAAATATAAATTTCATACAACGAAATATAATAATTAATTTCCTTCATATACTTTTTCAGATATATTAGTTTACAATGTTTGGGAAATTAACTTGAAATCTAATTTTTCAAGTTTTTGCACAATTCTGTTTATGGTGTGCAATTTATTTATTTAACCTTCGGTGTTTTGATACTTTTTTATTTTTTTTATTTTATAAATAAAAAAAGTCACAAAAACAATGAGACCATGAGTTCATATAGGAACAATACATTGTTTATAAACAATACAATTTGAATTGTTACCATTCAAGATTCAAATCATGAGTGTAAACAAAACTTGTTTTCTTCCATCTCTTTCTATGACACGGGAATAAGAAAAGGACAGCATTTTTGCGAGCGTTCCTAAATTCGTAGGTTATGAAACCGACGAATATTTTGGCGGTAAATTGTCGATGGTGGTCGATGGTGATCTTGTGTCTCGGTGTGTTTGCTCGACCGGTTTAATTATCATAATTTTGTTATTGAATTGTTGTTGAAAATAATCAGTGAGCCATGGGAATTCAAGGACTCTCCAAATTAATAGCGGACGTCGCACCGGGTTCAATCAAAGAAAACGAATTGAAGAATTATTTCGGTAAGGTTACATGCAATCTCTTTGTTTGCAAATTTTAGAAAAGTAACGATATAAATAAGTAAAAAGAACAAAACAAAACACTCCAACTCAATTGTTCTATTTTTCAGTTATTTTATTTACAGTGATTTTAATAATTTCCAAATCGTCTTCACTTGTTAAGATTATTTAAAATCACATGTTTGCAAAATTTTGTAATGCTTGTTTGTTTGTTTGTCTTTTATTTAGGTCGTAAAATAGCTATCGATGCTTCCATGTGTTTGTATCAATTCTTGATCGCTGTCAGGGCAGAAGGTGCACAACTGACATCTGCAGATGGAGAAACTACGAGGTTGCTAAATTTAAATTTATTGCTAAAACTTTATTTTTATCTGGAAAACTGTGATTAAGAAAATGTTTCTTTTTTCTTTCAAAAATAGTCACCTGATGGGAACTTTTTATCGTACCATTCGTTTGGTGGAGCAAGGAATCAAGCCAGTTTATGTTTTCGATGGTAAACCCCCAGAGATGAAGGGAGGAGAATTAGCTAAACGTGCTGAAAGAAGAGATGAAGCCCAGAAGGCGTTACAAGCTGCCGAGGAAGCTGGTAAAAAAACAATGAAAAAAGAATTCATTTTTATGTTATAAATAAATTTAAATATTTCAAATTTGCCAATTATGTACAATGATTTGTTTTATAGGTAACGTGGAAGATATTGATAAATTTAATAGGAGATTGGTAAAGGTCAATAAGAATCACGTGGAGGAGTGTAAACAGCTGCTCAAACTCATGGGGATTCCTTACATTGATGTAAAATTTTTTTTGCAAATATAAAATCCTGTGACTTAAAACAACGAAAAAAAAAATACTTGACATTAAAACTTCATTTCTAGGCTCCCTGCGAAGCAGAAGCTCAGTGCGCAGCTATGGTCAAGGCAGGAAAAGTGTTTGCAACTGCCACTGAGGATATGGACGCCCTAACTTTTGGAAGCAACGTTCTATTACGTCGTTTGACATTCAGCGAAGCTCGAAAAATGCCAATCCAGGAGATCCACTATGACAAAGTCTTGGAAGAGATGAACCTGAACAAAGACGAGGTAAAAAATCAAAATAACAAACAAATAATTTTGCAAACTTGTAAATCGACGATTTTTCTAAAGGACCAATTAATAAATTTTTCATTTTATTCTACAGTTTATCGACCTGTGTATCATGCTAGGTTGCGACTACACAGACTCTATAAAGAACGTTGGTCCCAAACGTGCCATGGAACTCATCAAATCCCATCGATCACTAGAAAAAATTGTCGATTCAATTGATACTAACAAGTATCCTGTACCAAACGACTGGAATTTCAAACGAGCAAGACAATTATTCCAGGAGCCCGAAGTTAGAGATCCAGAAGAGATTGAGGTTTTTAAACTTTTACAAATCTAAGTTGCGATTTTTTGAAGTACATGAATTGCAAAGTTTGGTTTATATTTGCAGCTGAAATGGTCTGAGCCGGATGAAGACGGCTTGGTCAAATTTTTGTGCGGGGATAAACAATTCGCAGAAGACAGAGTTCGTGGTGGAGCAAAAAAGCTCGCAAAAGCTCGAAACACATCCACGCAAGGTCGCCTGGATTCATTTTTCACCGTTATTTCAAAAACTCCTGCAAAACGCAAGGTAAATATCATTTTCATTGCTGAAAATCTAAAAAATCCGTTTCTGTTTCAATTCAAATTCGTTTCTTTCTTTTTTAAGGCGGACGAGAAAAAACCACCTGCAAAGAAAGGAAAGACCGGAGGTGGAAAGTACAAAGGAAAACCAAAATAAACCCGTCCGTCTGTTTGGCCCACCCATCATTAATCATAAGTAACTTATTTTTCTACCGTTTCATATCTTCAAAAATATTGTTTCGTTGAACGAAGAAAACAAGCATTTCGTAATCATTCTTTTTTTATTTCGTAAAATATATCGTGTTTACATTCCTCTTTTTCATAAAAACTTAACGATTCTGTTTAGTAACGTACGTTCAATCATAACAAGCTATTGGTATCGTTTGTGTATATATCTACAATTCAATAAAAAATTGTTCAGAGAAGAAAAACAATTTCAGCGTTGAATCGAAATTATCATGTCGTTTCGAATCCGCCGTAGGATATAGTTTTATTTACAATCGTATCAGTCTTCGTGTCAGCGATCCTTATTCGTATTAACTCTAATTGGTGTAAAATTGTTTATCAAAATTTACACATTGCACATGTCAGTTTGTTGGACTGCGACGTCACTTGAATTTAATGACCGTGCTGCCAACAGCGTCCGGGTCGTGGAGATGTTGAATGGCTAGATCGATGCAATGTGGAGCGTAAACACGGTCAACGACGACTTGCATCATGTCAGAGTCAACTAGTTCTTGGATACCTCGTAGATAAGCCGTTTTCAGTTTAGAACCTTCCCTCCAATGTTGAGTGCTGATCCCAAAAATTGACTGCAAAATATCACAAAATATCACGCTTGTTTAATTCAAACAAATTCGGAACACATTTTTTACAATTTTAAAATAAAAATTGAATTTCTTTGATGTGGGAAAGAATGAAATTCACCTGAAACATCAGTTTTACTCGAACACAGCCGGCGAAGATGCTTCCAAAAACGAAGCCTAAAGTGTCGGACGTTAAGTTCTCCGGAACTGTTGATATGAAAGAACCGTGTGGCATCAGGTGTTGTTTTAACATTCTATGTTGAATGGGTACACCACCAGTATAAAAAATTACATCGTATCTGAAAGCAAAATGAACAATTAAAAAAAATTCAGAATCCTGACCATAAATTAGATTAAGCATTTAGAAAACTAATGAAAAAAACTCAATGTATTTGTACAGTAAAAAATTGCAAAATTACCTATCAAGTAATTCGAGTTCTTTTTCTATATTAGACTCGCCAATAGCAATGACATGGTCAGCCCCAAGAGCCTGCAAGAGAGTAACGGCATTGGGTCTACATGTCGTGACCACATGACCGCCCCAGATTTTAATCAATTGTATCAAAATACAACCAATCGGAGTGTTTCCACCGCACACCAAAACTCTGCAATTGAAAATCACGTGTTTTTATATTTATTGAATGATTTTAATTTCGAATTGGTTGTTTGTTTTGCAATCACTAATACCTTCTTCCCATCGCGTTTCCTTCCTCAATGACCGTCCGGTTTACAAGTGCGTCCCAGGCCAAACATCCACTGTAGGGTAAACTGGCGGCAGCCTCGAAACTCACTAATTTTGGTCGCCTCCATACCATGGTTTCAGGTACGACTATGTATTCAGCCATTGTTCCTGGAGCCCACGACGGTACTGCTAGATAGACTTCGTCACCGACGTCAAAGCTCACGACACCGCGACCTATGTCGATGACAAATCCGGCGCAGTCCCTGCCTAATTGTATGGGAAGATCGTTATATCCCTAAAAAATGACGATTGAAATTTTCAAAACAGCCATTGTTTCAAATCGACATTTTGTTGTTCCTTTTTTGCAAATGTAGTTTTTAATTTTTTTTTGTTTACTTACAGTGGAGTTTAGGAGCTTCCGATACGTCTTGGAATATCCTGTACAGATTTTCATGTCAACATCGTGTAGCGAGGCGGCGATCACTTGGATCAAAAGTTCGTTGGACCGTTTAATCGTTGGCATTTCAGCTTCTTCGATCATAGAAACACCCTGTAAGGAAATTTAATTGATATTATGAAAGGAAGTTGCATAAAAAAGGGTTGTTATTAAATATGTCTAATTAAAGTAACAAAGTTTTTATCTGAGACTAGTGATGCATTTGTGACATTTGATGATATAACGAAGTTTGTTTTTCAATTAGTATTCAAATAAGTATAATAATAATAAATCACCAGCACGGTAGTAAAAGTTATCAATTTTGATTTTTTACTTTTTCCATTATTGTTTGAAGAAGACCAAGTTACATGTTTGCTGATCATAAAAAATTTACATGGTATCGAAAAAGTAAACAACGTTGAAAGTTTTGATCGATCGGTTAAAAAAACTTCCTCTCGTTTTGATGTTCAAAGTTAGACGTATTTGTTTAATATTAATGACTTTTTTTGTGACTTACTTCCGGTCCAATGTACCGGTGACAAATAATTGATTTGATCTGCTGTACATGACGAGGGATGGCGTTTGAATTGTATCCCAGATGGTATCCTATTAAGGTTCCCACAACAATACCTGAGACAAAAAACGTCACCTCTCGTTTCGTCACTGAAACAAAATAACAAAATACTTTATTCTGAAACTTTTAAATTGAAGTTTTAAAACATCAATTACATCATCACAATTAAAGTGCAATGAAATTAGAATCGAGAACAAAAATAACAAACGTGATGTTTGAAACTTACAGTCGTCTGTGAAATGTATTATTTGACTATGCAGTTGGTGCATGTTGTATCTGATTGTGAGGTGTGATTTGAGTTGTTCAATGCCCTTTTGCAAAAGTGCAAAAATCTTGATTCCGAATTCCTTGACTTGTTGAGCGTAGGGTTCGTTGCACATACTGGTCATCAATACTTTGGCCTGGGACACCCCGTCCGACAAGAAAATCTGAGTCTCTTGTGCCATGGCCGATGTGTGCACCTAATTTCCAATCAACAAAACGTCATCACAATCTTTTTTCACATTTTCAAATTTTGCTCAAACAGAAGTAACATCATCAGAATAATATTTACTTTCTATTTGACTGTTGATTAATTTCGTTAGGTTCAGAAATTCTCTGCAAATTGAAACTAACATTTTGTAATCAGCAGGAAATTCAATAAAACCAATATTGCATTTTAATTAATTTCATTGATGTTCAATAAACTTGTAACACTTTTGCAGAGAATTCTGGTTGAGGTAGTTTGAAATCTCATTACCGTTTCACCTAAGCTTGTTAAGTCTCAAGTTTTTTATAAGAAATGCGGTACTAGAATTCGAAAGAAAAGAACAAATAAAGCAGTTAGTCTCGTATGCTAAAATCGGTCGAATTTGCATCGAGAGTAAAGATAATAGAAAGTACCTGCAGCAACTCAAGCTGACTTGACAGACGAAACCAAATTTCGTCCATGTTCGTAAATTTTGGGTCGGATATCGTGAGCAGCGAGGCTTAGTTATGGCATGGCTAATGTGAAAAAAATGAGCCCTGGCGAAGACAAATTGTTGCGTTCGCCAACATGTTAAACGGCACACTGGTTATAAATAACTGATTATCGCATTGCATCCGACTCGAAATAGATGTCAAGAAGGTGGATATTTAACTGTCATAAGTGTGTTTGTCCTGTTTTAGACATTTTGAGCACTCCCTAATCACAGGAACTTGGACATTGACCGGACATGACTTCACGTAGGCGCGTTTCGTACTATTTTCTATCGAACTTGAGCGCATACTAGGTTAGACTGTTTGGATGGATTTTGATTGAAACAAAACTTGTATGATGTTCTGTCGTGATGTAAGTTCTGCTCCGAAATGACAGTCACGTGGATAGGCTGGATAGTGGGGATCGTCGTCTTTTAGCAGAGCTCTGGAATACCTGTTGCCGATATTTTGATATCAACAATCAATATTTGCAAAAATTATTAACAGTTAGAAGTCATTGAAAATTTGAAATATGCAATAATTTAGATTCTAAAAATTGAAAATCAAATTTTAATTTGTAACTTTGTAGTACAACTTATAAGAAGAATGAAATTTAAATTTTGCAAAAAAGAAAATTTGCAAATTATTTCATTCTTTTTACCAATTTTCGTAAATGAAATTTGAAGTAGTTTTGATAATTCATGAGTAAGAATCTTTCTGACAAATTTAAAGTTTTTAATCTTAAATTCATTCTTAGTCAGATCATTTATCATACGAGCAGAATTATTGACCGGTTCTTATCAGTATACGGTATTATGATAACAAATAGTTTATTATTTGAAAAATCATCTCTATAAGTAACTAATTATGTATTTGAAGTCAATTGAATCTTTTAATTAAATAATAAAAAATTAAATTCCACAATTAAAAAGTTAATTTTTACTTCATAACAAAGTTATAAAAATTAAATTTTAAGACGTAAATTGTGAATTCACCATAATTAACCGGAGAAAAAAGCATTCTTTTAGTATTTTTAAACCGGATTAAAAATGATTTTCACAGGTTTATCCATTCGAAAATGAAGTTACACGCATTTGCGAAAAAAGCTCTATCCTTTGTGCGACGCTACAAAAAATGCGAGTAAAATAACCGACTGCATGAAAGGCAATGACATCAAAACACAACTTAGAGCTTTAAGCACGCGGAAGCTTAGCCAGCAGTTGCGTCGTTTTAAAGAGATCTTGACATTCTCAAATATGTGCCGTTAAATGCCAGATAATTTTTCTTTTCGGCACACACTGGCCGTTAAAAATGTTGCAGGCAAGATTTACAACCCAACACTCTACGCCGTTTTAACACCTTTTTATCATGAAAAAGTAAATTTTGCTCACAAATTTGATCTTGTAAAACTCGCAACTATAAATTTTACTTTTTGATATTTATTAAACTGAACCTGATTTACGATCCCTTTTGAAATTAAAAAGCAAGTTTCATTGAATAACGAATGTATTTTGAGCAAAAAACTATAACACTAGAAAAACCGTGCAGATTCATCAGTGCATATTTGAAATTAAAAATGACATAACACATTTGTTTTTCGCCAGTTGGTTTCAAACTTGTTGATTTAAAATATCGCGTAGCTTTTTAAATAGCGTAATGTTCGATTTTTGTATTGTTTTTACTTTATTTACAATTTCCATCCATCGTGTAAATAATTATTACAACGTGAGAACTTTTTTCCAGTATAAAAAACAAGCCAAGCGATAATAATTGATAACAAATAAATTTTTGTTCGAAACGAGAGATACCTCCCAGTTTAAAAACTACACTGAAAAGTTACTTTATTGTTTTATTCCAAATAATCGAACTGTTAATAATACATTGTATACATGCAAAAACAGTGGAGTTTATAAAACTTTTTCGTTGCTATTTGTAATGTTGGAATTTTTGCTAATACAAGTTGATATATTTTCTGTAACAATGAAGGACACAAAATTTGTTCTTTAGGTTTCTGAGATTGTAACAAATTTCAGATTTCCTGATATTAACCAAGTTACTACTTGGTTTTTATTCAAGGGACTGGATCGATTTTACTAATTACTTTTATAAAGCTGATGAAAAAAATGAAATTTAATGATTTTTTACTATTTGAATCTCTATTTGAGTCAAAATTGGTCGAGAAAACAAACGTTTCGATGTTATCGAATATCACTAGCTGCATGAAAAAGTATTTGATTGAAAATATGATACTAACCGATTTTTTTTTGAAAATGCAAGGTTTTTATTTGAATTTGAATATTCATAAATGATGTCTGTTTCATTCCATTCATTTTGTTTGAATATCACTGAAAAACAAGAACAGAAAAAATTGTACATTCAAATCTATTCTAAGTTCAAACGTTTTTTCCAAGCCATCTGTCCTAGAAAGATCAACTGTTTGATTTGTGTGTTACATGCAGGATTGATTCCCAGCCGGTTATGCGTGATCCTCGAAGATTTATACACGGGTCTATTTGGAAGTCTGACGGGACGACACGCCTAATTGATTCCATGTTAATTGACTTTGGGCGTACAATGACTGTGCGCGCAGTTTGCGAGTGCATAAATTACAAAGACAAGCAGAGAGCCACTCGGACATAATTCAATTATCGCGCGTATCGCGCCGAAAAAGCTTCGACAATTCATTTAATTACACCCGTGAAACATCAATCATTAACAAGCTCCTCGCATCGACACCTAAACATAACTCGTTTTGTCATAACGTCTTCGCAATCGGTCGTAAGGTTTTTTTTTGTTTCTTCGCAATTACACGTCGCGGGACCGTGTGGAATCGCGCCAGTAAAATAGCCGGCCACGGCGGGACATTAGCAAGTTGGTTGCCATCCAGGCATCTCTCACGTAGGCCTTTGGCGGGCTTCCAACTCGACGCTACTGTTTTCCCAAGGCTCGGGCCGAAACCCCACGCGCGAGTTCACCCTCGCTCTCTCACTCCGAGAATATTATCACGCTTAGCGTCTCGAAAATACCGTCGCCCGGAAACGGACACCAAATAGACCCGAGCTGGCGCGCTGATTTATTTGTGTGGCGCTTGTTTTCGGACGACGCATTATTTATCGCGCACATGCCCGTGCTTAATCGCTGATTCTCCCCCTTTTCACCTTGCTCTTCAAGCCGAGGCTTTGGTTTCTTTGTGGGATTGGCCTGTCGACACATTTTTGGCTTCTGTTTAATTCGAAACGTTAGCTTCGATCTGGCTCTATCAGCTCGACTGCCAACTGGTTTAAAAAAAGAAAAAAAAAGTGATTACATCCAAATCAAGGGACGGTGCATTAAAAAAGGGATCAAAAAATTGTACCAATTTTCACCCGAGGGATATCTTTTGGATTTGGTATTTGCGAAGTATAATTCCGGATAAAAGCGTTTGACAGGCTTTAAAAGAATGCTTTCACCGTTTCACAGCATTTAGATGTGAATAAATTTTTTGTATCCCCCCGTTGTACATTTATTCCATCTCGCAATTACCCCCGGCATGCAAATTCCCTCTCTCAAAAATTTCGAGCGATCCATCACAATAATTAGAAGAATGAAACGCGCACGGCTGATCCCAGCTCTGGTTCATCTTTTATTTTTCGTCTCTTCTCTCTGTGCAAAATAATTGACGGCGTTTTATTTAATTTCAGCCACCTGATTTGGAACAAAGGAAGGACGGAAGACAGCAAGACAGAGAGGGGCGAAGTTCGACGCTGGTTTACCCTCTGGTTTGGTCTCGTAAAAATCGAATATTTGCGCTGGAGAAGGCAGCTTTATATCTGTCGACGTGACTACAGCATCGCGAAAATATATGACACTGTAATGCTGGCGGAGAAGAGACGGGGAGAAATAAAGCCGAAGGAACTTGAGAAGCGACAGGAAGCGTCCCTCCTGTGCGTTGACCCGCGGGACCCTCCTGGCTCTGTTTGCCTTCGTCGAGCGAGCCTGCTATTTGCATACGCTGACCTCCTTATAGCCGATTGCTGTGGTCAAACAAGGGTCGGAGTTTTCGCGCCTCGCGACAACTGCTACAGCTGGGTACGTATTCCTCCGGGCGGTTGCGCGCCAATAAACAACCGCCAATCTTAACTGATGAATTTGCGGAAACGAGCTGCTTTATTGGGGACGCACCGTTGCCGATGCAAATCAACTCCCGGCGGAAATAACTGTCGAGTGTACGTGTATATGAGACCCAAGTCTCACTTGCGGGCATAGACGCGAATGACGGGGGAATTAAAAAAGGATCTAATAAGGGCTTCGTTCCGGTCGTGCGGGCTGTTTAATCAGCTTAGCTTTCGGATAAGATCAGACCTTGTTCTGATTCGGGCTTGAACTTGTTAGACGTCCAGGGAGACTATGCGGAGATGACAAATTAGGATTAGGAGGGACGTGTGACAAGCATCATGTTGGATATAGGTTTCTCTGATATTAATGGTCTGGTTTCGAGGAGTCGCCGGGTTTGTCAGATTTATTGACAGTGCTCCCTGATTGGATCGAGCATATTTTTCTCGAGCTCGAGCTTGTTGACAGCTCGAGCGATATGTTGACAGAACGACACCGCAGGATTTCGAGCTGCTTTTGCAGGCACGTTCAACGGAATTTCAAATTCTGAAATGGAAACTAAAAAAAAAGGCAGGATAGAATGCAAACTCCAAGAGGGATTT
The DNA here is from genome assembly GCA_020615435.1 of Telenomus remus. Taxonomy (NCBI): domain Eukaryota; kingdom Metazoa; phylum Arthropoda; class Insecta; order Hymenoptera; family Scelionidae; genus Telenomus; species Telenomus remus. The sequence continues at coordinate 14,662,445 of CM036336.1, read as the reverse complement.
TGCAGTTGCGTTAGACGATCCGTTTGATGTTTTTTCTCTGTAAGATTTTTGCCAACTACCTTGTGAAAAAGTGTAACGGTTTATTTATCCTGATATTGGACTGTAAATGTTTCAAATTCAAACGAAAAAAACGAGGAGGAAATTATTTAAACGAAACTTTGACGTTGCAATTGAAATTTAGGTTGTAAAGAGAAAGTTATTTTTTGGGACATTCAACGTTCGATTACACTGATTGGAGTGAGTCCATCCCCTTAATCAGATTCAGACTCTTAAATTTCGAGGCAACTCTTTAGACCGGGCGCAATCGCGTTTAATGGCGAAGCCAAACAACACTAAACCAAACAAGACCTTGAAAAGAAAATAGCGCGAGTAATTTCGGGACACTGGGAAGTAAACATTTTATTTCTCTCCGGTTTACTCATTTGTTCGCGATTGCATTGTATCCTTGCTATCTCGAACCGAAATATTGATCTAAAAACGAGGCAAAAAGACGAAACAAAAAAAACCAACCTCACAAAGCCAAGGAAAAGAAACGAAAAGGAAAAAGTAGCAGGAAAAATAAAAGTAAAGTGCGTGGTGTTCCCCACAGTGCCGTTGAGGCAGGGCGCTATCTGATTAAAGTCGTTGGATAGATTTAACTGCGGTTTTTTGTTTGCACGATAGCAGCTGCGATTAAACAGCTTTATTGAGGACGTTAGATAGCGGCAAGCAAGATGAGCAATTTACGTTTTACTCGAGTGCCATTCGAGGGTGCCCGCTAAATGGATCGACGCTCGGCTGCGTGTTCTAGCTGACGATTTTTCGTCCCGCTTTAGAATTCATCTCGTGTAAAATATTGTTTTGATTATTAATCTACGGCTGATCCGAAGCCGTCCCCGCATCGTCGTGTATTTTTCTTGCCCGGGGGGAGGATGATCGAGAGGTTCGTTGAGTGCGATTCCCGCGGGGATGCTCTTGGAATTACGTGCTCGCGACACGACGAAAATTGCAATATAGGGGACGAGTTTTGGATTCCACGGAAATAGAAGTAATGGGTGTCTGCGTGCGGCGCGGCGCATTAAAAAATGAGTCTCTGGGATTGCCAGGATAGATGGCACCGGCTGATTACGCGCGGGATATTAAATGTAACCCTCGCACTTTTTTCACTCTCTCTCTCTTTTTTCTCTTTCCCTCTTTTGACGGATACAATTACAATAATAGCGAGGAAAAGAGACGGTTACAATTAAAATCTGTGGGACAAGTGCGCGTGCTTTTTTTTGGTCGCTCTAATTATTTGCTTTGGCTAAAAACAAAATTGGCCGATTAATAAGTTGATCACCGTGTGATGTAACGAGGGATAGATATCGCGAGAAATTGAATATACTTTTAATCGTAATTGCGCGGGGTTCGGATAATCTTGATTGGACGGTATCATTGCAGTGGCCGTGACATAAAGTAGCATCGTTTTTGAAGCGTTGCGTCATGAATGCATTGTGCGTTAATGCGACGGTGCGCGGACGCGCGCTTAATTGCTTTAATTAAAATTCACGCGGCGCTGGGAAAGAGAACGGGGGTCGTGATATACGTGTGCTAATTTCGATGGTCGAGGTCTCTGTGTGTCGCTCGAATTTGCGATTTTGCCTTCCTTTGCTGCGGCTTTGTGCACCCCATTCGATTACACTCTTTTTTTAATCACCCACCCAGCCTCGAATTATCAGTTAATGCACGCCCTTCTTCAATTGACCCAGGTGTACCTGACAGTTTGCATTATGCACTTTGAACACTACCTCTAAAGTGATCTCGGGCATGCATTTACGATTATGAGATTCGATCTGAAATAAAATAGACCTTCCAAATTCTAATCCAAAATTTACTTCGTTTTACTATTCAGATCTTTTTCAAGTCAGAAAAACCAGATTTAGAAATGGTAATCTAACTTGGTAGATGAGTTATTGGTTTAGCAACGTTTTTAGCAAGATTTTAATTTGATCGATGGTTGGGAATTCGGGATTCGAATTGAATTTACTCGGGCAGTTCAAACATTATGTTTGCAGAGCGATTTTAGAAATCGCGAATTTAGAAAGATCTGAATTTTCGTTCGCAGCGCAGTTCGCCGAGATTTCAATTTGATTAATGAATTCAAACGGATCCATCGTACCGAGTAACGATTAATTACCTTTCCTATTCGAGTCGGGTAAAAGTGCACGCAGTAGACGGATTGTTCCGCTAATCGACAAAAGGTGAAAAAAAAGCCCGCGCATCGTAACAGAAGCGGAAACTTAAAAGAGCCGACAGGGAGAATCGGAAAGACAGAAATTTCGAAACCTTCTTGAGTTCAATGATGTCTGTCGAGGAAATGAACCGAGCGAGAAAGACGTGGAACATTCGTCCAACCCGAGATGATATTAATTTCGTGCCAAAATTAGAAGAAATAAGTTTAAGACGAAAAAATCAATCTGCCTCCTAATCAGAAGAAATTAAGTCGAAAAATGCTCAACACCCCAGCATAATGGAACTGAGAGGCTGGTATTACCCATCCTCCCTCATTTATAATTAATTTCAGAAACAAATGAACAAATGGGTTGGGATAAATTTTTGTCTGAAAGTCTAACAAATTCTTTTCCCCCAGCTACGAGACCATTTGGAAGACTGAATTCGAGGCTTTGGCGGAGATCGCAGCTTGGTTTTGCGACGCCGGTTCGGGCGGTAGCCACAAGTGTCTGCCCGGGCACCCTCTCTCATTAATTCTCCACCCTTGTTGCTTGTTAAGGGAGGGTAGCGAAATTTCCCGCTGCCTTTGTCTCCGTCTCGCTATGCGCTTCGTCCTCTTTTTCTCACTTCTTTTCCCCTGTCCTCTCGACGCTTCTGGTAGTTTCGCGCTCCAGGCCGTAAAGTCCCCTTTGCGCCGCGCAACTCCCACCGAGGAGATGCTTTCTCAAGTGTACCGAGGTGAAAAGGGCGGGATGACGGAGGAACGCGAAAAACGATGAAAAGAGTCCGATGGACGGAGAAGGCAAAAAAGAGCAAACACCCGCGAATGAAGAAAAAAAGGGATGACGAACTTTGTGCGCGCGGAGTCGCAAGATTTAATGCCTTACACCGCGATGAATAATTTATGTCGAATTAAACGTACGAATTTTGTCGGCACTTTTTTTTTGTCCCGCGCGAATAACCGCGCGAATGTTGCCGCTCCTCGATTGGGCTTTTGAAGAACGAGCGCGATTTATGCAATATAGATTTATGCCGGCAATTTATGCTTTATTGCTCACGCTCTTGTTACGAGACGTTTTTACGAGTCGCTTGCTCCCTTTTCTTCTTTCGCGTTTGATTTTGTCATTTTTGTGAAGGAAATTTGATTTTTTTACCCGAAAAACAAGAAAGATGATTTAGTATTACTTTAATCATCGAACCAAGTTTTCAACGTTCATTTTAGAAAGAAATTGATACGGTTATTTCGTAACCAAAATCAACTTTTGCAAAATTTTTCCTTGCAAACATTTGCTTAGTAGCAAACAATGAAAAGATGCAAATTTTGCAATTTGAATAGCTTTTTCGCCATTTGTATTAGTCATTATCCACACCGTCATTTGATAGAACATTTTGCATGCAAAACTTTTGCGTTCGAAATGCTTTAATTACAAAAGTCAGGATTTGTTTGAAATTTAGTCAAGCGCACTTGCGGTTGCAAAAAGTATTCGGTCGAAATTTGTAAACAATTGCTTTACAATTCAAGTTTTTAACTTCAACTTTAAAATTTCCAAAAAGTACATGAATTGTAAGTTTATTTTTTTTTAGTTTTGTTATTTGAATACCTCTTATTTCAGTCACATAATAAAAAAAAAGAAAAAAAATGTGCATACAATGTACTACTAATGACTCGACTTTGTATTGCCGATTCGTGTTAAAATCCAGGACGTTTCAGTTCTAATTGCGCCCACTTTTACGACTCAAAATCGCGCGAGCTCCGGTGGATCCGAAGTAATTTCGTTGCTAAAAGAAAACACGCCCTCAAAACGGGCTGCCTCAGCTCCGGCGCTCGGAAGTTCTTTAATAAAACTTTTTATAAACTCGGCGGATTCTTATTTTGCGATGCTGCCAAAGTTGAATGAAAAGCGTTGGCAGAGGTCACGCCCGGCTCCTTTTGTCTCTGACTCGCGCGCTGCAACGCTTTTCGTTATTTTCTTCCAACTCTCTTTCTCCTTTTCACATTATTTTTCCGCCAGTCACTTTTATCCCTTCGCCATTATCGTCGTTAAAATGATCGTCTTGCGGCCACCGAGTACTTTCGTGTTCTTAACGCTCGCGCGTAATGGCCCCGGTTTGCGGGGCGTCGGTGATTCAGCCGCGCCCGGAAATGACGCGTGAACCATTTACACGCAACGAGACCTTCGAGCTCGGCCCGCTCTAACGACTCCTTATTCCTTCTCCTCGTCTCTCGCATTTTTTTCGCCTTCTTATTTTCTCACACCGCTGTTTACGCTCCGCTCCGTTATTGCGTTTTGCCGTCCACCCCCGCACACCCACCAGATTCTGCCTTTTTCTTGCTTATTTCAGCGACTCGCTGTCGCTCGCATTTTACATATCTCAATCCAGAGTCTAAACCCTGCCGGGATTTTTCGCGCCCCGCTGCCATTTCTTGCTCGTTTCTTAGCGTGTCTCAAGCCCCCCCCCCCACCCCTGGGCTCATTTTTAACAGCGAGCTTTCTTTTGCGACTTTTTTAACCGAGACTAGAATCCCTTTCTACCAAGTTGCATGAGTGCATAAGCGTTCGGGATTAATTAGCAAAATTGATCCAGGGGTTGTGCACCTCTAACCGCCGGACTCGTAACAATATACGAAAAAGGGTATCGACGTCTAATCGTAGGGATTTGTTTGACTGTACAGAAGTTTGGAGCGCGATTATGCAAAGGAAGGGAATTAGATACCATTTGGATGCTGAATATACAATTCAACGTACGAGCAAAACGCATCTACAAAATTGAAAATGTCAAAAACACGTCGCCGGTTTGGATTTGTGTCTCAATTTAATTTATAACTTTGATCCGGCTCGGTGTGAGGCTTTTCGGTTTTTTGTCGCGTCCCGTTTGGCTCTGCGAAGTGGAATTTGTTTAAAATGATTTACTTGGCGTAGTTGCGGGGCTTGGGTTCAAATTAGCTCGGCGAAATCCTCGAAAAGAGAGCACTATAGCGCCTCTTTTTTCCTTTGCCTCTGAACGGGCGCGATATATTCCGAAGTTTTAGCGAACGCTATCCCACGTGATGCATACGTACGCGGTGCGCGAGCTGAATTAATTCGCGTTCCACTGGCGGCCTGCCGGCTCGCAAAATGTTTTCTCTCTTCCTCTTTTAAATTCTCTTATACTCTTTTTCGTGGCTTCTCTTTGAGCCCCGTCTGCTTTCCTTCGTCGTCACTGTACACAAAATACTCTTTGTTCAGGCGCGATAAAAGCGTTCAAAAAAAAATTTCTCCTCCACTTCGACGCTATCACACCATTTTTTTTTTCACCAAAAAAGAAATACAAAAAAAGAGACGAGAACTAAATAGAACAAAATGGTCCATTTTATCTTACAAATTTTCCTTTGGTGCATTTTGTATTTTTATTTCAGTATTTTTGCAAAAATATATTGACAGTTTCTATGGTAACTTTTATTTTGAAAATCATTATTTTAACCGGAAAAATGAAATTTTACACAATGAATTGAATCAAATTGGATGAAATTGTGTGAAAGAAATGAATAAGAATAAGAAATGAAGAAGCGAGCAAAATCATCGAGTTGAACTTATTTGTTTGTTGAAAAAATGACGGGTCTTGAAAGAATCTCGATCTCAAATTTAATACGTATTAATTGAGCGCAATTGGAGGCAACGTGGTCGTTTTGAAGCGTCCCCTAGTTTGAGATGCAAATGAAGCGTTCCTGGAGTCGGCTGTATGCTGGTCGGCGGCCCGATCGAAGAATCTCCCTGCGGGACCACGGTGGCGCGTCTGGTCCAGCCAGTTTGAGCGTCAGCTTTTCTGCGGGTTTCTGTTATCGAGTTGTTATATTCCGGCGTCGGTCGAGCTCTTTAGAAATTGATACGACTGCTCCACGTTTCCTCCTTCGGTCTTCTCTGCCTTCAAAATTATTGCCCGGCCCTAATTGCCAAGCTCGAACGATCCGGAGTATTTCCGGAATTCGCCGGCAGAATGGGAACGTAGATTAGCGAGTCGATTGATCGTTTTTGACTCTGCCTTGCTTTGTTATGAGATTCCAACAGATTCCGAATTCATCGATCCTACGGAATTAACTTTGTACCGCCGTCCCATCTCTCCTCTCGTTTTTTGCCCTCCCTCCCGACCCCCCCTTTTTTTTCCTCCGCATTCTTTCGCGAAGATGTGCGAAGCTGAATCTCCCTCGAGTTCGAATTTAGGTCCAGATTGATGTGAATAAGTGATTTTTTAATCTCGATCGAATAGCGCAACGGTAGCTCTCTCTGCCAACATCATTAAGGAATTTTGGAACTCCGTGGCGCAGATTTATTGCCAGGCCATCAATTTCCTTCCGATGCATTTTTGCCGTTTTCATTATTCAAATGAAGGGTCGAGTTGAGAGACGGAATAAAAAGGGAACGAGGCGAACGAAAATTGAAATATCGCAATATTGTCACTCGCTGACGTCCATTGCGCTGCTTTTGACACGTAATTCGTTCCAACTTCGGCCAGTCGAATGATGACCTCTTCGTCGTGTTGGTTTTAAAAATGACATTTCGAAATTCCCACATACGAGCGCCTGTGAACGCCCGGAAATCATCCCATTTCCACTGTGCAATGCGATGTTTCGCCAAATGATCGATAGCCGCAATTAGTCTGTTTAGCTTGCTAGAACGGCGCGCATTTTAAAACAATTTTCGCGCAAAGGCCTCTTGCAGTTTCGTCTGCAGTTACCAGAGTGAAAGAGAGAGAGAGAGAGGTACGAGAATTTCGACCCATTTTCCGACCACCCAGTTTGATTGGAAAAAGCTTTGCCTTTGATGCGGAAAATTATCTGCCATTATTTGATCACGAGCATTTTTGGTTTTCCCCGGGATGGTAAATGAGGGAGGTACTCGCTGCTGAAAGCTGGTAATCGCGGTTGCCAATCGATTTCCTAATTTACGCTTTCGGAAATACACGTGTCGGATAAAAAATGCCTGTCTGCCTCTTCCACCTCTTTAGCGGATCAAAAATTCTTTCCCGAAATTGAAATAGCAAAGAAAAACTTTTTTCGTTGATTTTATGCAAAAGTCTTTTTTACATTGGTTCTCATTTTTGGTTCGTTTGCAGGTTGAGGTATCCTTTGATATATTTGAGCTTGGGATTTGCAACGTGGGAAATTTGGAAAGCTGCGAATTACATCCATCATGGCGATTGGGATCAGTTAGATTTTTGATCATTGAGTCTGGATGAATGCGCGTTTCGATTAAAGCGCCAACCGATCGTCAGTCGAAGGAGTATATCGTGACGTCAAGATCATGCTCGCCCGGCGGAAATATAGGTGTCGATCAGGCGCCAGCAACCCGGAGTGTGAGCGAGTCACAAATACTCTGAATATTCGACGCGTAACAGCACGGATGAATGGACGAGGCTGAGCCTCTATTATTAGCAGATGGGAGATTATATCGATTTTTTTTGTTCGCGTCGTTCAACCCTCGATTTCCAGGCCTCGGCTCGGCAGACGGCCCTCTTCTCGGTTTATGCTTCGATAAACGCACTCCCGCGTCAATTACTTCACGGCACGGGGCGTTTTCGTATTAATTGATTTTTGCTCGGGCAGCATCAGCGATAGGGAATTACGCGACGCCCGATAGAGTCACCCGCCGGGCCAAGTATCCCACCCGCGTCCTGATTTCACAACTTATCGCATTAAACGTGCGATGTACGTTCAATTGTGGCTTGCCTGTAATCGCGTGATTATCAAATTTAACCGACCAGTTTTCCACGTTTCTTCGACGCTTTGTTACAACGATCATTATTTACTTATTATAATTTGCGATTTATGCAAAATTATTTCTCTCCTCGACGACGCGATTCGTTCATTTCTGTCCGCAGTTCGAATCGAAATTTAATTTGCCTCGATGAAGAAATGTCACTGCTGGCTTGACGGCGACTTGTAATTCTTCGTTGATTTAATGTTTTATCTGTTTGACCTGTGTCGGTTCTTTCTTCTTCTTTCCGTCAAATATGATTTTAACAGTTATTGATTCATTTTTTAGTTGGATGTTTTGTTTTTTAGGTTGGTTTTGTTGATTTTAGATTGTGTTAACGAGATTATTTATTTTGAAGTACACGTAGTTTCAATTCAACGAACCGAATTGTGCAAGTTAGCATTTGAATGTTCCTAAATATGCACGAACACGGTGCGCTTGTTGTCCGCTTGCATTATGACATATTACTCTGACACACACTTTGTTTGTCCCGACTAGGCTCCGTCCTTGTGGTCTGACTGCGAAGGACCAGCAGAATCTGTTTATACCAACGTTCCCTATTTCGCTATCTCGCATAACTGGAATTCCGATTCGGTCGCTATGAGAACATACGGGATGCATCATCCTATCGCACATTCAAAAATAGTCACCTTTTTATATCCCTTATTTGCATCCCTCTCAGTGAACCTTTTATTTTTCACATTTTACAAAATTTCACATACAAAACAAACATCAACCGTTGGATGTTTGATTTTTAATCCAGCCAATTATAATTTATAGGTCTTAGCAGTGTGGAAAAAAGAAGAAACGAAGTTGAAATTTCAGTTGATTGAACGAGATATCTCAGTGGTTCCCTCAAAACTCACTTATCTATGCAAGCTCAACCGACGTATAAATATCCGACAATCTCTTGGATATAAAGCTCCGATATTTTCCACTTCTTTAGAGAATCGACGACTTCAAACATACGAGACGTAAAAGGAAGGTAGATAGAGTGAGTTTCGTTAAACGCGCGAAGGGTTTATGGCGAACCTGATTTTCCCTCTGCGGAATCAATTTTTCCGCCACTTTCTTGGGGTCCAGTCGACGGTTACGAGCGAACGTTGCTGACCCGATGACCCCCCGAGTCGTGAATCGGGATCAAGATTGCGCTCTGGACCACAGCATCCAAAACTGGACAGGGTGGTTTTCTTTTTTTTTATCTCTCCCCGTCATGTTCTTTCAATCCGTCCATCCTTGGACGACGAAGGGAATATTTGATCACGTCTGAACGAGGGATGATGCTGCACGTATCTTTTGTCCAGTCTATTAAAATATCTCGAGGCCGGCTTGTGATTCGTGTTTCACTGTGTATCTTCTCTCTAGTTGTTAATCATATCAATTCGGCTGCAAAGCTGATGAGACGTTCTGATTAAGTTCTGCTGATTTTTCAAAGCTGATATGTCGTGAGTTATAAGAGAATGGAGGAGATCCTTTATTGAGACGTTCCCATTCAGAAATAAGGGTTGCCAAAGGCTCATCTTTCAGAAGTGAATGACAACATTTCACCCTAAATTGTATTTGTTTCTTCTCGACCGTGCCAGAATTTTCGTTTTCTTTTGTTTTTGCAAGATTCATATCTTTTAATATTGATAATCACTAATTTAAAAGTAGAAAGTTCAAAATTTACTTTGTGAATTGGTTCTGCTAAGAAATCTCGTTTCGTTGATGATTCCATGTTTTTTGGATTTAACAGTTGGATTACATCTTGCTGCAGGGTGCATACATGCGGTTGTTTTGCAGACAAGGGCGGGCGTACGTGCGACTGTGCTGCATTTTGCGACATTCAAGGCATCAAAAGCGACGGAAATGTCGCGCAGCATGAAGATACCTTTCAGAATTCAACATCATACAACCAAAGTACAGGGCAGCCTCTTCATGGGTCCACGTTTCCTGCTGCACCCTCGCACCTTCTGTTGGCTCATTCAGCTGAAAATTCTAAAACTGTCGCTAAAATCTCTGTCCTTGTCACGCTGTTGTTGTCTAAAAGTATCTACCAGAACTACCTCATTCAAAAAAAAAAAAAAAATAAATAAAAAAAAAATAAAATAAAAAAATGGGTTAACAGAAACAAAAATAAAATTGGTCTCTGAATTTAGTTCTGTCGAATCGATCAGTTGTAAGCTTGCATAAACATTGATCAATCCTAGACCAATCGACGGCTAGCTCTGTCTTGCTCGGTTCTGTTTTTCTTTTTCACTCTGCAAGCCCATTTTTTGTCCAACAATCTAACTGCGCTTCGGAAGTTTAATCCCCGTTGGACATGGCTAGGTACACTCGATTCCGTCGCGGACCAGAAACCAATCACACATACGCAAACAGAAGCGCCTGCTCGTCGGTGTATTTATTGGCGCCGTTGGGTACGGTTAGCTGGTGTTGGAGAGAGCCGTTCTGTAATCCTGCTAAAGAGCTGAATCGCACTGAGCGCCGCTTAACTGGTCTAATTAATATAAGGTCCCCAACCCATGGGCGAGTTAAGTATACACTACGCCTCGGGCCAGCGCACCTTGCGTTATTATCGCGCTCATCTCCGCGCGATTGTCCTTCTTAATTGGACGATCAGAGCTCTTTTTGCATAGTCCAAGTGGGATTAAAGTGAAACGACCTACCCATAAGCGATTGATACCTCGATCAAATTTTTATATTCCATGACACACACAGGTGTTTTGTTTTTGTTTGGCGTCATTTTCCAGCGTGAATTCCGTTGGTCTCGGCGTTTTACACCAGCTAATGGGATTATGAAAATGTGGCCCGTGCGATTCGAGCGAAAGTGCGCTTTATGATTATGTGGCTCGGCTATAATTGTTATTTATGGGGGTCTGCGCGCCTTTTTTGGGGTTCAGGATCTTGTGCCACTGGCGATTAGGGAAAATGGCTGTTTTTGAAATAACGAGTCTCAGGAGCTTGAGTTAATTTATTAACATAATTATCCCTGGTTTGGCACTTTCTTTACTTTCGAAAAACTTTTTGAGTTCGAAAAAAAGATCCGGATACAAAGTTTTCAAGTTTGAATTGTTGAGTTGGGAAAGTTTTTCGGAATATCAAGTGAGAAAATGCTCGAAAAGTGATAGTTCCAGTTTGACGAGACTCTTCAGCCACTGGCAAAACTAATCACCTGCTGCTAAATACAACCATGCAAGTGAGACATATTGTGTAAAGCTTCACATGACCTGTATGCAGGAAGGTGCTGCTCTTAGCGGAAGTAATTAAAAACTCATTATATCAGCTTGCTTTATGGAACAGACGGGCTCAGGCTTTCTTACATCATAAATTATCCAAATTAAATATAACACGACTAGATTAAATAAGACATTTGCGCCATTAATTAGTTGAGAATTAATTCAAAGAAATCGCAAACAATTAGAAACATTTGAGGTAATTGACTCTAATAAAAATGGAATTGTGAATTGTTTGTCGGCGAACTAGTTTTGTGCACTTTGTTTTATTCTCGTTGTAATTGTTTCAAGTTAATTATTGAATCTATTAGAAGATATTGAGAAGATAATTGTAACGTTAAAATTATCACTCACTATCTGATGAGTTTACAGTTTTAAGCGTAAGTGGTCGTTCATTTGAATCCACTCAGGACACCGGACTGGCGCTTTCACAAGACGAACTGCAAAGTCGATATTAATCATACTTGTGTCAGAAACTCGAACTTTGTGTCGGACGTGTATCTCATTTTTGACTTCTCCTTGCTTCCCAATAATTTTCGTAATTGCGTCATTACACATGTGTCATAGCAGAATTTATCTCTTACAACCGGAGTTCTATAATTTGCTTCACCTGAAACGTTCAAAAATAATATTCCAAAAAAAAACTTTCCTTTCAACAATTTTTTACAGCGAGGAAAAAATTTCTGTTTTCTCTGCTTACCGCAGAAAATGATCGGTCACGGAAAGGACAATAAACTGTGAAACTTTTCTCTACTAAAAAAGACAGTTTTCACGCTGCCGACCGCAGAGATGTTTTTTTTTGGTCGTTTCCCATTCGCGTCGCCATCTGTCCGGGATACCAGCGAAATCCTAATCACTCGCTGGATAAATATATACCGCAACACCTCTGGCCTGTTGTCGCATGATTGATCAGTGTCTCGTCGGTGCCAGGCGCTTTAAATAAATTAGCATCCGTGAAGCTGAGCAGCGAAAGCACATCCCAAACCGTAATGCACAGTGTTGGGATTCCGTTTCACATATCATCGTCGCACCCAAAAAAAAACATAACATACGGACGAAAACGTGTATTCCGCAGGTGTGAAATATTATACGCATGAGATGTGTAATTGTTGTTTCAGAAGACAATGCGTGCAAATTTTCAGTTGGAATGGAAACAATATTTTTGAAAGTTTTTGTTTTTCGACCGAAAGTCTCTGGAAATGGGAAATTGAACCAAAACAAGCAACGTATTTTGGAACTAAAATTGTAACCCAGCCTGAGCGAAGTTTTTGAATTCAACATACATGGATTTGTTCAACAAAACGGATGCGCAATTTGCAAACTGCTATTTGAAAACTGGAAATGTAAAATATTTTTACATAAAAGTTTAGATTTCAGCCAAGTGCAAAATCGCAATAACAAATGTAAATTTGAATTGTACGAAATTTATGAAAGCATGGCTTAATTATTTGAATTCCATCGTCTGAGCGCATTAGGCTTAATAATGGCTGGAATAATGTATAAAGACATATTCGGCGTGACACGTGACGGGGTTGGTGCGATTGCTAATGTCGAAACGTTGGTAATAATTATATCTTCATTAACGCGGTTCCGGATTCGAGTGTGGCTTGGAAGGCGTGTGTTGGTGTGCTATTCTGCACGGTGCTTTTAACGGCTCTGTGCATACATCATGTTTAACCGTACTGCGTTGCCGCCGGAACGAGAAATATAGGCGCGCAAAGTGGGACGGGGGGACGCGAGATCAAGAACGAGCCTCGAGCGCCGGCGAGCCGCTGGGATGGGGAAACGGGATCGATGCGTCGCGCCGCGGGCCGATGACTGCTCGCTCTTTCCGACTCGCGCCAAACTGCGCTTCAATTTCGCCGCCCCGCCGCATCCGCTTTTTCAGCCTTCGTTCTCACCAAATAACAAGCTCTCAAACCTCGCTCGCGGATTAGGCTGTCGGATTACCGTCCAACTTACCAGCGCTCGTCCGTTACCACGAATGTCGAACGCTTGACGAATCGCGAGGTCGACCCTGCTTCTCGATAATCTGTTGAATCTTATCGACTCTATCATTCACGATACATTACACCTCGTTGAATCGATACACTGCGAATGAAATTGTGCACGATCCTCCTACAGGCGAATACATTTCTCGAACGTTTCATTCTCCGTTGGTTTTTTTTCCATTTTTAATATGAAATTTCGTATTCTAACCAAGATATCATGATGCAACAAATGACTAGATCGACATAATAAAACCGGATGAACTTGGTTGCGAACCAATCTGGAGTTCTATAATTTTCCAAAATCCGAATTATTCAGAGCTTTCCTTCTCATTACTATTTCGTATGCAAAATTGCTTCTTTCGTCCAGTAATCGCATCATATAGATTAGATATGAATTGCACAAAAATAGCTCCGGATCGGATTTCAGCTTTTTTTCCTCCGCGAATCGGTTCAACTTCCAATACGAAAAACCATTTTTACATTTTTAATTAAAACAAAAGAAAGGAGGGAGAAAAAAGTTGAAAAAAAGAAAATATCCGCGCAAAAAAGTAATATCGGAATCATAAGTGAGAGCTTAAAATGCAAGAAACGTTTGCGACAATGCGTTTATCATTTCTCTCGTTTTTTTTCCTCTCGAATCCCAATCTTACAATTAATACCTTAATTCCGTAGAAATTTCCTGCGGCGCGCATATTAAATAACTCGCAGTTAGTCACAACTCATCGCGCACTTTTCCCCTCGACGATCGCCACCCTAAGCGAATCAGCATATTTTGTGCAGCCGCCGACAAAAAGGCTCTTCGTTACGGGCGTCCAGGGCTTTGGTGCTGTCAGTTTGAAGAGCGAGAGATATTCCTCTGTCGAGGCGGTATCCGCAAGACCCGGTTTTCTCGAGTGGTCAAGCGTGTGACGATAACATTGAGCGGAGTCATCCGCCGAGCCACTTGTTGTTCCTTTCTCCCGCATGCTTTTGACGGTCCACCTCGGAAATTCAGCTTCGAATGTGTACTCGAAACAGATAAACACGCAATCCAATGCATCGGCCAATCTATTATCAAAGCTACTGTGCTTTGACATTCCTGCTTTCTATTGGTCCTTGGCAAACGTCGTCTCAGTTCACTTTTTCTTTTCAATCACTTCTATTTCGTTCTGTCACAAATTTCATTTCTTTTTTTTCTCAAACCAAATTTTAAATGCCTGAAACAATTAAAATTCTAAAATTGTTGAGATTAAAATGTTAAAATTGTAATAATGTTGAGAATTGAATTTCTTTTAAGAAATTAACTTGATTTAAAAACATTCCATCAGGTCTAAATTTTAAAAGTGAATTCAATTTTTTAATCGTACAGTCATTTCGAGATAATTTAAATGCAAAATGAAAAGAAAAATACTTTGATTGCATTTTTCCACGATTTGAAAAACTGGACTTGATTTTTGTATTCGACCACACATTTGTATCAGAGTTGAAACTAAGGACGGGCTGGAGAAAGAGAATTTAAGAGTCGGAGAATTACGTCTGACCAATTTGCATTCCTATTGAGACATCAATTCATGGGCGATCGCTGAAAACGCCGCTGGAATTCGATCGCGACCAAATCGAGCTGATCAAATTTTCGCAAACCTCGTATACTTGGGCATCCTAAATAACTCGTCGGCACATATTTCAGCGATTATAGCCGAGTCGGGAGCAGATACACGTTGCGCCGGAACTAATTTCTACGTCGAATATTCAGCGAGCGCAGAAAAGCTGGTTCGCGTTTCAGCGACCCGTTGAAAATCCCCCGCAGGCCGGATATGTGGGCGGAATGCTCTGCGCCCGGGCAGCTTTTGTGTGCCATACAGACTTGTCCCGAGATCGCAAAAGCGCGCCGGTTCAACCTGAAAACTGCTTTCAGCAATTACATTACCCGTAACACGATTTCGATCCAAGTTTAAACAATTGCAGCGAGAAAAGTAAAAGAACACAAAACTACCGTACAGCCAAAGTTTTTGACAAGTTTTTGATGAAAAAATATATTCCAAAAATCGAGTTACATTTCGTTTGTCCTTTTCGTGGTATGAAAATCGTTAACATCACTCTGAGGTTGAATAGAAAATTTGCGATGACAAAAGTTTTATGTCGAACTGCAATTGCAATTACGCAGGATAATTGTTAAATTAAACTTATATATTTTATAATAAAAACGACCATGACAAATCTGGACATCCGACACACGCTATGCACCCAGGCACACGTTAAGCTATTAAATTATCGAAATGTGAATAGGAGAAAAACTCCCGATTCTGAGCAATTATTAAACAATGTCCATTCCGGACCTTAAATGAACTGAGATTCACTGCCGTGATGCTCGATACTTGCAAGTTGCCATGGGACTCAGCTGAAAAACCACTTGAAAGCAATAAAATTGCAACAGAGCGTTAGCATATGGCAAGAGTTCAAAATCAAAATTTTAATTCTAAGAATTTCCCACCAAATGGAAATGATCAACGAACTCTTTGTCTCATGCTCGCTCGACGTCCTCAGGACGGTTGCTGACAAACAGAAATCGGTTAGAGCTCGATCCGTGCACAAGACGGCGATAATTGTTGTCCTCGTGCAACTGACCATATAGGGCAAGCCCTGCCTAAGCTGTCTTGTGTTAAACAAATAGTCAGAGTCGTGTGTCTCGAAACATATATTAAATACAAAATATATATAACATTATACGAAAATATTAGCCGCTATTTATTAATTGAAAGTTTGAAATAAAATTATATTGAAATAGTGTGTTAAATAACTGTTGTTTATTTATACGCGACATTTTTTGGTGCCTCCTGTGAGGTATTGCGTGCGAAAATTATTGTGATCTTCGAATTTGCGCGATTCCTCTAACAAAAGACTGCAAGCTGATAAAATACAAACTGTTGGTGAAAAATTGAAAAACTATGAGTGCAAATTTTATGGATTCTTAGTGTTTAAGTGTATTTTAAAATAGAATTCATTTGATTTGTAAGTGCGTGTCATCAATCGTTTCTGGGTGCAACTTTCACTTTGGCTTTGTTCGACGAGTTTGACAGGGCTGAAAAGAGCGTGAGTACGGTACCTTTTTAGATTCACATTTAAAATCAAGCAAATCACTAATTGTCACAATGGCTGAGAATGAAAAAGAAAATCAAAACCGAATCAAATTTATTGCGCAGAAACGCAAGACACTGAAATCTCAGATCACTTCTTTGAAAAATTATGTAAATGCAGGTCAAGTCGAAAATTCCTCTCTACGCATAAGATACGAGCGTGTGGGTTCTCTGTTCCGCGATTATGAATTACTACATGACGAACTTGAATTGCTAGATCCAGAAAACAATGCGATCACTGAACTAAACGATATTCAAGACAATTTTTATGAGATCGCTGGAAAAATAGACACTTTGATTAACGGATCAAGCAACGCAAGTATAGCGGGCAGTACAATCGCTAACGCCAGTGATTTGGCGAGTCTAAACTCACAAAATACTTCAAATTGCTCTCACAATTCAACTCAAAATCTTATAAAATTACCTCCTCTCGAGTTACCAAAGTTCAGTGGAAAATATGAAGATTGGGTTACATTTGAAGACACCTTTCGTTCAATGATACACGATAAAACTGACTTACCAAACACTGCCAAATTCCAATACTTAAAAAATGCATTAACCGGTGAAGCCGCAGAACAAATAAAATTGTTAACAACAAACGATGCGAATTACGAAAAGGCTTGGGATACATTACACAAAACTTACAATGCAAAACGCGTATTAATTGCACGACATCTGACATTATTATTAGATTTGCCAGTACAACAAAAAGAAGTCCGAGACGGGATTGCAAAACTTTCGCGCGACACAAAACAAATAATCGCTACTCTTTCATCTTTGGGAGTTAACGTGACCGAAGAGATTGTAGTTCGACTCATTGAAACAAAATTGCATAAAACAACGCGTGAAAAATGGGAAGAGGGTCTCAGCCGAGACGTCTATCCCGCGCTCGAATCAATGTATGCCTTTCTTGATCGTCACGCGGATATAATTGCAATGCGCGAAATTCATGACAAAAAACGAGAAAATAGCGACCCTGCGCCTCAAAAAAGTAAAAGACACAAAAATGAAAATAGAAACGAACACAAAACCGAACAACGTGTATTTGTTGCTAATACCGAAAAACCGAAAAATTGTACTGTTTGCGGTGAGAAATGGCATCCTTTGTTCGCGTGCAAGCCATTCAAAGAACTAAACGTCGAGAAACGTTGGGACGCTGTTAAAAATCTTAAACTTTGTTACAAATGTTTTTTCGATCATCGCGGAAAACCGTGCAAAATTTCTGGTTGTAGAATCTGCAAAAAGAATCATAATACATTGCTCCACAAAAATTATTATTCTGAAAATAAGGAAGAAAATCAGTCATCGAGCGCGTCGAACAAGAGCGACGGCAACGAAAAGAGAGACAAATACGAGAAAAATGATGCAAGTAATAAAATCTGACTAGAGCCGGAGAATACCGTTAGCGCTCCGTGCCTTACCGCGATCTTGCCCTCCCCCTCCGTGCAGCTTCTAACTAGCGCGGTGGTATGGGCCGAAAATCGAGACGAAAAACAAGTGAAAGTGCGTGCGCTCTTAGACACGGGCTCATCCACAAACTTTGTATCAGAAAAATTTGCTCGGCAATTACGGCTGCCCATGCGACCGTATTCGCTTCCAATCGGCACTTTAAACTCAATGCGCACAATTTCAAAAAATATAGTTGATATTAAATTCGGTTCATTTAATAGCGACTATGAGGAAACAGTAACATTTCATACGGTACCTAGAATATCTGACTCAGTACCATCGGACACTTTTCAACGAAACGCTCTTAAGATTCCTCGTAATATACATCTCGCCGATCCACAGTTTCACATCCCTGCTCCGGTCGATCTTCTTATCGGTTGTGGGACAACACTACCGTTACTTTCCATTGGACAAATTAAAATTAAAAACGATCAATTTGATATTTGTTTACAAAAAACACGACTAGGTTGGATAGTTGGGGGAGGTTATAACACTCATAAAAAATCAGACAAAAACGCGTTATGTAATTTTGTTGAACTAGAAAACGAGTTGACTAAATTCTGGGTAATCGAGGAAGTCAAGGACGGTCCAGTAAACTCAACCGACGAAATAGCATGCGAGCAGCACTACGTAAAAAATGTTAAACGCGACCCATCTGGTCGTTACATTGTTCGCTTGCCATTTAAACCGAACGCGCAGCCTCTTGGTGATTCCTATCATTCTGCATTAAAAAGACTTCATTACTTACAAAAGAAATTAACCAAAGATCCCGATTTAAAAACAGCATATACCAAAGTATTTCAAGAATATATTGACCTAGGTCTCATGAAAGAGATAGATGATCGTGACAGAGACGGCTACTACCTACCGCATCATCCGGTAATAAAAGAATCAAGCACCACAACGAAAGTAAGAGTCGTGTTTGACGCTTCGAACAAAACATCTAACGGTTTGTCTCTAAACGATAACTTGCTAGTCGGGCCAACTATTCAAACGCAATTATTCGAACATTTAATTAAATTTCGTTTTCCAAAATATATTATCAGCGGAGACATTGAGAAAATGTATCTGCAGGTATTATTAGACGAGGATGATAGAAAGTACCATAAGGTTTTGTGGGGTTTCGAAGACAAAATAAAAACATTGCAGATGAACGCCGTTACATTCGGTGTGTCCTCTTCCGCCTTCCTAGCGATACGCACGATTCATCAGCTCGCTGACGATGAACGCGACAACTTTCCTCGCGCGGCCGACATATTAAAGCGCGATCTATACGTGGATGATCTACTAACATCCGCCGAAAATATTAACGACGCGCGTATTTTGCGAAACGAAATTAGCGAATTACTAAAACGAGGTGGATTTAATATTCGCCAATGGGCATCGAACGAAAGGGAAATTTTGCTTGACATACCCGAAGAATCTTTGAATCAAAAGCTTGTTTTAAATAAAGAATGCGCATTGAAAACTCTGGGCGTTTCTTGGAACCCGCAAAATGATACTATTTGCTATTCAGTGAAACCGATAAAATTAAATGACAGAATAACCAAACGAAACGTTTTATCTGAAATAGCTAAAATTTTTGATCCTTTGGGTTTGCTAGGTCCGATAATTTTATATGCAAAAACAATAATGCAATTACTTTGGAAACGCAAATTAGGTTGGGACGAATCTCTACCGATTGACATTCATACTCAATGGATTGAATACATAAAGCAACTTAATTTAATCAATGGGTTAAATTTTGAAAGAAGGGTTCTGAGAAAAAATTTTGACGAGCTCGAGATTCATGGATTCTCGGACGCAAGCGAAACCGGCTACGGCGCGTGCATCTATGCTCGTACTCCCGATGACAAAGGACGACATACCGTTAGTCTACTGACGGCTAAATCAAAAGTATGCCCGGTCAAACCGATAACTATACCGCGAGCCGAATTACTCGCCGCTGTGACTTTAGCCCGACTCTATTCTAAAGTTAAAGATACAATAGAATTTCAAGGTAAAGCATATTTCTGGTCCGATTCAACAATTGTTCTACAGTGGATTAAAAAATCACCTCATTTACTAAAAACCTTTGTTTCAAATCGAGTAAACAAAATACAAGAAAAAACCGAAATTCAAAATTGGCGACATATTAGATCGGAAGATAATCCGGCGGACAAATTGTCTCGAGGTCAACTACCGAGTGACTTTCTAAAAAATCAGTTATGGGCGCGCGGGCCTGAATGGCTAGTAAAAGACGAAAATTCGTGGCCTCTTAGCGTGATTCATAATACTGAGGAATTACCCGAAATGAAAAAGGCGTGTTGCCTTGCGGTTGAAACCGTAGATGAAAGTTTATTTTCGCGATATCGATATTCAAAACTTTTACGTATTTTATCATATTGTTTTCGATTCTGCGAAATTCAAAAGAGAAAAATCCAAAATCGTATAAAGGAAAAAACGGGTGATGAAACCTTTTGTGATAAACCTTTACGAACAGGCATGCTAACCGTCACAGAAATTCAAGAAACAGAAAAACGATTGATTAAAATCATTCAAAATAACCATTTTCATGAGGAAATTGAACAAGTAGCAGAAAATAAAACTTCTTTAAAAGGAAAATTACCACGCCTAAATCCATTCGTGGACGAAAACGGGATTCTAAGAGTCGGCGGGAGAATTAGACGCGCTGACATACCATACGATCAAAAACATCCGATTCTCCTACCGAGTCGAAACGCCTTCACCGACAACATAATAAAAGAAATACACGAAAACAATTACCACACCGGTATACAAACAACGCTTTACTTGTTACGACAAAGATTTTGGATTTATGATGGACGCAATCAAGTACGAAAAGTGATTAGACAATGCATAAAATGTTTCCGATTTAATGCAAATCCAGTCGAGTATAAACAAGCTGACTTGCCAAAAGTACGAATTGAACCAAACAGACCCTTTTCACGTGTCGGAATTGATTTTTGCGGTCCATTTTTTATCAAAGAGAAAAAATTTCGCAACCGCGGAAAAGTCAAAATTTATGTATGTGTATTCATATGCATGAGTTTTAAAGCAGTACATCTCGAAATTGTTACCGATCTTACCACTCAAGGCTTTCTGCTAGCGCTGCGACGATTTGTAGCTCGTCGCGGCGCAGTCTCGCACATATATTCTGACAATGGTACAAATTTTACCGGTAGTTATAATAAACTACGCGAGATTTATGCAGTATTGAATGCACAAGAAAATCGAAAAGAAATAAATAATTTTGCTCTGGAAAATCGCATAATTTGGCACTTCAATCCGCCACTTGCACCTCATTTTGGCGGTATATGGGAATCCACCGTAAGAATATTCAAACATCACTTGAAACGTGTTGTTGGCAATGAACTTTTTACTATTGAGGAATTTGAGACATTTACGACCGAAATAGAAGCGATTCTGAACTCAAGGCCATTGGGACCGATGTCTTCGGACCCTAACGATTTGCTTGTAGAATCTCCAGCTCACTGGCTGATAGGTGAATCTATGAGAGGCTTGCCGGAAAATGATCTTACAGATGTTCCAGTTAAAAAATTAAACAGGCCTGAGCATTTGATAAAAATGCGTCAGGATTTCTGGAAACGATATCAACTGGAATATCTAAGCGAAATGCAAACTCGATCAAAATGGATAAAAGAAGGAGTCCAATTGAAAGTAGGCATGATGGTTTTAATAAAAAACAAGGACGCTCCCTGCCTGCAGTGGGCATTGGGACGCGTACTTGAGTTGCACCCGGGCGACGATGGTGTTGCGCGCGTCGCGACTGTAAGAACCGCTAGCGGGACTTACAAGCGCGCTGCCAAGCTATTATGCCCATTACCGTTTGAGAAAAATGCTCAAGTTGCTAGTATTGACACTTAGAATACTTTACTACGAATAATTTCACAGTTAATGTAACTTGATTAATTTAGAAACTTAATCTGAAGATTTTATATCATACCAATGATTTAATTAAGTTCAATGCATTTACTTAAGACTAGTTTAAGTATCTTAGCATTAAGTATAATTACTTTACCATTCTCAATGTGTTAAAAAAAAAAAAAAAAAAAAACCTCGCTTGAGCGTTAGTCGCTCAAGGCCGGGGAGTATGTTTTGTAGGTTTAACATTTGCAATTATCAGAAATTAGTTGAAACAAAATTCAACTTATTATTTTATAATAAAAACGAGACCATGACAAATCTGACATGAGACACACGCTCTGGCACCACTAAAGCTATAAATTATCGAAATGAATAGGAGAAAATACTCCTATTCTGACATATATTAAACAATGTCCATTTCCGGACCTAAATGAAACTGAGAATCACTCCGTGATTCTCGATACTTGCAGAGTCGCCATGGGACTCAGCTGAAAAACCACTTGAAAGGCAATAAAATTGCAACAGAGCGTTAGCATATGGCAAGAGTTCAAAATCAAAATTTTAATTCTAAGAATTTCCCACCAAATGGAAATGATCAACGAACTCTTTGTCTCATGCTCGCTCGACGTCCTCAGGACGGTTGCTGACAAACAGAAATCGGTTAGAGCTCGATCCGTGCACAAGACGGCGATAATTGTTGTCCTCGTGCAACTGACCATATAGGCAAGCCCTGCCTAAGCTGTCTTGTGTTAAACAAATAGTCAGAGTCGTGTGTCTCGAAACATATATTAAATACAAAATATATATAACATTATACGAAAATATTAGCCGCTATTTATTAATTGAAAGTTTGAAATAAAATTATATTGAAATAGTGTGTTAAATAACTGTTGTTTATTTATACGCGACACCTCGGATCATTTTGCAACATATTCGAATCGCTGAACAAACGAACTGTGCCCTCGGTGAAGAGATGATACATCAACCGCAAAATAAGGCATTATAACAGTAAACATACTTTTCTCTCCGGATGCATGGATCTCGCGACCGCGCGCAAACATAACTCAATTTTAACCTCTCTTGATTCAAATCTTGCTCTCGTGCTTTCCCTCTCTCTACGACAATTCCCTTTATATCCTCGTAACCCAAATCCATATAACTCTTGAACGAACCGTATATTTCATCGTGCCCATTCATACAACGTCAGACTCATTCGTAACTGCTAGCCCAAATCAGTTTGCAAAATGCTCTTTCCCTTCCGTACATTAGCTCGCTGCTCTTTAAGGTGAATCCACAACTAA
Source organism: Telenomus remus (assembly GCA_020615435.1). Lineage (NCBI taxonomy): Eukaryota > Metazoa > Arthropoda > Insecta > Hymenoptera > Scelionidae > Telenomus > Telenomus remus. Next base: position 14,639,566 of record CM036336.1, on the reverse strand, counting down.
TTTCTGTATCACGTCGAGCGTGATGAAGAATATTTTTGGCGCCACACGTTATTTACTTAAAAAATTTGCGCTGCATGAAATTCAAAGGAAATTTGAAAACAAAGTCACCTAAATTTTCATCGACGTTGAGGCAGACACGAAAAAGTCACGCAATGCGATCAAGAAAGTAGATGTGGATTTGCCTTTATTCCTCGAATATCGCTTGCAAAAGTGCAGAGAAAGCATTTATTTGAATAGTGTCTTTTGGAACTCAAGCTCTCCGGCCCATCGACTTTAATTTCACATGACAAAGTGCGGAAAGTTTAGTCGTCGAGCCATTTACATGAGTCTGGCAAAACAGGTTAAATCGTGTAATTAACAGTCTGCTGACCCCATGCAGTTTCACTTAGCAGTTTTGCGGTCTGCTTGGGTGGACCCTCGCGAACAACTCGGTGCCGTTCCCGGAGACAGCAGTTAGGTATAGGCAATCGGTAGCTTCTGCTCTTGACGGGAGGTACAAAACGCTACGGGACACAATTTAACATGCCTCTACTTAAAATAGTTACGTTGACACGTTTAATCGTTTAACGTACCGAAGACAGGACGACACCGTTAGTTATTCTTACGCTTACCAGCTTCCTGTGACACCTCCTGCTAATTCACGATCATCCTTTCACTTAAATCTTTATATGCGTGGTTTTTCAAATTTTTATTCTTTTATTCCGTGTACTTTTTTAATGATTACTAAAAAATAAATTTTTTTTGTAGACATACAGATGCATTTTTATTCGACACAAGAACTTACGTAAAGACAAGAAGATGTCACTTTACGTAAAAATATTCATCATTGCAGTTTTCTGCTCGTTTCACGTGTACTCATTTTTTTACTTTCTTTGCGCGACATTTTTTCTCGTTTATTTTGCGCATTTTTTGTCTCTCGCGTTGAAGCAGTCAACTCGTTGTGTGACGTGATTTATGCGATACGTGTACGATGCCCAAACGCCAGCTATTGATTAATAGAGAAAATAATGATGGAACGAGATTCGTGATGTTCGTTCGACCGATATCTCACGCTCGACGAATTACATCAGAAAAAGCGGAAGCGTTGAACTTTAATGATAAAAAACCCGTATTTTCATTTATGATTCATCAAGCCTTATGATATTCCTCACCTTTTCTTTTCAGTTTAACGTACACGTTCACAATTTCAAAACTCGTTTAGATACGATCTTGATCAAAAAGACAACGAAATCAGGTACACTTGATGATCAACCAATATTTGTGCGACCAAATAACAAATTGCACTGTCGTACACAGTAAATTCTAGTCGACAATTTGTTGATTAAAAAACGAGTATTCTACCCGAAATACTGTTGATTAATTCCTTTGTTGATATTAATAAAATATGTACAAATGTATCCTGATCGAGTATGCTTATTTATCCATATCATCATTTATATAATCCATCGAGCCTGGTATGGTCGCGTTACGAAATCTGTATTTTAATGCTTCAATCAATAATAAAATTGACAATGTACTGCAGAAGTCGTGAGGTACACACTGGTATCTGAATTCGGATTGTTAATGAATAGCCGTTGTCATGGACGTTAAAAATCATTCAATCGCACATTTCGGAGAATGATGATGTTGAGTGGAATATAATTTAATTTGATATCAACATTCTAGAATCTTAAATTGAAATATTTATGAAGGCATTTTGCGAGTGTAATCCTTTTATTTTTATTACACACACCAGCGATATTTTGTATAAATTATATATCTGTATAAATTAATCGTGGTAAGTTAAAGGGTTAAGGGATTAATTTGCAATGTCGAGTGTTATATCGGTTATGCGAAATTGAAAGAATTCGTGAGATGCAAAAAATGGAGTACGCGAGAGTTGGCAAAAACAAAGAAGATAAAAAAAGCGACGCGAAGAAGCGGATAGAGGAAGAATTGACGGTGGCTGCAAAGTATAAGGAGCCACCGTGAGGGCCCAAAGATTGTAGCCGTGTCTTGTTTTTATAAGTGCGGCTGGCTTGGCGGTAAAGGCAGATGTAAGTGGGGGAAGGAAAAGGGGGCCTCGAAGGAGCAGGCGGTGGCGGGGCACGGGGACCGAGCTGGTTAAGCGGGCCCGAGGGGCCTGAGTTGCGAGCGAACGAGCAGTCTTGGTGGAAGCGCGAAGCCGTACAGACTGCGCGCGTGTTGACGGAAGAAGATACGAGAAACGTAGGGGGACGCGGAGTACCGATGCGTGTTGATAACGAGGGCCAAAGTTTGAGGCCATGGCGCTGTGCGCACACGGAGCTGGGTGCGGGTTGTTCTACACGGGTAGAATGTCGTGAGTGTTAGAATGAAGCGGCGATCTAAATGGGCTAAAGTGAGCTAAAGTGAGCCAAGACAAGTCAAGGTGTGTGTGTGGGGTTGTAAATAGTGGATAGTGCACGATGCAGGGCAAGCCTGCGTTATTCGCAATCCTGCTGGGGACGATATTCGGCGTGCTTGGGGCCTCGCTGAGCAAGGCGTTGCGTTACAAAGCCCCGGATGAGTGCGAGTGGGTGAGCGCTGGCGACACCGAGGACGACGTTTCGTTAGTGTGTCGATTACGGACTATCAACAGCGAGCTCGAGAACACCAACTTCAGCGTGATCCAGCCGCACCACACGGTGCGACTTCGACTTGAATGCAGTGACGCGCTATTCTATCAGAGTTCGCTGCGGGCTGGTAGTTTCAATCCTCTGGTCGAGTTGCGTGAACTTACAATCGAGTACTGTAAAATCGGCAACCTGTCGATTGAAACGTTTCGGGGATTGTGCGAGCTACGTAACTTGACAGTTCGCACGCACAACACCGACTGGTCAGCGATGGCTCTTGACATTGCTCCAGGCACGTTCAGCGCGGATCTCAGTCAGCTCGAGAGGCTCGATCTTGGAGAAAACAATATGTGGAGTTTGCCGAATGGCTCGCTATGCTCGCTCGTTAATCTGGAAGTTTTGAATTTGACGCGCAATCGACTTAGCGACTTGACGAACCTGCGTTTCAATCATGCCAACAGATGCGCGACCAACTTGAAGGTTTTGGACTTGAGCAACAATAGAGTCGAGTCCTTACCGAGCAGTGCATTTTCCGGATTGTCGAGGCTGCATAGCCTCTACTTGAACGCCAATTGCATCGTCTTTATGGCCGACCGGGCGTTCGAAGGCTTGTCCTCGTTAACAGTCATTCAACTCGCGAACAATCGGCTCGCGAGTTTGCCACCGGAATTGTTTGCCGATTGTCGCGACGTACAGGAGATTCATCTCAGGAACAATAGCCTCGCGGTGCTGCCACCGGGGCTGTTCGCGGATCTCACGCAGTTGCTGGTGCTGGATTTGTCGCGAAACGAGCTCACCGCCGAATGGGTCAACGCCGTCACCTTCACCGGTCTGGTGCGTCTTGTCGTACTCGATCTCTCGAGCAATCGAATAGCTCGTCTCGAGTCGAATGTCTTTCGTGAGCTCTACAGTTTGCAGATCCTGCGTCTACAAGAGAACCAGCTCGAGACTCTGCCAGACAACACCTTCTCTGCGCTCTCCAATTTGCACACGCTTGTGCTTAGTGACAATCGATTAACCGTTATTGACGCCACTATGTTCAGTGGCCTATACGTTCTTAGCCTACTCTCTCTCGACAACAACAGATTGACGACACTGCATCCGAGCGCACTCAGCAATACCTCGTCCCTCCAAGATTTATATCTCAACGGGAATCGTCTAACGGCAGTGCCGGATGCCTTGAAGTCCACGCCGTTGTTGCGTACCCTTGATCTCGGCGAGAACCTCATAACCGACATTTCAAATGACATCTTTGATCATGTAACGCAACTCTACGGCCTGCGACTAACCGAGAACCACATCGCGAACCTTACGAAGCGAGTTTTTGCAAGAATGAAAGGCCTTACTATACTCAACCTCTCCCGAAACAAGATACAGAAAATCGAACCAGCAACATTCGACGACAATCTAAATCTGCAGGCGATAAGACTTGACGGTAACCAGCTTACCAACATCGAAGCACTGTTTGCAAATCTGCCGAACCTTGTGTGGTTAAATGTGAGTGATAACAAGTTGAAGTGGTTTGATTACGCGATGATTCCCACGGGATTACAGTGGCTGGATATACATAGCAATGAGATCACCGAGCTCGGTAACTATTTTGAAATAGAATCGCAGTTGCAGCTAACGACGTTTATCGCGAGTGAAAACAAACTTACCGAAATAACGGGCAACACCATCCCCATGAGCGTCGAACTACTCTTTCTCAACGACAATCTCATCAACAAAGTGCAGAGTTATTCGTTCTTCAAGAAACCGAACCTTACGCGCGTCGACCTCACGGGTAACCGCATCCGTAACCTTGAACTCTACTCGCTGCGTATTAGCGCCGTCCCAGAGAACAAACCACTGCCACAGTTTTTCATCGGAGACAACGACTACCTTTGCGACTGCACGATGGAATGGTTGCAACGAGTCAACCGGCAAATGCAAAATCGCATTCAGCCTCTGGTCATGGACCTTGACAGTATTGAGTGCCAACTGCTTTACGACCGCGAACGACTCTACGTGCCGCTACTCGAGGTCACACATTCGCAATTTCTCTGCAAATATGATTCACACTGTTTCGCTCTGTGCCATTGCTGCGATTTTGACGCTTGTGACTGCGAAATGACCTGCCCGACCAACTGCACTTGCTACCACGACCAGTCCTGGTCTGCGAATGTCGTCGATTGTTCATCTGGAGGCCATGTGGGTCGTCTTCCAGAGCAAATTCCCATGGATGCGACTCGTTTGTACTTGGACGGCAACGACCTCCAGCTCATTGCAAGTCACGCTTTTATCGGCCGAAAAAGACTGAAAGTGTTATTTCTGAACAGCTCCAGCATTGAGGTCGTGCAAAATAGATCTTTCAATGGACTACGGGACCTCGAGGACTTACATCTCCAAGACAACAGACTTCGCGAGCTGAAAGGCCATGAGTTTGTCGGTCTTGAGACACTACTCATGCTCAATCTCGAACGAAACAGACTTGTCCACATTTCCAACGAGACATTTCTACCGTTGCGTTCGTTGCTAACTCTTCGACTGCAGGGCAATCATCTGACCTCATTGTCGGTTTGGTCAATGCCATCACTCATCAAACAAGTGAGCTTGTCGACTAATCCGTGGAGCTGCGACTGCGATTACCTAGAAAGTTACCACGAGTGGATTCGTTTGTCATCGATCAAAGTCATCGATGCTGCCGAGTTACGCTGCATTCGCAATGCTTCTGAGGACCGGTTTCTTCTGGATGAGCAGCAAAGTCAGAACTACGATTTTGAAAATACGAATCAACTGTCAAGTGAAAACGGTTTTGATTTTTCCAACTATTCGTTGTGTTCTGATCTGGCAAACGTGGACAGTGGTGCTCTCGGAAACTTTACGAAAACCATTGTTGAGAGTCAAGCTCTACAGGATTACCTTCCAGTGTTGCTGACAATGTTGTCAGCTTTCTTAGTGCTCGTGCTTGCTTGTATGTTTGCGTTTGTTTTTCGACATGAACTTCGTGTTTGGTGTCACTCACGTTTCGGAGTAAGAATATTTTATCGTAAGGCGGAAGTCGATCATGACGATCGCGACAAGTTGTTCGACGCATTCATCAGCTACAGCTCAAAAGACGAGGCGTTCGTCGCTGAGGAACTTGCTCCGGTGCTCGAAATGGGCAACCCATCGTACAAACTGTGTTTGCATTACCGTGATTTTCCAGTGGGCAGCTTCATTGCGGACACTATTGTTCAGGCGGTCGAGTCGTCGCGGCGAACCATCATGGTGCTTTCTGAGAACTTTATCAAGTCCGAATGGTGTCGCTTTGATTTCAAATCGGCACATCACCAGGTGCTGCGGGACCGGCGCCGACGTTTGATTCTAGTTTTGGTTGGTGACGTTCCTCAGCGCGACCTCGATCCTGACATCAGACTCTATTTGAAAACGAACACGTATTTGCAGTGGGGCGACAAGCTCTTCTGGGAGAAGCTGCGATTTGCTCTCCCGGACGTGCCGAATAATAAAAGAACGCAACAGCAGTGCCGGCAGCCTCTCGCTGCTCGCAGACAGCATAACAACCAAACTTCAAACAGTTCACGCTCGCACGTCGTGCATATATGATTGCGTCAGCACGGATGCTGATTGCCTTGAGAACTCTCTCCCGCGGGAGCGCCGTTTTCGACCAAGTCCAAGTCTAGTGCTACGTTGTAAATAATTCTGACGAGCGTGTGTTATTATTGATCATTGACGCCGAGCAAACGTGACCCAAGTCTGTAGATAGATGAAGTATGTATTTATCGTGCCGGTCGACCGCAAAGAAGACCAAACGTGTTTCTTGGATTGTACATTTTGAATTGTGAACGCCTCATGGATAGATTAATTATCGGTGATTTTGTATGTGTGTCTTTTGTGTATATATGCTGTTGTGTGAATGTGCTAATGTGTTCCGTCCATAAGCGCTTCCTGTGTATCATGTCGAATTGGCCAATTTTCTTGCGCCCAACAACGTTTGCGCTGTAATACAAACGAACACTGTCTAATTTATCACGAAGTTAAGTGTTCGCGAAATGACTGTTAATTCAGTGTTCATTCTTAATGGTCAACTGATGTAAACTGTAAACGACTTTTTCACAGATGGGTGATGTAAATAACGACTGATTACTCTTCGCGTCTAAAATTTTAATTATCTTATACATCTAGACGATACGAATAGGAATGCTCCTTCACGCTTGCGTATTGCTTAACGTTGCTGTTTTACGTCATAATATTTAACCATTGAACAACCAATTCTAGAATACACATTGAGTAGTATAAATAAAATTAAAACATTCCTGATAAATTATTTCATCTGACTAATGATTGGCTGCTCAGCGGTTTGTTATGGACAAGATTAAAATCTTTGCGAACATCTATGGTTATTATCCTGAAACAGTAAAAAAGTAATGCGACTGGCAAGATATCATATTTATTTAAAAACAAACATCGCGTTCAACGACTTGTTACGAAATTTGCCTGTATGTAGCTTCGAGCGAATTATTGTGCTCACCGTGATATCAATTCCTAATACTCTTACACGAGCCTTGCCGTGTGTTCGCGCATCGAGTCTGAGATATTTTGGTAGCATACAGTCCTGTTGGCGTGAAAGAATACAGCGTGCGATACAAAATGCCTTTGTAAAATATAGCGTGTTTTCAGTATTTATTTCGTAATCATGTCAAATTTTTCACGCGGTTTCTCGCGCTGGTCGAATATTTTTGGAGTTGAATTTGCGACGATGCAAACATGGCTGTACGTTTCTAATGAAAATATTATAAACGAGAAAAGTTTTGTCTTATGCGCTAAATGTATACATTTTTTCAGTAAAAAATTGTTAATTTTTTTTTGGCAAATTGTACCTGTTTGAGACTAGTGTCGAAATTTTGTGATTTCGTGCAATTGTCAAAATTATATTGTTATATTTATATATATATTTTTTGTAATATTCGTCTTTTATCGATCAGCAAAAATGAACGTTTAACCATTGAATAAAATGCTCTGTTATCACGAACATGTAGTTGTTTTATTGAATTCAACTTCATTTATGTATCGCAGATTTAAGTTTTGCATGCGGAAACAAATATTTCCGTAGCATCGTCACACAATGAGTAGTAGAAACATCGGAGTCGTTCTTGGACAATCAAACAGCACATTTGAAAAAATGCACTGTCAGCGACTTTAGTTTTGTTCGCACCAATATTTACGACCACCTGTGGTGGAAACACTGTAGGCGACTAAACAGTCGATCACTAGAAAATAATGTATCTTCACACTATCTTCATGCTTCACTGACGCGTCATACTTTTTCTTCAACTCATACAAAGTTTCCATGTTTTTTGTCAGAAAATAATGCATTCAATAAGCCAGTCAGAGGAAACAGCGAGAAAAAGATTCAAAATTGAATCAGTCATTCCATTCGATTTAGTAAACTGAAACTTATTACATTATTTTGTTTGAAGGTACCACGCATGTCGAAAGAATTATTTGAACGTCTAATTGATTTTGCGTAAGACAAACTCTAATGAATGAAAATATTAGGGAAATTTTCTGAATTTCAAGTCTATACTGTACCAGAACTTATAATATAATTTGCATTTTTAACAACTTTTTCCCAGCGGTGTCGTATTTCATTAAGTTGTAAGTCAAATAATCAAACTTGTAGCAAAACTTACTTCAGATGCGATCATTATCGAACTCAAATAGTAGCAAACTCGTGACACTTACCTAGAACAAAAAATATTACATTATTAGTTAACTTTTTGAAAAGAGGAACATTTGAAGGAGAACACATTCTATGATTAGTTAACAATGATAGTACAAAAAGAATGATTAAGAAAGTTCGATTGTCCGAAACATTCGAGACGATTGAAATAGCAATGCACAAGGACTGAGAGGAATATTGTGTGAAAACAGGTACGTAAGTTGTCAATTGCGGATGACCAGATGCGTGGTGGGTTTTCGTTAAAAACATTCCTGTGTACGATAAACCATCACGCCAAAAAAGCGCATGATTAATGATATACGAGGCATATTTATAGAAGTCGAGAAGCGATCGTCAAATGCATTGTTTGCATAGGCTGCACTTTTTTGCAATTGCTGGTGGATCTTGGAGCTGGATGCCACGCAGTATTTAATTACCACCTTGTATTTGGTGATGGTCCTTTAGTTGCAGTTTTTATGTACGCTTAAAATTTTTAATAAATCCAACGAATGACAGCAATTCGGGCAAAACATGGGCAAGTTGCCTGTGTCATGTGTTGCCTTTTTTGTCGTACGAGAACCCGGGCTGGCTCTATTGGTCGGTTTTTTCTGCACTCACTTTGTCAGGTAGTTCAACAGCTTAGAGAATGCAGCCTGCATACTACAAGTGAGCCCTTTGCTGGACCCCGACTGTTATACAATATGGAACAAGTGACTTTGTTCCCGAAATTTAGCCTCTGGTAAGATCCAATGTTTGCCAGCGCCAACCTATGTGAACATTTAATAACTTCGAAAATGAGTACTTCTAAGTTCTTATGCTGTTTTGTTTGACTTCTTTCTTGTATCAAAAATTTGTAATGAGATTTGATTCGTCCGCTACGAAAGTAGAATGCTAAAGTAGGAGATTGCGCTTGGGAATTTAATAATTTAGACCTGCGTATTAATAGTCTACAACATAACTTCTACCTGTTCTTGTACGGAGTCAAATTGAATGAATATTTTAGATAGCTGTAAATACTTTTACCCGATGCGTTCTCGAATATTCTATGCTCGATACTTTTTTTGATTTTGAATTAAAAAGTCGCAATACATGGAAATAACTTTGTTTCTCTTTATTGTTTATTATGGAAAGACGTGTTTCTCAAATGTACATTTTTGGCATTAATAATATTAAAAATTTTTGTTACTTGGAATAATGTAAAACAAAAGAAGAAAAATTTAATAATAAAGTTTTTTGTAATGCTGGCGAACGTTTCAGTGGATTTCTCTTGAATGTGCATTCCATGGCAGAGAAAAGGCTCGAATATCCTTAAGCTAAACGAAAATGTCTGAAAAATGAGAATGCAAAGAAATGTTTTTTCTCGGTTCCTATCTAATAAATCTTATATACTATTATTTACGAAGCTGCTATTCGCGTTCTTTAGAAACAATTTTTGGTAAATAATTTTTCTGACTGGAAATAATTGTAGCACAGAGTTCAAGAAATCTTAATATTGTTTAACATGAACATAGAATTTATATGAACATATTGAATAACAAAACAAATAAAGGTAGATAAGTTTTCAATTACTTTCGACAGGTCATCTTCAGTCAGGTACACAGCAAAAAGTTTGATGCCCTTCTTAAAATACAAAATTCCGTTTCATAAGTTCTTATACAACTGAACTGCAACACCTGACCATTAAAAAAGATAACGGTTTATAAATTTTTTGCAATTACAAAAAAGTGATCGATAATTTGGAACGGGCACACAAATAAAAGAAACTGAAGATTACCTACGTTTAAGGATAAATCTGTTCTCGTTCATTTCATTAATCCCGTCTAATGCAAAATTATCGAATAATTTTGAGCAAAAATTACATGCTTTCATTGCGTCAATATTCAATTTGTAATATTGTTAAACATTTATTCGTTATAAAACACTAATGCATATCCCATTATAACTTTGTCATAAATGTCAAACCAATGTTAATGGTGAATATTTTGTGTCAATATTTAATTAACTATTTCATAGAATAAATAACCGTGTTAAAAAACTCTTTCAAATTGAATCAGTATAAAAATCTTAATCACTAAACATTCTACTAACCAGTTTACTATTACGTGTGACTTTGTAGCAAAATAATAAAATTTCATTCCCGATAACAGCGCATTCCAGGAACGACTACCTTCGATCATTTGAACATTAATGTTGTTCGTAAATTCAAAACCACTGTGTACTCCTGTAAACACGATTTAGCGCAGTAATTTGCAAATTTAAAATAACTGTTTATTACTGCAATCGTGTTCATACCGTAAACAACATTGCCGCATCATATCGCGAGTCAATAATCCGTTTGAGTCGGACTCGTAACTTGTGCAGGAAAGTGTCTCTTAACTTGGATTCAGAACAAAATCTAAAATCTAGATTGCCGTAAAACGAGGTATAAAACTAAGGTAAACAACTGAATAAATCGTAAAAATCCCCCTTTCATCGAGCTTCCCGTGCATGTTTACACGAAAACATGATTCGCAAATGTCCCTTCGCGATAAATTTCACTCAACAATGACTTTTGGACGACTTACGCACATGCAAAAGTGCTGCAATATTATAAAGCGACAGGATCACCTACGCTGCAAGTCGTTCACCTAAACGATACTGCATTCTTCAGAGCCAAAAGCCTTTTACCATTCGGCCGCTCTCGAGCGATGCACGTGCTCGTTAGAACATCTGCTGCTAAAGACTAAAGGGAGCGCAGCTGCCGGCCCAAAATCCGGCGAATATTCGCGATCTGGAGAAACTTTTTACCTCATATACGAAACTTGTAGATTGCCTGTTTACGTTTCATGTTAGTAAGTGAGATCATGTGCATGAAGATCCTTAATATCCGACCCCCGAAGCTGTAGTATATTGGGACACGTTGGCGTTTAGCAAGGTATTATAAAAGGGCGCGTTTATGCTCTTACGCGTGCTAGGCGAAATTTAATTTCAACCAATGTACACGAGACTTTAAGCCGCCGACGGGCACAGGGGTTGTTTGTCAGTCATATTTTGACTTGGACAAGAGTCTCGATTTTGTTCGTCATGCAATTGTGCTCAATGAAAGTACATTTCAACAACCTCATGTTATATGAGCTTTCTATCTATTCCAGTCAGCTTCCACTTCAGGATAGTGAAATTTACTTTGATAAGTGTACATAAATAATTTTCAATGTGAACTTTAAAGTTACCATGAGTTGTTACATGGTAAAAAAATTTATAGGAAAAATTTATAGCTATCTCACGATTTAATTCAAAACAATGTTTTGATTAAAAGTTTCACGAGTTTTATATTACGCTTTTAATTGAAACATTTTATTTTAACCAAGAGAAAGTAAAATTCACAAAGAACAGTAAAATGTCCTGCAAATGTTTGTCAGATCTTGACCTGGTATCAGAAACATCTGCGAGTGTATGTGAAAGATATTTCATGGCACGAGCGTATATATAAAATGTCTCCATTAATGACTACGACTTGCAGTTTGCGCAAAAATCATTATCGTTTTATTATGCTACGCAAAAGTCAAACTGAAACCCATCTCGCTCACTACTTGTATTTTAACCTAGATTTTATTGTTTCAATGAAATACATCCTTGTACTAAACGGGCATGAAAATGTTTACTGCTATTATAAATAATGTTAACCTTTCTATCCATTCAGCTGTTTTTTTCTCAGATACTGCAACGAAATAGTTGATAAGATATAAATTAATCGACCGTAGATTCTTGACTATGGCAGCTATGAATTGCATTTTGTCACGATTTGTCATCACAACGGGAATGAAATTCGGACAAGTAAATGGAATTCCATGCATTTTCGATCAAACTGAAACAGTATTTTGAAAAGTCGACATTCTCAGAATTGAAATCACGAAGAGAACTTGCGAAATCGAAATTTATCATTCACCTTCAAAACAAATAATAATTGAATCAAATATATAATTACGAACATAAAAATTTAGAGTTGTTTATATACTCTTGCATTAACTTTGATAAAACTCTGCATCAAAATTACAAGCTCTTATTTTTTTGTGCAAAAAATCACGAATTATCATTTTTGTATTCGTTATCGCAAAAAAAAGGTTCTTTTTATCGCTTAATTTTATTTTGAAGGTAATCGACACGCAACACGGAGATAACCGAATTAAAACAAGCTTTTTCAATTTCTTCAGCGGCTTGATTGTTCGTTTTTGAATCACGAACTGATAACACAATGTCCAGTTATTAAAAATGATTTTAAAACCACTCTGTCACTCTTCGAATAAGTCGAATGAGTCGAGGCATTAAAAAACATTGCAACACAGCCAATGATAATGTAGCGCCTTTAAGAGTTGCGACGCTAATTAATTTGTAGATTAAATTGTTTTAAAAATGATATATGTTACACAGATACTCGGCGGAATAATGAAGTCTCGTGATAATGTTGGAAGAAAAGGACACGGTATCTTTACATTATACGTTTTGCCTTTCTTGTGTCTTCGCAGGAGACACGGACGCGTTAACGTTGTGCGATAACTTTTTTATTAACACGCGCATTATCTTTTATTAGAGCTGGTTTTTATCGTCATGCGAAGATTATGAATGAAGCAACACATAGTCCATTCTTAAACAAAAATAAATGTTCTACCTCTAAAAAAATTGCGAGATGAAAAAAAAGGATCGTTCCAGTTATCAAATTATATCTTCGCTCATGCAGAGCAAAAAACGTACGCATTTTATTTTAGGTTTTTTAACCGTTCAACTTTCTGTTCTGTGCTCTTTATGTCACTGATAAATCTTATTCGTACGTGATTTTGATATCAATCGGAAAAATGTCACTGCTGACAGTTGATATGATTTATGACAATAAATCAAGAAAAAAAAAGAGAAAGAAAAAATTAATCAAATCAGCAACATGTTTCTCTGTAAAATATGGATATTTTAAGAAATTTGAAAAACTGCAAAGTGTATCGACGTCAGCTGAGATAAGAAGCTGAGTGCCCAAGAATGAGTATTTTTGATTTTGATTCATTTTTATTACCCCGAAATTGATCGGACAAAAGATTTCATTCGCGTGGGCGTAAATGAAGCTCGCTATTTTACAATTCGATCGGATTACAATTTGAAAAAAAGCAAAATCAAAGTCAGCCGAACTTGAGAATACACGATCAATAAATAATAAGACGTAAAGTTTTATGTGTTCCACCTTTTCGGTGTTCGTATTTTTATTTGCATAAGTGTGCTTGGTTGCATGATTATAATAAGAATACGAACAGAATCCGAGTGCGACTGCTGCACAAAATAATATAGACCCGACCGGATTGCAAATAAAATGTGCATACGTTACGCTTTCTTCCACGATTGCATATTCTCTTTATGTTGCCAATGGTAGTGATTAATTAGCAGGATGTTTTATTTTCGATCGAGCAAGCATCTCATCATCTAGTTGAACAATAATTTATCGGCAAAAAAACGATTGCACCTGGTAAGTGGCGATTAAGTCTAGAATACGTTCAAATGTAATTTGTAATCATTATCAAGCGTAATACCCGGTACGTGACCGAACGACTGTCATAATTATTGCGAATCACGAACCCGAACTTTTCACGAGCAGGCTGCCATTTTTTGTGGCATAATCGAGTCAAGCTATGTAAATTGCGACATAATTATAAACAAGTTCTACATTTTGTTTACTCGCTACCTGCTTTGCAGTCAAGACGTTTTATTTTATGAACAGTTTATACTCAAATTTTGAACGACACATTTTCTTTTTCATCTCTATGCATTATTTACGAAAGGTTTCAGTTTCCTTACGTGCAATATGGGACTGGCGTACTTTATTTTGCTTTGCACGGAGAATCTGTTTCGTGAAATAAATAATTGAACAGCCGTAACTATTAATATTTATAGTCCGCTCGGGAATCAGCCTCCTCCTCCGAATTTGTTCGTTTTCTCCTGAAAATCTGCTGAAGCTCTACACAGATTTAACAACTTTTCGCCGTGGTTAATTTGAGTTCAAGATAGCTTCATATATTGTTTTATTATCTCTAAGTACTTGAAATGTGTGAGTAGCTTTGCAACAGAATAATATTCACAACAGCAGTAAGTCAAACGATGAATCAAACAAACTTCGTAACTAGCAAAATGTTTTCAACTTTATTTTTGAGTTTTCGCAAATTGAAATTCTACTGCAATTACTATGAATCTCTTGTGACGCCATATTTTTGTATATCTGTTTTAAGATACGAAACCGAAAACTCCATCACAATAACAATTGGCTTACTCGCTTCAGAAAAAAGTCCGATAGCGATTAGTCAGATTCCGAAACTTCTTTTGCTGCCCGAGTTCTTATCGTGCAACTAATTAAAACACCTAAAGCTACTTTGTTTATCTGTAAACAACAATCCATCTATTTTTTTTCACGTTCATCAGCCTCCCTCGTTCGCGTGTAAAATAAAAGTACAAAATAAAGAAAAATAGAACGAAAGTTCAGAGTTGTAGGATAAAAGGTTTTCTCTAATTCTGTAATAAAATTACAATGTTAATCGAAGTAGTGTAATCCAAAGGGTTAGAAATCCGAACACCAATGATACTGGCGTTACTTCTGTTCACCAAAGTGGCAATCATTCAACAGTTCCGATTTTCTGCTAATAAAATTTGCAACATTGCGAAATCCAATCTGAGAGTGAAAGTAATTATCGGATTATTCCGAGAAAGTAATTATCCGACCGAAATCTCCTGTTGTGATCGCATCTCAATTCAAATCAATGAATTTCTAACTTTGATTTAAAGCATTAGCTTCATAATTCTACTCAGCACCTTATCGCGGTTAGCACCACGGCCGGTACACGGACCTTCCTATTCAACTTTCCTGCTTATCCTTTATTTACGACGGGACGTTGTTATTTTCATCACAAAATCATGCACGACCCACGAAAACGAGTTTGCAACAGCAAATAATAAAACGATATTTATGAAATTTATCTGAAAAGGATTTGAGTCGCTCTATTGAGCTGCGCGAGAAGACTAAAGAGCGAAACGTTGTTTATAAAATGCGACGAAAAGGTTTCTCACAGCGCGAGAGGGCACATGCTCAGCGAAGCTTTCAATCTCTCATCTGATTGGCCGCGGCTCACTCTCGATTACATTCGAAAAGCATGCAATTATCGAAAAAGTGATGAGGGAAACGAAAAACGGTGGAAGGATAAACGAAACGCAACGAAGAATAAGTAGAGGCGCGCCAGCAAGCCGGTATAAATCCGGCTGCGTGGAAATTTGATCCCGGCAGTTAGGTCGGCGCATTAAACAAACAATAACCCATTTCTTTGAATGCGCCAATTGAATTTCGCAAGACCTCACCTCGGCTCGGTATCGAAAGTCTTCCGGCTGCGCGTCTTTGCATTACTCATCGCTGAAAATGCTTTTGCAGTCGAACCGTGACCAACATCCGTAAAGCCTGGGCGCATCAGCGAATCAATGAATGCCCGTGCGCCGACTGGATGTTTAAAAAAAAAGAAGCAACAACAGCGCATAGCTGAGTCTGACTTGTGGCGTCGAAACGAAGGTCCGATTGAAGTGGATGAAGTTGGACGCTCGTTGCTGCGGCGCTGGTGATTGACGGAAACTCGTTTGGTTTTAACATTTGGGCGTGCGTTATATTATTACAGCAGACCAAGGTCCATGTGCGGAAAGCGATACGATACGAGTTCTATGCACGGAACCATCGCTAACCGGACAAGGTCTTTTATAGGTTGCGAGAAGGAGAAGGATATTATCGGCAACGAAAAGGCATAAGCGCGAAAGAGGAGGCGAAAAAAGAGCGAGAGGACGTTTGCAACGGCTTGTTTCAAGTCGCAAACGCCGAGGCTCGCGGTCGGCTGGTTAGAGAGAGAAGGCCACGGGCAGAAGACAGACAGTGGTATATCCGGTATTTGAGAGCTGCAAGTGTTGCGTGCAAGTTAACGAGCTAACGACGCTGAGCGAGCGCGATTTTCTTTCCTATCAAGCTCCATCTACTTCTCACCACTCGACCCACAGCGCCTCACGGACGCGCCACTTTTCGTTTCGCCATGTTTCAGCCAACGGCTACTACCCAACGTCCACTTTCCACATGTTGCCTTCTATCCCACCGGTTTCTAGCCGATAATACGCCGCATAGTGGAATCAATCGGGCTGACGCGCACCCGAATCGTCCTCGTCGTCGCGCGAACGCAAACCAAACGGACGTAATGAGCGACGCTGCTTTCTATAGGCACATATTATGCGACTCACGCTGTGCAAATGCGCGAACACGGCATGAGAAAATTTATTGTTTTTACCCTACGCTTTTCGTTCGTGGGCTCTCTCTCTCTCTGTGCTGCTTCGAGGTTCAGCAGATTGTCGGCTCGCAAAGGGGATAAACCATTGGCTGATCTGACTGATAGCAGACGTCGTTACATACGGCCTGGGTGGGAGGCGCCGCTCGCATTTATTCGTTCGCTTCAACCATCCGCACACCCGCGCCGCGTGTAACCTCAATTCTTGCTCCCCATGATAATTGCTTAATTAGACAACATTCTTCGGTCTCTTGTTGTCACTCTTTTTTGTTTCGCGAATCCCTCTTGTTCATTTTTAATTTGCTTTTTTGCGACGTGCCGGTAAAAATTTTACCATTCGAATGTAAATATGCTTTCCACGGAGAATGAATCTGTCATGAGCTCTCTGTTTGCCGTTAAATGCAAATTACGTTGGCAAATAAATCAATTTTATTCCGTCTAATTGTCGGTCTTCGTTCGACGCTTCGAGCCTAACTCGATCGCAGTCCTTTTTTTCGGACAAAATTATTCACACAGATTGGTTAATCAATTTGTTTCATTCAGAAACGATAAGCAATCAAAATTGTGCAGAATTATCGGCGCGATTCGTTATGGCTTTTGAGATTATAATTAACTATGGAAGTTATGAAATTTTTGTTCCCGAAATGAAACGGCGATATACGAAAATAACAAACATTTACATTCGAAATGGAGAATTTTGCCAAATCGATTGAATTGAAACGATGAAGTTAATTGGGATGGTTAAAATATCAAAGCGATAGTCACTGCCATTATCTCGCATGCTGACTAACTTATTTTCATATTAATCCGACGGTTCATATGATATATGTGAAAAATATGCGTTTGTCGCAAAGTTTCAATTTATAAAACCGTCGAAAAATACAGAATATTTTTCAATAAAGGTAATAATTCATAAGTAATGTATGAAATCCACGTTTAACAGAATTTTAAAAGGTATGCAAATACTGTCAACTTTGCTTGTTATAAAATTTAATAAACATTAATTCGATCGAAAGTTATAATTACCTCAACATGACTTTTGGTATCTTCACAAAGTTTCATTTAAAAATAAACTCATAATTAAAGTGTTACAAAAAGGTAATTAAAATTTTACTGTCACGTGACATTTTTTTTTATTTTTTATGTGGAACGAATCTGCAAACTACTGAAAATATCATAGCATAGTTTCGAGGACCAAGTTAGTAACACAGAAAGTCGTAAATCTAAAATGTATGATTCTGAATCTCATGACTCTCTTTTTTTTCAACGTTCGACCGTTTGTCTTGCATGAATTAAACATACAGAAGGATAACTTTCATGGAAAAAAATGTTTGTTCTTTCTTCCCGAGTCTTTTGCATTACACACGTGACTTTTATTTGAAGTATATTCATTAAACTATGGAATTTCAGGCGGTCATCAAACCACCTTCGGAGTGATTTACAACTCTTGAAATTCGGCGATATTTTGTCTTTTCGGTATGTCATTTATTTATGACCAGTTGCTCCGCGGGGAGTTTATGGTTTCTTGCAAACGAACTGTTAGATCGGTTGTGAATAAAAAATTTTTCATTATAACACGTTTAACAAATTTTGTCGTTCAATCAAAATTTAAATTCAAAAGTATCATGCTCTTTCACCGAGCTTCTTTTTCATCAAAAACATGTGTCAGATCTTGGACACGATCAAGACGTCTATCCCAATTAAAAAATACATCACCTGCAGAGCAAAATTTGTCTTAGAAAGTCGTAGCTCAAAACTATACACGCGAGATAGCTTAATTAAGTATAGACACATAGTTTGTATTATAAACACTTACATAAAATTTACATAATCAAGAAAGTTGCAAACTTAGATGGTTTTCAAAATATGTGATCTTATGAATAAAGAAATTTTTGTCAGCAAACAAGCGCGTGTCAATTTTCCATAACGAGATCTGTCATCGTTCAATCTGAAAACTGTCATAATCAATTGAAATGTTAATTAGCGAGTACAAGTCGCGGATAAATTGAATGCAGAATTAAACGCAACAGAAAATTTATTTCACCGAGTGTGTATATTATTATAGCAGATCACGCACAGTTTGCCCGATTGACCTGTCAGTTAACCAGCGAGATGGACTTTCAATCGTTCCAATGAAACGTCGCAATCAGAATTTTATGCTCGCATCAAAACGAAGACGAAATAAATAGACTGGTGAAAGATGTGCAAAGAAAACAGCAACCAATCAAGAGGAATTTTATCTTTGAAAAAACTTGAATAATATTTCCATTATCAATTATAGTTTGGAATTATGATTGAAAACCCGAAATTCATATTTTAGGATTTGAACCTAAGACTTTGAGGTGATAAACCACTATCTTAACCCCACGCCATTTGTAAATCTCAATTCTGGTACTTGTCAAAAGAAATTTATTCACTAATAGTGAGACTTCAACATCTTAAATTATTTTGAACTTATCATTATTCGTGTATAATTATAGTCTTGAAGTAAAACTACCAGATTTTTGATAGTAAATTGAAAAAAAAACTTTTGAACCTATGCGTCACTTCGCCCACTTTAGCGTTGCTCTTTTAATCAAAAAGAGGAACAGTTAAAAAACGCGTGGACGGGCATAAATATGTACAAGCGAAACTATCCGAACCGGGCATGTAAAAATAACTCCCGTCTAAGCAGCACGACCGAAATTTACATCTGCCAAAGAGGGGTTTCTACACGTTGATTTAAATTGCATCTGAATAATTTCATTTATCCTCGAGTCATTTGTCTTGTGCCCCGCCACGTGTTTTGATTGTTCAGCTCGCTCTTGTCAAATAAACGTACGCCATTAACCCTAAACCAGGGCACACCCTTCCTTTATCTCGATCTCGTCAGCCTAAGCACCAATCTGTCTCCCTCTCGAGTCAACCAGGTGCGGCATC
This sequence comes from Telenomus remus, assembly GCA_020615435.1. Taxonomy (NCBI): domain Eukaryota; kingdom Metazoa; phylum Arthropoda; class Insecta; order Hymenoptera; family Scelionidae; genus Telenomus; species Telenomus remus. Next base: position 14,620,061 of record CM036336.1, on the reverse strand, counting down.
AGTTTGAAGCCGACAGGCTCGCGTCGTCGATACATCAAACCATCAACAAGCTGAAGGCGCAACCTGGAATCTCAAGCCCAAACTTGTGATTTCCTGGGCGCACCTAAATAACTCGACTTTTATGGAAGTGTGTCTCCCTATCATAGAAAGCGGAAACTTGGCTGATGAATTTGATGGGCGATCAAGTAACTTGCGATTTTGCCCAAATCAATCCATAAATAACTCAAGACGGATGAGCGTCATAAAAACTTGGCCTTCATTACATCTGGCCGGATCGAGTTAATCGTGAAAATTGATTTTAACATTTCATTTGAATTGATCTCGCAACTTGGCTATTAAAACTCAAAAATTGATTGCCGCCAATTTTTACGAGGGCTCAAACGTTTTTATCTGTTCCCTCGCTCGAATGAAATGCATTTCAATAAAAGCACCGATTGAAGAGGATCGTTTGCTCCGAGTAACCATCAATCTCATTAATGCAGCGAGCGAATAAAAAGAAAAATAATTTTTCGCCACGCATCTCTCGCGGGAATCAGACGCAGTCCAATGAGGCGTGAAAAAGCGCCGACAATAAAGAAGGGCCCGAACGATTGATCGGCGTAACGGGCTTGATAAGCCGTTCGGCGGACTCAATTTGGGTGCTAGTTAAACCGCACGCAAATTAACATAATTATTACAATTGGTTGGTCAAACAGAGCGGCGTCACGTATGTCGTATTAGAGGCACAAAGTGGCCCGGGAGTTGAATCAACACTCGGGCGCATCGATCCAAACAACAATAGGATCCACGAAAAACACCAACCCTTCACAATAATTATAATCCGGCGTTACATCTGGCCACAATGAGCGACTATCTTTTGTCATGCTAAAACCGCCGCAATGGTGCAAACTGGAATTGCGACCTGGAGCACAATTGACACGCGAGCCACCCGACAAAATTATATTCATCGTCGACTCTCGAGTGCCAATCTTTCTACCCCGTTCGCTTGCGACTTGCAAATTGGTTGCGTCTGCTCAAATGCATACAGATGCTTCGAGCTGCGTACAAGCCCAGGCAACACATTGAACGTTTCTTCTTGCCTCGGCAGTTTCAAGGTCAGCAGTTATAATTGCAGTTGATTGACTCGGGCTACTGCGCCGGGCGGATCGGCGTTTCGCGAGCGTGCTATTATACTTCTGCGAGTCATTCGCTTGTGGAAACGAGCGGCTAATTTTCGGAGGCTAAGCCTGACATCAGCTCGAAATCAATTGATTGGTAAATTTGACGTGATGATGAGGGCCCAACTCGGATCGGCCGATAGAAAAGAATTTGCATTTTTTTCTCGTCTCTCCCTGTTCTTGGGTTCTCAGTTGGTTTGTTTGTCCTTTTTTTTGAGGGCTCTTATTACAGGAAATAGGTCAAAGAATGCCTTGGAGCCGCGTTTCGTTATTTCGTATCTGGCGTTCGTGTCAGCCCGAGAATCGCCAAATTAATAGCACGAGAGGCACACTTTTATTAATTTTCTTTCTCTCACGAGTCAGGAGCCGAAATTCGGACGGCCAAGAAACCTGCTTGGCCGAAAAAGCAGACGCATCCCGAGCGCCGCTGGCCGATCGGAATTTATCGCTCAAATATTTCATTTATTCCGATCATTTATTTGTTCGCATTTTTTTCACCCTCGGTTCCATAATGAATATTTATTTCTTTACACGAAGCTCAATTCTGATTGGCTTCGTTGGTTATTGTTTTTCTTATTTTCGGTCGATGACAAAATTTAGAACCGTGAAAATCGTCATCGATCGGCAACGTCGATTCATCGAGCTCGCAAAGCTCAGTCAAACGTTATTTGCTTTTACACTCAGCGGCGCTGAAAAAACGACAATAATTAAACATATGAAAGTGATCGTGGTAGAAATACCAAAACCTCAAATGACATTTTGCAAGTGCAACGGGAGAATAATTTTTGGAGTGTGTAAACGCCGGTTCGACGAGCATTAATTAATATTTGGTCATCTCATTTCAGGCTTGTGTACACCCGGCGACACTCGCATTCGACAAACGTATGTGCTGGTCGTCCGCTCTGTCTCTCTCTGGTCTCGCCACGTTCCTCGCTTTGCTTACTATTTGCGTAAACTATTGAATCCATGCTCATTGCGGACTGACACACACGCCCGTAAAAATCGTAGAAATCGTAACGCCTGAATCACGTGCACACAATCTACGTGCACAGTCGCACAAACGTCGTAAAACGACACAAAAAAATACGTGTAAATGTAGGTACGGCCGGCGCCCCACATGATGCTATGCAAACCATATTACCATTCGCAAAATGCACCGACGCCATACGTTACCAAAAATGCCCGATCGGCGTACAAAAACGCATTTATTTTCACAAAAAAAAAACTACAAACAATAATTATCGCAGCTATATTTATAAAACACAATTACAATTTTAAATATGCGACATAAATTAAATAATACGACTTATTGAAATTTTCAAAAGATCTCGAACGTGTAAAAAATTGTAAATTGTAATATGTTAAAATGATGACATAAACATTGATCGCTGTCGAAACTTAAATGAAAAAAAAACTTTGCAAATAAAAAGGTGAATATGTATCATATTTCCACGAAGATTGGAATAAAAGAAAAAAACTATTGAGATTTAAAAAATAAATACAAATCACTCGGCGGGGTAAAATAATAAAAAAGCAATTACAGCGTATTTACCGTACTGTTATGTGCGGTCTGATAATGTTTAAAAATCTGGCATCGCGGTACGCAAAAGTTTCAAGCACCGAGGCGACGAAAGATTGGAGCCACGAGGTCCCCCGTCGACTCTCGATATTTTATGAAATGCAGCCGGGATTCGTCGCAGAATAAATGTTCAAAGATCAACAATATCCGGGCAAGCGGAAATTTCAATTATTGGCTTTTATTGGCGGGACGGATCGTAAACAGACACGCAATAAAAGGCTTGTTGCGACTTTTTTTTCTTCGTTTTTGCTTCATTCCTTCGACAACTTTTTTTTCCTCGTCCCGATTTTGTTTCTTTTCGGACACGCAAGATGCTTTTCCTGACGAACAAAGGGCGAGCCCGAGATACGACCTTTGAGAAGCGTAAACGTCAGACGAAGAAATTGTGCTCAACCCTCGACGTGCTTGGCCAAACGCGAGGAAGTCACAGTTGCCGAGCTCGTACAAAAATCCGGTCGCATTCAAGGCCGGACGATTTTTCGTTGGCGCGCGGGGAGGATCAATTGATGTGTTTTCTGTGTAAACTTCGGGCCGGACGACCGCGCTTTTAAGGAAATTTCAAATTTGCGGGTAATTGAGTTTAGTTACAGTCCGATTAAATTGCGAGAGCGGTCTGCGGCCGGCTGCCGGGAATGTATTTCGAGTACATGAGAACCAGCGCTATGCAAACATCGTCTTGAGAAGTACAACATAATCGTATTATAATAATGATCAACCAGCTGAACAAACAAACGTGAAATTTATCTATCGTTAATCATCTAGGATGCGCCGATTATAATTACGGTGCAACGTAAATTGCATTTTTTAATAGTCATGATTTTACAATGAGATCTAAATGGACCGCTTATTATCGTCATTATGCTAAAGGGGATCGCTCTAATAATCGTTATTTGTTTGTTGGCGTGTTTTTACGCTCGGCAGCCTAAAATGCACCTATTAGACGGATGCTGAAGTGACTACGTTGCGCTGATGAACGGAGATTGCAAAAAAAATGGTACGTCATTCTCAGCTTTCTTAATAACCTCCGTTATGTCATAATTGTGGACTTACTCTATTCGATATGTCAGCCTGAGGAGCAAAAAGCAAAGTAGTTTTCGTTATAATGAATGTCAGTTGGCTTATTCGCAAGAAACCAGAGGGGTGTCATATTTCATGCGGACTCGCAAGGTTTTTTTTCCGTGCCTTCGTTTGATTTTATAGACGCGGTCTAGGGTACCCGGTGAAATGACGAGATTGCAATTCGTATATGGTTGCGGATTCATATTGTCTCGGTCTGAAATTGGGGCCTCGTATATAACGGTGAGTCTTTTTGCGAGGCAACGCGCGACGACATATCGTGGGATAAGAGCGGATCCGGCGGATCATTAAAATGCTTCTTTGTCTCGGAGCAACAAATCATAAAGCGCAATTTGTTTATACTCCACATCGCGCCGAATCATTTTGACGTACTAAATATACAAGTCAGTCGGGAATTTTATCTAAAATCACAAAACTAAAGGATCCCGTTATGTACTGCTTGTTTCGTTTTTTTTTTATTGTCGTGAGTTTTATCTGCGGGTTTAATTCATCCGTACGAGCCGTTTGTGAAATCGTATAAAATATTAACAACAAAACGAACCGAGCCAAATGTAATCTGCAAAAATTCTTACAACGTTCGAGTCGAAATCGAGGACAGAGATGTGGCCGGTGCCATCGCGTACTCGTAAAACTCGAGTGCAAAACGACATAACTCAATCTGCCGTTATCTGAGCGATGTGCCCATTAAAAGTATCATTAATAAATTTGTTGACATAGACCGCGAGGAAAAAAGAACGACGCGACATTAATCCGCCGTTGGAGCTGCATTGGCGAAACGATTTTCAAGACGTCAGCGAACCAAATAAGCGCCGAGTTTCTAAAGACGCTGCAAAACGTTTCGTCCAGTTTGACTGAATAAACAATTGTTCGTAGGCAAACAAAAGAAGAATCGCGTTCCTTAATTACGCTCATCGAGACGAAAACGAACGAGACGCAAATTGCAATACCTAAGGAGCGTTCATCTTTTTGACTGTCAACATTAACTACCTTCAAACTGCATCCCAGAGACGAGATCCGATTGGCTGATAGAACGCCTAATAACAAATCAGATAGGTTAAAGCGATTTCCATTCAAATTATTGGGCGCCGATCGTTTACCGTACTTTGCGTCGTGTACTCCGCGAATCCCGGATGAAATGACGTTACGCCGAGGCATTGCCTTTGTGTCTGCAACGTTCAACTTAGTGCTTTAAGCTTGTCAGAGTAGACAATTGAAGTCAATGTAAAGACAAAGTAATTAAAATTACTCGAAATAGACATCCGTTTGGTCTTAATAATAATAACAATTTTTCATGATTTCATGTATTCACTGAATTTAAATAATGTGTCATGATCATTGAGCTTTCGGTATTTAGCAAATTATCCAAGACACATAGACAAAACAATTTTCACTCGTCGTACCATCGCTCGACCTTGTTCAATGTTCCGTTCCCGACTTTGAAATTTTCATTGTGTTTTTTTGTTGCGTTAAGCCAATCACAAAAGTTCTTATTCGATTTAAAATTGCGTGTTTTAACCATTCTAATGTACTTAATTGCCTTTGCTGGTTATC